>OY821521.1:206758999-207958999 GCA_963682025.1 Cordilura impudica
GTCCAATAAATTTATGTCCTGGTTAAGTAACAGGCAGTTTGACGATATATTGAGAAAACCGGCATAAGTCTGTTAAATTTGTGCTTAAGGTATTTTGTAGCTTATAATAGTCATTATTTGTTCTATTACCAGTAATGATATCTGCTTACAAAATACACCACCCTTTTGATATATTTGTGAGTAAGAATGTCAATACTTCATTTGTAACCTGGGTTTTTAATTATCATACCTTTTTATACCTTTTTATATTACCTAACGATGCACTAATGCATGTAGTAAAGAAAACGCACACAGGTAATTCATTTGTATAGTTTGAATACAAACTTAATTGCTACAATATATTTCAGCAATAACAGTCGCAAATAAAAATATTCAGTTATAGAGAACTGGCCGAAGATTATTTTAGGAACAAAAACCAGATGTTCTTAGTTATGTTAAAATAATATTAAACTAAAATTCGTGTAGCATCGAAATACAATAGCAATTATCTAATTTCGTCAAAGCACTAAAAAACGCTACAAAGAAGTTAGCTGCAATAAACAAAACTTTTATATAAAAAGGCCAATTTACTGCCGCTTCAGAAACAACAAAGCAAGATGAGGCTGATAGATATAAGAGGCGGAAACTTAATGATGTTAACGATGAAATTGGATGTATAAATATAAAAGAATCTTTCCTACATCAATTATGACCACAGAAGCAATTAACAAAAGTGGATATCATAGAAAAAGAAATACTGCAGGCCAAACAAAGGAACTCATGATGTCATTAACAAAGAAGTTACTGATATCAAGGCCCAAATTACAATACTACAGCCATTAAAATTACAATTAGATGGGCACCAAATTGAAGTAAGCCACCAATTAATGCTGACAATGATAAATGGAAAAGTAAGCCAGGCTTTGACTAACATGAAGGCTGCATCATATGCCAAGCAACATCAAGCCAAATAATCCAACTCCCGACAAAATCATTAAACAATACTTATTCATATAAACTTGGATTATCTTCTTTTCAGATCCAGAAACAGCATCTGAAATAACAGGAGTAGATTTAAAATAATCCTAGAAGTTCTAAGGAAACTGCAAAAATATATAAAACCAAGTACTCATGTAGAAATATGTAGGCAACAGTTCACAAGATCTATCAGAGGAAGCTCAGGAAAAAATGAATAAGGATTACAGATTTTATAGAGGGCACAATACTAGAAAAATTTCACGAAATTCCACAAATGAAGATCTATTTAATATATTATTGGCAACGTCAGATCCATTCATCTCCAGTATTCGAAATCAATGGAAAGTGGAACATCGGGACTTAGATGAAGAAGTCAAAAACTAAAACTAAAGAACAGAAATAACACAGAACAAAATATGGAATATTTCCAATCAAAATTTGAATCAAATGAATAATAATTATAATTGCATGAATAATAATTATAAGTACGAAAAACATAGCATTAAAAAAAAACAATAATAAACAGAACCTCCCACTGTTGCAAATGCTATTAAAATCTATTACAATTTATTTTAAAATGGTTTTTACCCACATATGTATGAAATGTTATAATAAATAAGAAAGATTCAAAAAATGAAAACCCTTATTTTCATATCAAAATCAGAATCATTGCGCTAATGTTCAGCAGATTTATTTTGCAAAAATTAACAAATTTGACAGCCAAAAATGATACATTTTTCTGTAGTAATAGCAAGACAATTAAATAATGTTGCTAACGTTTTTTTAAGTGGAAATATTCTTTGAGTGTAAACAAATTTGCAAATTTGACAGCAAAAATTTAAATTTTTCAGTAGTAATAGCAAAATTTGCATTTGATTTTACTTTTTTTTGAGTGTACAAATTTTTTTTAGTGTAAACATTAAAAAAATCCCATTATTACAAAAAATGCTTGTTATTAGTATTATTGTAATTATGCTTGTAATTATTAATATTATTTATTAAATAAAAAAAATAAAAAACCCATATTTCACGCTAAAAGTAAAAAAAAAATGAAAAGTTCAACTTTGAGCAAGAATTTCTTAAAAAGTACTCAAAAAAAAAAAAAAAACAGACCCAAAAAGTTACAGAATTTTGGCCAATGAAAAACAATTTTCAGCCACTGTGCGCCAAAGATAAAAAAAACAAAATTCGATGCGGCTAAAATACTGCACCACAGTGTATAATATTTTGCTATAGAATATTCAAAAACTATCTCATAAACAAGTAGATCCTGCTATTGATTGCTGGATCCATTTTCTACTCTTAAGATATTAATAAACATAATTACCATATCCCATATGGTCTAGTGGCTAGGATATCTGGCTTTCATCCAGAAGGCCCGGGTTCGATTCCCGGTATGGGAAAATATTTTTATGAAACTTAATTCCATGAGATTAGATAATGTCCGTGCAAACATATATAAACTTATGACAAATTTTATGGTTAATGTGTATTACGAGGTGAAGTACCCTTGTTTTTACAGAAATTTTGGACTTGATTCTTTTATTTATTTTGTAGGAGTAAATTGATAATTTACTTAAAGTCGAAATTATTGAACTGAAATTGAAATTTAAAAATTTATTTTCTTTCCTTCGGACGTAGACTACATCCCATATGGTCTAGTGGCTAGGATATCTGGCTTTCACCCAGAAGGCCCGGGTTCGATTCCCGGTATGGGAAGACTTTTTAAAATAAAACTATAACTTTACATTTCACTATCGAGATATATGTCTATAACTAATCTAAATTTAAAGAATTAATTAACTAGCTTCATTTGTGGCCGTTATTTTATTGATTTAGTTGAATGATTTTTTAAAGTTTGAACAGGTTTTTAAGTGTTTCTGAATGAGGATTAGTACATAAGTATATATAATTAATATGGCGGGTCGATTTAAAAATCGCCCAAGTGACAAGGAAAATCGTATTCTAGGAATCAAAATAAGAAACTTTGCCCAAGGAACCATACCTCTAAAACGAATTCTGATGTCCCGACTTTTGACCTGTCTGTCTGTCTCACTTTGACCCACTAACTTTGGAGGGCCGACCCACCAATGCCAGTGGCACTCCCCTGGAACCCCCTGGGGGTTCCCCATACAAACATTTAAAATAATTACGATATTTTGTTTAGAATCGGGCTGACTATGTTTGATTTAATATTAAAATTAACTCTCATACGTATATGTATCTTCTACTCTGCTAATAAATAATAATCATACGCCTTGACTATGTTATGTTATTCAAAAAGATCGATCGGATGAGGATAAATAACTTTTAGATCACTCCGCGACTATGCGTGACTCTGCGTGACTACCCCAAAATTAATCTGTAGTCACAACAAGACTATGGGCCAATTGCATGAATTGACAGCTCAAAAGTCGGGACATCAGAATTCGTTTTAGAGGTATGGTTCCTTGGGAAAAGTTTCTTATTTTGATCCCTAGAATATGATTTTCCTTGTCACTTGAGCGATTTTTTTGCCTCCCTACAAATCGACCGGCCCTAATAATTAATCATATATGTATCAACAGTAAAATGGTGTAATCATATAATAGTATGAATAAATGCTTAGTTGAATTTTAAAATTTATTTATCCGGTTTTAAATTATTATTTAATAAATTATTTTATTTAATACTTTTTTGTGAATTCAATCTGGTAACAATATGAAAAATACGTGCCGTACTCTAACGCATGAATGTTAGTTAAAATTAAAGGAACAATTAACAACTTTAGTACCAAATCTATCATATCCCATATAGTCTAGCGGCTAGGATGTCCGGCTTTCACCCAGAAGGTCAGATTCTCCACAAGACATAACATGACGGCCGGCTTGATCGAGGAAAGAAGGTGCAGCTTCCGCTGTCGGTCTTGCTACTGCCTACAGGACAAAAAATATTTAGTTATCCCGCTTTTGTGCGTTTCAAAATTATTTTATTTTACCTTTAAATTGAGTGCTTCCATAGCGTTTCGAATCCTGGGATAGCTCGTTATTCGTCTATTGGTGGCTCGTTCTTCAATATTAGGCAGTGCTAATTATGCCGTGAGCATTGCAAAAATGAACGTCACTTATCGTTTCTTTTACTGGTTTAATTTCATAATACATGATATATGCATCTAATGCAGCAATATTGCAAGAATATGTGCCAAGCATCTGATCCATTGTATCAACGCCGGATTTGTTATCACTGTAATCGAGAATAACCATGGGCTTCCTTTTTTCAGTTGTGTCTACATGCATTTTGTAAACACACAAATTACCGCTTTATTCTTCTTCGGAACATATGAGCACAGTGATTCATCGCTTTCGTAGAAGTCAAACAAGCAGCTGCAAACTGGACGCGCAAGACTTTTCAGGATCTCACGTGGTACAAATGTTTAATTTGAGTGTACTGTTCCAACAAATGCAGTTTTCTGCCTCCTCAATGTACGCGCTACATCCAACGAAGAGAAAAAATTGTCAGCACTAATACACAATATTCTGCCCTTGATTTACTTCACGCTCTTGATCAGGCAACTTCCCAGAGTAAATCATTCCTTTGAGGGGATAATATGATTTCGAATCGCACAGCCACCATACTTTTATTTCGTACTTGGCTGGCTTAGACGGTATGTATTGTGTAAACAGTGTGCGTCCTCTATAGGGGAATAATTGGTCGACCGCGGTCAGAGAATCGTGCTAGATGTAAGCTGCCGCCGAATTGACCTGCAACATTTGCCAAACATCGTCAATAGCAGCTGTTGATTAATCGATCCCGTCGTGTATTTGCGTTATCAAAGCTAATGAATTTTTTGATGAGCATAAATCGATCGTATGATAAAGCGGCTTTGTATATTGGCGCATGGGTTGGGCCCCACAGTCCCTTAGCAGGCTCATTATTCGATTTAGATGGCCCATACAGTTGTTACTTTTCTGGCTTTCGATTGGTTTCCCGTACAAAAAAAGAAATACAGGTAACAGAAAAAAAACACAAAACTTATTAGCGATTTCTTCTAATAATAGTACAAGGTCCGCAGAGATCTTTTCACTAATCCACGTACTAAACGCCATTAAACCTCAATAAAATGTAAACTATTGCTCGTATCGCTTCAACACCAGCTTTAGTCGATTCAGCACACTTTTTTTCTTGGAACACATGTACGGTTCGGTGGTCCTACCCATTCAACATTAAGGAGTTGTGAGAGTTTGAAAATAAAAAAGGTCCCCAGAGACTTTCTCGCAAACAGAAGAGTTAAACTAATTTTTTAGAAACTAAATTTTTGTTGTTATGATTGCCAATTAACTTCAATAGTTAATTTAATTTTGCATTTTAAAGAATGTACCAAATATTTATATGGTTGATGTGGTTGTGATATCAATTAAAATGTTTGTATAGACATCATTTATTCTTGCGAATTAATAAAAAAAAATATAAATATATAAATATATATATATATGATTGTATTCTTTGTATCTTTTGCTTGACATTTAATTCTTAATATATATATGATTTGACTTGCAATAGCGTTATAGTGTACAAAATTTTCCTCACTTGTTTTGTTGTTATAACATTTGTTTGTCTTAAACTTTTTAATAGCAAGAATAGTGTTGTTTCTGCTTACTCTTTGCAAAAAAAAAAAAAAACAAGTGGTGCAGAAAGTTTTTGCTGTTGCCCTCTCATTCTTTGTAATGTTTGAAAGATCCATACCGAATCAAATTAGTAAACAAATCACTAAGCATTGCATTTATGTAGGCTATTAATACAATTCCATTCAGATATTAGCTGAAACGTACTCATCATTTGTTTTTATCACATCACGATTAGAATGAAATTTGGAAATTTACATATCAACAGTAACTGTGGTCAGTCAAAGGTTCATTGGCTTGCATCTCGCGCTAAACATCAACTATTGCAAAGGGTATTTAAAATTCGTCTCGGCGGATTACAGTACAGGCAACTTCGTATTCTTTTTATCTTTTCATTTATAACTTTCATTGTTTTAAACCATTGTCCGAATTATTTTAATTGCAACTTTTTATTTCAACTCTTACCAGTTGTGACACTTTTTTCTTTGCTTGCTTCACTTGCTGCAAAGTTGCAAGAACATGTTGTAGCAGCCGTAGTCGAAGTTTCATTGTTATTTGTATTGGCCTTTGCTTCGAGTTTAAGATCTTAAGAAGTATTTTTTTTTTGATGTTGTCTTTCTTACTTTGCTCTCTTTGATGATAAACTACTGGCAACTTTTTAGATTCACACTTAAGGATTTGGTCAAATAATGGAGTTTCTTAAGTTTTCCGACAGTTTACAAACAAATGTGGATTTTTTTAGTATTGCACATCAAGTGTGCAAGGACAAAGAGCATTTTTAATTTTTGTTGTTGTTACATTTTGATGCAGTTGGCCACATTGTTTGCTGAATGGCCATGATATGATGAAAGAAAAAAGGGGAATTACAAATTGTTGAAAGAAAAAAAAAAAAACAGTTTTAATAAAAGTTAAATTTTATGTGTAAGGCAAGTTCATGAATATATATTTTAAAATTTATATTTTTATGTTTAAAATTTTTATATATTGAAAAAAATTGTTGTAAAATGTTATCCTGTTTATAACACGGTGTCTCGGCTAGCTATAATTCATGGCAATGTTCATGGTCAAGTCAGAGAAACAAAATAAGACAAAACGCGAAGTGGGCAAATTATGTTTAGACATTTCATTTCCAAAATGTCTTTGAACTGAAAACAACAAAAATGCGTTCTTGTACTCAATGCTTTAAAAGAGTTAAAAAACTAAAAATACAAATTGAAGAGATTTTGGGTGAATCCTTTTTTAGAATGAAATTAATAATTTCGCTCTTATTTAATTTAAGTTGCGCCACTTTAATATACTTAAACGTCAAAATCGAATGAAACTTCAAATTAATGGCTTAGTTTTTGTTAGACTTTCTGTCATGGCAAAAAGTTGGGTTATATAGTCATGACATGAACACTAGCGGTGTCCACTAGCCATTGACTTGAACTTTGTCATGAATTATGGCTAGACATCATGTAATAATTTATTTAATTTAAAATATATTGAAAAACAAATCGATTCTGTAGCTAATTGGCTCATTGCAAGCGAGGGTGAAAGATTTCCTAATGAAACCTTAATAATGCCATGGTTATACTATAGGCATATGCTTAATTTACTATTAATGCTTGTACATATGTTTATTCAACACATGTAAGCCACGTGATTTATTTATGCAGAATAATATGAAGGATTTTCGATTTATGGCTATTTGACTCATAAATACACAATTATAAATTTTTAATTATGTTCATAGTTATTTTAAATATGTTAAAAAATGTGTGTTTATTTGAATTCCAAAAGTGAAAATTTCATAACAATATTTATATTGAAACAAAATAAATTATTCTTGAACATGTAAAACTGAACAATTTTAAAATAAAAGCTCTAAATAGTATAGAAACGCAGAAAAAAGCCTTAAAATAATTCGTATAAGTGTTATGTATATGTATATATATTTTTTATTATACCACACTTAAAAATTTTTTTTCTTTTAAATTATTTTATTGGAAAAAATAAATACACCTTGATCTGCTTATTATAATTTTCTTTTCATAGCTATTTACTACACTAGTAGCGTAATATGTCAACGTTTTACACTTACAAAAAGTTTTTCGTATTAAAAGTTATAACGAAGATTTGTATAAAGTATTGCGTACAGTGCTGATCGTAATGGTTGCAAATGTTTTTATATGATCCCAGAAAAATTTTAAAACGACGAGTTAATAAGCGAAATACAATTTTTATACCCTATACCAGGGTATAGTGATTTTGTGCTGATGTTTGTAACTACCAAAAATATTTGAAATGGTAGTTATACTCAGAAACACTTTGGAAGTAGATTTATCGATATCCGTCCGTCCGTCTGTCTGTCTCTCCGTTCGCCTGTGTATCCATGTCTACCTTGTAATCAAACTTCAGGCCGCAAATATGAATATATTTCGAAATTTCGTATATAAGATTTTATCGGGCATAGAACAAATGCTGTTGAAATTAGTGGAAATCGGTGCATGTTCAAATTTAGTCCTCATACCGTAGGCAGGGGTGCCAGATGATTTCAATAAAAAATCGGCACTTTTTCCAAAAAAATCGGCACTTTTCGGCACTTGATTTCAAAAAATCGGCAAAAAATCGGCACTATTAAAAATGCAAATTTTTATAGTATGTTAACTTTTATTTAAAAAATACAATTCAGTGTAAATAATATGTTTTCTAACATAAAAATTATCAAAAACATAAACACAACTATGAATTTGAAGGAAGATACGAATAAGATCAGCTCTAGCTACAGCGTTGCCATTCGATGAAATTTACTGTGATATTATATTTTACGCCGTGTTTATTAAAAAATTTTATGTTAAATGTTTAATGTTTTTGTATTTTGTGTTTAATGTAAAATAGAATTAATTTAAATGTGATTTAAAAATATTTATGTTACTGTAAGTAAATGAAATATAATTTTGGTGTGATATTATTGTTTTTAACATATTGTTTTATAATTTTAAATAGACGTCTCTTGAGAAAGTCAACAAATAATTGACGAAACGTCGAGAAAAAACTTGTAAAATAAATGCATTTTTATTTACATTAAAGAAAACACAGGTCTGACTAGCTTATAAAAACACAACAAAGATTAAAAACCTGACCAAAATTTAACTAACATTAAATAACATTTAAAAAAAAAAATGAATTATATATATTTTAAATATATATTTATCTAAATATAGAAAAATATATTTCTAAAAAAATACACTTCAGTGTAAAACAATATGTTTTTCACATATAATTTCATCATTTCATTAAGGTTTTTGAGATCTAATAAGGATTTCATCAACATTACATCAGTTTTTGTACATAATTAATAATTGATTTTACATAAAATAACAAAGGTTTTATCAATACATCTCACAGTTTATCATTTTTATTAACCCCTGTTTAATATCCATGTCAAAACAATTTGAATCGCTAAGTTTTAAAAAGTCTTTGGAGTATAAAATTCCTTCCAACGTTTCATTTTCCAGAGAACACCGAAATTTTGTTTTGTTTAAATTGACTTGGCTAAAAATGCGTTCCACATTTGCAGAGGAATGAGGTAAAACCATTATTTGTTGAACCAATTTTGTTAAAATTGGAAAAGCATTAGTGGAATCACCACGTTTTATTTCAGAAATTTTAAGCCAAAAACTACACAAATTAGTTTCACAATTTTTAAAGATTTCATCAAATTTTAGAAATTTTAACTCTCTGTACTCAGAGTACATAGATTGCTTTTCGGATTTGTTTATAAAATTTGGAAATTCTTTGACAATTTCAAAAATTGAATAATTTTTTTATTCATTACCATATTTGGATTTATTATATTTAACGATTTATAATTAGTTTCGAAATCAAAACGTTTTAATATTTGATTAGAAATTTCGATATAAAAATTTAAGCAATTATTTATAATGTTGTTTAGTTCACTTTTGTTTAGTTTGGTTTTAAAAATAAGATCTTTGGCATATACTCCCAAATAAATTTGATCAAATTCTAAAAAATTATCTCTGTTCATGAAATCTGTTAAATGAATTTTATAATTTTTTAAATAATCATATTTTATAAAATTGCTTAATACTGTATTAAGTAGTCTCGCCATCTGTCCATGTAAATTATGGATTTCAGTTGATTCAATTTGAAAAACTTTATTAATATTATTGACAATTCCAAGAATATATTTCAGGAAAGATAAATAAATTTCATTTGATTCATTTAAATTATTAAGAATAGTTTTTGCCGTATCAATTTTATCGACATTTACGGCAAATGAAAAATAAATTTTTAATGTCTCGTATAAATCCAAAATTCTTGAAACTACTGCTTCAAGAAAAGCCATCGCGTTTGATTTGGATGCAAAATTGTTTTGGGTTTTATTTCCAACAACTTTAATATCTTCTCAAATTGGTTGGCCCTTTTTGGGCTGTTTGATATATAGCTGTATATGTCTCTAGCCAATGTTTCAACCTCTGATGGAATTTGGAGACAGGCGTACGACGAACATAAAGCTAGAGAATGGCATATGCATTTAATCACAAATAAATCTGGAATGTCGTTCTTTAATAACTTTGCCACTGAAAGCGACTTACCAGTCCTAACAGAAGCACCGTCGGCCGCAAATCCAATCATGTTGGCTTTATAGTCAATGTTATTTTTCTCAAAATGGTCTTCAATAAGTTTATGCAAGCTTTTAGCGTCGCACTTATCCACTTTTAGCAAGCCAAAAAAAAGGTCTTGTATTTTAAAATCCAAGCAAACTCGAACCACTAAACATAAAGATTTCGTGTAAGAAAGATTCGTGGATTCATCAGCACACAACGAAAATTTATTATTTTTTAAAAGACCGCACATAGTTGAAAATTGTGTTTTTCCAACAACGTTTTTTACGATGGCTGTGGCCTTAGTGCGCCCTAGTGTCATATTGCTTGCACTTCCGGAATCGGAAAATGATACCTGACAAACCTTTGTCATATGGTCAGGGACCATAAATGGAAGGTTGTGCTCCACTATAAAAAGGGCCATCCTTATTTCTGCCTTTTTTGCGCCAAACTTTTATAAATTAAATGATTCGTCAATTTTTGGATATAAATTGAGTTTGCAGCAGCAGCATGTTTTTTAGACTGGGAATGTGTTAACAAATCATTTTTCCCGGATGAGGCTTTTAATTGTACGTTGCACAATTTGCAAAAAAAAACGTTATTCCTCTTTTCTGCCCAACATCTAAATTCAGCTTCCATAATCCATTCTTCTTTTAGCTTTCTTCTTTTCTTTTTATCAGCCTACAATAAAAGTAATATTTAAACTAAATGTTATTGTGCAAAACAATTATCAAATACATACCAATGGTTGATTTTGTAATGTTGTAGCATTGTCTTCAACATCATTATCAGTTTCTGGAAAAAATTGTGTTTGTATGAATATTTTTGTTATAACAAGTTAGTGTATTACATTACATACCTCGATTATTCCTTTGTAAATATCTCAACATTTTATGATTTTACTAGATTAATTTTGTTTTTATAATTTATAAACTATTTTATGAATTTTCTGTATTTTTTAATATTTTTGTCTAGTATAAAAAATTAAACCGTTAACTTTTTTATTTTATTTTCTTCTCTTATTCTTCACAGTTGCTTATTTGCAAAAAATGTAGTAAATTTCATAAAGATCAACACAATTTATAAAATTAATGCATTCATTGTCTGTCCTTTGTACTCCAACTGAGATTCTTGAAAAAGGTTCATAGCTCTTTTCTTTCAATGAATAAATATTTTAATGTTGCCACAGTCATAAAAACTCCACAAAAAATAAAGTTGCCGTGTTCTTGGATTTTAACAAAAAATCGGCATTTTTCGACCAAATGTCGGCAAATCGGCATTTTGCATATTTTTTTTTTTAAAAATCGGCAAAATGCCGAAAAATCGGCAATTCTGGCAGCCCTGACCGTAGGGCATAGCATCCATATAAAGCTTCTTCCCGATCATCCTCTGAATTTTTTCTCAAATTTTGTTTGTATATGTTTTTGCAAAATATAGGTGACTTTACAAAGTATGCTCAGGATCGGTCCTTTTTTCGACCAAGTCCTTATATAAATATAGTATCCGATATGAACTTTTTTATATCAGCAGTCAAAAAAATTAATAACAATGCCACTCGAATTTGGTTTATGCTTATTTCCTATATCCAATTAGTTGGACCTGAGACCCACACTAAAAACGCATGGTATTAGGTATCGCATAGTCGGTCTATACCGATTAAATTTTTTGCTACTTGTTATTAAATAATTTTGTCGAATAGTTAAGTGAGAAAATTTAAAAAATTTTAACATTATTCAGTCAGAAATAAACAACCGGCCAAACGGTGGTAAGCACTTTAAAAGATATTATAAATGCTGGCAAAGCAACTGACATTTGCGTTTTAAAGTGCTTGGTAAGCCTCTAAATGATAACATCAATATACGCTCGGACTATCTGTTTTTAAAGTGATGGCAAAGCAACGGCAAAATAAGAAATAAAGTGTTATAAATATGTATATATATAAGCTGGGGCCAGTTGTTTTAAAAAGTAGAGTAAATTTTAGTTCAAAAGATTTTGAACAAAAGGCACATTTTTAAGACACTACTTTTAATATAAAAAGAGATTTCATTAATTACCACCCACTTTCATCACAAAAGAAGATATATTATAAAAAGCTAGAACCTTCAATAATAACATTTAAATATATGTATTAATATTGTAAAAGTTAAGTGTATTCTGACATTTCAAAATGAAGTGTTGACTATTTTACACAATCAAAGCTAATAAAAAGTTGGGAAATTTGTTAAAACAGTACTGGCAAAGCTCTGTTTACAAAATTGAGAAAGGTTCTCAAATAATTACTTTGGCATTGCTTTGCCAGTGCATTTTTATCTCTCTTCACTATATAGACTGACTTTTCATTATATTTTTGCTGTTTTGAGGTAAATGTAATCTGTACTTTTCAAAACTGTTTACTTATGTTATATACCGCATACAATTTTACTAGACAGACAGACAGAAAATTATTTAGTTTGCTATTTATGTTTACTTTATCGTTCAAGAAAAATTATTTGTTAAGAAAAAAATGTGATGTTTATAGTATGTAGTCATTCGTGTTACATAATTATGAAGCTAGAAAGGCAAAATAGTTGTTTAAAGTTTATTTCGAATTTTAGCAGGTTTTAAAAGTTCAACAAAATACTAGCAGATTCCAGCGCTCGAAATTCGAGTGCAAATTCTAGGAAATTTTATTATTTCATTTAATAAAGACCCTAAAGGTATGCTTAAATGAAGCAAACAAACTCAACACATTAACACAAACACATTAACAAATTTAATAAACACACACATAGCATTGTATAATTTAATGTATGTGTTAGTAGCAACTTTAAACGAACATAACTCCAAAAAAATGTTCCAGACGATGAAAATCTGTAAATGTGGTAAACAGCTAAAAAGAAATACCTTTCAAATGAAAATTTTTTTGTCAAAATCGGGGTAAAACTGTGAAACTGACATCGGTCACAAGAAATCGCCAAGCCTATTAATATCATAGATATATAGTTGTATTCTTTATGAAAGGACAGGTATGTACAATAACTTTTATTGTTAGTTGGATTCTGTAATTTTCAACTTTTGATAACAATTTCGCCAACCGCATATCTCTAAACTTTAACTTCTGTATTATTGATTGTGTCAACAGAAATTTAATAGCAGCTAACCACTTTATATTGTGATATAATATTTACCGTTAAGAAAATAGTATTGAAATTATAATCAAATCGTAATTCGGAAAATCGGGCGGCAATAAATTCAGTAGCCGCAATGAATCTGATTGCTGTGTGCCTATAGAAGGGAGAAAAGATTTTTTTTATTTCAATCTTGAATCTATATTTTATTGAAAGGTCTCAAAAAAATGTGGCTAATCAGTGGACTAATTATGGCAGCGACTGACCTTCAAAATGTCGAAATATCGAATGTTCGAAAATTCCATACTTGGTATTCAAAAGGTTTCTAAAAAATTTGAATTAAATTTTTTTAATTAATACTGAAGACTGAATATTTCTTTTATAATTTTTTGAAAGTATACTAATTTCTTCACTGTTTTGATACTTAACGAATCTGCTCAGACGATAATTTCGGTACGATAATCTTTCAATGATGACTGCGGTAGTTCGTCACAGGTTCTGTTAAGATTTTTTTGGTCAATAATTTATTTGTACCAATTAAGAGGTGCAGACATTTTTCAATTAATCAAAAAATTGTCGAATATATTATATTTTTGGTAAACAATTAAAAAATTTTCCAGAAGCTCTGAAATAATACAAGCAAATTCCAAATTCGAGTAAAAATTCTAAGAAATTTTATTTTTTAATTTAATAATTTATTGGCCCTAAAGCAATGCTATGTCCAAATTAGTTTTTCAATTCAACACAATTATTTTGCAAACACATTTACAAATTTAATAAACAGACACATAGCATTGTATAATTTTATGTATGTGTTAGTAGCAACTTTAAATGAGCATAATTCTAACAAAATTTAAAAATTTAAAAATCTGTAACTCTGGTGGACAGCTAAAAAGAAATACCTTTCAAAAAAGATACATTTGGTCAAAATCGGGAGAAAAGTGTTGAATAAATAATCGGGCACAATAAATTGCCTTACCTATTAATAATATAGATTAGACGATAGTCCCTTTTGCAAAACGCTCAAGTCAGCTTAAAATATAATTATATAAAATATATATAAATACGTTTACACAAAAATTAGCTTTCGGCAAATAAACTCATTCATAAAATAAGGAAGTAAAATTATCTATAATGTAAAATTTATGCTGTTAGCCCAACCAACTTATACGTTTAGTGTATTAACATACAATTGTGACACTTTTTTAATTAATTTAAAATATTTATGTATTAATGTTGGTGTTAATATAATGTGTCTTGACATTTTCATATTTTACCGTATAGAATAGTTCAGATTTAGCATACTAAGAGGGTTTTTATTTCTAACACATACAAACACTGTTGGAGTAAAAAGTTTTTTTTGTCGAAATTAACATAAATGCTGGATGAGTATGTGCATGTATGTATGTATGTATGTATGTATGTACGTTTGTATGTGTATATGAATTGTGGTGAATAGTTATTGTTGTGTTTAAAATTAGAAAACCGGAAACATAATTGTGCATGCTGTGATTTTGTTATTATTTATGTTTTGCTGTTCTTGTACTGAGAATGTTCCCTGTACTGCTGGTGTGGCTGTATTGTTTATGAATGGTGAATACATTTTAGGTAATGCATTATATATTAATATTATATAAGTTCGCATTCATATATGAAGTAGCGTTTAGCAATGATGAAGTTGCTACAGGATTACTTTCTATGGTACTTTTTTGTACTTAAAAGTAATTACTGGGGTTAAAATAATTTGGGTTTATGGGCCTGTAGTAAAGATTGTTTCAGGATATTCAATTGGTTTGTTATTAAATGACTAAACAAAAAATTCGAATAAGCGATATGGAAAAGTAATATAATTATTACAATTTTAATAGATAAAAATATTCCCATTATCAACTTTAGCTATCTGACTTCTTTTGTAATTGCAATGTTATGTGGTGGGTGGTTAACTTAAATAGAAAATATATATATTCAGAAATTAATTTCGAGCCATGAAAGATTTAAAACTTTACATATACATATACAGTGGGTGAGAATACTTTGGAAAGTGTTTACAAAATTCTGTATTCTACACTTTTGTTTTTTTATAATTTGGCGCTGGGATCTAAAATTATGTTTATTTCTTTTTTTTGCGAAATCACTCATTGGTGTGTTCTCTATCGATAGATAACAAATTCGTTACAAAAAATACAATAAGAAAATTGATTAATGATAAAAAATTTATTTTTTTTAGTACCAGAATTTATTAAAATAAAAATATAAAATCTTAACCGCCTTTTAAGCACAATTGTATATTTCAATGTTTTGAAGTTATAATAAATTATTGTAAACTAATTAAAATAATTAAAAATCAGAATAACCAAAAGAAAAGTATGAGAATTATTATACAATTAATCCCTAATAACAAAAATTATCAAGATATATAGTGAAAGAGGTACGGTGACGACTCAACGAGTCATAGACAGGATATTTCAATAGCAAGTGAGTTTAAAAAATGTCAAAAAATACTACGTAAAGAGGTAAGTAATGATCTGAAATTAAAAATATGTTTTCGAACTATTTTCCTGTTATCGTCATGTGAAGAAAACACTGATATTAGAGAAAAATCGTTTTGCTCGCATACATTTTTCTAAAGAACGCATGAATTGGTCAAGAAGGAATTAGTATACTGTTCTCTTTCCAGATGAGTCCAAGTTTAATTTAAGAGGCCATGGTGGAAGAACGTTTGTACGACGACCAAAAGGAAAAAGACTACACCCAAAATATACAAATAAAACCGTTAAGTGAGGCGATGGAAATAATATGGTACGAGGTAGCATTTGGCCCAATGCAAGTAGGAAAAAGAAACTAGAATTGGATTGTGGCAAATTCTAAATGACGTAATGTACCCATATGTGTAGGAAAAAAATGACCTGGTGTGGCAGTTCCAACATGAAAAAAATGACCCAAACCACACCTCTAAAGTTGTAATCTAATGGCTACAATCGAATGCAGTTAGTGTTTTGGAATGGCCTGCCCAAACACCAGATCTCAATCCCATAGAAAATCTATGGAAAATTGTAGAACGAAAAATTACACAAACAAGACAGATCTCATAGAGGCAGTTAATGCAGAGTGGCAAACGATTTCAATTAATATCATCAACAATTTAATTGACTCCATGCCCCGGTGTTATGTGTGAAGCAGTACTTAGAAATTATGTATGTATAGTAATTGTATAGTAAAAGTTTCCTATGTTTTGCCAACAGCATAAAAATTAATATTTTTAAGTTTTTTATTTTTTTCTGAAGTTAAGCTATGTTATTTTAAAAGAATTTTTAATTTTATGATCCAATTTCTGGTATTAACCGCTCAAGTCATCAAAAATATATTTTGTTAAAAGTTTCCATTGTATTGTCGCTCACTGTATAAATTGTATTTATTTTTTCTAAAAAAATATACCATTAATTAATTTATATTCTTTAAGTAATCCGTTTTTAATACGCAATTTTATTTTGTTTAAATATAACTAACACAATTGATTTAAAATAATATTTAATAACATTTTTCGTGATCAAGACTATAATTCTCTAGATGTCAGAAAATTGCATTATATTAAATAATTATTTCTAATTGCAATCATATGTGGCGAATCCTATACAATGATATATATTTACAACAATAAGAATATGTAGCAATTTTTTTTAATTCTGCGACTCATCTCTTTTTGTTAACTTTTCGTTAACAAACAAATTTGTATTTTCAGCACAGCAACTGCATCAACATTATTATGAGACATGCAACGTACCAAGAATTTCGATATGTGAAAATTCATATCCAAGCAAAAGCTTTAGTTCAACTTATAAATCTCTATTTTATGTTATATATAGACAAAGTATATTTCTGATAAGATATCCACAAATTATTATTATATTATTTTGAAACTTATAACAAAAAATCTCGCTGGGTTGGCAATATACAAAAGCAACAGTTGTAATAATATTTTCTTACCAACTACGTGGAGTTTTTCAGCACTAGATTAGTAAAAGGAAGAAAATAAAAAATAAATTTTGCCCAGAGTTTTTCTCAATCTTAACTTTTTAGTCAGAAATGTAAACAAAATTTAAATACAATAAAAACAAAACAAGAACATAATGATGATGAGTGAAATAACGATCCTTAAGTACTAGATTAACAAACAAATTAGGAAATGTTTAGTACGTACTTCCTTTAGAGATAAATACATGAAAGCTGAGTTGTAGAATCAGTAAATGTAAAGTGCAAATTTTCTAGGTTGCGTAAGTCGTCTAAATACTTTAAACATAAGGATCGTAGGTACGAGGGCGATCACAGAACAACCCGACATGATATAGATAACTCAATAAATTTGGGAAAATTTTCCTTTAAATTTCAATATAATCTAGTTTTAACTCGAAAGATCTTTCCCGGCTACATTCAATAGCTTGTTTATTCTATTTACAGTAAGAACAGCCCACCTCCACCTCTTCATTGTTGGCAAATCTTTTAACACCCAACCATTTTTTCAAGTTTGGAAATAGAAAATAATCCCAGGGAGCAAAATCTGGCGAATAAGGTGATGAAGTAATTTGAACTTTAATTGTTGGATCTTTGCCATCGCTATAGTAGGTGTGTGATGAAAAACACTATCCTTTGTGGCAACTACGACCTTTTCACTTTAATTTCATCACTTAAATGCTGTAATAAGTTAGCATAACACTCGCCATCGACTGTTTTTCAATTTTCAAGACAATCAGTAACAAGTAAGAAAATTATAGTCGGTCTAGACCGACGATACAATACCCTATACCATGGTTTAGAGACCTTCGGTCCAACTAATTGGATATAGAAAATAAGCATAAACCAAATTTGAGTAGAATTGTTATTAATTTTTTATTTTTTTTGGCTGCAGATATGAAAAAGTTCATGTCGGGTGCTATATTTATATGGGGACTGAGTCAAAAAATGGACCGAGCCTGACCATATTTGGTAAAGTCACTTATGTTTTTAAAAAATATATACAAACCAACTTTGAGAAAAATCTGTGCAATATTTTTGTTTTTTGATAGATTTAAGTGAAGATCGGGAAGCAGCTCTATATGGGGCCTATGTCTAAGAATTGTCCTATAGGAATTGTTTTGGACTACTGGTTAGTGGATATAATAAACACATACAAACCCAATTTGACTGAGTTATATATGATAATTTGGATCTTATGGCAATTTGTGTCGATTTCATAGGGGTCATTTGTAAGGGGACTAGGTTTAAACATGGACCGAATTTCACCAATTTCAATAGCGTTCATCCTATGTTATACCAAATTTCATCAAAATATATTCATATTTGCGACCTGCAGTTTCATTACAAGGTTTACATGGACACACAGACGGACAGACGGACGGACATCGCTATATCGAATCAGAAAGTGAGTCGATCGGTATAATAAAAGATGGGTTTAGGTCAAATATTTTCGTAGTTATAAACAGCAGCACAATGTCATTACACCCAAACCACATAGTGGTATAGGGTACAAAAATGATCCTATGCACATGCAAAAAACAGATGCCATAACCTTGCCTGCAAATGGAACTGTCTTCGTCTTCTGTGGACCCGATTCTCCCACTTTAGTAAACTATTTTGGCTGTTCCTTTATCTCAGGTGTGAAGTAATAGAGCCATGTCTCATCCATGGTAACAAATCAACGCAAAAACTCGGACTTATTGTGGCGATACATCGCAAACGCGGCAAGCATTTTGCGACAGCTTCTTCATCTACAAATTTTCGGACAATATGCGAGGTATAGCACTTTTTGAAATGCCTATCATTTAAGCTAGCTCACGCACCTTCAGCCGATGATCATCAAGTACCATTTTGTGAATTTTCTTAACCGTTTTTTGTCGCAGCCACCTCGATTGGTCGACCACTACGGTGCTCGTCTTGGCAGATCATATGGCTTCGGTTAAACACTGCCAACCACTAATTTATAATCGTAAAAAAAGAAGAAGAGTCCCTCAGAGTGAATCCAGTTCGTCTTAAATATTGGTTGGACTGAGATCTTTCAAATGAAAGTATTAAATTACATAATTGTGACCAATTTTTTTCATCTATAATATTAATAATCTAGGCGATTTCTTGTGACTGATGTTTTGTTCTACCGTTTTATCCCGATTTTGACCAAACGTATATTATTTGAAAGGTATTTCTTTTTAGCTGTTCGCCAGATTTACAGATTTTTATATTTTTCCTTTATTTTGAGTAAATTGCATTTAAAGTTGCTACTACCACATTATACATATGCTATGTGTGTGTTTATTAAATTTGTTAATGTGTTTGTAATAAAAATGAGTTTGTTTTTTGTGTTGATTTGTGAATTGACTATAATTGATTAGCATACCTTTAGGGTCTTTATTTAATGAAAAATAAAATTTCCTAGAATTTGCACTCGAATTTCGAGGGCTGGAATCTGCTAGTACTTATAAATCCGCTGAGATCGTTTATTTTTTTTTTATCCAAAAAAAAAAAAAAAAAAATAAATACTGACTAAAGTGGCGGCTTGAAACTTAAAACATATATTTTAAAGGTTTTGAATTTTCACCAAAATATTTTTCTCAAACTACTGCCGCCATCTAAACGTCAGGTCGTAGGTTGAAACTAACTAAAATTTGTTGAAGCCACAAGTAAACTCTTAACCAAGATTTATATCAGTTTGCCTCCGGTTGACATGTATGACTGTATAGTAGATGTGTGATAGACCAAATTATAAATCATTTGTGAATATTAAATATACAAAACCACACATAAGGAATGTTAATTTATTTAAGAATATATATTGATGTGTTTATATTAATGGTGTAATATCATGCAGATCTTGAGAGTTTTGGCGAGAGGTTATTGCATATATATTATGATTAAGATTTGACCAATTAAAAAAATATTAATGTAAATCATTACTATTAACAAACTTTTTCTCATTTTTGTAAGTTGTAAATTTTTTTTTTTTGATTTTGTTTATTTTTTGCTTATAAACGCAAAACTTTGTGCATGTTAATTTTATTTTTGGGTATTTTTAAAAAATTCTCAATTAAAATGAATAAATAAATTTGGTATAGTTTTTGTTGCCAAAAAGAAAAAAACAAATAATAAAAAAAAAAAATAAAGAAAGTTGCAGTTTAATTGAAAAAGTTTTGTAATGTTCCACTGATTTTAATTGAATTTTGGAAACAACCAACTATGTTGCACCATGATGATATTGTTGGTGATGGTTACACTCCAACATTGATAACAAAATTTTGTATTTATATTCATTTCGCAAAACCATACGAAATACGACATTCACCAAAGAGACATTCTTGAAATGTGCAGAAATATTTAGATAGAAAAACCAAGATACGAATAACAACCGCATACATAATGACAATCATGTTATTTAAGTTTAAATAAATTTCTTATATAAATAATTAAATAAAAGTTTATTCAACAAATAAATATGTTATCAACACAATTAATTTATTTAAAATATTCGTAATTATATCAACAAATATACATGTTCGTAAATGATTTGCATATTTATTAGGGAAACAAACATTTTTTTAAATGGCTTTTTGTCGCATACTTTTCTAATATCATTATTCCCAGAGACCGTGTATGTGAATTTTGAAAATCTTTATCTGTCAAATAGTTGTTACCATAATAATTGAGTAAATGCCGTTTAAAGAGTCTCTAAGCATTTAAATATTTATGGAATATCTTTTGTATTTGGACATAATCTTTTGATATTCTGTTATTTAATTTGTTTTGCTTTTGTTTGCTAATGAAATACATCTTTTTGTACAGTTAGCTTAACATGTCCTTAAAGTAATTTAGTAAATAAAACCAAACATTTCCTTAACAAATTAACATGTCGTCCCTACATATTTAAATGTTACATATCCCTTTTATTTCTTTCAAACTTAACTGTCTTCAGATATTTTGTTGTTGTTATATTCGTATGAATAACTTATATTTAAATGGTTTTGTTTTTTTTGAAGTATCTATTTTATCCAAAAAGCCAAAGAAGAAAAACAATAATTTTATTACCCTACCTTACAGTCAGGAAAAATAAAGTTTATTAGTTTTGGTATCGTTTCCATCATCACGTGAGACGTTATCTTATCATGGTCAAGAAGTAAAGGATTCTTTCAGTTAGTATGTTGTATTACATATCTTTATTTGTTGTTTTCGAAAAATTTGCATATTTTTCTTCATTGTTTATTATTTTTGCTGCTGTTGTTGCAAAGAAAGGTCCCTTATCATTGGTTAGGATTTTTTGTTTTTATATTAGGGTATTAAGACAATCAAACCACATTTACTTAGGAATTTTCGGTAAATTTGAAACTAATTTTTGTAATAATTTGTAAAAAAAAAAGTAAAATCATTTGTTGGTGTTTGTTTAGGTATAAGGATAAGATGGATGGAAGGAAAACCATTTCTTTTACAATTAAGAAAAACAAAATCCAAAAATGTTAAAGGAAGCTAAAAAGATGTATGTAATATAAAATATTTAGTCCGTTTGGAAAACTAAAAATAGGCAAGCCGATTTCTTGTGAACGATGTTTGTGTGTCAGTTTTAATCCTATTTTGTCCAAATATCCCTCATTTGAAAAGTTATTTCTTTTTAACTGTCAACCTGATTTACAAATTTTTACACTTTTACATTTTTTTGGAGTAAAATACATTTAAAGTTGAAATTATACAATGCTGTGTTTATAAATTTGTAAATGTGTTTGCAAAGAGCCATGTGTTGAATTGAAAAATAATTTTGGACATAGACATAAACCAATAGCGACAATAATGACAATAAAAAGTGTTGAATTACGAATTGGCTAAAATTGATTAGCATACCTTTAGGGTCTTATAAAATAATTTATTAAATTAAAAAATAAAATTTCATAGAATTTGCACTAGAATTTCAAGAGCTGGGATCTGCTAGTTTATATAATAATCCTCAAGCATGTGACTGCTATACAGTGAACTTTTAGAATGGTGAATTAAATTTTGCTAAGATTTTGATTGGAATTTTACTTATTACTTTACTACAGAATTGATCATCTAAGAATAAAGTTGTGAAGAAAGTAGTTATACATTATACAATAAGACCTCTTAATTCAATCAATCGAGGTAGAATATGATACCATCTTACGATTCTATGATAATAAGACAAGGGAATGATCTCAAATTAAACCGATATCAAAAATCGACAGCTTTTGTACGAACAATAAATTTTTACTCTAAACACCCCAGTCGTATTATAATAAACACTGCTAAAAATTTTATTCATCGTGTTCTTCACATTAGCGACATCGATTTCCACGATGTCAACAAGGAGAATATAATACAATTATTGACAAAGAACAAAATATTCGAAGATTCTGAAACATTTTTTCGTTATAAAAATTTACAGATTATGATTGATCTCAGGTTTCGAAACTTTCTCCCTTAAAAAAAATATTTTTAAGAGTTTTCAATATGAAAAATTTATTACAATTTAGAAAGTTTTCCATATGAATGAAAAATATTTCAAAATTTAAGACTTTTTTCAGAATTTAAGAATGTTTTGAAATCCAATAATTTTCAAAAGAAGTTATCTGTTATAAGATTAATTTCTTATAATATGTATTAAATATTTATGTATGTTTAAAATCCTTAAATTTAACAAATATCAATAACATATATCGTGTGTTTTGGATTATAAGTTAGTAAGAGTGGTAAATGCGGTTTTGTCAAATCTTTGATTACCCTCCACCCGTATAAGATAAAATAAAAAAGCTAGATTTGGCATTATAACTAAATTTTTTGGTATTTTGGTGTTTTTTTTATTTGAAAGCTTTAATAATAGCACAATCTAAATAAATGTAAAAACAATTAATTTTATTTTTGTTTGTTTACAGAGAGTAAGAGTCAAAATATGTAAAAAAAAACAAACAAAAACAACAACTAAACATGTATGTGAATGCTTCGCTGAAACATATACATACATATATATATATATATATGGGGGATTTCATGTCAAGTGCACCAACTTTTGAAACCGATGTCTTCCGATCGGGATGAAATTTGCACCAAGGTTAGTCCTATTGGATAGTAGTTTAGACACAATTTTTCAATAAGATCGGTCCAGATCTCTCTGAGTTAGAGGGGATCAAAATTTGACATTTTGGCCAAACAGGTGTTTTTTCTCATCCATGTAACTTATTACCTATTGTTCTCAGAAAATTATCTCCCTAATAGTTTAGATAGCTATTTCTTCAATATTTCGGAAAAAAATACTTAAAAGAAAAAAAAAATTTGTAGACTTTTTTTTTTGCTAAATTAAAGCATTTTTTGCCTTTTTTTCAAAAAGGGCATTTTTTTTTTTTTTTTTTTCATAAGAAAGCTTAGGATTTTTCCTTTAAGAGCTTTTTGGTCACTTAGTGGGATGGGAGTGGGATATCTATCAAAATAAATGTTTTGTAACTCAAGACAACGGTTTTTAAATTTTTCACAAATGCACTATTTTGAATTTTTTCCTATTTGTGTGTAAAACCTTACAAATAAAACTTATACTGAGAAACTAGACAAACTAAACTTTCCGCAGGTATATAACATACCTAACTAAAATATTATACCCTCGGTACTGTAATACCCAGAATATGTTAACCTCAGGAAAAAAATCGCTTTTTTCTATAGAAATGTTGAAAAATTATTATTTTTTATTTATTTTTAATAATAATTAAATTAATGTATAATAATAATAATATTAAAAATAAAAAGATAAATAATTTATTAAAATTTAATCTTAATTGCATTAGATCCATTTATATCAGAACTATTTTTATATTTAATTTATTGTAGCTGATGAAGTATTTAAGTCTTGTAAATTTTTAAATACCCAGTGCTTCATCCAGCTTTTTTGTCGCCTTTATTTACTGCGTTTTTTTGTCGATCCTTTCTTAATGTTACTATGTTCAGCTGTTGATTTCGCTGCTGGTTTATTTGTTGTCTTTGGAAAAAAATCGCATTGAATAGAGGCAGAAAACTTTTTCAACTTGGGTCTTCCATCGACAAGCGGTATAAAAGCATAGTATTGAGCGGTGCCATCGATTGTTACCGCAGCATCGAATCTGCTCTTCAGTGTTTTCAATGTTTCCTGATGATCCTCTTTGCTACTAAAAACTATTTTAGTTTCTTTACAATAACTCTTTGCCCAATGGAATAAAGCAGTCGCATCTAAGATGCGATCTTGATGAGAGCACTGGAGGCTATACTTCGCTGCATTTCTTTTAAGGTTTGCTCCAATACCATCACATGCTCCTTTACCATGAGCAGTTGGATGAAAATGCCACTCAGCTGGCATTCCAAAATCTTTTTCATGGGCATAAGATTTGCCAAGCTACTTTTTTTGTTTTTAAAATGTTGACGAGCTCCGTCCGAAACGTAGTATACCTTCTTTAGTGTAAATTTAGATTTTAGAAATTTTAGTATTCTCTTCTGGTACTCATAAACTGCAACGCTATCATGTTTTAAATCGTCGGATATGATTGCGATACTTTTGTGTTCCAATTTTTCATCTTTCATGTAGTAAATATCTGCTGTGAATATAGTTGCTTGGTCGTTATTGAAGTGGAATGCTTGTATGGCATCCTGAAGAACATATTTATAGTTTTCTGCGAAATCATATGAAATAACGAATTCACCAGACTGCAAATGTATCTTCAAATCCTTGAAGAATGACCATTGCTCTTTGACTAAAAAGTCATGGTTTCTCAAGTTTAGCAATCCTGTACACATTTCTTCCACAATATCATCCACATTTAAAATGATTGTTTTCAATGTGCATCTGTCAGTCTGAATCCAAAGAATCAAATCTGACCTCCTCTATATATTCTCGATCTAAAGAGTTGATTAAATTTTCTTTGATGAATGTGGTTTTCGGGCGATTGGTACATTCACCTAAGTGGCAAGAAGTTGTTGCATTAGGACACATAGTCAATTTAAGGCAATCGCGGTAATCGTGTAAATCTTCTGCCGAATCATCTGTTAAATACTTTAAGTTGATTTCCTTCAACATCAGTTTAACATTTTCATGGTAAATGCAAACGCATACTGTGTGAGTTCCGCTGCTTCCTGCCAAAACGCAGTTTTGGCCTCATTTGGGTTAATTTCGTGAAGCCAATTCTAACATCCTCGTGTTCAGATTGAAATGTTGCAAATAACTCTTTCAGGTTACAGATAACCATTCTCTTCTGTTATGTTATGAAGGTATGTTACATACCTTCGGATAAGTTAATTTGTCTAGTTTTTCAGTATAAGTTTTATTTGTAAGGTTTTACACAAAAATAGGAAAAAATTAAAAAGAGTACATTTGTGAAAAATTGAAAAACCGTTGTCTTGAGTTACAAAACATTTATTTTGATAGATATCCCACTCCCATCCCACTAAGCGACCAAAAAGCTCTTAAAGGAAAAATCCTAAACTTTCTTATGAAAAAAAAAAAAAAAAAAAAAAATGCACTTTTTGAAAAAAAAGGCAAAAAATGCTTTAATTTAGCAAAAAAAAAGTCTAAAAATTTTTTTTTTTTTTAATTATTTTTTTCCGAAATATTGAAGAAATAGCTATCTAAAATATTTGGGAGAAAATTTTCTAAGAACAATAGGTAATAAGTTACATGGATGAGAAGAAACACCTGTTTGGCCAAAATGTCAAATTTTGATCCCCTCTAACTCAGAGAGATCTGGACCGATGTTATTGAAAAATTTTGTCTAAACTACAATTCAATAGGACTAACCTTGGTGCAAATTTCATCCCGATCGGAAGACATCGGTTTCAAAAGTAGGTGCACTTGACATGAAACCCCAATATATATATATATGGACATTTAGGTGACAGCGGTTTGTGTGAAAAAAATTTGGTCGAATTTTGAGGTGTGTGTGTCGGATTATGGTGACACTTGATCTAAAACTTTAGTGCGAAAAATTTGAGCCACATCGGACAATGGTTTCTGGACGCGCATTGAGTTAAAAGTTCAAATAATAATTTATATGTAAAAATTATAACATAAAAAAAAAATTTTTTTTTTCACAAAAATTTTGATATTAATCAATAAACAATAATCTAGAGTTAATTATATTTCAAATAAAACAACAAAATCTATTATCGGTTGAAAAACAGTCAAGTTCCCAGGCAGACCATTTAATTAAGAAAATCGAGCTCAATATTTTAAAAACATTGACATAATTTACAACAACAACAATTTTGGGTTCTCCTGTTCCCAAAATGATCTCATGTAAAGTATCTTGCATCTCGTCTATTGTTATGCCGTTCTAAATTAATATCAAAACGGTACGTATTTTTTAACACCCTTTCAAAATCTCCAATTTTACTTTTTCAAAAATTTTGTTCCGATATCAACGATTGGACCTTAAGGTTTTATTAACAAAATATATGTGATTAATAATGGTTAATATTGTATGTATCCTGTTCTTAATGTGGCGAGGGCAGCGGGTTTATTTTAGCGGATTTGAAGAAATATGTGATTTTTAATACTTTTTCAACTTTTAGGCTACATCTTTTTGGTGTTTCCATATTTCAAATATCTTTTGCCAAATTATTATACTACTTGATATAAGTTCTCAATCTTGCAAATTAAGGTTAAATTGAAACCTATAAACTGTCCCTCTTTAAGGTCAAAAGTCAAATTTAAGGAGATTTCCATTTTCTTAAAACAAAACATCGAAAAAATATATATTTGCGTAAAGATTTCGATAAAACAGGTTGACAATATTTTAATAATTCTACAAAATAATATTCTGGACTTATTTTCTGAAATTAAAACATGGGCTATTCTTGATGTCAAATTGACTCTCTAAGAAAATCTATAAATATTTTCTTCATCAGGATTTTTTTAAATAAAACAAATTCGATTTATTCATAAAATTCGTCAAATTTATTCCTTATTTTATGAAAATATATAGATTAATTAGTTTTTATATTTAATACAGTATAAACAAATTTTTATATCGAGGGCTTATATTCAAAAAACACAACAAACACAATATTATATGTGAGTATCGAGAAGGCTTGCGTGAAGGATATTATACTGTAGATAATTCGTACAACTTAGCAGCAATTGCTCATTTAAAATATAATGAAAATAAAAAGCTATACGCTTTTTTTTTGTAGATTTTCGTGCAGCTTTTGATAAAGTCTCTAGAAAAGCTCAGTTTTACAAACTCCAGAGTACTGGTTTAGCAACAAAGATGACTGGAATGATTCAGAGCATATACAGCCATACCAACGTTGCAGTTTGGAATGGAGAAGTTTTATCGACAGATTTTGCGACATGTACTGGGATAAAACAGGGGGTGCCTGCTGTCACCAATGCTTTTCTCGATTTATTTAAATGCCTTACTCGAGTATTTCGAAAGAGGAGTTAATGGGGGTTCACTAAATATCAGATTATTAATGTATGCTGATGATATAGTAATTTTAGCAGACTATATTCTTAGCATGCAGTCTATGATCAAGAAGCTGGAGAGATATTACGATATATGGAAACTAGAAGTCAATCTAACTAAATCGGAAATGATGATATTCAGAAAAGGAGGGAGACTCACAGAAAGCGAAAATTTGATTTACAATGGTGAATCAATTAGAATTTTAAATGAATACACATATCTTGGAGTTACACTATCGCCAAGAATGAATTTTAAAAAACATATCGAAAAGAGAAACATATCAGCGAAAAATAGCATAAATGCAACATGGAAAAATTTTTTATCTAAAAAAGAGATCGGATTAAACGCGAACTGGATCCTTTTCAAATCAGAATGTCGAACTATCCAGTCATATGGAGCCTAAATATGGGGATTCTCATTATTCGAGGAAGTCGATAAACGCCAAAGGTTTTTTCTAAAAAAAGATTCTTAAATTACCACAATTCACACCTACATATGCGCTGATGCTTGAAACTGGCTGTGAAAATAATCATACCTATACTCTAGACTTACATCTACGATACATACTGAAAACGCTTTTTGAATATAATGGGAATCGCTTGCCAAACCAACTCACAAACTAATTTTAGAAAAAAAGTTGTATTGGTATAAAGATATTGAAACTTTTGCTAGAGATGTTAATTCAATACGAATTGTGGCATGCACAACAAAAGAAAACTAGGAACAACTACGTATTGATATTCTTAATGGGTTAAAAACTAAATAAAAGGAATTTTACTTGGAGAATGCATCTAATACAAACCGCTTTTTTGAAAAACTGAATTATAGAGAACCACAATGCTATTTTGATTTTAGTAACAATATGAGAGCAGTAAGCTATATTTTTAAAGCCAGATGTGACCTTATCGAGATCACTGGAACCAGGTTTCAACAGCAAAGGTCTCGTATATGTTTATGTAACTTGAACGAAATAGAAGATATTCTTCACTTCATTGGCCCATTGCCCCATTCTGTGTGAGATAAGATATAATCACCTTAAAAAGACAATCTTCCGAGAAATTGATTTGATTGATATTTTAAATAAGGCAAAAGAAAAATTCAAAGCCGTATATCATTATATGGTAGATGCGATTGGTTATAGAAATGAGTTAGTCAATGAATACAATTATTATTATTACTATTTTTCTATTTTTCTCAAACAGAAACATTCTCGATAAAATCATACATATGTACTATTTATATCTTTTATCCGACTGACGACAATAAGTCATAATCGTATGTTCTATTTATTTTCTTTTAACATATTTTTAATTATAATATTATAATATTTAAATTTGTAATTTAATGAACTAACTAACTATTCAAAAAGTGCTATCTGCATCAATAATTATTTTAAAGAGAGCCTGTAAAACCAATTTATTAATAATCCTTTGGAAATGTTCTGTTGCGTATAAGCATTTTTCACTATCCTTACACTTTAGTTCGTCATTCCTTGGCAATCTGCCCTAGAGGCTCCAAATTTAGTACCAACCTGCTCGAAATAATGAAAAACAATTTACTAATTTAACTCAGGTTAATAGCTTACGTTGTGAATGAAAGTGACGGAAATCGCTATATCGACTCGAGTTGTTATAAGGAACAAAAATATATATATTTTCGACGCGTAACAACCAGAATGAAAACCTGATATATGTACTTATATGCCCTCTAGAATAGTGTGGGGGGTATAAAAATTATAGACAATTTTTGATGAATAAATAAATGCTTTTATTTTCAATTGTACGAAATATTATCTACTCGTATTTATAAAATCTAACTATTATTGAAATTTTTTTAGGTTAAAGTGTATCAAAAAAAGAACATTTTTTATACCTTACACGACAAACTCTTGTGGTTTATATGTTTTTGTTTTGCAAATGCGAAATTGGAAAGACACGTAGTTGCAGCTTTTACCAAATGAAGATCTTTTCTATAATTTCTGGCTGCAAATACAGTAGTAAATTTAATGCAGCATCTTTTACAACCTAATTTACGATTTTGGTATTTTGTTTATTTTTCTAATAAAATTCTAGCACTAGAAGAGAATCCTTACTAAGCTAAAGATTAAAGTAAAATTGAAATACATGCATTCATATAAATATTTACTCGTTTTCGTATAAATGTTTGTGGTCTAGAGTGATGGTCCAAATTAAAAAAGAAAATAACCCGTAATCTATTACCCGAGCGGAAATTGATAGAGTGGCTTTCGTAACGTTAAAAAAAAATAAATAAAGTAAACATATAAATACACGTATTCATTGAAAAGCTGAAAAAAAATGCCTTAACTTAGCCGTAGAGGAAAAACGAAATGATGCCAACTAACATCAAACAATGTTTGTAGCTTGAGAAGATGACCAACCGTTTCATAATGACCATACATTTGTAAAAGTCTGTTAAATTTTTTACGCTGCTATGTTTAAAACAGACATACACACACAAACAAACAAACAAGCACATCACTGCCTCTTGCCTTTACCTTGCGGAGGGTTGTTCTACTCGTATATAGTCCATAAATTCCATGTGTAAAATTCAACTACATTATGTTTATCTTTTCATAGCACACAGGAATAAATGCTCACATTTATTTGTACTTGTAGCTTTAGTTGAATTCCCTTATGGGTTAGAATAGGGGGTGTTGGCGAAAAGGGTCAGTAAGTCAGTTTTTTTTTGTTTTTGTTTTTGTTAACAGGCATCAGTTAGTTGTGTGTATTAACACACTTACTTTCATACTGCTTACCACTCATTCATTTGTTCATTCATTCATACATTTATGGCACGATATATGCACATTAAGTAAAATTCTGTGTATGGAGAGTTTGTGCTCTGCCTAACTATGGGCTAGAATTCTAGAAATTAGGAATTGGAATGAGCAAATGGGAAAACGATCTAGAATGCCGATATTTAGGTATTTATTTCAATAAAATACAGGATTTCTCACGATTGCAGCTAAATATTGAAGGTTTAAAACGTTTTAATAACATCTGTAAAGGGCCTATTTATGAACCAATCCTTTATATCTTTTTCTAGCACCACTAAATGAAACGCTGTTGGTCAAATGAGCAAGCAACAATCATCCAAAATATCGATTTCATAGAGGAATTAACTTAAATGAATTTTTATAGCAAAATCCTGATTTTCTAGACCAATGTACAGATGCGGTTCGGTTGTTTAATTATTATGAAAATTTGACCGTTTACTACTTCTATTCTTTGTAGACGTGGTAATGCACAACAAGCTTTTGTTTAAGTATTTGTGTAAGTGCTTCCCCCCGCCCTTCAACACCAAATAAACAAATGTGGTTGCAATTCTATATTTGCTTTAGCTGAATGCTAAACTTTAGCTGCAATTCTCAGTATGCAAATTTTTTCTTCAGGCCACATCATAATCTTGCCACTCGTGATTATTATCGAGGTGTTGCTGTTATACGAGAATACTCATATATATGTATATATATATGTATGTATATGTTGTATGAAGATTATCATTAATTTGAGTAAATTGCGTGGTTTTATCTTGTATGTTTAATTTATTATGTGGTATAAAGAGAGAGAGAGAGAGAGAGAGGTAAAGAGAGAGAGAGAGAGAGAGAGAGAGGGCATGAATGCTTATGGAAGACAAAAATAAAAATAAAATACAAATTAGCAAAAAATATTGTTTTAAGTATTCTTATTTACATATAATTGCTATTTAAGATGAAATTAATTATTCTCATTAAAGTAATATAAGAACAAAATAGTTTGGAATGAAAGAAACCTTAATTAAATATAAAATCGATTTTTTGCTATATGCCATATGCGGAAACAGTATGGTTGTCTTGTTTTTGAAGTGAAACAAATGTGCTAAGGTTGTTAAATTATTGAAATTAAAAACAATGTTTTTTATAATTTTTGAACACATACTAAAAAACACTATAAAAGGATATGTTTATACCAAATGGGCAATAATTCTAATATTATATGTACGATCTCATATTAGGAATTTATAATATATGCCATATACATATTTCTAGACCTTCCATTATTAATTACACATTTATTCAACATTTATTATACATAATTCTCTTTTATCACCATTGGGCTTAAATATTTTAATTTTTAATTCTATAATTTATAGAGAGCTTTTTATAAAAAAAAAAAAAAATAATAAAAAATATTGCTTCAGTAAAATAAAACCATTTTCGCATCTATATGCCTTGTATTACCCTTTAGATATAGTAATTTTTTATCATCCTTTGCAACAGAAAAATACTTACAAACTACTTGAACAAAAAAAAAAAAAAAAAAAAAAAATTCAATATAAAAATATAGAAAAGGCCACAGAAATATTTGTTGCTGCTTTTAATAGAACACTGCATATTTGAGTAGGCCATAAGGAGGTTACGAGCAGAAAGAGGCAATTTATTTGCTGATATTTACTTATCGTAGAAAAAAAAATATATAAATTTTTAATATTATTGAAATATGTGCTACGATTTATTTTTTTTCCATACCTAGTTTAATATAAAATACAATCATTTTTAGGATATTCCAAATATCTATATAGTATATGAGGAAGATTCCACTACTGGCCACCTTATGGCATCCTCAAATATGTAATTGATTTTTTTTTGTAGTTTAATGGTTAATGGTTGGCACAAAAAGTAGAGAAAAGGTTTATGGCCTACATATTGAGTGCGTAGAATATAAAAATTTTAAGAATTTTATACACAAAAAAGACCTAGAAAAATTACTGACCTTTTAAAAAAGTTTACGGAGAAAAAATAATGGCTCAAATAAAACAAATGAGATTTTTTTTTTCGATTTTCAAACGTTATAGTTTGGCCATAATAAATTCCTTAAATATTTTTTTTAAAAAAGGTAAAAAATTTTAGATAAGTATTAACATTCAAGTATTCAGGAAAACCTAAATTATTAATTTGTAAATGTTTATATGTTCAATTCACTCTGCTGGGGCAATTTCATCTAACTATTTGCCCATATGGTTATATGGTGGTTATAAAAAAAAAAACTCTTCTTATGTATTCCACTGGCATAGAACGCGTAAAATGTAAAAATATCGTAATTGAAAATCCAACAATAAAATACTTTTTGGTTGGTTTCCTTTGCCTCCTTGAATCTATAGACCATACAGTATCAGTTTAGTTATACGAATATTTATTGTATATATTTGGAGTTCATTATTTAAGTGCTATATGAGTAGAACACTTTAGCAGCTGAACAGAAGATAGAATGAAAAAACCAAACTTAAAACGTTGCTGTTAAATTAAATTACATTTATATTTTAGTTTTCAATTTTATAAATTTTCTATTTTTTTAGCATATTAAGTGACTACAAATACTTCAAATGTCCATGAAGAGTCATTCACTTGAAAGCTATTTAATTAAGGTTTTAATATGTTTTTTTTTTATTGAAACTTGAATAAATATTAATATTAAGTTTGATTTGAAAATGAAAAGAGACAGAATTATTAAAAAAAAATATATATATATATGAATATGCAATGTTTTCTGCAGGTAGGTCAAAGTAATTCTATTTAAATGAAACAATTTGCAGTTAATAATGTTGTTTTACTACTTGTCAGACATTACTTCTGAAGAAAAATGGGCAATTTTAAGACAAAAAAAATCCGCAATTTTTTCATATGAAAGTTTACATTCTAAACAAATTTTATGACATTTTTTGTTTTAACAACACAATTATTTGAATTTTTTTTTTAAAAAATATATAAAATTCCGAAAAATTTTATTTAATATACAATTTGTTGAATATCAGCATGTCCCTAATTTAAAAAAATTTGACAAGATCTTTTTCAAAAAACAATACGTCGGACGACCTGCAAGTCATACTTTGCTAAAGACTTAGTAAACAATTTAACAGGAGGCATTTGAGTAATTTGTCGTTTATAATAATTAAGCACAAGCCATATGTTTCACATTTAGAAAACAAATAATATTTCAGGCAGAAATATTTTGTCTTTCTTTTGACATCCCGAAAATCATTCATTTATATTAATTTTAATCCTTTTAGTTATGGTTTTGATTAATTTACGTATATATGAAAATTTATTTACCTTTGTCATATTTGTTTTTCCACGATACATTAATTTTAATAAATTCCCGTTAATTAAATACACAACTAGAATATCAAATATAAAATACAACTAAAAGACAAACGAGCACATTAAAACATGCCTCATATACTCTCAATTAATATGACTAATAATCATTTTTACAGCACACCGTCATATTACTAAACACAAAATAAAACAAATTTCCAAACAATTTACCAAATAATAAAGAAATAAGTTTATTACTTTAAACAAAAGTATTTGAGATGTCTATACCACATATCTGCTCAGACAATATGCTTGTCAAGTCTTTTTTTTATTTTTATTTATTAACCAACACTCAGCGGATGCCCCCTACAGATGCAGTGCATTGTGTTGATCTGAGGAAAATAGGTTATGGGAAGGAGGAAAGAGGGAGTAGAGTTTGTGGATATTTTATTCCACATACGGCTAGTTCGACTGATAAACGAATTCTCTCTGTAATGCGTTGTGCGGTCAACTGGACAATAAACTACAAACGGATGTGATCCTTTTCAGCTTGAGGATTCTTGGAACTGACTTTATCCTAAGGTCGCTTCTGACCATATAGAAATCCCAAGTGTTAGACAATATTTTAGAACATATTATTATCTCTTCATCGACTGGGATTATCTTCATTAGTGTGGTGAAGACTGAATGAGAAAAAAAACAATAATTGTCATTGGATATCACTATTAGAACCGGTAACAGGAAATACGTCTTAGCAAGTTTGGGACATAATGTCTACAATGTGATGATATGCACACAATGTAACACAACATTTTTTTAAATATGTTTTGTTTTATGAAAAATGTTACGCAATACGGAAATTCACAATTCATAAATTTGTTTTCGTTGTGTTTCGAATGCTAAAGGGAGGAGTCTAATATTGTATTATGAATTCAAAAAAATTAATTGTGTATGTTAATGAATGGATTATAATGCCAACATGATTCAATTTTGAACTTTATTTTATGTTTTACTGGAAGTTGGCAAGAGATTTAAACTTTTTTTCATTACAGAGGAAGTTTTTTGTTTTCATTATTATTTATATGATGACATTTAATTAATTGCATTTTTGCAGATTTTTTGTAAAACTGTTGAATTATTAAGGTGTCGTTTTAGGATTGTAATTGATGTGTCGTATAATTTAAGTCGATTTAATTCATACACTTCGGTATGTGTAAATGACATATAATGCTGAAACATCAAGTGTATTATCGATAAGATAAGCAAGAAATTCCAAGTCAGGGTGAAATTATTTCACAAAATATCAATTGAATTTCAAGGAAATAATCAGAACGCTACACAAGGACATATTTTTTTGTAATTTGTAATTTTTGCATTTGTAATTTTTTTTATCATGTCATCATCATCATCATTAAGTCAATCACATCATCAAAATTGGGTTCCACGACGCAGCAAAAACTTCATACTCGATTTCTGCTTTGGTTTTTTTTTATTGTAGCAGGTTAAAAAATAGAGTCCTCTTCTTACCATTAAGAGTCCACCCATGTTAGTTTATTACCCAGTGCATAGGAAGTAAGTCGAAATATTGGCAAACACTTTCTGTGACTTCAAATCACTAATAGAAACAATTATAAATTTTTGATATATTTGATTCTGAAATTTTGTTGATATTTTCTGAAATTCAATTCATAATTTGTGAAATACATTTGATAATTACTGAAATACATTGGATACTTTCTGAAATATAATTGCTTATTTCTGAAAACCAATAGATTTTTTGTGAAATGCAATTGGAAAAGGTGTAGAATAACTTCTCAGATAAAACTTTTTTATGACCTTTTATAAATTTTCTTTATCTCATTTCAATCTTTAGCAAATAGTTAGACTAATTTTATTGAATGAAATCTTAAAATTGTAATTTTCCCCTTTTTTAAACACAATGTTTGGAATAACATACATATAGGGCGTATGATTGTTATTTATTAGTAGAGAAGAAGAGATGTATACGTGTTCTTTTTTAGGGGTGGGGGAGTAAGGTTTTAAAACGTTTTTTGTTTGCATTCCTTTTATTGAATGTACAACATGTCGAGAGTGTTGTGTCAAAATTTCAATAAAACTGGACCAAAACTAACGAAGATACAGCATTTCACACGACCGGCCTCATACGGTATATCGTATATAAATCAGTTTTTAAAAAACTTTAAATCGATTTTCCCGCAAACAACATGTTTGAAGTCCGTGAAAATCATAACTCAAAATCTGCTTAGCCGATGCTTTTGAAATTTTACACACTATTTCTACATAAAAATCACCAGGTAACCACGAAGAGTTTTTTATTTTCCATTTTTTTTCCCATTTTTTTAACAACAAATTCAACGAAAAATCGTATTTTTCACTTCAAAATGCTGCAAAAAAAAAAAAAAAACAAATAATAAAATTAAAAAAAACCTCTTCGTGCTTACTCGGAAAACATGTCACCTTTTAAATGAATTTCGATTTTTTTTATTTCACGCGAGCCTGAAACGAGTTGTGATGTTCACCACAAAATAACGTTTTGTGGAGGCGCCTCCGGAGATTCGCTGTCACGGACTTATTTATTAAAATTTTGAATTGAAAATTTTTTCAATATTTTTCAAATGTTATGCTATAACGTGTATTCGAAATAAATAATCCAACATTATCATATCTTCAAAAAAAATCATGAGAATACGCCTTTTTTCGCTTTTAACACCTTACCCTAACCCTTAATATTAAATTACATGGATATATGTAGCAGGCAACCTAGGTAATGATAAGTGAAAGGTCAACATTTCTTGCAAACGTTCCTAACATAAGCACGCATTTAGGTTACGACCTCTATGTCGCGGTTGCGGTTTTCCATTGTTGTGCTAACAGGAAAAGATTTTAAAGAATGCGTGCATTGTTAAACAAAGGAAAGAGAAGTGAGGGGGAATAAAATTCATTTAAAAGGGAAAGGAAGTATCTATATTGCTCGAATATGTGCTGATGTCAAACATATTTTCACCCGCCCAACTACGACCATATAAAAAACAAGTAAGAAAATTATAGTCGTTATACGATACCCTATACCATAGTTGAGAGACCCTATCTTTTCGGTCCAACTAATTCGATATAGAAAAAAAGTATAAACCAAATTTGAGTGGCATTGTTATTAATTTTTTTTTGGCTGCAGATATGAAAAAGTTCATATGGGATGTTATTTTTATAGGTGGACTAGGTCGAAAAGTCACTTATATTTCGAAAAAATATATACAAACCAAATTTGAGAAAAATCTGTGCAGTATTTTTGTTTTTTTGATAGATTTAAGTGAAGATCGGGAAGCAGCTCTATATGGGGCCTATGACTAAGAATTGTCCTATAGGAATTTTATTTGGACTACTGATTAATGGATATAATAAACACATACAAACCCAATTTGACTGAGATATATATGATAATTTGGATCTTATGGCAATTTATGTCTCTTTCATAGGGGTCATTTGTTTGGGGACTAGGTTTGAACGTAGACCGAATTTCACCACTTTCAGTAGCGTGCATCCTATGGCCGACGAAAGCTTATGTACCAAGTTTCATTGAAATATATTCATATTTGCGACCTGTAGTTTGATTACAAGGTTTACATGGACACACAGACGGACGGACGGACATCGCTAAATCGACCCAAAAATGATTCTGAGTCGATCGGTATAGTAAACGATGGATCTAGATCAAATATTTTTGGTAGTTACAAACAGCAGCACTAAGTCATTATACCCAAACCACATAGTGGTATAAATATCGGTAGTACTTTATATGATCTCAAATACATTTACCTCTCTATCTGCACAACTTGCTAGAACTCAGAACGCAAGACTTTTATAAACTCATTTTAATTAATTAACTTACTAGAAATGAAAGAAAATTCTCTAATGTAACATTAAGCGAATATTCAGATTTAAATTAATTCAAACCAAACTAAAATATTTTTACCGCCAAAAAAAAAAATAAATTTTTCTTTTTTAAAAATTAAAAAAAAAATCGTGCAGAAATAATAAAAAAAAAAGCTGAAAAGAAACCTAAAAAGGTATATCTCGTTCCGATATCAGCATGTAATATACAATCAAATCAAATATGTCCCGACAGGATTCGATAAAGTGGCCATGAAATCAAGATTAATCCAACATAAAGAATGCATTCATTTACAATCAATAGACTTTATATTTTTAACACTTGAACACGTGGAATTGAAATATATTATATTCCCGTTATTTGTCTTATTAATAATTACAATTATTAATAATTACAAAGCATTAAAACCAACTAACATTTTAACACATTCAATCAACATTTTTGGATCCAATTCAATTATTTTTTATTTCCATTTGATTGCTTTTAATATTTTTGATGCAACATCGTTAAGTAAGTTCCAAATATGTATTCATCATAACCCAATAATAAACGCGTTGAATGTTATCAACATAATATAATAATGTTAACAAGTAGTTATAACATTGATGTATACAAGTATGTTAGTAGAACTAAATGTTATAAAAAAATTTGTAAAGCTCAACTTATATTAATCCCACGATAGAAGATATTTCATAGCTGGATGCCGTTTGTAGATGATGTATTTAATTAATTTAATTAGTAAATTTAATTATATTTTATTAAATTTAATTATTTATTTGTTAAGTATTTTAATCAATATTCGATATATATTTCTTTCTCTATATCAAATTGAACAATGTTAATACAGAAAACCGCGTTTTGTTGTTGATTTTTGCACTTTGTATTGAAATTACAACCAAAATACTAGAAAATTACACTGGTGGTAGGCATAACTAACAAGATGAAATAAAAAAAATAAATTAACACTAAATATATTTAAGAATATATTTCGCTCTCTTTTATAGAATTTTATGTTGAGGAGCTAGAGAGGAATTATTTTCGGATCGAGGCGAATTTACTTTTGATGAGTTTCTTTTGTTTTTTTAATAAAAATTTCATCTATGTATTTATATTTGGTGTATCACATTTTCTTTTTATTTAGCTTTAGACAATATTGCGTAATTATATAAAATAATGGATTTTTGGAAACAAAATTTTCTGTGATTTAAATTTTTAATTTAAATAGTGATTACTAGCCAAATTTTTAGTTTTTGTTTCTTTAGTTAACGAAATATATATTTTTAAATTTTAAAGCATTTTATAGCATAATTTTAACCGATTTTATATTTTTATTTTAGCCACTTTTAAACACTTTTTGTTAGCCAATTTGATAGTTTTCTTTAGTTCGACAATCTGTAGGATTCTTTCAAGCAAAATTTTCATATGTTTAGCAAATTCTAATACGAAGCACTTTATCACTACAATGTATTTTAGATTTACTACGTTTTAAATTACATTTTTATAGCTTTTCTATTAAATTCAATAAACACTACACTTTTCTGATATTTGTCTTAAAAATGCTCGTTCTCAAAAGAAATTACAACAAATTATGTTGATTTCGGTTTTCTCAAAACCGGAACCTACTCCTCTAAAAATTTAAGGTCTTTAGAACTTAGATAACGCAGTGTTAAATGTGTGTTTTCGTTTGCTGAAATAAAATCGTTTGGTTAGGATTTGTATACTGAAACTAATTGCTGTATATTTTACCTTTTTATTTACTACCAGAGAGTGTAATGAAGAAACGGCTTTGCCGATGCAATTGAATTTTGATGGACTAGTAGAAAACTGGAGGTTTTAAAAGAAATAAACACTTCCTTAAAGAAATTACTTGGCTTAAAAATGAAACGAAAAGAAATCTTTTATGAGAGCCTGAAGAAAATCGGAAAGTAATTAAAATCACTTTTTGAGAGGATACCAACAATGTTTTAAACAACCAATATTTGGGAAGATTAATCAAAAACCTCGCAGAAAAATTTAATAAAATTCTGGTTAAGAATTTAAATATTTTATTTAAAAAACGTCATTTAAGTTTTTTATCTATTTAAAAAACATCATTTAACTTTTTTATCTTACTTCGAAAAAGATGATTTAAATAAAACTTCACAGGTGACGATCAGCAAAAGAGACCGATTTTAGCTACAACCTAGCTTCCTATACCATGAAATGGTTGGCAAATTTTTGGAAAAATTACGTTAATTCAGTGGTAACATGCAAAATAAAAATCAATAATAATCTTTAGAAAAATTAATCATCTAATTTAAATCAGGGTTTCAAATAGAGAAGATAATAAAAACTATGCAAAAGAAATAATGTACTACAATATTTTCTAATTAATTTGCTACAAGCGCCTCTACATATTAATAAAATTTATTTATTCTAGCCTTAACTAAAACTTTGCTAAAGAATGAAATATGAAATATTCAATGGTTCTCGAGTTAAGGCTGAAAAACTAAGCAAACAGTCATCAAAATAAAGAAAAAAAAGGTCATAAAAAAAGTTTGCCCTGAGAACGACAAGCCCGTTTGGAGGTTTTATTATATAGGCCTAGCACTTTCACCCTGACTTGCAATTTCTCACCTCCCAGACAATCAGCCCGAAAATGTTCCACACTATAATTGTCGTTTCAAAAGAGATCTGTCTGTCTGCATTACCACTAAAATTATTTTAGTTGAAAAGAAGGTCAACAAAGCAATGTAGTTTATGAAATAAAATGTATAGGCAACACAGATGAAAACTGTGGCAATATTTATATAGAAACAACCAAGAGAAGCTTAAACACAAGAGTTACAGAACACGAGACAGACATTAAAAAAGGTAAACACACAACTGCACTAGCACAACATTGTAATGAAAACGAACATACGGCTGATCTAGCAAATGTTAGAATATTAGACAAGGAACAAAGGGAAAATAAACGATACACATTGGAAAGCCTTCGGATACAACAACAAATAAACTGTGCAATAAACAAAAATAGCTTTATTTTTGTTTCTAACTTTCAGCTGTGATACTAGTTTAAGACATTTTTACTGTGATATTTACTTTTATTTATTTTCTACATTTGCTTTAAATTAATTTTGTGTTTTATGTTGTGTATGTAAAACAGAATATATTGTATTAAATTTGACAAAAAAGACTATATGTGAGTAAAATGTTTCTATAAAAATGTATTATGTATTTTTAGTTTGTTATTAACTTATTGTTCTTTTGTTGTAATTTCTTATAACGTTGCCAGATTAATAAAATTATTCCTGAGGATGTTGGCAATCTCCAACGAAACGTCGGATGAATAATAAATAAATAGTCTTTTATTTATTTTGAAATCAAATGACCTTAGAAGCCCAATTAAGAGAATTCTAAAAATCTTAACAAAAAAGTTTTTCAGTTAATGCAATTCCGATCAACGAGTATTTATAATTTATGAGGAAATTTGAATCAAGATTCTAATTTAGTTAATTTTCAGCACTTTTTACAATGTGTAGTAAATTCTGCTATTTACTTCGAATATTGTTGTAATAAAAATTACATTACTAAGTCATCTTCGAGCACTTTTGATGATTAAAAGCTGATTAATCTCATGCAAGATTATAAAAAGACTCAAAATTATTCGCGCTTATGCATAAAAAAGTGATTTATTGAAAATACAATTATGTAACAGGGTAATAATATATATTATTTAAAATATTAAAAAAAAAAAACATTATTACTTATTATAATTATTTGTTCAATAATAATTTGTTTGTCATTATAATTATTACCATGACTGCAATTGAGTTAGATTTTTACTTCTTTTTCCATTCAGTTAAATATCATTTTTTTTAAATTAGTAATTTGAATTCAATGTATATTTATTTTTCTCACTCAATACCTTAGTGTCTTCAGTCATTTTTTTATGTATTTAAAAAGCAAACAAAATAAAATATCATTCATTCTTTTCTAATTAATTGAATAATAAACAACTTAAAAAATATAGAAAAAGCCTTTGTTTTTTTTTTTTATAAAATTTAAAATAATAAAAAATAAATAAATAAAATTAGTCGTTGGCGAATTGGACGCCTGTCTGTCTGTTCAAGCCTCGATAATATAATTTACTATGACAATAATTAGTGGAGTGTGGACGGATACGTCTGGCTTTGTCCCTTCTTATTTATTATCACATAAGGAGTCTCAAACCCTTTAATTACAATTACGCAATTACAAGTGAACAAATTAAAAAATTGATACAGCAATTTGGTTACAAAACATACAAATTTTAGAAGAAATTCATTAAAAAACTAGACGGTAAGGACCTGCACAATTTGTAAAGACCATCTTAGATATTTTACATCTCAAATTGAAATATACAGACAAATAAATGAACGACGTACTACAAAATCATTTGGTGCATGCTCACACAGGGTGACAATGGCGAGAACGTTGAAATCAAATTTGGTATATGTATTTTTCTATATATTTCTTTTTAAGTTAATAAAATTATTCTGTTTTTATATATATTAATATTTTTAAATAAACGTATTTAGTTCATAAACTAAATATTTGAGTTTTGAAATACAAACGATAAATAACCCCAAAAAGAGTCGTAAACGATTAGAAATAGGACTGATAAATGAAAAAAAAAGACTCGGAAATGACTCGAAAAATACTGACATATGATCTGAAATACGACTAATAATTGACTCGCAAATGATTATATATATGACTCGCAAATAAGTCGAAACTAATCATAAAAGTGAGTAATAAAAGACTGTTCAAGAAGAGTCGCGGGGAGGATACCATTTTTTCCCGAAAAAAGTTATTTAATGATTAGAAAATGAGCGTAAATATGATTGTTATAATCGCGTAGAAGAGTCGAAATGCTGGCTGGGAAAGTACTTTTTATTCTCTATGCTGAGTTTTGAATTGACCATATAATGCCTGAATTTTTACCTGTGAAAAGCTATTTTTTTATGAAATCGTCAACTAAATCATCATATTCGTCTTAGGGTTCGAAACACAATATCAAATTGCACAATAATTTTTAGGGATACCAAAATGGAATTCTCGAGTATCGAAATCCCGAAATCTCAGAATTTAAAAATAAATACTTTTAATTTTTACTCCCTTTATATTAACTCAGTGTCTGCGTGTCGACAAAACTTTAAAATTTTTAACCCATTTCCCGTGATCCAATCGAGCTGAAATTTTGCAGGCAGACTCGTGGCGACGACAAGAATGACAATTTTTTTTTTTGTTTTTGACATAAATGTTTTCAGTCAATCAATTATTTAATTACATGATAGTAAATTAATTTACAAATAAAGGGAGTTAATAAAAACTTGGTTTTTATGGGAACCCAACTTGGTTTTTATGGGAACCCATAAAAACCAAGTTTTTATTAACTCCCATTGGTTTTTTTATTATTTTTTTTTTTTTTTCAAAAATCCAAATATGAAATCAAGGAATTGTATGTTTTTTTTTATTGGATTCTTAGGAAATTTTATTAAATATAATTTATTTATTTGTACGACCCTTTCACTTTTTTTGATATGTAAATATTATCAATGTGTGAAATTTTGTTTTTCTAAATATCATTGTTACTAGCTTTACAATTTCTTCGCAATTATCTTTTATCATGCATATATTTTTTTTTTTTTGCAAAAAATCACCCCTTTGTATGGTGTTTGGTAAATGATGACGATAAAATGAAAATTGAATCTTTATAAACAACCATATAACCAGGCAAACAATTTACTTCTGGTTATTATTCTTTATTTTCTGTTTTTCACAGTCAATAAAAGGGGTTATGAAAAAAACAACTAAATACATATTTTCCATACATAATAATTTAACAAATAAAGTCATTATTATACTTCAAGAAAAGGAAAAAAGTCGGCGACAATTGATATACGTAAAGAATGTCTTAACTCTTTGTGGGATAGATTAAGTCATTGATTTCTGAAGTAGTTTCAAACCAAAAATATGTTTTTTTTTTGAGTTCTCAATCATTGATAAACTGCTAAAAGCTTTTAAACAAAAATTTTGCTATGTGATTTTTAAGCCCTTTCCCATAAAGGGTTAATTAAAAAAAAAACAATATTAACTACATGCTTTAGCAAAAATGAAAGAAAAACATTAAAAAACACTGTTGCTGTTGTTATTGCGCGTGAAAGAGAAAAGACATTGAATCAGGCAGAAGAATAAATGATAACTGGTTGTTTTGGTATTCCGCATTATGTCAAAAGAAAGATGACAATGATGACAACAGCGCTACACCATCACCACACACACACACACACACAAGATGAAATACGATATGAATGAGTTTGTATGTGGATACGAGATGAATAAACGCAATTTTCTCCCCACTTAAATGTCAAACGTTAACAATCAAAATTTAATGTTTACACTCGCATAGAGTCATGACAATGAGTTTGATGTTGCCACGTGATATTTTGTGGTAGTAGTGGTAAAACATACACTTTGTAATGATGTTTATAAAAAGGATTTTTCTATTTTAAGCCAAATAAAGGGTTGAAGTATTTTTGTATACTTTGATAGAATTATTAAAGATTTGCATAGATTTATCGTTTGTGATTCATGTTACAATTTCTTCCAAAAAAATTTTTAATTTCTATAATCAATTTCAAAACTTGGATTGATTAAAAAAAATCTAAAATTATTCCCACCTCTTTTGCTTCGTCCTTAACAAATTGTCATCATTTTTTGGTTGTCATAATTTTTATCAATAGTCATTCATGTTTATACATCAACAATTTTTGTGACATCTCCATATCATGTGACACGTGTCATGTTTATACGCAATGTCTATATGTACGAGGGGTCGTATATAAAAAGAAGTAAAGTATTATTAAGATTTATGCAGGTACATATTTAAACTTTGATGTAAATATGACATCATTATATGATCCAGCTAATAATTTATATGTTTCTTTACCAGAAAAATATTAGTTTTGTCAAGAAAATTGAGAAAATTTATTTCATTTTTTATCGTTACAATCATATATTGCTTTACTCTGTCAAAGTAAATTAATGTCATAAATGTAAGCTTACTCATGCAGTTTGCAAAAAAAGTCGGAGGTTCTACGGAAATTAGTAATCAGTTTTTTATATTTGAATTCTGTTAAAAAATGATTAAGTGTTAATGAAACTTTTGCAAACAAACTGGATTACCCAATATTAGTCATTAAATTTAACATCCGATAATAAATTATTATACGAACTAAACTGTATATTTCCTACTAGTTAATAGAAAATTTTCATGAAAATATATCTTCATTGACCAGTTTTGTATCGAAAATCTATCGCTATTCCAGGCAAATATCATCATTATAATATAACAATATAAGGAATGGGATGGAAAAAATCTTAACATACATAAAATGTAATAAGAAAACCATTGAATCTAGAGTTATGAGCTTAAAAAAAAATATAAAAATATAAAATAACCAAAACTCAGGGGATGCCGCCTACAAATGCAGTGCATTGTGTTGATTTCAGGAAAATAGGTTATGGGAAGGAGGAAGGGATCTTTTCCGGAAACATTTTTATAGTGGTTTCTGTCAATTTCTTGTATGATATTCCATTTCCGTTTAAAATTTTCCACATTTTGGTACACTTTTTTGTGCTCTCCATCTCCATTTTCAAAGGAGTCTAACATCTCTTCACTAGTCTAAGCTCCGTATAGTGTGGAGGATTTACCTGCTTTCATACAAAAACCACGTTCTTGTTCTTGTACCACTCAAATCGGGCCAAAAATATGTGTATACATTGTGTTTTCTTGTGAAAGCCAGTAGTCTGCTTTGCAATTTGCAAATTTCGGCATATATAGAGCACAGTTTAGCAAATGACTTGCTGGGAAATAGAATATTGATTTTAGACCAAACTCATTTGTTTTATTTATTATAGAGTGTACGTAGGGCTTTTTTGGTCAATTTTATTAAATGTAAAATAAAAATTCTTTATTTCATTATTTCCCGACGTTTCGTTGAGTTTTTGTCAACATCTTCAGGGGCATTTTATTTTGAATCTAACACAAAGAAGAAAAAACAATCAATATAAAGAAATAAAACATTAAAAATAATTTTCCTTTACATGAATTTTTAACTTATAACATTAATTAAAAAAATTATGCAAATTTCGTCTTCTTTTGGGTCATCTTACAGCATTAGCAACATACAACTTTTTATCCGAAAGCAGCGTAAAATCTGCCAGTATATACGTTTCTTCGTCCATTATGCAGCAAGAGTACTTTTTTATGATACATGTTTTGAATTGTATTTGGCCTCTAAATTTTTTAACACAATTCCTGTCTCGAAAATTTTAGACTTTGTATGTTTTCAAGTCTGCATTCGGCCATCCAAGCTACTTTTCTGTCGGATTCTTTTCTTTTTCTTGGCCTTACAAACATCATGTGGACCTTTCCTTCTTCGTAAACAAAGTTTCCCCATCAATAGAAACATTGGAAATAGTTTGACATCAGACTTTCAAGAACATAATTTATACAACAAAAATAAATTGCCTCAGCGTCTGTTGGACATTACTAAGTCGACCTGGTAAATACTTATCCAACGTTTAGAGGCATTAATGTAAAGTAATAATATACCAACAATTGGAATTGATAAATTGAGAATAGATTTACACTTATGATAAAATCAATTGAAAAGCCATGGTGTTCTGCAGTTTATATTTCTTAAGATTTTTATTGGCACTTAGCATAAAATGTTTCCCTTTATTCAACATATCTGTTCATACCTAAGGGAGCATTTAGCGCAAAAATAAAAAGAAAATTAAATAAAAGAAATAAAAATTTAACACCACCAGGAATAGAGATAGTAATTGTAAGCGCGAAATATAACACAAATTTTTAGTAACATATAAAAACTTCGAGTCTTCAGCTTCATTTTAAATAATAACAGTTCTTGTTTTTATACCAAACAAAACAAATAACAGGAAGTATTTTTCCTAGGAAAAAAAAAACAAAATATTTGGCATAGTTAATAACTCAACAGCATTGTTAAGTATCTTCTACAATCCCTACAATATTTTACATTTTTAGAAGTGGTTGTCTATACTACTCGTACATTTAGCAAAAAGGGAGTTCCACATCATAGCTTAATAAGGGAAGCGGAAATGTTTTGTTACTCGAAATAATATACAAAAAGTTTTCTTCCCAAAACTGTTAACAAACATTAGTAATAATGATATTAAACAATCTGTAGGGGATTGTCTTATTTTGTATCTTAACAAGTTGAAAATTTGCGACAAATTTGCATATTCCAAAACGAAAAAGAATGAAATGAAAATTTATAAAATAGACTACTTACTGTAATAGAAAATATTTTTAGCATAAATAAACTAATTTTTTTTTTACATTTTCAACACATCTCTGCACTTCCTCTCATTGCAAACAAAAAGAGGACTCATATGTTTGTTGTTCAATGAAAGTTTTTTTTCTGAATAAGGAGGCTAAAAATTTATAAACAATTTCGGGGAGTTTTTTTTTTGGGTAAACAACAAAAAAGTTATAAAACATATACAACAAACAACATGATTTCTTACAAAATAACAAACTTTAAGAAATTCTAAACTTAACAACATCTGTTACCTACGCCTTCCAGCGACATTACTTTCCGGTTTCCTTATTACATAAACCTAAATATACACATATACAATGTAATCATACTTGTTACTTGGTAGTATAAGAAATGTAACCAACTTATTCCAAATTGTTCCTTTGCAATGCAAAACAAATTTTAGAATTATAGAAAAAAAAAATTTTTTTTTTTGAAAGGAGTTTCACACAATATTACAACTTTTATTGGAATCTTTAAAAAAAGTGTGAATGAATAAACCTAACAGAAAAAAAATCCGAGTCAATCGAAAAAAATCACTCTTATATTGTTTTCATTCATTTCGGAAAAACTATACATTTAATTCAATATCCAATTTAATAGTGGATATAACAAAAAGATAGCAGGTCCAGATAAAATCCCCTCCGAAGTTTTTAAACTCATAGATAATATGGAACTAGTTGTGACACTTTCTAACTATGTACACTTACGATACACGAGTGACTTACATCAACATTTATTACCATATCGAAGAAGAAAAATGCAAGGAAGTGACTGATTAGCCTAATGTGCAATGCGCTTAAAATTTTTCTCAGACTAATACACAAAAGAATTTATGCCAAATGTGAAGTAGCTATTTGAGAATCACAATTTGGCTTGATGAAAGGAATGGGTACTCCACATGCGCTAGTTGGTATTCAAGTATCCAAAAAGATATTTTCGTATGATTTATTGACTGTGAGAATGCCTTCGATATGTTCAACATGACAAACTTATAGAAACTATAACATCCATTGGAATTGACGAGAATAAAGGATGGAAGGAGAAATTGCCATCTCGCTTTTCAACATATATTCAGAGAAAATATTCTGAGATTCAATTGAAGGAAAAAGAATAGGAGCAAAATTAAACGGAATGTTTATTAATAACATACGATATGCTGACGACACCACGTTATTCGCAAGCACTATAACTGGCCTACAGCAGCTGCTCTACAAACATACCTCTGTAAGTGAATCATATGGAAAAATTTATACGACAGAACACTAATGCCTGGTTTTCACTATTTTATATAAGCTGACAACAAACAATTGCCTCAACTGACATCTCCTAATTTTCTATTCATTACGTATTCATTACATCTTATAAACGAACAAAAAAATCCGGATGTCAAACACAAACAAATTGCCAACAAGCTGGCAATTTCCTTCAGATGTCAAATGTTGCCAGGGGCTGTAAACGACAAGATATTAAAACCCGTTTTCATACAACTGACAATAATTGGCAACAATTGCCATTGAAAATGACATAATGAAAACCAGGCATAACAAAAATAACAACAACGAGTGAAAAACTTTAAATATCTTGGAATCTTGATAAATGATCAATGGGATACATCAAAGGAAATAATATGTGGCATAGAGATGGCCATGATTAGCCATGATATTAATCTTATAACAAAGTCACGGTGAAAGTATGGGCAATTAAAGCAATGGATGAGAAAAGATTAGAAGTTTTTGAAATGTGAATGTACAGAAGTATATCGAAAGTACCTTGCCCTGAACGCGTCCGAAATATTAATATTAACTCTGTCAGAATTAGAAAAATGTATTAATTTTATTGCTAAAATTGTTAAAATTGTATCTGTATAATCGCTTACATCCGAATAATGGATTTGCAAATAAAGACGAAGAAGAAATTAATGTATAGAAACAAGAAGAGAAATAAAATAAAATAATATTTTAATACGAAAAATATATATTTGGAATAAGGTAATTGACATTATTGTAAATAAATAGAACTGATGTTAAGTTATGGAAAGTTTAGAATTGATAAAACCACCATGAAGAAGTATAAAACTGGTCTATAAAATAGCTTTTTCGAAAATAACTAAGCATTAGCAGAAATGTATTTTAAATGTGTTTACAAAAGACAACTTATTTGTCTACTATAAACCAATATTAACTCAATTGTTGATTGTTCAACTTTTATTGTCAATTGGCCTCCAAGGTCGTGCGATTTGCCACCTCTCATTTATTTCTTGTGGGACTACGTGAAGTTACTGGTTTGTGCTGATTAACGAGCAGCAATTGGAGCCTTGGAGGCTAATATTGCTCGTGTCATTCGTGACATACGGTTGGCAAATCCCGAAAAAGTGGCCTAAAATTGGAAGTTCAGAATGCACTTCATCAAAAAAGTTAATGCCATGTATTGGTCTTTCGAATAAAAAAATCGTGAGAGTCCAATCACAGGGGAGATATATAAACATCTAGTAATTTAAGATTGTTTATGGCACTTTTTTTTTAAATCAAACAGAAAGCATCATCTATGCATCACTTATAATAATCAACTGCACGGGCTTTGCTAATATAAAAATATTTATTATTATTTATTATTTCAACCGGCTAATTTCTAATTTCTAATTTTTCGTTTTTTATTTTTTATTTTTAGTTTTTCATTTTTTATTTTTTCATTTTTCGTTTTTTATTTTTCATTTTTTATTTTTAATTTTTAATTTTCATTTTTCATTTTTAATTTTTTATTTTTCATTTTTTATTTACCCTTTTTCATTTATAATTATATATTTTTCATTTTTAACTTTTTATTTTTCATTTTTTATTTTTCATTTTTTATTTTTCATTTTATATTTTTAGTTTTTCGTTTTTTAGTTTTCACTTTTGATTTTTCATTTTGCATTTTTCACTTTTAATTTTTCATTTTTCATTTTTAATTTTTCATTTCTCATTTTAATTTTTTAGTTTTCATTTTTAATTTTTCGTTTTTCATTTTTCATTACATATCATAACGTTTTCACCAATACAATCATAAGTCACACCGATTTTGTCTGACGTCTTACATGTTACGCTGTTTTTGTGATTGTATTGTGAAATAGAAATTTACCCTCCGCGCGTATAAATGTTTACACATCAAACATTTTTTTTTTGACTAAAAGTTAATTTTCTGTGTTTTTTTTTTTATTTCATTTCAAGTTCTATTGGGCTTAATAAAAACGTGCTTTATTATTAACAATGTTCTCTTCTACTTTAGAGAATTTTTAGAGAATTTTTATTTAGAGAATTTTCAAAATCTAAGATAGTTTTTATATAAAAATCAAAACATTCGCCAAAATAAAGTCTGAGAACAAATTTTCATATAAAATTGGGGCTCTAGGAAATATCGCTCAATGAAAAATCGCAAAAAAAAATAAATAAAAATGAACAAAAAAAAAACTCCCTCATAAAAAATTCCCTCAAATGAAAAAATGACAACTGACCCAACTTTTTGGGCTATTTTTCATATTTGTTGGCACATTTTTCGTTTTTAAAAGTGGGTCATTTGCAGTTGTACAAGACACTCTTCAATTATTATTTTAACAGCATACGAAGTATTATTAAGCAAAACCAATTCATTATATAATTTTATGGGTTATTTTTCCATAATGAAAAATAAACTTTTATATAAAGAGATATTTAATTTTGCATAATTATAATTGATTTTTGGGTGCATTTTCAATTTTATATTTTTGGAAAATTTCTCATATTTTTTGGCTACATTTTATTTTTTTTGGGCGATTTTTCATTTTTTTTTTTTTATTTTGCGATTTTTCAAATTTTTTGGGCAAAGTTTCATATTGGGCGATTTGTAATTTTTTTCGGTCATTTTTGATTGGGCCATTTTTATTTTTTTTTGCGATTTTGCATTGGACGATATTTTCTAGAGCCAAAAATTGGAAAGTTAATTTTGAGAGCATCGTGTTTTAATTCTTGAATTTGTTATAGTTTACTATTTAGCTCCCATCCCTATTACTATTACCGACGTATACCGTCGGTGGCCCACATCGGGTTTGTTGTTTTCTCTGAGTTTTGTTCTGTTTTGCTAAGCAATATTTTTTGAGTAAGGTGCACAGTGAAAGTCTGCATGCAGAAAGAAAATTTTTTATTGCAATTTACTCATAGTTTTTTAAAATTGATTCAGTTTGTAATGGAAGTCATCACATTCGATTCAGAAAATGAAGAAGATTTATTTCATTGCAGCCATACTAAATAAACAGAGAATCCAGTTTGCTTAGCAGAATCTGATAAAAAATTTCAAAGACAACTTTAATACGTTTTTTGAGGAAACTTCAAAAAGGTTAATGGTACTTGAGAAAATTAATTTATGTTTTTTGTTGAGTTTTTCGAAATAGTTTCTTTGGCCCGTAGACTTTTTGTAGGAAAATAATGTTCTGTGATATTTTTGTACGGAAATTATTCTATATAATATTTATAATGTATACCACTATGTATGTATAACTACCAAAAATATTTGGCCCATCTTTTATTACACCGGTTGACTCAGAATCACTTTCTAAGTCGATTTAGCGATGTGCGCCCTCCCGTCTGTCCGTCCGTCTGTGTGTCCATGTTTACCATGCAATCAAACTACAGATTGCAAATATGAATATATTTTGATTGAAATTAGTATATAAGCTTTCATTGGCCATAGGATGAACGCTATTTAAATTGGTGAAAATCGGTGCATGTTTAGCCTATTACAAACAACTCCTATGAGATCAACTTAAATTCCGATAAAATCCAAATTATCATATAGATCTCGCCCAAAATCGGTTTGTGTGTGTTTATTACACCCCATTAATCAATGGGCCGAAAATAAACCCTGTATGACAATCCTTAGTTATAGCCCCAATGTACAGCTGTTGTCCGATCTTAGGTTAAATCTATCGAAAAACAATACTATTGCACATATTTTTTGGTTTGTATATTTTTTTTTTTTCCAAAATATAACTTTTTCATATATGAAGGCAAAAATGCCACCTATATATCCCATTAGTTGGACTTAAGATCCTTTCTCTAAACGCACGGTATAGGGTATTGCATAGTCCATATAGAGCGATGGAGAATTATTTGAAAGTTATAAGCATGCATATTGTTCTTATTATGCACTTTTACAAAGAAAGTTAAAGAATATTTTTGACAAAATTCACAGATCATATTTTTGTATAAAGAAAGCTAAGAATGGGACTATGTTTTTCTTTAAATAAATTATAAGAATATGGAAAGTTTGTATATTTTTTACGAATCTGAAGAAACTACTCTTAATCTCTGGATTTTGGTCACGATTAATTTTTCTTAGTTAAAGAAGGATATTTATTGTTTTTTTAACACCGATATAAATATTTATAATTTTGAAATGTAGTTGGTCCCGTTACTCATAAAAACGTATATTTTGTATTTTTTTTACCAATACATGTAACTGTTATAATTGAAGTATAATATCTTTGAGAATATTTTATAAAGTTACTTTTATTCTGTGACCCGCTCTGCTTCTTGGTCCCCCAACCAGTGTCAAAAGGAAATGTTACACTTGTGGTTTTGCAAACAATTTTGCTATTTCATAATATATTTTAATATGATGATGCTGCCTCAACAATATGCGTCCACATGTTGTGGTTGCTTATTAGGAGAAATTTTATATTTCCATGTTAGACATTTCTCTGCTTTTTCTTACTACGAGTACAACACCTTGCGCTTAATTTTCATAATTTTTGCACAATTTTCTTACACATCGTTTAGCATATTATAATTTAATAATAAACAAAAGAAAAGTAGCAACACAAACACGGCATAACAAAACAAAACCAAACAATATTAATGGGTGTTGTTGGATAGTTTGTTGGAAAGAAAAAGTAGAAAGAAATCATAGTTGTATAAAGCCATATTGTCTATTTATGATAAACAGTAAAAATGCTGATAATAACCAAAGAAGTGAAATTGATAAAGTATTTAAAAAATAAAAATATTGGGTATTAGTTCATCTAATACCCCTGAAAGATATGTAGTATACATACCAAACTTGCATTGTATACTACATGTGTGTCAGCCCATACCCCAATTAAACCATCGAACAAACTGGTTTATAGCTGGTTTGTATACTAAACACAGCTAAAAATAAAAAAACACTTTCTAAACACTTCCAAAATTAAAACGAACATAGCACCAATTTCATCAAATGTCATTTGATCAGCTGTAAATTAATTAAACGAACACACTCATTTATTATAGTTCATTTTGTTCTTGTGTGTTAAATTTTCCTTTTTTGAATATTTCTGTGAAAAAAAAGTAATACAATTTTGTTTAAATTATACTAGAGGACCCCTGCTGCTCCGCAGCATTATATTATATTATATTATATTAATTTTTATAATATAATACCAAAATGTGCCAAGAGAAGTTAACGTACAGTAATGCCAAAATATGCCAAGAAAAGTTAACGTACAGTAAAAGTAAAGTTGATTCTCCATGCATAACTTTCCTCAAACCCAACGAATTTAAGCAGTTAATAGCTCAAAAGAAGGAGCTTGATCCACCAAGTGTCCTTAGACATATGTCAACAGCCTACGTTAATTAGAACTCTAGTTATAGAAGTTTGAGAGAAGAAATATATTGAAAAAATAGTTTATTCATAAATTCTTTTAATATATAAGATTGAATACTTTCAGGGAAGTATTATTGAAAGTCTTAAAGAAGTAATATTTATTGAACCTCAGAAAACGTGAAAAAGGAGCCTGACCAATCAGTTGAAGCGAACATAAACAAAAACATCATATATACGCAAAAATAAAAAATAAATCAGCTTTATAAAAAGGATAATATAAATAAGGAAAGCGATAAAAGATGCTGACATCGCGGATTCTTTGTGAAGCCAACCACAAAGAAAAAAATGAACCTGCCAAGCAAAACAAGTCCACCACAAAAATGTCGAAGAAGATAAACTACGACAACGTGTTTTGTTTTTATTTGATGGAATACATAAAAATAAATAAAATAATAAAATAAAATGCATTTATATAATATTTATATCAAAAACAAAAAAATCAACAAATATTATTATATTATTCTTTTTAAATTTTTCATAACATATCATCAAATGTCAAATGAAACCACAATGTATACATACTTCATGTGTGTCACTATATTGTAGTATGTAACATGATAGTATACATACTATAGTTTCTATAACAGGGGTTTAAGTGTCAGGGGTATAAGTGTTTAAAAAATTATGTCCTTATCATGATGCGTATGAGTGATTTATAGTCAATTAAACATACGTCGCGACGCACAGTGGACCATATTTTGAGAAGGCGGCCAAAAATCATTTTTTTTTGTTACCGATTTTAAAGTTATGTTATTCATTTGAAAGTAAATACTAGTAAACCTCGGGATCCAAAAAATTGCGACTCTATCTCAACTATATCACAGCGAACAGGGTCTTCGAAAATGGGCTTTCTCAGTATTTTGCTAAAATTAAAAATTTCTTTGTAAATTTCTTTTTAAAAATTTCTTTGTAAATTTTTATTTTTGAAGTGAAATATATTTTGTATAATTTTGTGGCTTTCATACCATTAGTTTCAAAAATGGAAAACTACCTCTATTGAATTAGACGAAGAAGCTAAACAACTTCTAGAAGATGAAAATCAAGGTTATTTAGAAGAAATTTTTACTAAAATTGGTTGATTTAAAGTACTTTTTCATTACACTAACAATAATAAGTTACACTTGTTTTTATATAGTTAAAAAATTTTCTTGATTTAAAAATATATATATTTTGTAAATTTACAATAAAAATTGTTATATTTCATAAATTTACCATAAAAATTGATATAGAAATATTTAAAAAGACAATAAAAAAAATTTAACTAAAGCAAAAACATACGAGATTTTCATTGAAACTTCTCTACAGTGTTGCCATAATTTGAAATTGTAAAGATGCTAAATTGCAAAAAGAAAGATGCTAAAACGTACTAGAGTCAAAAAAAAAAGATGCTAAATTATTTTTCAAATTTCATTACCTTTATATTGAAAAATTAAATACTTATTAATAAATTCTTTGGTTTTTAAATCGAAAAATTAATATCAAACATAAGTTTCGATTTATATTTTTTAAATTTGAATTAAAATTTTTTTGGATTTCATCTGTATTTTTTTTTAATATCAAATTGGTTTTTTTAATTTTAAATTAAATATTTTGAATTTTAGAGGGATTTTTTAATTTCAAATATAACAGAATTTACATTATCAAAAGACACGATTATATTACAATAATTGGTTTGTGGAATCTAATATTTCTGTGATGTCTTCATCTTCAAATTCTTCCTGGATATGATATTTTTCTGACGATCGACTTCTATCAACGACTTCGCTCGGTATATTGTAAGTGTAATAGCACCCATTTTTCAATTTCAAACGTGTTATACGTATTACAGAACATAACAACTCGGATTTTATTCTGTTCAAAGTTTGCTTTTAACTAACACCATTAAACTAAACAAATGTTCAACTTCGGCTTTTGAGAAAGACAAAACTAATAAAGACAATACAAATATTGATAACTCTTTAAATGGATTTTCGGCAATTTTTGTTAACTTCAGGTTAACAGAGGTTGTATTCAGTGTTGTATCCCAATATTGTTCTGTGATGTAACTCCATTGGATTTGAATTTTTTCTGTTTCAGATGATCTAAATTTAAACTCTTCTAATATATTGGTTATCGGTTTTTTTACCCGGTTTAATGTGTTTTGTATTAAAAATTTTGGCATTTTTTTAATCCAATAATATTTTTTGGCAATCGACTTTTTAATTCATTAAAATCTGTTGTTGGTGTTTACATTCGTCTATTTCAAAATGTTTTGTTATATAAATATGTTGAAAGAAATGAGCAGTAGTACACAAAATTCTCGTATTACACTTTGAGAAATTAAAACATATCAGTACCATTAAAATTAAAATCGCATATACAAAAATAATAAAAAATAAAAAAAAGATGCTAAAAGCAACTTTAACACTTCACTTTTGTACTAAAATTCAACTACAAATGAAAATGTATTTTAAACCCTCCGTAACTTTTTTTATTTTCGGTCGAGAATTACGTTTTATAGCAAAACTTAAAGGTTAAAGTCTAGCCTACAAAACAAAAAAAACCGCATATAACAATTCCAATCCAGTCAAAAGATATAGATTTTTGACCGCCTTCTCGTCAAATGGTCCACTGTGCGACGTATCGTTTAAAATTCTTTTTATTTATTTATTTCTTTCAATCACCTTAATTCTCTTTCAATAACACAACAAAATAATTATAAATTATGTCTTAATTGTGTAAATAATTATTAACAAATGTTCACAGAATCATTTCAGTACTAAGCACCCTTCGAAACGAACAAGAGCTCAATAAGATGGGGATGAATAGCAAATATTTTGTCAATTGTTTTTTTTTATAGAAGCAATATAAAAAATCATTATCGTAATGATCTTCATTATTACAAGTTATAATTGAGCAAACAATCATATAACAACTTGACCTATTAATAATATTAAAAATATATATATATATATAACAGCGACAACATTTACCAAAGGATGTCTTACAAAGTCTTAAAACAAAAAAAAAAAAAGTTTTTCGGTAAATCAATCAAAAACAATTTTTTTTTGGCTTAATTATGACATCATTACACAAAGAAAAAACATATTGAAACCTAAACAAAAAGAAAACGAAGTGATTAACTGCTAACTGGGGAAATAAGTTAAAAGTATTTGTAAACTAAGTTTTTTAACTAAAAAACTTGATGGATAAGCTGGTTGCAAAAAATGCTAACACGAAAATTAACCCTCTAATAGCCATGGCTTCATTATAAAAATAAACAACTTTTGAGGAATTTCAAAACAAAAAAATAATTATATTTGTTGCTTGCTTTCTTTAAAATTTTTACCGGATGAAATTGAAAATAAACATAAAATTGGATGAAATTGGATTCATTGAGAGGACTATTAAGGACACCTGGCTTCGTTTTAAGGTTAACATCTTAACTAGAGAATGTAATTTGCTGGTGGTAATTAAAAAGAACTTCATTTATTTAATGTAACAAAAAATTTCTATTTAAACCAAAATTATTGAAATACATGTAAGATTTTGCTGAAAAGGAGAATTTTTTAAAAATTGCCTCCACTAAAAATTAGTTAAATAAACACAATTTTTTAATCAAATTCCAATCAATCAATTTCAATTCTAAAGCCAAAAATGTTTGTTCGGAAAAATGTTCTATGTGTATTTTTTTTTTTGAAAACAAGTAAGAAATCTGGGCCAAATTTGGAAAAATCATTCTTGTGTTATTAAACAAATATTATTAATAAAAACTTAATTTGATTGCTGTTTTTTTTTCTATTTTCAACTTTCTACAGATAATCATGCTTTCGCTAAACAAGAAAATATAACAAATCAGCAAAATAACAATCAAATTATTTTTCTATCTTTTATCATTCAAACTTTAGTTTGAAAATTATAAGTAGTTTAGTTTAGAAAAAAAAAGCAAATAGATTCTGTTTCTTTTAGACATTGGTTAATAACAACTACTCATTTTGTGTTGATTTGCAGAAAGTTAATTTTCACCCCACCCCCCCCCCCCCACCCAAAAAAAAGGTCAGAAGTGTTGTTCTTATAAAAAAGATTATTTGGCATAATATATTGTAACAAATGCGTGTTGTCTTAAAGAAATAAAAAAAAAAAATGGAGAAAAGTTTTCTTGTCTTCTTTGTGTACTCATTATAGTATGTTATTAAGGATTATTAAAAGATGTTAAATTTGGAGTATGAGTTGTAAAAGTTGGGAACTTGGAAACTTTGTTGTTGGTAAAGATAACATTACTTACTAGGAAATGGTTACGGAAAATCTAATAACCTTTATAAAAAAAAATAATTTTATTAAGGAAAATTAGATAAAAAATTAGATAAAAGCAAGAAAATGAGCAGTGGTGGAAATTTAGTAACATAATTCTGTTAACTGGGGCCCGCGATAAAACCGTTAATGCAAAAAACTATTTCCTCATATATTAAGTTTTAATTTAGTTAATTTATCTATAACAACAGTCTTATATTATTTCATAATTTTCTTTAAATCCCTCAATGATTCAGCCAATCGCCAAGACAACTCTTTAATTCATATAAGAAATAAAAAAGAAGAAAAAAGAAATGAAATGAAATCCAAAAGATCAATTGAAACTAATAGTGACCACATTGACTTAACAATGTCAGCAAACGATTTGACAAGATAAGCTTTTTGTTTAAAGACAGCTCGACAAACTTAAATATGGTTAAAAGAAAATTGAAAAAAAAAAACCAAACACCATATACAACTCAAAGAGACATGATAGTAATACAACAAACCCTGCAGCTAAATAGTACAAATGGAAAAAAAAAGAAAAATGACAAACCTAATAAAAACGCCAGAAAAAAAAAACAAAAGAAAACTCTAGAAAAAAAAACAAATAAATACGAAGATACATAGTAAATGAAATATAAGAAATAAAAATTCAATAGTTCCTGAAAGAAAAGAAATTGGGGAAAAAAGTTAATAAAAACACTAACTGGCCCTTTTTATAAACAACAAAATGACAGGAAAATTGTTCGTCTGTCAAATGTAATTAATTCTACATCATTGAACAAAAGACGTTTGTCTTACTATGCACGATAATACAAATTCCAAGTAGATTCAACTTTTGTCTTTAGCATAGAGACAAATAACGCGGAGAAGTACACTCGGAAAAATTATACACTTGAGAATTTTTGGCCTTAAAATATACAAACATTAAACATTCCTTCCTTACAACTGGATAGCTGCATAACTAAAGTCTTTTGTTCATGCAAACACTCTGCTGCCAATATCTTACTTAAGGCAACAGTCAAATTTATTTACCAACTGGCTTAAAACCCATTAGTAAAAAGTCATATGAAATTTAATAGTCAAACTAATGCTATCTTACATATCAGCGTAGATTATTTTCTTTAAGTGTACCAAACTATAAACGTGTTTGTAGCTGCTATTTCTATTTAATTTCACCTGTATGAGTGAGCATATTTAAAAGAATAGAGAAAAACATAATCGGATTGTAAATGTTTCACATGTTCAATAGAAGTACGATATGTTCGGAATTTAATGGTTGACTGTAAAAGCAAAGACAAGAATGCTCGTTGTATGAATAAAGTACATTCCATACACAATTTACGAAAAGCCTATAAAATACAATTAAACGTATTAAATACATCCCACAAACGAATTAAAATGACTAACCATTGGAAGAGCCTTTTTGCCACAAATAAATAATGTTGATGTTTGTATGTAGGTGTTTAATAGGAAACGAAAATTGATTAAAACCCATTAAAAGGTGAAAGTTTCAATAGACTTCACATGATTTAATGATTACTCCTGCCCTTAGTTCCTAATGCCCTGTCAGCTGAAAGGGTAAGACGTCATATACTTCTTAGTTATGTACTTATGTCTGTTTAGGAATAATTAATAACAATTTCAAGAACAATTAAATAGAGACCCTTTAGTTAAATGATATAAACATTAAGTGTAATGAGTTGAAGAAGATAGTTCGTCCTATTCTACATAAACCATAAACTACGTATCACGTGAAAGTGTTAAGGAAAGCAGGAGATTTTCGTTTGTAATTCAAATAACATTTCAAGTCGTCGCCTGTTGAGAAAATGAATTAAAATATTCCATTTGACTAAATTCTAGAAACGTTTGCATTATGCTATTAGATAATTAGAATGTTTAAAGTATATGATCTCACATATTATTTGAAATTTGTTTTTAAGGAGGACAGAGACACTTAGTAACTTTCTGCATTATCCATAATATAAATTCTCTAGTATCTCTTAACTTATGCTAGGTTTCTAAAAGAATATATGTTCAATATATGGTTTCTATTTTATAACACTCTTTGGTCAGGGTATAATGTGTTTGTGCTGATGTTTTTAACTACTAAAAATCGATCGGCTTAGAATCACTATCTGAATCGATTTAGTGATGCCCATGTAAACCTTTGTAATTAAATTCGGTATCGTAAATATAAATGTACATATATTGAGGAAATTTCGTGTATATGCTTTTGTCGGCCACAGGACGATCGCTATTCGAATTTGTGTAAATCGGTACATGTTCAAACCTACAAATGATCGACTTAAACTGCAATAAGATCGAGATTACCAATATCTATATATTGGTCAATATTAATTTACGTGCGTTTATTACAATGTAAACCCTGTTGGAGCATTTTAAGTCATAGTCCCCATATAAAGTTACTTCCCGGTCTTCACTTTAACGTATCAAAATACAAAAATATTGCAAAGGTTTCTCTTAAATTTGGTTTATATATGCCAATACTTAAACATAATGGAATTCGTTAGTCCATTTACTCTTTCAGCAAGACTAAGTTAGAATACAACTATCACTACGTTTGCCAAATTAATTGACTTATTCCAACACGTAGACATCACCACTAATAATGGCTACTACTCGTATGTATCACCTGAGAAAATAACACATATTATCATAAACTAAAAAAATCTTCGGGCATGGATGCTATAAGCCATAGAATCTGAAAGGTTTTCCTCAAGATGGGAATACAAAGTTTGACAAATATTATTAATTGCTGACTTAAATTTTGTTATTTTCCAGATTGCTGGAAGGAAGCAAAAGAGATTGTAATATATCAGCTCAACAAGGTCTCTTCCCATCCATTATTCTATAGACCAATCATTTTGTTATCCATTTTAAGTAAGCTTCTAGAGAAAGTTATCATAGAAAAAATTTCAAAACTTTGTGACGAAAATCATGTGCTTCCAACCCAACAATAAGGGATTCTGAGCCGGACACTACACTTCCAATCCTCTAGATTTAAGTCCAACATCAAACATAATTTCAATCTCAAAAAGTACACGGGTATGGTTTCAAATCTGCATTTCACTCCATATGAGACGATGGCCTCATCTTCAAAATGATTTGTTTCCATTTTGTACCGGAAATGGTAAAAATAATACAAAGTTTTCTTTTAAAGTTTCCAAAGGTACTAAATCTTCGTCAAAAATTATTATTTTATTATATAATCTACTAGCTGTAATCCGATGCGCTTCGCTACATCTATCGTAACGATATATAAAACTGGGAATACATTTTGTATAAAACTATTTTATTTATTTTTGTTTTTGCGTTTATATTTTGTAGATTTTTGATTTTGGCGATTTTTGATTTTGGTCTGTTTTGTTTTTTTTTCAATTTTTATACCCTATACCACTATGTGGTTTGGGTATAATGACTTTGTGCTGCTGTTTGTAACTAACAAAAATATGTGACCTAGACCCATCTTTTGTTATACCGATCGAATCAGAATCACTATCTGATTCGATTTAACGATGTCTGTCCGTCCGTCCATCTGTGTGCCCATGTAAAGCTTGTAATCAAACTGCAGGTCGCAAATATGAATATATTTTGATGAAATTTGGTTTTCGGCCATAGGATGAACGATGTTGAAATGGGTGAAAATCGGTCCATGTTCAGACCTAGCTCCCATACAAATGACCCGTATGAAATCGACATAAATTGCCATAAGATCCAAATTATCATATAGATCTTACTCAAATTGGGTTTGTATGCGTTTATTACATCCATTAATGAGTAGTCCAAAAATTATCCCGATGGGACAACCCTTACTCATAGGCCCCATGTAGAGCTGCTTCCCGATCTGCACTTAAATCTATCAAAAAACAAAAATATTGCACTGATTCTTCTCAAATTTTGTTTGTATATATTTTTGCAAAATACAAGAGACTTTAGCAATCATGGTCAGGATCGGTTTATTTTTGGACCTAGTCTCCATATAGATATAGCATCCGATATGAACTTTTTCATATCTGCAGCCAAAAAAATTAATAAAAATCCCACTCAACTTTGGTTTATGCTTATTTTCTATATCCGTTTATTTTCTATATATAGTTGGGCCTAAGAGATAGGGTCTCTCAATGCATGGTATAGGGTATCGTATAGTCGGTCTACACCGACTATAATTTTCTTACTTGTTGTTATTCCCGATTTTCAGTTTTGGCAATTTTTTATTTTTTTTTGATTTTTGTTATTCGCTATTCTCGGTTTTTGCGATTTTTGATTTGTCATTTTCATACTACGCCCACTGGTCCGATCCCGCCCATCAGACTATTCACATTAATAATTCATGAACTCAGACAAAGTTCCAAGGCATTCACTATTACAGTACTCTAGATATATAACATCAAATATTTACTTTGTATGGTGGGTGCCTCGCCCATTGGTCTGACCCGGTCCGTTTTTCAGCGACTCTTCAAATTAGCTTAATATGTACATGTACATATTTTCAGAACTCTTGCTGTCCTAGTACTCCAGATATTTTATGTTAAAATTAGATGTCAAAAATTTACTTTGCATGACGATCGGTCCAGTGGTGTAGTCTCCTTTAAACCACATACAAACAAACGTACAAAACCCCATTTTTATATACAAGATTTACATCTGATTTGTTGAGGATATTATCGCAAGTCTCCAGAATGCTTTAGTAAATATAGAAGAATACTTCAAACTGAAAAAAGATCAAGCAATTTATTTTACGCGAAGAAGGAAGCCTTGTTATATGAAAATCAATACAATTATTAGTTGGGAATCTGAAGTTAAGTATCTTGGGGTAATCTTCGATTCAAAAATCAACTTCAGCAAACTATTTTATACGTAATCCACAAATTAAATATTGTAACAACGCTAATTTTTATTATCAGGTAGTCCACCTTAAGTCAAGATACAAAAATAATAATCTTCAAAGCTATTTTTATGTCCATATTCTACTAAGCAGCCTGTGTGGAATGATGTCGCAAACTCTCACATTAAAAAACTTCAAATAAGTACAAAAAAAACAAGTAAGAAAATTATAGTCGGTCTAGACCGACTATACGATACCCTATACCATGCGTTTAGAAACCCTATCTCTTAGGCCCAACTAACTGGACATTGAAAATAAGCAAAAACCAAATTTGAGTGGGATTTTTATTAATTTTTTTTGGCTGCAGATATGAAAAAGTTCATATCGGATGCTATATCTATAAAGGGACTAGGTCCAAAAATGGACCGATCCTGATCATGTTTGGTAAAGTCTCTTGTATTTTGCAAAAATATGTACAAACAAAATTTGAGACGAATCAGTGCAATATTTTTGTTTTTTAATTGATTTAAGTGAAGATCCGGAAGCAGCTCTGTATGGGGTCAAAGGGATCATTTTTGGACTACTCATTAGTGGATGTAATGAACGCATACAAACCCAATTTGAGTAAGATCTATATGACAATTTGGATCTTATGGCAATTTATGTCGATTTCATATGGGTAATTTGTATGGGGGCTAGGTCTGAACATGGACCGATTCTCACCAATTTCAACAGCGTTCATCCCATGGCCGATAAAAGCGTATATACCAAATTTCATCAAAATATATTCATATTTGCGACCTGCAGTTTGATTACAAGCTTTACATGGACACACAGACGGACGGACGGACGGACGGACGGACATTGTTAAATCAACTCAGAAAGTGATTCTGATTCGATCGGTATAATTAAAGATGGGTCTAGGTCAAATATTTTTGGTTGTTACAAACAGCAGCACAAAGTCATTATACCCAAAGCACATAGTGGTATAGGGTATAATAAAAAAAAAAAACAGCTGTTAGAGGTGATTTATAACCTGCCTTGGCGTTATTCTACGCAAAGATTGCAATCCATTAATGATATCGAAATGGACCCTAACAAAATTTCCAAAATCACACATAATTATGATATCAGATGTCAACTGTCTAAATATATACACATTAACGAATTGGCAATTTGTACGTAGTCTTAAGTTTTGTCTTAATATGTAAAAAAAAAAAAATATTTTTTTTTTCTATTTAAATAAGATTTTGTTACTTTTTACATATATAAAGAAATGTTAATTGTATAGTTTATTAATTATATTTTTTATAAATATATGTCTAAGTTGAAAAGAATGAACTCTCTAGAAAAATATAAATATATTTAAAAAAAATATAAGGGATTTCGCTAAACATGATCCATTTTTTGACTAACTCTCCATAAAAAAAATGTTTGCAATAACTCTGTCCACAAAAGAAGAACAATGCCACTTTTTTTTATATTTATTGATTTTATAATTACAAATTATAAACCAATAATAGTTGTTTATGAGCAATAGCAGCTAAGGCCTTCAGCTCAAAATACATTTAAAAATTGTTTTTGATATCTGCGACCACAAAATAATAACAATGTCCCTTAAATTTAGTTTATGTTTAATTTCGATGTCTAATTATCACCTCGCAAAAATTGGATCTAAAAAACTCATGGTACAGAGTATTGAATATTCGGTTTAGATCTATCATTTCTAAATTTTTAAAATTAATTTTTAAGCTCTCAGAAACAGGCTGGTAATTAAAAAAAAATCCGCTTATATATTAAACTCGGAATAAAGGATTAGAACTATCTAGGAAAATGTCTAAACCCTTTTGAAATTGTAACTGGAATGGAAAATCGTTTTGAGAGGAAATCGAAATATATTTTTGAACTTCAACGAATAGATTGAATTAACTCAATTTAAATATTGCATTTTTGAAAAAGGTTAGTTGCTTCAACCTTGCAGGTAATTTAATATATTTTTTCCGTCTTCCTTTTTCTTAAATGAGTCATTTAAGCTTAAATGGATTTTTAGTTAACGTTTACATTTGTAGTTTAACTAAAATAATCGAACTTACTTATCTCTTACTTAAAGTTAAATCTATTATAGAAATTAAATTTTAAATTAAATCCCACAATATTTAATTTTATTTAATTTCGATTTTTTTTCCACTCTGGAACAGCAATAAATCATATTAATTTTACAGCCACATTATTAAAATGAATTAATACTCAACAATTTTGATTTCATTTAATTTTTGTTGTTTCTCTTGATGTTTTTTGTTTTAAACAAATTTTACCCTATTAGTTGATTATAAATTTCATAACAGCGCTGATTTTAAACAACACCGATACACATACTTTGGCAAATATATCGAACATAAACTCATTCGCACGCACCATGCTGTGCAATCCAAACTGTAATTAATTTCAAGTGATTTCAGACTAAAGAGTTAAACGAATGCGTTGTAAATATCCCTTTATCAAATTACAAACAATAACTATGAACAAATGGATGTACGGAGAAGAGGACGTTTGATACAATGGTTCAATGGTTGGCTGTTTGGTTGCTTAAATTGTATGGCTACCATGAGCAACCAATATTCAAATAACATTAACAATTTGTAGTTTTAAACTACGTTTTATGTTCATAACACAAAATGCTATGGGTCCGAATTTTACATTTTCATTTGAAAAATATATTATCCTATACAAAAGAGATTATGCGAAAGAGATTGAATATACATATTTTGATGAAATTTGATATATAAGCTTTCATCGGCCATATAAAAATGCTGTAAAATGAAAAAATGCTGTTGGTGAAAATCGGGGCGTAGTTAGACCTAGTCTCCCCTATGAGATCAAATTAAATTGCCATAAGATCCAAATTATCATACAGTCCTGGCCAAATTTGGTTTTTGGTGATTATTACACCAATTAATTAGTAGTCCAAAAATAAACTCTGTAAGGTAATTCTTAGTCATAGCCCCCATATAAAGCTGCTTCCCGACCTTCACTTAAATATATGAAAATATCAAAATATTGCACAGAGTTTTCCCAAATTAAAATACTTTCCAAATATTAATGACTTAAACAAACATGTTCAGAATCGGTCCACTTTTCGACATAATTCCCAGATATATCATCTGATATGAACTTTTTCACATCTGCAGGTAATAAAATTAATAACGACCACTCAAATTTCGTTTATGCCTATTTTTTTGTATCCAATTAGATGCATCTAAGACTCTTTTTCTAAACACATGATATAGGGTATCATATAGTCGGTCTAGACCGACAATAATTTTCTTATCGATAATATTAATAGGCGATTCCTTGTGACATCTTCTACACTCTCAGTTATCAATCGATTTTGACAAAAAATTTACCATTTGAAAGGTATTTCTTTACGGATGTGCACCATCTGGTACATATGTACATAAAACACATATTTAAGCTTCAAATAAAAAACTATACAATGCTATTGTGTGTTTGTGAATTGACTAAAATTTATGATTTATGATTATTAACAAACCCATTTATATATCTTCTATATGTTAAACAATTATTTATAATGAAATTTAATGAATTTTATTTAAAAATTCACAATTTAATGAATTTTATTTAAAAATTCACAATTTAATGAATTTTATTTAAATAAAATTTCCTAAAATTTACACTGGAATTTCGAGTGCTGGGCTCTGCTAGTTATTATTAATATTAATAAAACATAACTTAAAATAAAAACAAGTAAGAAAATTATAGTCGGTCTAGACCGACTATATGATACCCTATACCATGCCCTATCTCTTAGGCCCAACTAACTGGACATAGAAAATAAGCAAAAACCAAATTTGAGTCAGATTTTTATTAATTTTTTTGGCTGCAGATATGAAAAAGTTTATATCGGATGCTATATCTATATGGGGACTAGGTCCAAAAATGGACCGATCCTGATCATGTTTGGTAAAGTCTCTTGTATTTTGCAAAAATATATACAAACAAAATCTGAGAAGAATCAGTGCAATATTTTTGTTTTTTAATAGATTTAAGTGAAGATCGGGAAGCAGCTTTATATGGGGCCAAAGGGATCATTTTTGGACTACCCATTAATGGACGTAAAGAACGCATATAAAACCCAATGTGAGTAAGATCTATATGACAATTTGGATCTTATGGCAATTTATGTCGATTTCATAGGGGTAATTTGTATGGGGGCTAGGTCTGAACATGGACCGATTCTCACCAATTTCAATAGCGTTCATCCCATAGCCGATAAAAGCTTATATACCAAATTTCATCAAAATATATTCATATTTGCGACCTGCAGTTTGATTACAAGCTTTACATGGACACACAGACGGACGGACGGACGGACGGACATTTTTAAATCAACTCAGAAAGTGATTCTGATTCGATCGGTATAATTAAAGATGGGTCTAGGTCAAATATTTTTGGTTGTTACAAACAGCAGCACAAAGTCATTATACCCAAACCACATAGTGGTATAGGGTATAAAAAATTATTTGCTTGGTTGGAATCCGCTTATCACTAGAAAAATTATGAAGGTTATAAGAATTTTTATTGTAATTCTTTGATATTAAAAAATATAGTTGATATTTTTTTTATAATTATCGTATAAATACAATTAATTAAAAATTAAGATATCTACAACATTACAATCAATAAGTTCTGCTTACCAGCTAAATTCTTTTTGCAAATTAATAGACCAATACTCGTAAACTCTTTTGGTATTACGAACCGAAAGGAAAATGTGGGAATCAATTTCTGTTGCAGATACCATTTTTAAAAATATAATTCATTACAGACAATTTTTAAATATATACAATGTAATAACTATTTAAAATATTCCAAAAAATAAAAACTGAATGCATGAATAGTGCACAAGAAAAGTTCATTATTCTGGAAACCGAAGATGTAATTGTTCCACATGGCATTAGTTTTTCTTCGTGTTTCTGGTAAAAGTATAGGAAACAAATCTGTTATACACCAGCTCACTATTAATGCGTCGTAGATTGACATGTAGAGATACTCAGAAGATATTTGAGTAAATGTATAAATCCTTTGTTCTCGATTTCGATATTGCAGTAAATCAATACGAGCCTGGAAGTTGATTATCACGTTGTGGTTAGCACACCAAGATGTGCATAGATATTTATTAACCGCAATGTCTACGCAAGAATAATATAAAATTCTTTGCGTTAGACGAGGCATATGAGCCAGCTCCATAATGTATTCAATCACCAGACCAGATCCTAGATGTATTCAAGGGGCTTACCACTGCTTTTTTGTGTTAAAACTCCACGTCATGTATTGGAAGGCAGTCGTTGTTGCATGCGTGAATCTTTTATCTTTTAAGATAATAAGCAGTTCTAAATGCATTTCACACAAAAAACTATTTTCTGGATATCAAGATGGTAAAGCGAAATTGACCAAGGGGATTATACGATTGGGTAAATAATGTGTTGATGTGTATACTACGAAATGTACTAAACCTGAACACACTTTATAAAGTTATTCTTTTAGAAATGTTAAGAGACAATAAGGGTTTTCACTCTTGGTAGTAAAGTAACCTTGTAACCTTTGTAAATGTTGTAGATATAGTAAAATTACTACTATTTATAATACCACAACAACAAAATGTATGAAATTGAAATTTACTACGCTGTGTTTAAAGTACAAGGGTAAAAGCTATAGTACATCTACAAGACTAAACATTTACATGACTGAAACAGCTGATTGTTGATCTGCCAAAACAATTATTTATATTTTTATTTTCCGTTTTATGGTAAATGGATCAAAATAATAAAAAAAATATATCAAAATAATGAAAAGCTCCTTCTCCAGATGACCCGAGTCTGTATAGGATAATTGCTAATTGGTACTCAACTGGAAATTCTTCACATGAATGGGGTTGGTTAAATTCTATATCTCCAGAAATCAAAGACACCAGTGTATGAAACTCAATTCGACTAACCCTCAGCATTTGCAGCAAATTGAGTTAATACATTTAGTAATAATTTTGGGCATTTTTCTTGCTTAAAAAAACAAAAACAAAAAACAGCTGATTCATTAGTTTACAATAAACAACACAAAAGGCGTTCAGGCTTTGTGGTATAAAATCGTTGTAAATATAACAGGATTTTAAATTTAACACCAAGAGTGAATACCGCTAATATGTGTGGATATGATGAAAATACAAAATTTTGCATTATATGGGATAATATAATGGAGCCAAGGATAACTATTTTGTTTATCATATAATATATTATTTTATGCAGTAATAACACGGGACTATCAAAATTTGGTTGGTAATTGGTTAGACTAGCTGAAAAAATTAAATTGAATAGTGGGTAGTGAGAAATTGCACCTTAAAGATATTACTTTATGTAAAAGACGGTTTGTTGCCAAATGGCCAAATTAGCACTTAAGGGTTAATGTGGGAATAGTTTTTTTTTTTTTTTTTTTTTTTTTTTTGTAAAGCTACTACTTCTTCTTTGAGAATATATCTCATCTCCACAGAGTTCCGCTGCAATATCGACGTAAGCGTAATTTTGTCTGAAATTGAGTTAGAACAAAGCAAAAAACAAATAAAAATTTAAAACACAAAACATTAAAAGCGCCCCGGTAGGTGAGTAGGTAGCATGCTCGCCTATCAGGCGGGGGTCGTGGGTTCGATTCCCACAATAGGCTTTGGTCTGTCCCTGCAAAAAACCAGCCAAATGTTCTTTTTCACCTGGCTTATCCCTGGACCCAAATTAGAATACAAATTTACTTTGTATTGTAATTAATATAAATAAATAAAATAATAAAATAAACAAAACCTTAAACTTATTGAATAAGGCATAAAAAGAAAACGACAAATTTTCTTACAACAACAATAATAACCCAATAAGAATCAAAATAGCGAGTGCATACTCATTACTCACCATCGATCAAATCATAAAAGAAATAGTCAAATTTGCAGTACAACAACATTAAATACACAATATAAACAACTTCACTCTTTACATCTGTTCATATTTTTTGTCAAATACAATAAGTGTTACCACATTGTTATAAGAAAAATGGCTTGTTTGATGGATTATTGTACCATTAAAGGTGATGGGGAAAGAATGATCACTTGTTGGCCGTGCCATGAACTATGTCATATTAGATGTAGTAGTCTTTCTGGGCTTGTTGCTGCCATTTTTGCCGTTATTTCAATGATACACAAAAGGAATTCAAAGATATCTAGGAAAAGGTAACTAAATTTGCGGTGTATATCTCTAGTTATGACAAACTATTTGATGATTATAAATCATTAAATAATTTAAAATCTCCATCTCAGGCTTCACCAAAACGTCAAAAATCGTCACGAAATACTAATAAGGATAAGCTTTACTATCACTAATTTCTGATGCCTCAATATTTAATTGTAATTTGTATTCGCCGTTAAGCTTTGCTGATATGGCATTAAAACAACCCGTTTCCTGCAATAAATACTTGTCCTTTAATAAATGCTGGTCAAACCTTTTCGCTGAGTGTTGTTCCTAAAAACAACCATTTTTATTTCACGTTTAGCTATTGAAACTACTGCTGAAGATGTTGATGCCTTTGTTAAATCTAAGTTTGGCCCAAACGCAGAATTTTCGACATATAAGTTCGTTTTTTTCTCAACCAAGATCGATCACAACCTTTAAAATTAACATTTGTCATGATCTTTTTGACCGTATTATCGATCCTAAATATTGGCCTGATAGTACATTGGTTCGAGAATATAAATTCTGACAAAATTCTAACAATATTGGCCGTCTTCTTCAAACTGATTTAAGTGTTCCAAAAAACTAAGAGCTTTTACTGGTGAAAATATTTCATTGGTTTACCAAAAAGTTTGTGGCCTACGAACTAAATGGTCAACTTTACATATTGAAAGTTTCAACAAAGCCATCACATCAGCATATTTACCGAAACTTAGTTTAACGATACTTTTTGAAATATTGAAATATTTTGCAATAAATATAATATCTTTAGACGTGACCGTTGCAATATGACGAGTGGCGGTGGTGTTCTTATTGATGTCTCTGGTATCTTATCATCTGAGGTTTTATTAATTGATTCCTCCTTAAAGATCGAATTCATTGCAGTTTTAATTAAATACAATCATAAAAAATATTTGTTACTTGCTCATACATTCCTCCATCGTCTTCTCAGTGTTTATATGATAAACATGAGAAGCTTTTAAATTTATTATACGTTCTGCCAATCCAGATAACTCTGTTATTGTTTTTGGAGATTTCAATTTGCCTTCAACCTCGTGTATGTTCTTACCAGAAGAAAAATACTTTGTTCCGACAAAATGAAATGGCAAATGTGAAGAGCTTTTTAATATTTTATTTGATTTACACATTCTTCAATTAAATGGAATTCTTAATGATCATTCAAAATTATTGGATTTAGTATTTGTTAATGAAATTTCTGAATGTAATATCAAGCGCTGAAACCTTATTTCTAATCCTGAAGATGGATATCACCCTACCATTAAAGTAAATATATCCATTCCATCTGGACTTGTAAAAGCACCTAAAAAATTTGAGAAAGTTTTTTGTTTTGCTCAAACAAATTACACTGTGAACTTATAAATAATTCAAACTAGCATGGCTTATTATCGTTTTCTACTGGTAAAACTCTTGCTATTGATCAAATGACTGAAGCTTATTATCACATGTTGTATTATACTTCTATTGAGTTATGTGTTCCTAAGCAATTTTTGAAAAATAATTCTGGACCTCCTTGGAATACTAGGAAACTGGCTAGTGTCAAGAAAAACACCATAATTTCTCAAATGTCCAATGTTATATGGTGCAAACGGCATAGTTGTATCGTTACTAGCGAAGCAAACAAAATGTGTTTCAATTACAAAATGTGCATTATTTTATTGTATAACAGTCTCAACTATCGAGAAACATTTACTGATACGGCAAGAATGACGCAAATGAGGGGCTTCAAAAAAAGGCAGGTATGAAATATAAATATTAATAATATTAATTTTAACAGAAAATTCAGCTATTTTTAAGACTCTTTAAGTCAATTCTGTAGGCCTTTTTAGGACGTAATTGCATTTTAAATAAGCTAGAAAACTTTGAACGTGATTCCTTAAGATTTAGGAAAATTGCACTATCGATGTTGCACCGGAGGTGCGATATATAACTTGAAAGATTTCGTTTAAATGTATTGCAATACAATATTTTTCATAACTACAAAATATTTACACTTAGAAAAGATTGAAGAATGATATTAGACATTTTTCCGAATATATCAACTTCCTTTTAGCATGGTTCATGGCTCATAACAGACTCTTAACAGAAGTTGTCTTTTCAGTATGTTTTCAAAGTAATTTTTGTTACTTAGTTCTTTATTGTTCGTTTTGAGTTCATGTATACGTTTTCTAATAACACAAAAGATAATTTTGCAATGTGAGAGAAATATTGAAAAAATTAAGACAGCGCTATAGGGAGTAGCTACTATCGAACAACAGGATTTGCTCATCTTCAGCATCCTTCTGCCTATTACTTCAACTCATGCTTAATCAACTATTTATCTCAAGCATTTGAAAGAAAAGAGCATGAGGGATGTTTTTTCTTTATACGAGATTTACTACGAACAAGCTGAGATTTTTTTTCAATTTTTATTTTTTTACTTAGAAATTTCGAATTTATATTTCGAACCCGGATTTGGCTAGCATTTTCTACGATCGAAAACTTAATACGGAACTTTTAATATTTTTTTTCGAATTTTAAGGTAAATCTGAGCCATTGTTAACAAGAGAAGATTTTTGTTAAAAAAAAAGAATGAAAAAACCTTCACCTGTAAGTACAATAATAGCAAAAATATTTGTATTCGTTATGTAGAAATTTGTACCAAATAATAATCTCTTGGCAGTCTGATCAATTTTAAAGAAGAGTTGATTGTTTCAAATATGGCTAAAACCCAAAATATATAAAACAAAACAAATAAAATAATAATAATAATTAAAAAGAGGTTGAAAGTTATGAAATAATGATGGAATTGATGGCTGTTGTAATTATTATTGTGGAAATTTTGCAATATGAAGAACGCATAAGGGGAATTTGGTTGGTGGATGACAATTTTAGTTGCGCCATTCTGAAAAACTCACAAAAAATTTTAGCAACGGCTTTAAACACTTAATGGTACGTTGATGACGTTAAAATGACAATGGAAAAATAACAGAAAAGCAAATTGTTGTAATGTTAGTTACTATATGTGCGTAGACTGTTTGCAAAATATTGAGCGGCACATATTATTCCAACATAACAGTGAAGAAACCATTACAAAACTTGGAAAACTTTATCCAAATTAAAATTACTTTAGGAACCTTTAAAGTTATTCGTTTATTTTCAAGAGATTTGACAAAACTTTGGGCTAATTTTGTTGAATTATAATAAAATTTCGAGAGCTATTTAAATTTAGAGATATTTACTAATATAAAAAACATATTGAATGTTCTTCCAAAATACATAATATATAATTTTAATTACATAATTAAGACATAATTTAAGTTAAAAAAAAAGCAATACAGTCTGTGATGGATCTAAAATATTTCCTTTTAGCTTCCTAGACTAAAAACTGTTTTTCCCATATGGAAAACATTCTTTTTGAATTTTCTTTTTAAAAGTTAGGTATACTTAACACTTATGAAACATCCCTCCAGTATCGATGATGAACGTTTAAATTTGTGGTGTTATGATGTCAATGACAACCGACGGCGTTAAAATGTCAATGTAATATGCGTTACTATGTTCGCTTTCTGTTCTGATCTATCGAGAGGAGTGTGGTAAGACGTATGTAAGGGATAATTGTTTTTGTTTTTGTTTAACTTGATAATTGTGTATTATTATTTACATGGCAACTGTTGCCATATTATAAAATGCAATGTATATTTAATAAAATTTAAAAGACCATCAAACATTTTGTTGGATGTTTGCTGTATTTGGTGTTCGACTTAACCGTTGCTTTGTCTTTAGAGTATAGTATCTTGGTAAGAAAGATATCACTAAACTTACTAAGCCACTCTCACGAAGATATCAATTTCCATATATATTAGCCAAATTGCTTAAACCAGTTTGTTAATGGAATTTCTTTAATGAACTCGGCTTGCAATTAATTGCTGGGTTCAATTTTTTGCTCTTACTCTCACATACAAATTACAATATAGTCTATGTTGGCTTTTGTCAATCTCTGTTGCTATTGTGTAACTTGTATTATGTTCGTCATAGCACGTTCTATGGTGCAAACTCTGCTAGACATCGCAAAAAATATTTAAGCTCTTAAAAAGTTTTTTTTTTGTTTATAGAAGAGGGTTTTTTTGTGTTGACATATTCGTTATTATTTTTAGTTTTTTTTTTTGGTAACCATTTTTCATAAATTTAATGGTTTATATGAAATTAATTGTTGGAAAATTAATTGAAATTTTGCTAGATTATAATTATAGAATTTGCAACAGATGAAATTTATTTTGTACAGAATATGTTTGTGTATTGATAGACGGGTAAGTGCTTTATTAGCAAATTTAATAATCATTGTTTATTTTTTCAAAGTCAAAAAGTTGTGGCCATGAAATATTTATGAATATTTATTTAAAATTGTTGCTTAAAATTATTTATAACCAGGGTAACAAAAAATATGCTCTAAAAAACTGATTTATGCGCCTAAAAAAGGCTCTAGAAAACGGATATATGCTCTAAAAATTTTTAAAAGTGTGCTTTTAAAACATACATACATAAATAATATTTTACGAAAAATGTAAACAAATCTTTTAAAATCGTATCCAGTAATATTTATTGCATAAGAGGACATATGTGTACGATCCCTACAGCGAAGTCCGAAAATATAACTATTAAGCTTCAAAAAATTATGTTGCGACATACCGGAATATATTTCTAATCCATACAAAAATGAAGGCAGAAACAATGCCAAAGCAAGTCGTTTCCTTACAGCGTGTGGCAGATACAGTCCTGCATTATAAAGACGTTTTAACAATCATTTACAAACATTTACTCTGTTTATCTCATGGTTAACATGACAATCAAAACCTAAAATTTTATTAATATAAACACGCTAAGTTTTAGAGCGAGACACAAACAAAATTTTTTTTCTATCCAATATTAGGCTTGGACACGAGTTTACATTGCGAAAACCACATGCAGCGTGTTTTTAAGGGTTTAAACATAGAAAATTCGATGTGGACCATTTGATAATTCCTTACAATTCGCTTTTTACGTTGTCTTTCAAAAAACTAGGGCCGAGACCCTAAAAGCTGAATATCATCGGTATATGCCGAACATCTAAAAAAAATAGATATTGAATAGAAATGAGTCTAGTACAGAACCCTAAGGGACACATGATTGTACAAACTGACATCTATCATTTATAAATGACCGTAATATATTACAAGCAAAAGTTGCTAAACAAATTGATAAAATAATTTGTCACAAAGCATTTCATGACATAAGGAGTCGAAAGCTTTACTGTAATCCAAAAAATGGACACCAATTTAGTATTTTCTACAGTGTCTAATACCAAGCCTGTTATATTGTAATGTTTTCTAAACCCGGACTGGAATTGATTTATATAACTGTCAGAGTTCAAATGTCTCTGCATTTGATCCCTTAATAACACTTCGATAATTTTAGAGGTAGCTTTTAGAATTCTAATGTTCCGAAAGTCTGCAACTATTCGAGGAGTTTTAGTTTTTGGAGTTGAAATAATTCTTCCAACTTTCCTGGTTATGGGAAAACTGGAAATACTTAAAAAAAACTATGTGAGTCTGATCACAGGGGAGATGTGTAAACATCTATTTACACATCAATTAAAGTCAAACAGAAAGGGTCATCTATGTATCACTTATAGCAAACCACTGCAGGGGCACAGCTAATATAAAAATTATTTATTATTTCAGCTGGATGTTATAGTTGGGGTTGTTGAATTAGCTGAAATAATTTTATATCATAATCTAAGCACCAATACACTCATACTTCACACCGTTTTTTGTCTTACTTCTTACGCTATTTCTGTGATTGTATTGTGAAATAGTTATCCCCTGAGCGAATAGATCGCGGCAATCCGATGTCGCAACAGAATTATAAATGCGAAAGTGATCGGTCACTCGCTACGCAGGTCAGATGACAACATCGCAAAGCAAGCACTGCGCTGGAACCCTATTAATCAGCGTAATCGTCGTGTTAGTAGGCCACGTATTACATGGACAAGGTTGGTTGAGGCCGAAATGCAGTCGTTAAACCTCAGTTGGAACGAGCTGAGAAGTATTGCCCAAAATCGTGTTCGATGGAAGAGAGCTGTTGAAGACGCTCTATGCTCCAGAAGAAGTTAAATGAGATCAGATATATATATATATGAGCGTATAGATGTTTACACATGAAAAACCATTTTCAGTTACAGAATTCTGCAAGAGAAGATCAATATTAATCGGAAGATTAATAGGAGGAAGAATTGAGCTTTTGTTAAACATCAACTTGATCCGCCATATTTTCATCACCTAGAATACCATCTGATCTCAGCTTTTTCCACATTTGTGTATTGGAGCATCCTTCAACCGCCTTATAACCGATTTAACTTCATTCCGGTGTTAACAGTATATTTTTCTCTGTAAGTCCTTGCTGATTTTATTCCTGGTGATTACATCCATTTATCACGATTTCGAGCCAAAGAGCTTATCAAAATTTTGGTAACAATTTGGGTCAATATCCTCAATTGTGCATTAGCACAATATCTTATATCTGTGTTTTTTTGGAATAACCGCGTATGTCCATTTTTGTCAGTTTTGAGTTAACGATGCCAAATATATTAATTTCTAACGCTTTTTACATGTGTTAAATTAAAAAAAAAAAAAAAAATATTGACCATTTCGGAGTGTTTTCTTTAAATAACGACGTAACTTAAATGTTTATTAAATTAATTTGCTGCAATATCGACGTATGTCAACCTACGTTTGATCGCTGACAAATTATTTTCTCAGAAACGACACATAGCGAATACGTTGTTATTAATGAAAAAAAAAAAATGCAAAATAACTTTGGATTATTTGTCACCTTATAACCACTTATAAAAACTTGTGTGTTTTTTTTCTGTTATTTTATTATTCTTGATACGTTGTTATATTCTCATCCTAAGTCCCGTTAACATTTTGTTGACGAATAAAAAAATCCATTTTTCAAGCAACAACAACTTATGTCTACATGGGTGGTTGCATTGGTAGTTTTCTTTTTCAAAGGAAACGACGTTTGTCTTTAAGTGTTATTTACATATTGTTTTTTCGTCCTTCTCTAGGATCTATTCCTTTGAAGATTTTTGACTAAAAATTTTATATAAAGTATTTATTGCCCATATCTACAGGACTGTTAAATAAAAAGCTCTAAAAACTTTATATCGAGTCCATAATTTCAAATATAACGTTTTTTGGCTCCCCTGAACATTTTTATTTTATGACATACGCGGTTATTCTAGAAAACCACAGATATATAAAAATGGAGTTGTGTATGTTTCTGTTTTTGTTTGTTTGTTTGCGGTTTATAGGAGACTACACCACTGAATCGATTGTCTAGAAATTTTTACAGTAGGTAACTGCCTGTCCGGAAGGAAAAATAGGCTATTTTTTTGATTTCTCAAGTGGGCGTGGCACCTCCCATACAAAGTGAAATTTTAACATCTAATTTTAACATATAATATCTGGAGTACTACTACAGCAAGCGCTCTAAAATTATATACATATGCATATTTAAATAATTCGAAGACTTACGGAAAAAATGGGCGTGATCGGACCAATGGGCGTCCCACCCACCCACCATACAAAGTAAATATTAAATGCCATATATCTAGAGTACTGTTATAGATAAAGTCTTGAGATTTTGTGTCAGTTCATAAGTTATCAACGTTAGTACTCAAAAAGAAAATTGGCGGAATCCGATCAGAGTGCGTGATGCCTCCCATACAAAGTAAATATATAATGTCATATATCTGAAGTACTGTAATTGTGAACGCCTTGGAACTTTGTCGGAGTTCATGAGTTATTAATGTGAGTAGTCCCATAAAAAAATGGGCGAGATTCAACCAGTGGGCGTCGTACCCCCCATACAAAGTAAGTATTTAATATAACATAACTGGAGTACTATAATAATGAAAGTCTAGTGACTTTGTTTGAGTTCGTAAGTTATTAATGTGAGTAGTTGCCCAAAAAATGGGCGGAATCAGACTAATGGGCGTGGCACCTCCTATACAAAACAATAGTTTTCTACAAAACGTATTGCCTGCTTTTTATTTCGTTACGAGGGGTGTAGCGAAGCGCATCGGGTTACTGCTAGTGTTTTCTGAAATTCTGAGAACTTAATAACATTCATCTGATATTTATATATTTAGAAGGAAAAAACATGATATTGCATATTTTAGGTTGCCCTGTTCAAAACTTTTCTTGTAAAGTCGATTTTTATTTTATTTTATGTTGTATTTATTTATTTGTTTGTTGGTATAATTTTTTTCAACATAAATCTAAGTTTCTTTTCAAAAGTTTAACAACATTTTTATTTAGAAAAACCTCTTAAATCTCAATAGACAATTTTTTTTTTTTTTTGGAAATCTCTTCAAACCATTAAGAACAAATTTCAATCTTAACATTCATTTTAAATGAGATTTGTTTTAATTTTTTCTTACGGTTGTTGGCCTACACTTAAGTATAATTTATTAACAATTTTTTTATTTGTTTATAACTGCACGTAGTATAGCCCAACATCAGCAACAAACCATTTAAACCATGAAAGATAATTATAAAATAGAAATAAATTCACAGAACAGAGATTAAGAAAAGACACGAAAAATTGGGAAAAAATATACTCGACTTGCTATAGGATACAAGTACATAGAGTATAAAGAAAAAACAATAAAAAAATTAAAAAAAATAAACTGTTAGCGCGAATTCAATGTACCCTTCGCAGTTATACAAATTAGGGAATAAATAGTCTACGAGTATATGGGGAACTCAAAAAATTATTACAGTTTGCTGATAAGGTTGATTACATGATATGGAAAATTGGGAACATATTGAAAATTACAAATGATTCAAAAAAAGTTTTTAATAATCGAAATAATGCAGATAAGCTATACGGATTAATTTTCTAATGAATATTTCAAGACATAACTTAAATACTCACAAACTTATGTATGCTCACCTTTACGTTTAAATCTTTAAAAAATTCCAGAAATGTTTAAAACGTAAAAAAATAAATAATTATCAGATTAGGGTGTAAAAAAAAAATTACATCCTCCATCCCATTCTCTTTCTTTCCAAATATTCTAGTCAAAAGAAATTAGCCAGATTTGTATGTTTTTTTCATCTACATTTTTTTTTGCTGGCTGGTGGAAAGCAATAAAACAAAAAAGGCACAATTAAAAATTTAAGCGTGTTTTTCTAAAGTCAACATGTTTTATTTATTTTGAAAGGAAAGGCTCCCACAAGAAACACGGAACTACTAGGAAAAAACTCAAAGAAAGTATTGTATAGGACCTGAGAGACTATGGTTTTAGGATAAAAACAGACAAGTAACAAACAGATGAGCATCTTGAAAGGAAGGTATCCTACTATTTGCTTTTGAGTTCTACAAAAATATGGGCGACCTTAAAAAGTAGATAAAACGTATATATAGTTAATACTCGCTGAAAAATTGCTAATTTTCTTTACAGTAATTAATGACATATTTTGCAATAGATTTTTTTTTCTGAAAACATAGCAAACTTCCCCTAATATAAATATTCGCATTTTTTGAGGAAGAAAAAAAATATAGAGTTTTACACAAATTTGGTGTTTTCCAAGAACTGTTTAAAAGAGAACCGGCATATGAAATAAAAATATTCTAGATACAAAAGACTCTTCCTTTAGCTAACATACCTTGTAAAAATTCCATGTGGAGGCAAATGTTGCATAAAATTGTATCTACACAGTGGTAACTCGCGCTGCATAACATTGTAAAAGCCGAATATAATAAAAGACTTGCACAAATCACTTATTTTTTTAAAAGTAATAAGAGTCCCCTTGGAACATATTTTACTGTTCAGTGATTTAAGCATTTTTGTTAAAAAAATATCTGTGTATATTTTCACAACACTGTTGTTACTTGGTGCAATGTCTTCTTTTTATGTACATATTTTTTTCGAGCTGCTTTATATTTTTGTTTGCTGGAGTGTGAATTATAATTTAAACACTTGCCTGATACTTAAACCTCGCCATTATTATTTGTCTTTTATGCTGTCGTCTTAATCTCTCCTTGTTGGCTTTTTTACTTTGTTTATGTCATGATGTATATTTGTCTGAGTTTTTCACTATTTTAAAAGAAAATTTTCTGAAATAAAAACAAAAAATAAATAAATAAAAGATTAAGATGATTTTGCATGAAATGGAGGATTGTAATATATTTTTTAAATAAAGTTGAAAAAATGCGTTGCGAAATTTGTTGGACACCGTATCAAATTCTGATATAAACATTCTAAAAATGAGAGAATACATTTTTTCCCGAAGAATACATTTGTTCCCGAAGAATAATTCACTTAATGAACATCGTTTCTAAAATTCGAAAAGTAGCGGGCTTAACAAAAATAAATTTTGAATCTTGATAACAAAATTGGTAAATCTTTTCATGTCCCTAAGCCTCTAAGTTGCAAAATGGACAAATTACTCGTATTTTCAGTTGAAAAAAAAAAACAAAATGTTAGGCAAATAGTTTTATTCTGGTACTAATTTGACATTTTTCCATTTATTATGCAAAACATGCTACAGTAAAAGCCTTGTTATCCTGAATGCTTAAGGATGAGAGCATTCCGGATAATCGAAAATTACGGATAATTGAATGTTTCCTTAAAACTAGAGATTTTAAGAGAATTCCCAAGAACAATTTCATTCATAGCTCATTGATTTTTGCATTACCAATAATGACCTACCCCTGCCCACTGCATTACTTCTAAAGTGAAAATAAGGTGTTACTAATAATGTGTTATACAGCTACTTATATTTCATGCCAGCTCCTTGCATACTGCATTACTATCAAAGTGAAAATAATGAGTTCCTAGGCAACTAGCTACCTCCAGTTAGATTCCCGTGTTAAAATAATGAGCTTATCAGACAAACTTCAACCAGTTACTACTCCTTCTAAAAGCCATTATTTGGTAATGTTTTTTTTTTGGGTTCTCGTTTATTTATTTTTAAATTATGTACTAGAAACCAATTTTTTTATACATCAGTTCATGGATTTTTATTTTTTGTGAATCCCGGAATAATAAAAAGATAAGTAAAAAAAATTATAGTCGGTCTAAACTGACTAAGCGCTACCGTAAACCATGCGTTCAGAGAGTTGGTCTTAGATGCGACTAATTTGGAATTTTCATTAATTTTTTTGCCTGCAGATCTGAAAAAGTTCGTATTGGTTCGTATATTTTTATAGGGACTAGGTCGAAACATGGACCGATCCTGAACATATTTGGCAAGTCACTTATTTTTTGCAAAAACATACATAAACCAAATTTGAGAAAAATCTGTACGATATTTTTTTTATAGGTTTAAGTGAAGATCGGGACGCAGCTTTATATGGGGGCTATGACCAAGAATTGTCCTATTGGGTTTATATTTGGAATACTGATTAATGGATGCAACAAACATACACAAACCCAATTTGACTGAGATATGATAATTTGGATATTATGGCAATTTAAGACGATGTCATAGGGGTCATTTGTATGGGGCCTGGGCCTGAATATGCACTGATTTTCATCAATTTCAACAGAGTTCGTCCTATAGCTGCTAGAAGCTTATATTCCAAGATTTATGAAAATATATGCATATTTGCGACCTGCAGTTTGAAAATAAGGTTTACATGGATACATAGACGGACGGACGGACGGACATCGCTAAATCAACTCAGGAAGAGATTTTGACCACATAGGGTATAATATTTTTTTTTGTGGAAGAGAAAAAAACAAAACAGTTTCCTAAAAATTAAAATTTCGGTTAACTGAGTGGATGCCGGCTAATCGGGCTTTTACTGTACTATCAAAATATATTATTTTCTAAAGAGAATTAAGAAGTATTTCAATATCTATAAAGGTAATGCGATTTATTGTGACCGAAGATTTGTTAAACAGTTTTCTCCCGATTTTAACCAAACGTATCTCTTTTTCGCTATCCACCAGATTTGCAGATTTGCACCGTCTGGAACATTTTTTGGAGTAAAATGTATTTAAAGTTACCACTTAACCATGCATAAAATTATACAATGCCATGTGTGTGTTTATTAAATTTGTTAATGTGTTTGTAAAAAAATGAGTTTGTTTTCTTCATTCACAATAATAATTGAAAAACAATGGATATAAACCAATAACGCAATCGATATTTAACAAGTAAGAGTGTTAAATTCGGCTGGGCCGAATGTTTGATACCCTCCACCTTTTTCATTTTCAATTTTTATTTTTAATTTATCATTTTCTATTTTTCACTTTTCAATTTTCATCTTTCGTTTGTCATTTTTAGTTTTTAATTTTTAATTACTCATTTTCCATTTTTCATTTTCCACTTTGTATTTTCCATTTTCCATTTTCGATTTTTCATTTTTCATTATCCATTTTTCATTTTTCATTTTTCATACTCAATTTTCCATTTTTGATTTTTAATTTTTCATTTTCCATTTTTCATTTTTCATTTTTCATTTTTCATTTTTCACTTTTCAATTTTCATCTTTCGTTTTTCATTTTTAGTTTTTAATTTTTAATTTCTCATGTTCAATTTTTCACTTTCCACTTTGTATTTTCCATTTTCCATTTTCGATTTTTCATTTTTCATTTTCCATTTTTCATTTTTCATATTCAATTTTCCATTTTTAATTTTTAATTTTTCATTTTCCATTTTTCATTTTTCATTTTTCATTTTTCATTTTTCATTTTTCATTTTTCATTTTTCATTTTTCATTTTCCATATTCCACTTTCGATTTTTCATTTTTCATTTTTAATTTATTAATTTTTCATTTTTTATTTGCCATTTTTAATTTAAAATTTTTCATTTTCCATTTTCCATTTTTAATTTTTCAATTTCCATCTTCCATTTTTCATTTTTAATTTTTCATTTTCCATTTTCCATTTTTAATTTTTGATTTTTCATTTTTCATTTTCCATTTTTCACTTTCCATTCTCCATTTTTCATTTTTAATTTTTCATTTTTCATTTTTCATTTTCCATTTATCATTTTTCATTTTACATTTTCCATTTTTAAATTTTCATTTTTCATTTTTAGTTTTCCATTTTCCATTTTTAATTTTTCGTTTTCCGTTTTTCATTTTTCATTTTCCATTTTTCATTTTCCATTTTCCATTTTTCATTTTTCATTTTTCATTTTTCATTTTTCATTTTTCATTTTCCATATTCCATTTTCCATTTTTCATTTTTAATTTTCATTTTCCATTTTCCATTTTGCATTTTTCATTTTCCATTTTTCATTTTTAATTTTTAATTTTCCATTTTTCAATTTTCATTTTTCATTTTTCATGTTCCATTTTCCATTTCTCATTATCCATTTTTAATTTTTAGTTTTTCATTTTCCATTTTTCATTTTTCATTTTCCATTTTTCACTTTCCATTTTCCATTTTTCATTTTTAATTTTTCATTTTTCATTTTTCATTTTTCATTTTCCATTTATCATTTTTCATTTTACATTTTACATTTTACATTTTACATTTTACATTTTCCATTTTCCATTTTTCAATTTTCATTTTTCATTTTTCATTTTTCATTTTTAGTTTTCCATTTTCCATTTTTAATTTTTCGTTTTCCGTTTTCCGTTTTTCATTTTTCATTTTCCATTTTTCAATTTTAATTTTTCATTTTCCATTTTCCATTTTTAATTTTTCATTTTTCATTTTTCATTTTTCATTTTCCATATTCCATTTTCCATTTTTCATTTTTAATTTTCATTTTGCATTTTTCATTTTCCATTTTTCATTTTTCATTTTTAATTTTTCATTTTCCATTTTTCAATTTTCATTTTTCATTTTTCATGTTCCATTTTCCATTTCTCATTATCCATTTTTAATTTTTAGTTTTTCATTTTCCATTTTTAATTTTTAATTTTCCATTTTCATTTTCCACATTTCATTTTTCATTTTTCATTTTACATTTTTCATTTCCGATTTTCAATTTTTCATTTTCATTTTTCATTTTCCATTTTCCATTTTTCATTTTTCATTTTTCATTTTTCATTTTTCATTTTTCATTTTTCATTTTTCATTTTTCATTTTTCATTTTTCATTTTTCATTTTTCATTTTTCATTTTCCATATTCCATTTTCCATTTTTCATTTTTAATTTTATTTTCCATTTTGCATTTTTCATTTTCCATTTTTAATTTTTAATTTTCCATTTTTCAATTTTCTTTTTACATTTTTCATGTTCCATTTTCCATTTCTCATTATCCATTTTTAACTTTTAGTTTTTCATTTTCCATTTTTAATTTTTAATTTTCCATTTTCATTTTCCACATTTCATTTTTCATTTTTCATTTTCCATTATCCATTTTTCATTTTTCATTTCCGATTTTCAATTTTTCATTTTCATTTTTCATTTTCCATATTCCATTTTTCATTTTTCATTTTCCATTTTTCATCTTTAGTTTTTCAATTTTCGATTTTCATTTTCCATTTTTCAATTTCCAATTTCCATTTTCATTTTCCATTTTCCATTTTTCATTTTCCACTTTTCACTTTTATTAATTTTTAATATTTAATTTTAATGATAAAAAAAATATGTGCTAAAACTTGCTTAGGCCAATGTGACATGTGCAGTATTAATATACACACAACTGTAATGACTTCAACAATACGAAGAATTATACAACATATCTTAACAAAAACAACAAACACACTGAAAAATTTTAATTTTTCAAGAGTTTTTTCAAAGTTTCATTCATAGCTCGTGAACCCTTCAACCGATTTTGACGAGTTTAAATAGCAACTCCTTTGGGATGTTAGTAAACGATTTTATACAAAAAAGAATGGTCTAGCTTAGATATTGACGGCGTGATCGTGATTTCCACAGACAGACGGACAGACGGACAGACGGTCATCGGCAAATCAACTTCCCTTGATATAAGGAATAAGAAAATATATTTTTTTGGGGCCTCAGGAATTTATTTCGATGCGTTACAAACGGAATGACAAACCTATATACACCCTCTGCCACTGAGGTGTGGAGGGTATAAAAGGTATTGAATTGTGAATTGTCTTTTAAATAATTTATTAAATTAAAAATTAAATTCCCTAAAATTTGCACCCGAATTTCGAGGGCTGGAATCTGGAAATTTTCATTTATAACTCTAGAAGTAAAGGACCAGGCACCATGAACTGGAACTATTTTGTCTCATTGAAGGATCACGATTGAATAAATTTCATAAAGTTCTCTATTTAGACAAGTCAACATTTATAAATTTTATTTAAAAAAAGAAATATAATTATTTCGTAGTTTTATGTAATTTTTATTTTCACAAATATATTGAAAAACTTTTCTGAAATGATTTCGTAATACGTATTACGTCAAATAATACCAAGTCATTAATGCTTGTAAAGCCCTTTAAACTTATGGGGGCTTAGTAGAAGGGTTTAGTAACTAATTTCTTGGTACTTTGTGATTAAACATCAATAATGCTTAAACAAAGGGAGAAAAACTCATAGTCATTCCCTAATGCCCAGATAATGTTTAGAAATATAATTTTTTTTCACTTTTAATGATGATACTGATTATTATAAATGTTGACTTACAATAATAATAATAAAAATAATTACTTATGCTCGTATCATACTTATATAAATAATATTAATAATAGCAAACATAATGGAAAATTATGACAACTTTAATGATGCAAAAACTGCAGGTTAAAGCATGATCCGACAGCGTTAGTGGTATGAACTGGTTGCAAAAATATAAAGTTTGTTATCATAAGGGAGCAGGAAAGGGAAGGATAATAATACCAGCACCCTCTTTGAAATGCGAACGTGTAAATAAACAAAACAAGAAGGTTAATAAATGTGTGCGTGTGTGTGTTTGTATGGGGAGGCTTAATGGGGTATGTAATTGCATTTTATATGGCAAACAAACAGAATAAAAAACGGCGCCATTTATATGTCTGGATAGCATAAAACAAACTCAAAATATGGGGTCTCCATACATATATATCTTTCCTACCGGTCTTCTGGCGGTAATTATTAAACTTGGTATATTGTGGCGGGGTGATGGGGGGTTGGCTTCTGTTACAACATATAGCTGTTTATCATTTATATGATTTTCTCCAACCACCAGTCAACCATGTGTGGAGCATGTGAAAGTTAACACAAAAATGAAAATATATGACTTAATGCATTTGAAAACAAAGTTAAGATTTTTCTTGGTTTTTTTTTTTGTTGGAGCCCCCAGAGCTTTAAGAATATACTGGAAAAAATATTTTTAAAGAAAATGTGGTATAATCTTTGTTATAAAGTATTACAAATGAAGTAAATGCAGACACAAAATAAACATCCCAGTGGTATAGCTAGGAACTATCGCCACTAATGACAGGCGAAATAGTTAGCCCGTTTACTCTGTTTACACCCAGGGCTACTGATGTGCCATACCCAACATAACCTACATCATTCTATAGACACTAATATCTCATGCTAACTTGTTACAATGGGTACCCACCTTTCGCTAGCTATTTCTCTAACCCTAAGTAATGCAGAAAATTATAGTTTTCTATGATACAAATTCTCTCTTCGTCACTAAGAGCAACATTCTGTTAAGTACATCCCGTTAATCAAACAACAACAAAACTTAAAAAATGCAAAAACATCATTTTTGTAACCACAAGAACCCACTATTCGCCAGCTAATTCTCTAACTCTAAGTAATGCAGAAATCTATTTTTTTCTACGACAAATATTTGATTTTTCTCAACTAAATCCCGTTATTCAAACAACAACAAAATGCAATGACCATCGTTTAAATTTTGCGAAATAAATACAAAGAGTCAGTCGGTAAACAAACCTGTTTGTGTTAAAATCAAAATTTGTGATTTATTGAAATTTAAGAAGACTATTTAAATTAGAAAGTGAAACGTTTTTAGAAGAGTTTAATAGAGTTGGTCAGGAAAATATAGAAGTGGAAAAAAAGAATTTATTTAAAAACAATGAAGAAAAAGAATTTGAAATTTTTTTGGAAGCTTTTAGCAACGTTGGAAAATATAGTATATTAAATAGTGAAGAATGTGATTTAGAAATAAATGATTGTGAAAAAAGTTTAGAAAAAGATAATGACAATTCAAAAAAATCGAATACACTTGAAAAAAAACAAAATTTGATTTAAGTGCTAAACTGAAGGCATGGTTTGTAAAACATAGACCGAGCAGAGGATGTGCAGAGGATTTACTGAAAATTCTTAAAGAAGAAAATATTAACGTAAATCAATTTTATACGTACATTAGCGGCAAAAAAGCCACAATTAAGGCCATATGTGGTGGTAAATATTTACATTTGGGAATCAATTCGTTGAAAAAAATTAGCAAGGCCTCCACACTTCCAAATAATGTGTTTTTTGACGTTAACATAGATGGGCTACCTTTGTTTCGAAGTTCAAAAATACAATTATGGCCTATTCTTATAAGAATTTCAAACATAAATGGCACTCCAATATTTACTGTTGGAGTATTTTTAGGTAAAAGCAAACCAGCAAATTGTGAAGAATTTCTAAGCGAGTTTGTTTCTGAGCTTATGTTCTATAAAGATAATGGTTTAGAAATAGACAATAAATCTATTACGTTAGAAATAAAAAGTATAGTGTGTGATGCTCCAGCAAAAGCGTACATAAGTGGTATACCTGGACACACTTCACGGCATGGCTGTTCAAAATGCACACAAATTGCAAAAAAGATAGATGGAAGACTTACCTATGATACAGTTTCTGGAGCTATAATAACTGATCAGGATTTTGCAAACAGAAAATATCCAAATCATCATTTAGCTAAGTACTTGGATAGAAAAAAACTATTGGAATCCTTAGGAATTTCAATGGTAACGCAACTAACGCTTAATTCTATGCACATGATTGACTTAGGTGTAGTACGAAAATTTGTATTAAAAAATACCTCAAAAACATTTTGTCTGCGCAAATAACATACGATTTTAATATTGACGGTGTGCAGGGCAAAAAATGACTTAAGGTAATAATAAACAAAACTTTACGTTTTTACACATAAAAATTACAAATATTTTTTTCAGATTCTATTCAATGTGATGGAAAAGGTAATTCTGAAGAAGAACTACGAAAAGCAATCCAGTTGCAGAAAAAACGATACTTTAAGAGTGTTGCGGCAAAAAAAAAATACAATCCAAGAAGAAATGTAAATAGTTTTGTTATACATACATGTTTAAATAAAATAACTGATTGTTTAGTTTTTAAATGAATTTAAAATTTATGTTTGCATATCAAAATATTTTCAGTTAAATTTAAATATATTTTTAAACGAATGATCTCATAAAAAGTTCAAGAATTTAATTAAATTTAAACTATTTAATGCGTTGAATAAATATTTTGTTTAATTGAATTTAGTACCAAAAGTTTTTACTTGCTCACGCATATTTAAAAAGTAAGTCAACAAGTCCTAGCGAAATAGCTATCGATTCAGAGGTGGTGAAATTGATGGAGTTTAGGAGTCAATACCAAGACTACCATTTATGGGGGTAGTGCGGTGTACAACATAATGTAGGTAACCCTGTTGGTGGGTAGAGGGACTAGCGAATCTGTCGGTCACTTGGGGGTAGTGCGGTGCATAGCACAATGGGTGTAACCCTATTGGTGGGTAAAGGTTATGCAGTGATGGGTCAATTGCACCCATCGTAGGACATTCCCATGTTAAATTCACCAGGCAAATGCATGCGAAGTAGATTGTGATGGACTAGCGGTAGTTCTTTATGAGCTAGCGAATTTACACGTGCGGAGCTAGCTCCCTATACCACTGGGATCATACAAATAAATAATTAGTATTCATGTGTGTGTATACATATATATAAAAGAGTGGCCTGAATTAGAAAAAAATGATGATACTTAAAATGTACAAAGACGAATAACTTGTAACCACATTTGCGAATGTTAGTGATGAAAAATATTAAAATTTTATTCTCGATAGATGATTATTATGTTGATTAAGGTTTCTAACATCTCTCAAAAAATTTCGCGTTTCAATGACACCCTGGCAAAAAAAATTAACGAATTATTAAAAACGAACAACTTTATTAATAAGTATCAATAGTCTTTAAGTGCGGGTTTCTCGCTTCTAAATGACATTCTTCTAAACAAAATTTGTAAATTTTAATGTTTTTAATCTAAATTCCAAATTTTTTAAAATTTCTTTTTCACAAGTTCAAATGCAGCTATTTTTTGTGTGGAGGTGTAGTGGATATGTGCTAGCGCCAAAAATTAGCTTTTATTTCTGGCGGAAAAAATACAAATAAAAAAATAGTTTTTGTTGGTCGATAAAGAAAATCCAAAATAAATATCAATATTATAAAAAGCAAATTGTTTTCTAAAAGACTAGTTCACAAGAATTTAAATCGTGTACTTGAATCAGTTATCTAACAGTTATTTCTATATGTTTTATGATGTGTTAACATCTATACATCTACAACATCTAAACATATATAAATTTCTGTGACTGTATTGGTGAAAAAATTATGATATGAAAAATGAAAAATAAAAAACGAAAAATGAAAAATAAAAAATCAAAAATGATAAATAAAAAATGAAAAATGAAAAACGAAAAACAAAAAATTAAAATTTAAAAATGAAAAATAAAAAATGAAAAATACAAAAGAAAAATAAAAAATTAAAAAAGAAAAATATAAAATGAAAAATGAAAAATGAAAAATAAAAAATTAAAAATGAAAAATGAAAAACGAAAAACAAAAAATTAAAAATGAAAAATGAAAAATAAAAAATGAAAAATAAAACATGAAAAATAAAAAATGAGAAATGCAAAACGAAAAACAAAAAATTAAAAATGAAATATGAAAAATAAAAAAATGAAAAATACAAAATGAAAAATAAAAAAAGGAAAAAAGAAAAATAAAAAATGAAGAATGAAAAATGAAGAATGAAAAATGAAAAATAAAATATACCAAATGAAAAACGAAAAATGAAAAGTGAAAAATAAAAAACGAAAAATTAAAAATTAACCGGTTGAAATACTAAGTAATAATAAATATTTTTTAGCAGAGCCCCTGCAGTTGATTGCTATAAGTGATACCTAGATAACGCTTTCTGTTTGATTTTAAAAAAGTGCCGTAAAAAATCTTTAATTACTAGATGTTTACACATCCCCCCTGTGATCGGACTCACATGATTTTTTTTATTAAAAAATGGCTAAATAAATGTTATTTTCATGGTTCCAATCTTGATAAGGACCATTTTTTCTTGCTTATTTTTTCCGGTTTATTCCATTTATTATTTATTAATATTTCTTACATTAACTATTTTATATTAGTTTCCAGTATGTTTGCTTGAATGAAATATAAAATTAAAGAACAATCAATCAATCATCAGTTTGCTGAAGCCATTCTTCATTCATAGCCTACAATAGAGATCCGCTTTTCGCGCTACACTTAGCGCCCTTGGCGTTAAATTGGCGTTTTTCGTTTTTTTTTTTACTATTTTAATGCTTTTTAAATACAACAGTTCATGTTAAATAAAATTTTATAGATTTGAACAACTTTTTGGTCAAAAGGACTCACAATTGGTTCCCTAATTCGTCAGTAAGAAAAAAAATGATATAACAAGATATAAAAGCAACGAGCTTTTAAAGCAATTCTGGATATGTGGCTTGAGTTAAAACCTCAAAAAAAAAAAAAAAAAAAAAAATACGTAAAATAAATCCCAAACTACATTTATGTAACGTACTTGGCTCAATTTTATCAGAAGTAAAAGAATGGATCTGGCATTCGAGCCTAAAATGAGGACCACGCAAACCTGTTGTTGATGGCTCATATCGTTTCAAAACGAAGTCTCTTATTCCAGGGTATATGCTATCGTAAAGTGAGTGTAGACCGACTATAATTTCCTTAATCACTTTTATTTTTGTTTTTTTTTACATGTCCAACAAAAGCAAACAAAAATGTGTATGTGTCGCTAATACATAACTTTATGCACATGTGCTGTTACGTATAAACATATTTCACTATTTTTATTTTTTATATGAAATTATATCGGAGTATCTTTACATGTTCGTGCAACATTTCTCACCTAGAGGATTCAAATCCAATTCCAAACTATTTCAGATTATTGCGAACATTTTGGGCCTAAGTAGTGCGACAGGAGAATATTTTCAACAGACAGACAGACAGACAGACATATGGACATCGCCAGATCGCGCAGTGCTGTAGAGTCTACAACAAAATAATATATTGAAACAATACTATGTCCTGAAAATGACATAGTATTGTATGAACGGATGTAACCAAAGTTTTTAATTTTTATTTTTATTGTGTTTTGTTATCATTGCTATACACTTTGAATAAATGTATAAGTTTCTAGAAAATTAATAAAAATATTGGAAAAAGTTGACATCGCTGGTCACAAGATCGAGGAATTTTTTCAAATTAACAAATTAACAGCAAAAAATAAAATTTCAACATATCTAAAAGAGCTTAGTTTTCAGTTGTTAAAAAGAGCTAACAACATTTACAAAAGAAGAACTTCGCTCGAGTGACAAACCAATTGATCAATTTACTCGTATATAATTATAAGAAATAATTACGCCAAGCTCAGAAGTTCCGATTATTATTTTACATATTGATATTCACTTTTTGGTTCTGAGTAACAGTTTGATACATTTAGCCCACTCTATTATATAAATACATTTCTGTATGTACGTATGAATTCAATGTCTATGTCATACATATGCATATAAAAAAAAAAAAATTTACATATGTATATATATATATATATATATATACATATATATATATAGAAACGGATTTCGTTATTATAAAATGTACTCTAGAACTAATTTTTAATATACATTCATAGAGTTTAATTAACACAAATGCTGGCTTAATATGATAATGGTTTCATCTGTATTCCTGAGAATGGAAAAAATGAACGAAAGTTACATTGGCTAGGATTGTGACTGCTGCTGGAATTTCTAATATGAATTTGCCACCATCACGACTTATAAAGTCGCCTTCGTACATTCAAAACTAAAATAACAATGAAATCTAGAGTCGTTTCTAACAAAAATTTTTCAAAAGTTTTGTTCTTTTTCGTAAGCTTCTAAAATTTGAATTTATGCTTATATATGTATGTATGTATATGTGTGTACACTACATCGTACCTTTTGCATAAAGAGAGCATTATTTTATAATTGTAGCTGTAGGGCTTCTATTACGTCTGATAAGTTTTAATCCCCTCCATACACAATTTAACTGCGAAATACGAGTGAGTTTTGTAAAAGGGTTGATAAATTTATAACATAATCCTTGCCACAAAACTAAGATAATTTATAAATTTATAAACCAAACTTCAAAAAATTCCTTAAAAATTATTTACCTTTAGAGTTTAAAATTAAATTTTGAATATTCTGTGATTTTTTGTTCATTTAATGTAAATTTAACTCATTATTTATTTTAATGATTTAATTTTCATATTGTTTGATTGCATTTTACTCCAGATATGAGTAAATGCTGTCCAGCATTACTCGTTAAATATTTTCATATAAAAGGGCGTTAAAAATACCTCCATTTTTTCATTGTTTACTTTTTTTTTTCTTTTTGGTTGCAGCAACATACCATCAGACAAATACGAATATTAAAAGGAAAAAAAAAATATATATTTATTTTCACAACAATAGTATTAAAACAATCCAGAGCATATAAACAAATTGTTGTGTGATTTTTGGCTGTAGGAGTTCGTTTGTGTTTGCATGTGGTTATTATTATTATCCCCGAATATACGTAAATATTTTGCTCCGCATATGTATCTGAAATATTCATGTGAAAATATGGAATTTATTTATATCAGTTTTTTTAAACCCTCCACTCCAGTGTGCAGAGGGTATATATAAGTTTGTCATTCCGTTTGTAACAATTAGAAAAAAAATTTTGGACCCCATAAAATATATATATTTGTGATCCTTATAACAACCGGAGTTGATATAGCGATGTCCGTCTGTCCGTCTGTGGAAATCACGATGACGGCATGAATCGGGCAGGTAGGGTACTTGTTGACATAAAAAAAAAAATTCACTGACATCCTGAAAAGTTTGCTATTTAAAAGCGTCCAAATCGGTCGATTAGGGCCCGAGATTTGAATGAAGAACTAAAAAAAAGTCTTGAAAAAACATAATTTTCTATGTTGTTCTTGTCATGATCACGCCCTCAATAGTGCAGCTACAGTGACATTTTTAGTGAGAATGATTCAACAAATTCATGGGAAGATTTCTGTTTCAAAAATCATTAAAATCGGTGGAACAGGTCCAGGGAAATCTCTGAAAAAGTAAAAAAAAAAAAAATGAAAAATATGATGTTTCTATATTGTTCTTGTTGTTATTCTAAATGTTGTGTTGTTGTCATAGCTGGACTTGTTGTTTTTGTGGTCGTTGTAGTAATAATATAATAAAAACTAACCCTTTGTACATTTTTTTTATTAACTCTGGTAGAAAATTTTAAAAGTTTCCATTGTTTTGGCATCACTCTAAAAATTTGTTAGATCATTTCTGTTATTATCACGAGCCTGCCTGCAGATCTAATGGCTCACGGGAAATTGGTTAAAATCGATCCAAAATTTTTTCGACAAGCAGACACTACGAGTTAATATAAAGGGAGTAAAAATTCACCAACATCTAAAGCAAATAATGATAAAATACCTAGTTGTTAATAAAAAAAAAAAACAATGTAAATTTAGCAAAAAAAAATTTTATGTATAAATTTATTTAAAGAGAAAAACACAAAAATAACGTTTGATATTGTATTTGCTGTGTGTAATATTTACATATACATACATAAACATATTAAATAATACAAATAATATACATATATTATATATATGTATATCCATAACAACTGCATGTTAGAAATAAATCGGTATATTATTTTATTTACGTAAAATTCTGCAATATTTTGTTGTGGGGAAAATATATTTCTTTTGCATTAACAGAGTGTCACTTCATTTTGCTCAGCGTGACTACACCACAATAGATGGCGCCACAATTTTTGTTTGTTCTAATTAGCTTTGCAATAGTTATTTTTATTTTGACATGAATGTTAATATTTTCAACTAGATATCATACAGAACAATGTTAAGAGTATACACGGGCTGGTCTTTTATTTCATACGTATTTTCATTATTCTTTTACAAATACGAACATAAGTTTGGCATATTAACTTTTTGTTGTCTTTACAAAATAGAGTTACCGAGTTCATCAATGAGTTTTTTGCTTTCAAAACAGTTCTACATAGTTATATAGAATTATTATTCTGCTTTACCTACAAAATATCTGATTGCGATTACATCTAAATTTTAAAAATTGTTTATAATTACTAAAGCACATTATTATTCACATAAATACAAAATTGCACTTTTTAAATTTTCAATTCAAATTTAAGAAAATATCAATTCTAAAAACTGGAATTAAAAATTTCTAATTATAAATTACAATTAATTGAATTTCAGAAAATCATATCAAAACGTCGGAAATTATAATTTTAAATTTAGAAGACATCAATTGCATCTTTAATATATAAATTTTATTCGTTAAACACAAATTGAAATTCCAAAAAAAAAAACACCAAATACCTATGTTTACATTTAGAAAATTTTTACATTTAAAAAAAAATATTGACATTCAGGAGAAATTACTAGCTTTTCAGTACCGCGATTCAGTAACTTCTTTTAACGATAGTCGAATCGTTAAAAAAAAGAAAATAGCAAAATTATCAGTAAAATTTGTAAACGATATTCGCTATTGTTAAACTCAGTTGTTGTTGTTATCTAAACGATAACCATTTTTGTGTTGTTTATTCAATCGATAAAAACTTAAATTTTAAAAAACTTTTTTATATAAATAAAAAAATTAAATCATATTCAATTCATTATTTCATTTTCAAATAAATACACAGAAATATTAGTAAAAAAATAAAGATATTAAACATAAACATAAAATCATTCTGTCAAACACGAAGTAATTTGTTTTTTTCTATTCTTCTTTGTGTTTTTCGCTTATTTTGACAGAGATGCCACTCATTTACAATTAAAATAAATAGAAAAATAGATGGGTCGACTGTCGTTAAGATGTATGTATGTACTTAGTGAATCACTTAATCCTTAGTGCAAACAACAATAGCTGTCGATATATTTTGCGATTGTCGGATCGTTGAAATTTACAGAATCACACTACAGAAAACATTAATTTAAATTCAATGAATTTTAGAAAACGTCAAAGGATATTTAAGAATTGCGAACATAAAAACTGTTACACAAATAAACGCAATTTGATGAGAATGTTATTTATATATAAATTTTCACAATTTTTTTTGGATGAAAATTTGAAGTTTTTCAGAAAATAAATAGAACAAATTATTTTATTTAAAATGTTTGGGACATTTGGTTTTTTGCGTTTGGCAAAATAATAGAAAAGACGAAAACCAACCCAAAGAATTTACTGAAATAATTTGGTATTAAATTTAACAAATTGTTTACTTTTTCATTTACATTTATTATCAAGACGCAAACCGAGGTGGAGGGTATCAAAGATTCGGCACAGCCGAATTTAATACTCTTACTTGTTTTTATTAAAATTTCATACGAATGTAAAAAATGTTCTGTTTGGCATTTACATACATATATATATGGATATATGTATATATTTGATGAGTATGTATATAGTTTTGAAAGGGATTTCGGTAATGTATATTTTTTATTTTAATTTTTTTTTTGATCCACTAAAAGCCGTAGTGAATGAATTATAATTTTACAAAGAAACCGCACATTTAACATACGAATGGTTTAATGAAAGCGCCAGTGAAGTACATTGATTATGCTTTTCTTCAACATCATTGCTGCCAGCTCTTCACAGCAGTAGGCGGAAGTTACGAAAATTGTAGTTGTTTAAATCTTTAAATTCTTGGATTTTGTTTAGCAATTCCTTTTTTTTTTAAAGATTTATAATCATACATTATGAGAACTAACTGCTCTTATAATTACCTTATAACCTTAATATCATATGAAAAATGAAACCTAGATAAGGTTATATTCTTAATTGTTCACAAAGTTGTTTTCTGTTTATACATTTTCCATTTGATTCAAAACCACTTTGTGCTAATCTTTTGAAATCACTTTGTGTTACTTTCATTCATTTTTGTGTTCTTTGTGCAAATTAAAGAAAAATATTTAATTTACCATAATTTCCAGTTGCGCGTACAACCAATTAAAATTTCAAATTACCATTACCAATTGGCTGTTTGTCATAAAATATTAATGATCGAACATAACGGTGAACGAAGGTTATGCCTTCTATTTCTATTATATAAAGCCTGCTGCTTCTTTTTTGAAGGGTCAATTGTAAGAAGAAATTTCGATTAAGGTAATAACAACATTTATAGGCTTTGAGCATTTAAGGGTCATAAAGAAGTTTATGTTTATAAAGAAACACGAAAAAAAAAAAAAAATTGAAAATGAATGAACAAAGTTGTTTGTTTTGAAAGGTTTTCCATTTCATTTTTTTTTATTCTTAAGAAATAATTTTGTTGATTATTATTATTTTTTAAGGTAATTGAGCCTACCAACCGACCAGTCAGGCCAAGCATTTATTTTTAGCTAAACTGTTATGTTAAAGGGTTAGTATAGAGTATGAAGATGATGTTAACATTGCTGGATGCTAAAGGGACGTAAATTAATAGAGGTAAAGTTTGGAATTAGGTGGCTATAAATGAAAAGTGAACTGCCGTAACAGCTGTCAAGTCAAAGCAATGTAATAATAATTATTATTTTATTGTTAAAGCATTTAACTGTAAATCTATAAAAAGTTTATAGCAATGTTATGAAAATATTCGATGTAAACAATATAAACGACCCTTTATTTTAATTCCACTTAAATGATGCAATATAAAAGAAAAGTTGACCTACAAATGTATGCGTAGAAAAAATTAAATTAAAAGATTGGACAAATAATTAAGCAAGTTAGAGTCGATTTAGGCCAACTATACAATACCTTATACCGTGGGCTTTAGAAAAGTATCTTAGATAAAACTATATGTAGGTAATAAAAAACAAGCAAAATAGTTACCGACTATACGATACCCTATACCACATGTTTAGAGAAACGGTCTTAAGTTCAACTAATTGGATATAGAAAATTATCATAAACGTAATTTAGCTGGATTGTTATTAATTTTTTTGTCTGCAAATATGAAAAAGTTCATATCAGATGGTATATTTGCATGGGGACTAGTGCGAAAAATTGACTATTTCTAACCATATCTGATAAAAACAATTATTTATTGCAAAAGCAAACCAAATTTGAGAAAAATTTTTGCAATATTTTTATTTTTGATAGATCGGGAAGCAGTTTTATATTGGGGCTATGGCTAAGAATTCTTCTACAGAGAATATTTTTAGACTACTAATTAATGGGTGTAATAAACACGCACAAGTCAATTTATGGCATTTTAAGTCAATCTCATAAAGACATTGGTATTGGGACTGGGTCTGAACATGCAACGAAATGCAACAGTTTAAATAACTAGCATTCATCTTATGGGTGATGAAACCTTATATACCGAATTGCATCAAAATATGTCAAAATATGTTTACATGGGCAGACAGACAGATTAGGGGACGGATGGATGGATGGAGAGATGGAAATCGGTAAATCGGGGTGTAAGAAAACATACTTGGCAGTTGGATTGTTTATTATGACTAGAAGATTCCAGCCCTCGAAATTCGAGTGCAAATTCTAGGAAATTTTATATTTTCATTAAATAAAGATCCTGAAGGTATACTAATCCATTTTAGCCAATTCACAAATCAGCACGAAAAACAAACTCATTTTTATTACAAACACATTAACAAATTTAATAAACACACACATAGCATTGTATAATTTTATGTATGTGTTAGTAGCAGCTTTAAATGCAATTTACTCAAAACAAAGTAAAAAATTTAAAAATCTGTAAACCTGCAAAACGGCTAAGAAGAAATACCTTTCAAATAATATACGTTTGGTCAGAATCGGGATAAGACGGTAGAACAAAATATCGGTCACAAGAAATAGTGAAAACAAATTGATAATATAATTTAGATCTAAGGGCAGTTTATGTCCATCTAATAGGGGAGATTATTATGGGGTCTGAAAATGTATCGATTTTTATAAATTCCAGAGCAGTCATTCTAAAATCAAATTTCATCAAAACATATGGGGGGTAAGAACAACTCGACCTAACGTATAGATGATGGCAGTAGTTAAAAAAATGTTTAGGTGAAAAGTGGCAACCTTATAAAACATATGTTTTAACTTTCAAGGTGCCACCTAGTTTAGTAATTTTTTTTTGATTCATCAAAAGGAAACGATCTCCCAGAACATGGAAAAATTGGTATCCGTTATGTTATTCAATACTTTCATTTTAAAGGTCAAGTCCAACAGTATAAAAGTCGAGCTAGTTTCCACTCTGCGGGAGTCTGCTCCTTCGTATTAGGTGGCAGACGAACACCGTAGGGGTCAAACAATTGATGTGGCCACGGCAGAAATGGTCAAGAGAATCCACAAAATAATGTTGGATGATCGCCGACTGTAGGTGAGTGAGCAAGCTGAAAAGATAGATATTTCGAAAAGTGCTGTACACCGCATATTGACCAAATATTTGGAGATGAGAAAGCTGTCCGCAAGATACGTGCTCATAATAGAACAAGAACAGCATCGGGAATACGTTGCAGTCGATTGTTTGGTTGTAAAGCCGAGTTTTTGCGTCGATCCGTAACAATGGATGGGTTCATTACTTCACACCTATAACAGAAGAATAGCCAAAACAGTGGATTGAAATGCTATAATCGTGTCCAAGGAAGGCAAAGGCAGTTCCACTTGTAGGCAAGGTTAGGACGTCTGTTTTTTTGGGTTGCGCGTGGGATAATTTTTATTGATTATCTTAAAAAAACTTAACTTATTGCAGACTTTAAGTGTTGAAATTAAGGAAAAAAGGCCGCATTTGGCGAAAAACTAAGTGTTGCTTCATCAAGATAATGCACCAGTTCACACAAATTAAAGTTAGAATTGCTTCATCACGTACCTGAAATGCAAATTAACGCCCTCGAATTATTTTCAAACTTGAAAAAATGGCCAGCAATGAAAAGGTGGAGTCTGCTGTTGAGAGCTGTTTTAAGGATCCAGCCAGTTCTTAATATAAATAGCGTATCGAAACTATTGAAAATCGCTGGCAAAATGTATTGAGCTAAAAGGAGATTAAGTTTAAGAATGACGAACAATTTTCCCAAATTTGTTGTGATGTCTTCGTCAGTTCGGATTGTTCTGGGACCGTCCGGACAGATGGCACAATCAATGTGATTGTAGTACTTTAAAAAATGTTAAATGAGTCTCTTTGAAAGTAGTAGGTAAAGGAAATGTTTCAATTTTTTTTTTGTAGAAAATTTTTATTTCAGAAAGTTAATTTTATAGAGTTGACAAACCAGTATTTCGAAACACCCATGTATGGACTGCAGAATATTTAAATTATGACGTATTTTAAATGTGCAAGACTATTCTTTTTTTAATTTTAAAAAATGTTCAGAAATAAAAACGAATTCCTAAAGTTTCATTAAAACTAATGTAATTTTTATGTGCTTTTTTACTCGGTTAGTATAAGGAATAAAGAAAAAAAAAAGTAATTCCAAATTTTTTTGTAGTCACTACATTTTGGGTGCCTTTTTAGACGAAATTTTTGCTGTTACTTTGCGTTTGCTATTATTTTTTTTTGCCATTTCTTGTCTTTCGTTAAATCATTGTCCTATTTTACGGTCCGTTTGCTAGTAACACTTAAGTACTGTAGATTCTGTTCTGTTTTGCTGCTGCTCTCCGTACGTTCATTTGAAATTGGGTGTATTTCATTTCGAACGTGCGTTAATGTTAATGTTTCAATTAAAGTATTTTTTGCATTTCAAATTTAATGGCTGGTAAAGGGTTAAGAAATTAAGTGCAGCTGTGTTTTAATGTCATTGTATAAAAAAAAGCTTTTTTTTTGTTAAATTTGAACGAAAAATTAAAAAAAGGAAACGTTGTTATGCCAAGATATTGATTTCCGTTTTAAAGCGGAAAGAAAAGTTTGAAATTAAACGGAACAGAAATAATTGCAACACCTTAGCACGAATGGATTTAATATTTTATTATTAAAAAAAAAGGAAAAATAAAATAAAAATTATGTGTAAAAAAAGGAAAAAGTATGTAAAACTTTCATAGTCTGCAAAATTCATTCAAAATAGTACATTAGACATATATAATCGATGTGTTGGATATTAATAATATTTGAAGCTTCTAAAGATAAAGTCATTGGAAGCTAAGAATCTAATGACTATAATTTAATTGGTGACATGATATAACCGCAACGGATGGAAGCCTTATTTTTTTATGGAGATTTTCATATTAAAAAATCGATCATACCAGTATGGGTATTATTACCGAAATTTTTTTCGACTTAACGCCTAGAGTAAGTAGAATCAATTAGCTATAATTGTTGGATTATGAAATGGAGATAGTCCCTTCAATAGGAATTATTTCCGCCATAAAAATAACTGTAACATAATAGAATGATGTGTGATTTGATGTGTCCGATACTAATAATGTTTGAGGTTCTAAAGGAAAAGTCATAGGTGTGTAAGAATCTATCGAATATAATTTAGTTCAGTATTTTTAGTTTCAACCATTAAGAATATTTATTTTATACGTCGAAATGATATCATCATAGTAGAAGAAATACTAAAGCAAAATAATAAGTTTATGTGTTTTATGTAGCGTTAATATCACCAAAAAATTGATGGTGACTTTGAAATGTTCTGCAAATAAAGAAAAATGGAATCAGATCATTCAAACAAATCAAATTTAAAGGCGCTTTAATATCAAAGGAAAAATAAAACGAAATAATTAAAAAAAACAAACAGTAATATCAAAGACAGCTTCCCATTTAAATAAATAAATTGAACCCACGTTAATTTAAAATACAAAAAAATATCATAAGAAACTCTTTGTTTGTAAAGTCAAAGCTGTATATTGTTGGTTACGAAAAAGAGTAAAAGTGAAATATTGAGTCCATTATAAGTACTGAGTTTTATGTAGTTTTATCTTCCACACCTTTTGTACAATCAATGGTAGAAGTTCCTAAAGCTCCCTTCATCGCTAATTATTTCAAAATCATATTCGGAGGCAATGATGATTAAATATAGAATATCATCTTGTTGTTAAATAACAGCCCTTTAAAATGTAATTTTACAATTACTCAATTATAGTAGCTAACCTTTAAAAGAAGTCCTTTAGAAGCAAGTGTTGTAGACAATCCATAAATTCTCTACCGTCTGGGCTTCGAGACGAGACACATCACAATTTTGTAAAAACAGTCAAAAACATACGAGTAAACAGAATGAAAAAAAAAATTATTCTGAAGTTAACTGGAATTGTAATGGTATTGGTTGTTCAATAGTTACATGAAAAAATCCCCGTCATAAAACGTGCTACGTTGCCTAGGTTTCATTCTTTTGGCATAAACAAACTAAAGGTAAATTGCACAAAATATGCAACAGCAACTTGAAGCATCTAATAGTTCAAAAGCCTTTCATCGTTATTCACGTGTTTTGAATATTTATGAAAAGATGGCGTAAGAATAAAAAATTTTCATATAAATACAACAACTATTTACATACTACAAGTAGAAATGTACATATAAAATTACACATGACACGAGTAAACTATACGACGCAATAAGGGATTCAAATTAATGTATTCGCGGGTAAGCTAGCAAGTTCTGAGTACAGTAAATAGATGGTCATTTTGTAATAGAAACCAGTTAATTACTCCGTTACAAGCATGCTTACATAGGCCATGCTTTTTATATGGCGAATTCTCGAAAACGGAACATATTCGGGGTCATTATCTGGGGGTTTAAAATTCCAAGTCAGGGTGAAAGTAATAGGTTGAAATAATAGAACTTCCAAATGGTTTGGCGTTTTCAGGCCGAACTTATTTTTATTACCTTTTATATTTTATTCCTACTTTGATTAGTTCTTCAGCTGTAACTCAAGAACCACTGATGATTTCTCATTTCTTTCTTCCGAAAAATTATAACTAAACCTTAAATAAATAGTTTTAATTAATATATCCATGTAAAATATATAATAAATATCACTGACGCATGTTTGATTTAATATTAATTGTATTCTACTAATAAATAATAATAATACGCCCTGAATGTGGTATGTTATTCAAAAAATTGATTAAAAAAAGGGGAAAAATTACAATTTTAGGAAGATTTCATTCTATTTTATAGATTTTCTTAAGCTGGTTGTTGAAGAATGAAGTCAGAAACCATCAATGGTTCTTAGTTCATCAATGGTTCTTATTATTTTTTTTGTTTTATCTAAATTTGTGACAAGAAATGAAGCAATTAAATAAAATATTTTTTTTTTTACATATATTTAATAAAAAATTTTATTTTTTTTTACTTATTCTATAAAATTTTTATACCTTATACCACCATGTGGTTTGGGTATAATGACTTTGTGCTGCTGTTTGTAACTACCAAAAATATTTGACCTAGACCCATCTTTTATTATACCGATCGACTCAGAATCACTTTCTGAGTCGATTTAGCGATGTCCGTCCGTCCGTCCGTCAGTCTGTGTGTCCATGTAAACCTTTTAATCAAACTACAGGTCGCAAATACTAATATATTTTGATGAAATTTGGTATACAAGCTTTTACCGGCCATAGGATGAACGCTATTGAAATTATTGAAATTCGGTCCACGTTCAGACCTAGTCCCCATACAAATGACCCCTATGAAATCGACATAAATTGCCAAAAGATCGAAATTATCATATAAATCTCAGTCAAATTGGGTTTGTATGTGTTTATTATATCCATTAATCAGTAGTCCAAAAATAATCCCTATAGGACAATTTTTAGTCATAGGCCTCATATAGAGATGCTTCCCGATCTTCACTTAAATCTATCAAAAAACAAGAACATTGCACTGGACCGACCCTGACCATGTTTGGTAAAGTCTCTTGTATTTTCCAAAAATATATATAAACAAAATTTGAGAAGAATCAGTGCAATATTTTTGTTTTTTGATAGATTTAAGTGAAGATCGGGAAGCAGCTCTATATGGGGCCTATGACTAAGAGTTGTCCAATAAGGATCATTTTTGGACTACTGATTAATGGATGTAATATATACATACAAACCCAATTTGACTAAGATTTGTATGATAATTTGGATCTTATGGCAATATATGTTGATTTCATAGGGGTCATTTGTATGGGGGCTAGGTCTGGACATGGACCGCTTCTCACCAATTTCAATAGCGTTCATCCCATGGCCGATAAAAGATCAAATACCAAATTTCATCAAAATATATTCATATTTGCGACCTGCAGTGTGATTACAAGCTTTACATGGACACACAGACGGACGGACGGACGGACATCGTTAAATCGAATCAGATAGTGATTCTGATTCGATCGGTATAATTAAAGATGGGAGTAGGTCAAATATTTTTGGTTGTTACAAACAGCAGCACTAAGTCATTATATCCAAACCACATAGTGGTATAGGGTATAAAAATTAATAACAATGCCACTCAAATTTGGTTTGTGCTTATTTTCTATATCGACCGAAGAGATAGGGTCCCTAAACCATGGTATACGGTATCGTATAGTCGGTCTAGACCGACTATAATTTATTACTTGTTTTTTTTTTGTAGATTTATTAAATATTGTGCATAAGTGCCACTTCAATGTACTTCAAGACACGCATACGGTTCGCGAGCCGCGTTATGGCCACCTCTGGTGCAAAGGATCTGCAATCTTAGTGAAACTTATGGTGAAAACTTTAAACGATTATTTATCAAACAATCCCTGTACATGATAGCCTTTTTTATTGCGTATTGAATTTGAGCACATAATGATGGGTGTTTTTACTCAAAACTGTTTTTCATATAATATAAATAATAGGGCGGGTCGATTTGTAGGGAGGAAAAAAAATCGCTCAAGTGACAAGGAAAATCATATTCTAGGGATCAAAATAAGAAACTTTGCCCAAGGAAGCATACCTCTAAAACGAATTCTGATGTTCCGACTTTTGACCTGTCTGTCTGTCTGTCTGCCATGGGGCAACCCCATTCCCCCTCATGCAATTGATCTGCAACTTGGCCCATAGTCTTTTTGTGACTACAGATTAATTTTGGGGTAGTCGCGCAGAGTCACGGAGTGATCTAAAAGTTATTTACCCTCATCGGATCGATCTTTTTGAATAACATAACATAGTCAAGGCGTATGATTAAGAGTGTTAATTTTAATATTAATTTTAATATTAAATCAAACATGGTCAGCCCAATTCTAAACAAAAATGTGTGCATGAGTGGGTCGGCCCTCCAAAGTTAGTGGGGGTCGATCATACATTTGGACTCGATTGGGGCACTCTAAATGGGTCAAAGTGAGACAGACAGACAGACAGGTCAAAAGTCGGGACATCAGAAGTCGTTTAGAGGTATGGTTCTTTGGGCAAAGTTTCTTATTATGATCCCTAGAATACGATTTTCCTCGTCACTTGGGCGATTTTTAAATCAACCCGCCCTAATATATAAAGTTCTCCCAATAGTGGTATTGGTAAAAATTGATGTGAACATCACTGTTACTTGTGCTATATTGAGTTCAAAGGCAATCTAATGAAGTTTGTTATCAACTCATCGACATGCGTTCACTATTAGCCTTCATTATTTTCTTTTCTTTAGTCAATATTACATTCTTTTGGTAATATCAAAGATATAATGAAAGCCTTTTCTTTTTTGAGAATTGTTTTTAACATAAAACTTTAGCTAAAGTTATGAAATTCCAGTTTATTTTGTTATATTCACAATTGAATGGAGTTACTAAAATTATATTATAATTATAATGTGATGTGGTTTCTGTTAGTCTAGCTTTTTAAAGTACGTTACATTGCTAATTATACAATATTTTTTTTTGTTTACAATTTTAAAACTGCTCATCATATCTAAGTAACCGGTAATTAACTGGACATTAGTATTTCAATTTTTTAAAATATAAAAATCGCATAAAAAATTCTAAGAGAGATTTTCATTCCAAAATGACCCGAAAAAATATTTTCATATAAAAAACAAGTAAGAAAATTATATTCGGGCTGGACACCATACCATGAGTTTGGGGGAAGAGTCTGTGCTGGACCTATAGAAAATTATTATAAACCAATTTTAAGTGAAAGTGTCTTTCATTTGTCATGCGCATATATGTTAAGTTTGTGTTGGTTGCGGAGTCAAAACATGACCCGATCAAAACCAACAAAATAAATATATACTGTTTTAGCTGAATATCAGGTATATTTGTGGATTGATAATTGAGGGACAATAAAGTCATATAAACCAAATTTCACCGAGGTATATATCATATTCGGTTCTTAGGGTTTTTAAGCCGAACTCATATGTGATAATTGTATGGGAGCTAGGTTTGACAATTTTTCATTGTGAACATTGTTTTTAAATAAGTAAAAATTTCACTAGCTTTGCTTAGTGCATTCACAAATTTTTTTTTACTCATGATATATATGGTGGCATAATTACATTCTCCTTTTTGATTAGGGCAGCATGTTTTACATTGAAAACGCCTTCTGTGCTGTTGGTGCTTGTCGGCCAATCTTTACTTACATAATGTACGTTTCGAACTGGGCTATTCCAAAGACAGAGAAAACATAAATTCTTTGTGTAACCACTTTGCAGATAAATACTTATTTAAAAACAATATTCACAAATCTTTCAATGGGAAAAATTTCTGAAGGAGTTTTCAATGGTTAACAAATCCGACAACTTATTCGAAGCCTTGCATTTGAGACATTATTATTACCCTATAAGAATAATGCCTGGAAGTCACCTCGATTGGTTGCTTCGAACTTTATAGGAGCTAGATTATGAAGAAATCTTTCATAATTTACTTAACAACTATCGGTGACTACACATAACAGGCATAACAAGTAAAAGTGTTAATTCGGCTGTGCCGGATCAGAAAACTTTCATAATTTACTTAACAACTATCGGTGACTACATACTTATTACAGGCATAACAAGTAAAAGTGTTAATTGGGCTGTGCCGAATCATTGCTATCATTAACCCGTGTTCTAAACACAATATCATAACCAAGGTTGACAACTCTTAAGCGCAAATAAGGCCTGATATCAAATTATAATGGCTACAATGATGTTTAAAATTAATAAGAAATTAACGAAAATTTTAGATATTTTCGCGCTTCTTTATTAAATCCAATGAGCATAAATGTACACACAATAACATTCTTGTTTTTTTTTTATATATCAGCGATGCATACACACTTTTTTCTTCTTGTTGTTTTTTCTCAAGCAAACAAAAATGTGTATGCATTGCTGATACACATTTATATCCACATGCTCTGTTACGTAATTTATTATATGAAACATTATCGGAGTATCTTTACATTGTCGTACATTATTCCTCACCAAGTTCAATACCAAACTGCTGCAGATTATGACAAATATTTTAAGCTTAACTAGTGCGATCCACTGGGCCTACTGATGACTGGAAAATGGTAGACAGACAGACAGACGGACATCGCCAGAACGACTTTTCAAAAAGGTAACTTTGATTAATAAAATTCTAAAAAGTTTACGTACATACATACATACATACATAACCATACATCAATAAGATACCAGTTAATCAGTAACGTTTAATTAATATTATAATTTTTTGTACAAAACATATAGTATTAGTTATGTATTTCTATGTATATTTTCGATAAATCTATATCATGACGATAGAGAGCTCAGTAAACTAGTTTTGTTCATCATAATAATTAAAATTGTTGCAATTACAGTCTACGCTTATATTAAATGTATCGGAAATATATATTGTACAGACTTTAGAAAAAAATCATACTCGTATGCGTAATATTTGAAATTTTTTTGTTATGGGAAATTTTCCTGTTTTCAATTACACTTTGTACAATTATCTTAAATTCTCATTTTATTTAAATGGGAATAGTAGTTGTATTTATCATTATCAGAAAAAAATAATTTATTCAAATTATAATATATACAGGTAAACCTCGCTTAACGAATGGGTTACGTTCCTGAAAAACACATTGTTAAGCTAGGTACCAATTGACAATTTTTAAAACAATTAATTCATATAACTCCTTAAAAAAAATAATTTATGTATGTATTTATGCATGTTGTGGTAGATTATTTCCTTCTTAAATAATATTTAACAGTTCTTAGATAAAGTTTGCTTTAGCTCCATTGTCAGTCAGCATTTGCCAGTTCGTCTGTTTTTCTATGGAGTGTGATTATGCCATATTTTCCAAAATTTATCTAATTTTTCATTTCAAGTTGGTATACAAAATGAGTTGTTATGATCAAAGGCCAGATGTAAACTATGAACTCTTAACAAAAAATATTTGCTTTAAAATCTGTATCGGCTTTGAGAATTTTATGTTATTTAATATAATATATTTTTTAAAGTGTATTTCTATTTAACAATAAACATATTGATGATAGAATACAATGTCCATACCAAAAATGCTTTCCGGAGAGTGAATAATTCATACAATATTACTACTCACACGATCTTGAATGTAACAAGTGCATTATCATTAAACAGCTTATTTAAAGTCATCTACAACGCAGTTTTGTTTTAGTTTAATCGCAAGCGTTCTACATTAACATTTAAATATGATTAAAATAAAACCGTTAACGCCTGATTTGCAAAAAATTGCTGAAAGTGAATTAGGTGAAGTACCATCAAGGATGTATAATGATTTAGAGTCTATAAAAACATGGATACAACAACAGCCACATCTTAACGCCAGGATTGATGATCAATTTCTTATAAATTATTTACGATGTTGTAAATATAGTTTGGAAAATGTTAAAACAAAAATTGATTGCATGTACACATTTAAAACTAAATTCCCAGAAGAATTTAATCCAACTGATGTAACCAATAAAAGGTTTCGAGACATTTTTCGTTTAATGTAAGTTCAAAATATCAGTGTTATATGAAAATAGTTAAGTGTGTTTATTAACAAACTTATTACAAAAGGTCTGTAGCTCCATTACCCATACCGCTTAATAATAACGGACCACGCATTGTGTTTGCAAAGCCACACGATGACATGCTTGATGGTAAATACCCCTTGGAGCAAACTTTTGCAGTTGCCAATGCTACTTATGAATTACTTCTAATAGATGATCCATATGCCTGCGTTAATGGTATAGTTATCGTCTATGATTTGAAGAAAATCACAGTAAATTATTTACTAAAATACACGCCAAGTTTTATGAAAAAAATTATTACATATTCCGAAAAGGCTCTGCCATTTCGTTTCAAGGGCATTTATTTTATAAATTCTCCATCATTTTGTCATAATTTTTTTAATATAGCATATCCAATGCTATCGGAAAAATTTAAACAAAGAGTAAGTCAGACTACATAGCATAGTGTTTAGACTGGCTCAAAATCTATTTGAATTTATTATATTATTATACATATGTATTACATTCTGTATGATAAATATTTGTAATTTCAAGCCGATTTGAGCTATACTATTTTGGAACAATTATAAAATTAAAACATTTAATTTCTTATCGATAATATTATTTTTAGGTTGCTGTTTGTGGAAACAATTTGGATGATTTAGAAAAACATATTCCAAAAATGTATTTACCGAAAGAATATGGAGGTCAAAATGGATTCACCGATCAGCCTGATTGGGACTTTGACAAAAAATGGGACGAGTATTGTGATTATTTTAAAGAAAATGCAAATTATGGTACAAACGAACGATTAAGAGTAGGTAAACCCATTGATTTTGACAGTATGTTTGGTTTGGGAGGTTCATTTAGAAAACTTGATGTTGACTAAAAATATTATACAAAACGTGGGTCCAGGTCAATTATTTTTGAGTTACAAATTTTGGCATGGTAGGTTATAAAATCGTAGAAAATGGTTAATTGACTTTTATAGTCGCCACACAGATTTTCTTATTTACTTAACAATGTAACAATCTTCAATTATAATCTAATAAACGTGTTAATAATAGTACTGAAAAAAAGATGATATCCTCACAACAACATTTGTATATCTATTAAGTTTCGGTTAATTATATTTTGATTTTATTATTTACTAATATATTAGGGATCCATAAATGTGTGGCCCTCTGTTCCAGACTGGAACCTTCACAATTTATATGTAATATATATAGATGTGTTTATTCGAAATCAAATTTCAAATTTATTTTGTTGAGTTTTAATGAATAAATTACAATGAAATATAATAAACAAGTGGAACTAAAAAAAAAAAATACTACCTTAGAACTATAGTGTATTATTCTAACAAGATGATTGAAGGTAAAGTGCTGCTTGCTGAAGTATAATAGTGTTTTACATTTTCATTGGAGTCTAAAGAGCAGATTTATTTGTTTCTGACAAAATATTAAATAACTTGAAACGTGTGTCTCGGTTACTACTTACAACTAAGGAAAAATGAAAACAGTTACTAAAATGAACCCCTATGAGTATGTGGGGTCGATTTTGTATAAAATTCAGGTAAGATTGTGGGATTTGATTCGCTGTAGTCTAAATTGAGAAAAATATTTTCGTTGTGAATTCCGATAGGAGAAGAAGAAGAAAATAAGAATTTTGTTTAAAAATGCCTTCGTGGAGTAGAGCTCTTTTGGAATAAGAATTAAGTATGGTTGAATGCCAGCATTTTGATCACCGAGAAAAAACTCAGTTTCAATTACATATTTGAAACAAAAACTATTACATTGAAGCTTTGATGAATGGTGTACTTTCCTCGTAAGTAAATATGAGGCTGTGGAACAATTTCAATAAAAAATACACAATAATATTCATACAATGGCACTTAAGACTTTAGTCAGTTATAAAATAAAAAAACAATTAATTAGATCAATTAAAATTTATTACTTAATTATATATTGTACTTAATTTAATAAGGTCGTTCCAGTTTTTTGAGAATTCATCAACTATCAATAGTTATTCATAATAAACAAATTATACGCATTATCTATTGCAAATGCATTCAAATAGAATTGATTAAATCAGCTTTAGATAATAACAGATATTACGATTTAAATGTTTCTAAATGTTCTCCTAAATGTCATAGTAAAGAGAAAAATTTCTTAACACTAATGAAAATGGGTTAATTTAACACATATAAACTTGAAATCATCAATTGATTCATATACTTGCAGGTTAATAAAATAATAAAATATTCACTGTAAACTATACTAGAATGAAGTTTAAACAAACGCAAGGGTTTATCTTATCGCTATATTCAATTAAGTAGGCAAATTCAAAAACACTTTGCATACATTTTTTAACATCCCAAGAAATGGATTTTATATTTGGCAAATACATAGTGACTCTGACAAATTACAAGGGATGCATCAAGATTTGTTTGCAATAAATAAAATGGATAATATTCAAGCATTACCTAAAGATTTAAAAAAGAAAAAAATTGCCTGTTACGAATTGAATGAAGTACAACAGCAAATTGAAAAAAAATCTTAAAGATTTAAAGGAATGGATCGAAAAACTACCTCGCTTTAAGGCCAGTGCTGATAATCAATTTTTGATCGAAAATTGATAATTATTATATATTGAAAACAAAATATCCTGATTATTTCTGATACAAGGTTCGCAGAATAAGTTAAATTGGGGTAAGCGTCTTAAATTATTTTTTTTAACAATCTTAAAAGTCTGTATTTTTCAGAACTGGCATTCATTTGCTAAGGCCTCTTAATGAGAGAGGTCTTTGCCTAATATATGTACGTACATCCCATTATCCTCTCAATAAATATTCTTTTTGCTGATGTTGCGTGTATTTCTCATACTTATAAAGAGATCTTTATGCGAAATGATGATTATTGTGTAGTCATTATTATTATTGTAGTCACATGCATATTGGGAATTTCGCTGAATTCGGCACTTCACATGTGTTACACGAAAGATTGACATTAGCAAAAAAAAAAAAAAATGTCCACCTTTGCTGAGTAAGCCGTTCCTCTGTGCCAAAGAGGTGTGTAAATGCTTTTGCAGGATTTGATTTCAGCAAGGACCGAATTTGGTTTTGCGGAATACTATGTCAAGAGGTACATATCTTTTAACAAGTGTACCGATGCCTTGTTAGGATGTTGTTACATCGGGTAAATTATAAAAGTACCCCTCGTACAGTCCATGTGTTGTTATTCTGAGTTATATGGGTTTCTTGTATTGCTACAAATCCCAAATACATTTTTTTTTTTTGGCAGATATTAAAAAATACTATGCAATTTTGAAAAGTGTATGTATTTTATTAAAGACAATATTCCAAGCAATCAGAAAAATATAATGAAAAAAATTATGTGATCGTATGGCAATCTGCCATATTATCAAAGTTGGAAGTTTAAACACGTGGAATTAAGTCGGATACACTGCAATTACTTTAACAGCAAAGTATTAAAAAAAGTTATAAAGGGGATATATAATGGAAAGTAAAGCTTAACGTCAGTAGTTTTAATTGTCATTAATTGTGAGCGACTTAGTTAACTGAATTACAGTCAACATAACCTATAGGTTTCGTAGACAAAACTTGTAATTGGACAAGAAGTTGAAAGATGGTACTAACGTGAAAGCAGTGATGCCAGCAGATTTTTTCAGAAATCCCTACGCTTAAAAAAAGTCCCTTTTTTCCCTACACCCATTTTTTCTCCTTATATTTTTCCCTACTTTACTTTTTAAAATTTTTCAAAAAATAAAATTTTATTTTAATTTGTACATTTTCAATTCACGTACAGAAATTCAGGTTCATTTAAAAATAATGCAAAAATAACATAAAAACGAATAAAAATAACGCAAAAAGTAAGACAACAATACTATAAGAATAACATAATACTAACATAAAAACAATATAAACAAGTAAGAAAATTATAGTCGGTCTAGACCGACTATACGATACCCTATACCATGGTTTAGATACCCTTTCTCTTCGGTCCAACTAAGTGGATATAGAAAAAAAGTATAAACCAAATTTGAGTGGCATTGTTATTAATTTTTTCGGCTGCAGATATGAAAAAGTTCAAATCGGTTGCTTTATTTATAAGGGGACTAGGTCGAAAAATGGACCGATCCTGACCATTTTTGGTAAAGTCACTTATATTTTGAAAAAATAAAAAAAAAAAAAACAAATTTGAGAAAAATCTATGCAATATTTTTGTTTTTTGATCGATTTAAGTGAAAATCAGGAGGCAGCTTTATATGGGGCCTGTGACAAAGAATTGCCATATGGAATTTATTTTTGATTACTGCTTAACATATATAATAAAGACATACAAACCCAAGTAGGCTGAGATCTATGTGAGAATTTGGATATTATGACGATTTATGTCGATTTCATAGGGGTCATTTGTCTGGGAACTAGGTCTGGACATGGACCAATTTTCGCCAATTTCAATAGCGTTCATCCTACGGCCGATAAAAGCTAACATACCAAATTTCATCAAAATATATTCATATTTGCGACCTGTTGTTTGATGACAAAGTTTACATGGACGCACAGACGGACGGACAGACGGACAACTCTAAATCGACTCAGAAAGTGATTCTGAATCGATTGGTATAATAAAAGATGGGTCTAGTTTAAATATTTTTGGTAGTTACAAACAGCAGCACAAAGTCATTATACCCAACAGTATGTCACTGTAAACAAAACATAAAAATGCTTATATTAAATTTTGATATTACAGATACAATTGAATTATTATACCCTCCATTCCAGTGTGCAGAGGGTATATATAAGTTTGTCATTCCGTTTGTAAAAATTAGAAAAAAAATTTTGGACCCCATAAAATATATATATTTGTGATCCTTATAACAACCGGAGTTGATATAGCGATGTCCGTCTGTCCGTCTGTCCGTCTGTGGAAATCACGATGACGGCATCAATCGGGCAGCTAGGGTGCTCGCTGATATAAACAATGATTCATTAATATCCTGAAAAGTTTGCTGTTTAAAATGGTCCCAATCAGTCGATTAGGGCCCGAGATTTAAATGAAGAACTAAAAAAAATCTTGAAAAAAATATAATTTTCTATGTTGTTCTTGTCACGATCACGCCCTGAATAGTGCAGCTACATTGATCATTTTCAGTGAGAATGATTCACCAAATTCATGGAAGATTTCTATTTCAAAAATCATTAAAATCGATGGAACAGGTCCAGGGAACTCTGAAAAATTAAAAAAAAAATGAAAAATATGATGTTTCTATATTGTTCTTGTTGTTATTCTAAATATTTTGTTGTTTTCATAGCTGGACTTGTTGTTTTTGTGGTCGTTGTGGTAATAATATAATAAAAACTAACCCTTTGTACATTTTTTTTTATTAACTCTGCTAGAAAAAATGTAAAAGTTTCCATTGTTTTGGCATCACTCAAAAAATTTGTTAGATCATTTCTGTTATTACCACGAGCCTGCCTGCAAAATTTCAGATCGAATGGCTCACGGGAAATTGGTTAAAATCGATCCAAAATTTTTTCGACAAGCAGACACTACGAGTTAATATAAAGGGAGTAAAAATTCACCATAATAAAAAAAACAATCTAAATATAGCAAAAAAAAATTTTATGTATAAATTTATTTATAAATTTATATAAACATATTAAATAATACAAATAATATACATATATTCTATATATATATATTCTATATATACATATATTCTATATATTCTATATATGTATATCCATAACAACTGCATGTTTGAAATAAATCGGTATATAATGTTATTTACATAAAATTCTGCAATATTTTGTTGTGGAAAAAATAAATTTCTTTTGCATTAACAGAGTGTCACTTCATTTTGCTCAGCGTGACTATGCCACAGTAGATGGCGCCACAATTTTTGCTTGTTCTAATTAGCTTTGCAATAGTTATTTTTATTTTGACATGAATGTTAATATTTTCAACTAGATATCATACAGAACAATGTTAAGAGTATACATGGGCTGGTCCTTTATTTCATACGTATTTTCATTATGCTTTTACAAATATGAACATAAGTTTGTCATATTAACTTTTTGTTGTCTTTACAAAATAGAGTTACCGAGTTCATCAATGAGTTTTTTGCTTTCAAAACAGTTCTACATAGTTATATAGAATTATTATTCTGCTTTACCTAAAAAATATCTGATTGCGATTACATCTAGTTTTTAAAAATTGTTTATAATTACTATAGCATTATTATTCACATAAATACAAAATTGCACTTCTTAAATTTTCCATTCAAATTTAAGAAAATATCAATTCTAAAAACTGGAATTAAAAATTTCCAATTATAAATTACAATTAATTGAATTTCAGAAAATCATATCAAAACGTCGGAAATTATAATTTTAAATTTAGAAGACATCAATTGCATCTTTAATATATAAATTTTATTCGTTAAACACAAATTGAAATTCTAAAAAAAAAAAAAACATCAAATACCTATGTTTACATTTAAAGAATTTTTACATTTCACAAAAATATTGACATTCAGGAGAAATTAATAGCTTTTTAGTACCACGATTCAGTAACTTCTTTTAACAATAGTCGAATCGTTAAAAAAAGATAATAGCAAAATTATCAGTAAAATATTTAAACTATATTCGCTATTGTTAAACTCAGCTGTTGTTGTTATCTAAACGACAACCATTTTTGTGTTGTTTATTCAATCGATAAAATCTTAAATTTTTGAGAATGTTATTTTTTATATATAAATTTTCACAATTTTTTTTGGATGAAAATTTGAAGTTTTACAGAAAATAAAGAGAACAAATTATTTTATTTAAAATATTTAATTTATTATTATAAATTTACTCTCTATGTTTTCCAAATATGGCAATATTTTAATAAAAAAATTGAGAGAGTTTTTTTTTGGTTATTATTTTGTTACTCCATCCGACCTATATGGCCGCAATGAAGAAATATTTGGCCAGTTAAAAGAAACTATACAGCCATCTCCAATTAGCATGATTTAATGCGTATAGCCACCCTACACAACCATTACCTTTGCAATGGAGGTTAGGGTGAGCTATTTAATTAGCAAAAACTAAATTAAACGAGAAGTTATGTCATATAACCGGAAACGCATGCATATAGGTATATAACCTAAATGCATGCCGATCAGCAACGACGATGACCAAAAAGCAAACACCGAAATAAATCCGAAATAATAGAAAAGACGAAAACCAACCCAAAGAATTTGCTGAAATAATTTGGTATTAAGTTTAACAAATTGTTTACTTTTTCATTTACAGTTATTATCAAGACTCAAAGATTCGGCACAGCCGAATTTAACACTCTTACTTGTTTTTTCTATAAGTTGCCGTCGAAAATACTTTGATATATTAATTTTATTGCGAAATTATAATTAATAAAACATTTAATATTTCAAAGTTCATAGAATTTTAATAAAATTTAAATTAACTCCAAATTTGATTTCGATAATGCGACTAAAATGATAAGTTATGCTGAATATGTAGGAATCAGCATTTGAATCCCGACGGTAAAATACAAAACAATTAGCGAATTTTAAACGAAGAGTATTGATAATTCTTAAACTCTTTCATTTCTCTCTTTCTTAGGCCTTTCGTACAACTCATCCAATTCAAAGCATAAAAAAAACTATTGATTTGGAGCTGTATTGGTGAGAAGAGAGAGAACTGCAGTAGAGAAAAAAATTAACGCATTAAAATATATGTCGTTTATCAGGTTCAGTATTTTCATACAATATTAATTTTATAGGTCTTAAGTAAAATCTTATATGTATATTATTACTTTCAGAGTAGTTTCGTATTATTTTATTTCAAATTTATTTATTTTTAAAATTTATTGTTCATCTTCTTCCTTATTAAAATTAAATTTACTCATACTATTATGAAAATAATCATAACTTCTTTTAATAATATCTATATTCGTTATATGCTTTGTAACATAAAATGCATTGCATGTTGCCAAAAGATTTCATATCTTGGAAAAAATATCAAAACGACTGCTAATCATGTGCACTCGCCATTGACGACTAAATGAGAGAGCATAAGAATACATGTGAAATCTCAATGCACAATTCTGCTCTAATTGTTGTTTTCATAATGAGAATCTCATTTCATAACAAACGCAAATTGTACTAACAAACTCATTTTTTTTGCAAACACATTAAGTTTCTTTAAAAAAAAATTTAATAAACACACACACAGCATTGTATAGCTTTTTATTTGTAGCGTCCCAGTCAGCATTTGGAAGATTGTTTTTAAGAACAGTCTGCTTATGGCAAATGCAATAATAAAATGTACAGCAATCGCAAATTGATCTTGCAGGCGATTAGAACGGAAAAATATTTTATTATTTTTGAAACAATCTTTGCATATTGTGAATTTTTGTTTATTATTAAAATTACAAATTATACAGGGGAAATTTTAAAAAATTAAAACGTAATCTCAGCGAAGGAATTAAAAGTATTTGGTAAAAAACAAGCCGAAGAACTAATATCCCCAAAAAATAGAAAGATAAATTGGATTGTTTAACAAACATTATTGTTATTTTATTTACAAGTTTCTCTTTAAATAAACAAAGTAATTCTGTTAATAATTTTTAAATAAACTTATTTGAATAATATACTTCAATTAAATATTTTATTTTTTGTAATGCAAACGATTGGAAATACTGGAATATAAGTTATTACTGGAATATAACTCGAAAATGAGTCGAAACTGATCGGAAAAGCGCGTACTAAAAGGCTCTTCTTGAAGAGTCATAAAAGACCCTATGAAGAGGGTCATCAAAGTCTATTCAAGAAGAGTCGCGGGTAGGGTACCATTTTCAACAGACAAAAGAGATTTTTATGGTCAGATTTTTATGGTCATGCTGAAGAGTCGAAAAAGACACGAATATGGTTAAATATGTATGTATGTATGTGTTAGTAGCAACTTTAAATGGTTATTACTCCAAAAAAAAAATGAACCAATTTTAATTTTAAAAAACATTGTGCACATCTGTAAAGAAATACCTTTCAAATGGTATATTCCTTGTCGATATAGGTTGTAAATTGTGAACGTAAAATGGGTCAGAAAGAATTGCTGTACCTATTAATATTACAGATTATAATTGTTTGCATAAAACATATAGTATTACTTTTATCATAACAATGAAGTAAGTGCTCAGTCAACTAGTTTTGTTGATCACAATAATTAAAATTTTTCCAATTACAGTCTACGCTTATTAATGTACTTAAGATGTTTTGGAAATATATATTGTACACACCTAAAAAAATCATACTCGTATGAGTAACATGAGTAATTTTTTTGTTATGGGAAATTTTTCTGTCTTTATTTGCTCTTTGCGCAATTTTCTTAATTTCTCTTTGTAATAAAATGTGTATAAAAAGCTGCAAATATTAGTAATAGATTTCGTTATCAGAAAAAAAAAGTTTATTTATTTAAAATAAAGGTAAACCTCGCTTAATGAGCGGTTACGTTCCTGAAAAACACATTGTTAAGCTAGGTACCAATTTTTATAACAATTAGTTCATATAGATCATTAAAAAAATAATTTATATATGTATTTATGTGGTAGCTTATTTTCTTCTTAAATAATATTTTACAGTTCTTAGATAAAGTTTGCTCCAGCATCATTGACAGTCAGCACTTGCACTGTGTGGAATTTTTATTACTTTTTGTTATTTGAAAAAGTTCATATTGGATACTTTATATATATTGGGACTAGGTCGAAAAATGGATCGATACCGAGCATATTTGGTTAATTCACTTATTTATTTTGTAAATTCATATACAAACCAAATTTGAGAAAAATATTTGCAAAATTTTCCTTTTTTTTATAGGTTTCAGTGAAGATCGGGAAGCAGCTTCATATCTTATAACAACTTAGGTCGATCCCATAGGGGTCATTTGTATGGGGACTGAGTTCCCATATTTGCGACTTCCAGTTTGATAACAAAGTTTACATGGACACAGAGACGGACAGACGGACAGATAGACAGACAAACGGACACCGCTAAGTCGACTCAGAAAGTGATTCTAAGTAGATCGGTATAATAAAATATGCGTCTATATCAAATAGTTTTGGTAGTTACAAACATCTGCACAAAGTCACACACATGGTGGTATAGGGTATAAAAATGTTTGCCGGAAAGTGCACAATTCCTACAATATTACTACTCAATAAAAAGCTTATTTAAAGTTATCTACAACGTGCTTTTGTTTTAGTTTATTCGCAAACGTTGAACACTGACATTCAAATATGATTGAAATAAAACCGTTAACGCCTGATTTGCAAAAAATTGCTGCAAGTGAATTAGGTGAAGTACCATCAAGGACTTATAATGATATAGAGTCTATAAAAACATGGTTGGAACAACAGCCACATCTTAAAGCCAGGACTGATGATCAATTTCTTATACAGTTTTTACGATGTTTTGAATATAGTTTGGAAAATGTTAAAACAAAAATTGATTGCTTGTACACATTGAAAACTAAATTCCCAGAAGAATTTAATGCAACTGATGTAACCAATAAGAGGTTTCGAGAAATTAATCGTTTAATGTAAGTTCAAAATATCAGTGTTATTCGAAAATAGTCAAATATTTTTTATTAACAAAGGTATACAGCCCCATTACCCATACCGCTCAATAATAATGGACCACGTATTGTGTTTACAAAGTCACAAGAAAACGTGGTTAATGGTAAATACCCTTTTCTGGAAACCTTTGCAGTTGAGAGTGCTATTTATGAACTACTTCCAGTGGATGATCCATATGCCTGCGTTAATGGCTTAGTTATCATCTATGATTTGAAGAAAGCCACATCAAATCATTTACTAAAATACACTCCAAGTTTTATAAAAAAAGTGGCTACGTATTACGAAAAGGCTCTGCCATTTCGTTTCAAAGGCTTATATTTTCTAAATTCTCCATAATGTTTTTATAATGTTTTTAATATCATAAATCCAATAATATCGGAAGAAGCCAAACAAAGAGTAAGTCAGACTAAATTGAACAGTGACCGGCTCCAAATCTGTTTGAATTTATTGTATTATTAAATTCAGTATGATAAATCCACTAGCTTTGGAAAAGGTTTCAATCAAAATATTTGTAGTTTCAAACAGATTTGAGCTAAACTCTTTTAGAACAATTTTAAAATTAGAATATTTAATTTCTTATCGATAATATTATTTTTAGATTGCTGTTTATGGAAGCAATTCGGATGATTTAGAAGAACATATTCCAAAAATGTATTTACCAAAAGAATATGGAGGTAAGAATGGATCCGTCGATCAAGTTGATTGGGCCTTTGACAAAAAATGGGATGAGTATCGTGATTATTTTAAAGAAAATGCAAATTATGGTACAAACGAACGATTGAGACTAGGTAAACCTATTGATTTTGATAATATGTTTGGTTTGGGTGGTTCATTTAGAAAACTTAAAAATATTATATAAAAATATTATATAAAACGTGGGTCCAGGTCAAGTATTTTTGAGCTAAAAGCTTTACCATGGTAGGTTACAAGAACTTAGAGAATAACTTATTGACTTTTACAGCCTCTGGACAGATTATCTGATTTACTTAATAACGTAATTATCTTCTATTATAAGGCTAACGAACATGTAATATTATTGAAAAAATTTTGTACTTAAAACTAGGTATGTTAGTATGTATGATGGTCCTCACTACAGCATTTATAGATCTATTAAAATTCGGTTAAAAATTTTTTTATTTTTTTTACTAACATATTAGGGACCCATAAATATTTGGCACTCTGTTCGAGACTGGAACCTTAACAATTTATATGTAATATACAAATATAAATGTGTTAATTCGAAATCAATAAAATCATTTACTTTAAAGTTCAAATATGAATATAAATTTTTAATAAAACTCTTTCAGATCACCAAGAAAAAAACTCAGTTTTAATTATGTATTTGAAACTTATAAAATTCATTTTAATAATATTCATAAAATGGACCTTAAGACTTTAGACAATTATAAAATAACAAAACCATTAATTAGATCATTTAAAATATATTACTTAAGTATATTGTGGTTACTTAGTTTGATCAGTCCTGCAGTTTTAATTTAATACAGTCGATCCAAATCTTTGGAAATTACTCAATTATCATTAGTTATTCATAATAAAATCGCCTCTACAATGCCTCAATGGCGCTAAGGCATTATAGTGTAATGCATTATTAAAAAAAAAAAAAAAAAAAAATAGAATTGATTAAATCAGCTTTCGATAATAACAAATATTACGGTTTAATCGTTTCTTAAATGTTCTCCTAAATGTCATAGTAAAGAGAAAAATTTCATAGCGCTAATGAAAATGATTTACTTTTACACATATAAACTTGAAATCATCAATTGATTCATATACTCGTACGTTAATAGAATAATACGAATAAAACATTCACTGCAAATGATACGGGAATGAGGTTTAGACAAACGCAAAGGTTGATCTTATCGCTATTTTAAATTAAACTGGTGAATTCGAAAACACTTTGTATACATTTTTTAGCATCCCAAAAAAATGGATTATATATTTGGCAAATACATATTGACTCTGACAAATTACAAGGGATGCATCAAGAATTGTTTTGCAATAAAAAAAAATGGCTAAAATTCTAGCATTACCTGAAGATTTAAAAAACAAATTATCCTGTGACAAATTGAATGAGTACCACAGAAAATCGAAAAAAATCTTTAAGATTTAAAGGAATGGATCGAAAAACTAACTCAATTTAAGGCCATTGCTGATAATCAATTTCTGATCGAAAATTGATAATTATTATATATTGAAAAAAAAATATCCCGATTATTTCTGATACAAAGTTCGCAGAATTAGTTATATTGGGGTAAGTCTCTTGAATTATTTTTTTTTTAACAATCCTAAAAGTCTGTATTTTTCAGAACTGGCATTCATTTACCACGTCCTCTAAATGAGAGAGGTCTTCGCATAATATATGTACGTACATCCCATTATCCTCTCAATAAATATTCGTTGGCTGATGTTGCGTGTATTTCTCACGCTTATAAAGAGATCTGTATGCGAGATGATTATTGTGTAGTCAGCGGTCCCATGCATATCGTCGATTTCGCTGAATTCGGCATTTCACATGTGTTACACATAACACCACCATTAGCAAAGTAAATGTTCACCTTTGCTGAAGATGCCGTTCCATTGCGTCTAAGAGGTGTACATATTATAAATGCTCCGGCAGGATTTGATAGATTTTTTTACATAGTGAAATCATTGATGCCAAGTAAGCTACAGCAAAGAGTGTTACCAAGGATTAGTCGCGTAGATCTTCTTAGAGTAAACCCTATGTCAATGTTAATCTAAGGTCTGTTAAGCGTAAAATTAAGGATTATATTCAATGCAATTCATACTTATTTATAATATACAATTATAGTAATATGAGCAGTAAAAAGTTTAGTCATTTCTGACTGTTCTGCTTAAATATCTGTGGTTTTCTAGAATAACCGCGTATGTCCATTTTTGTCAGTTTTGAGTTAACGATGCCAAATATATCAATTTTTAACGCTCTTTACATGTGTTCAATTTAAAAAAAAAATATTGACCATTTCTGAGATTTTTCTTAAAATAACGACGTAACTTAAATGTTTATAAATTAATTTGCAGCACTAACGACGTATATAAACCTATGTTTGATCGCTGACAAATTATTTTCTCAGAAAACGACACAACGAAAAAATGCAAAATAACTTCGGATTATTTTTCAGTTTATAACCATTTGTAAAAACTTGTGTGTTTATTTCTGTTATTTTTTGCAAGGTTCAGAAAATACACACATGAAACACACAATGTTCTGTTCAAAAGCAGCCAACACATATCTTTATTTTTATATCAATTATGTGCGTTTCTAAATTTTCTACGGTGCCCAACACAACCATGACTGTGTTCGTTTTAATATTTCGTTATTTACACGAACATTTTTGTATCACGTACTTTTTGTTTCAATCACACATAAAGCACACATTTTTGAGTGTTGCTTTATTTGAAGTTCATGTTCTGGTACGTGTACTGAAAAAAAACAGAACATGTACAATAAACAGGTTCGAGTTCAGTTATATTTTAAGTCGTGTTTAAAATATAACTGAACTCGAACCTGTTTATTGTACATGTTCTGTTTTTTCTTACTACACGAGCCACAACACGACTTAAAATATGGATAAGGGGGAATGGGGTTGCCCCATGACAGACAGATAGACAGACAGATAGAGAATATGAGTTAAAATAAAGAATTTAAAAAATATAGTTTTTAAAATTAGGACGGTTTTTCAAAAGAGGTTACTTTTTCAGAAAAGGTAGTTTTCAAAATCACGGTGTTTTCTTAAAATGGCTCTGTAAAAAAAAAAAATTGGTACTTATTATAAAAGGGTACTTGTTCAAAAAAGGTACTTTTTGCAAAGGTTAATTTTAAAAAAAGGGTATTTTCTTAAAAAAGGAAACTATTTCAAAAGAGGTACTTTTTCAAAAAAGGGTACTTTCTTAAAAAAATGGTATATTTTTTTTTAAATTGTACTTTTTACAAAAGTATACTTTTTGAAAAAAGGGTAACATTTTTTAGAAAATGTACTTTTAAGAAAAGGGCATTTTGTAAAAAAAAGATTATATTTTAAAAAAGTGTTAATTTTTTACAAAAATTTAGTTTTGGCGAAAAGCTACATTTTAAGGAAAGGCACTTTCTTAAAAACATTAGCTTTTTTGGGATTATATTTTTTCTTTGTATATTTTTATTTTGTGGCATAGCGTTATTTAGTTATTTTATAGTCATCATCTTTGATTGGGGTTTTGTATAAAGTTTATACAAAAATAGAGAATAAATGAGCGAACTCATAACAAACCGCATCCCTTTGATACGAATATAGCTTCAAATGAGTTTGTATACAAATAGAGCCGAAATTTTTTATTTAACATTTTCTATAGTAGCTAACTACTGTAACTTATTGTATTTGTAATTTTTACCAGTTAAAAAATCTTACTCTATTAAAACTTCAGTGTGAAATATCCTCAAGCAATTACCATGTTTCAGTTGTCGCTAACACAATTATGTCCCAAAGACTAATAAAGAAAATTCTGTACGAAAAGAAAGCATCTGTTTTTTTTTTTTGGCTAAAACAGTCTGACATCTGAAGAATAATATGGGAACTAGGAACTTAAGCAAATGCCAAACAAATAAAGTAGTTAAAGGATATTATAGGCTAAGACGAAGCAACTGCTATGTTATATGAGAGTGGGTGAAGTAAAAACAAAAAGTGACTTTTACAAATTCCTACAGACGCATATTGTTGTTAGTATGTACTAGTAGTTTGTTTTTCGGCTGTATATACTTTTATTTATATACTTTATCAGAGTGAAGTAAAGACCTCATGCTGTCTGCATGTCTAAAACTAGTGATTTTATACTCAGCCCCAGCTTTACCGACAGCAGTTTCACATGCAAACTGTCCATAAGTTTTTGTTCTAGCCCGACCCTACTTTGTTTTTATTTTTGTAAACCTACTCCCCGTCGAAAAGAAATACTAAATATTTATGTATATAAAAGTATGGTTAATGCAGAAGATGCTTTAACATGTCTGCGCTAATAAAATCCTTTGCACGTTGTGCACGAGACAAGCATTAACAACACACAACATACACCAACAACTGAAGAAACGGCAGTAGCAACAGCAAGCAACCAGGCAGCAGTAGCAATGTCAGCGCTTCAAAAGCATTAATTCTTTATTCACAACTAGATTTATACATTTTTTTTGTGATAATAATTCTCTATTGTTAAAATCGAAAGCTTTAATTTCCAACGTTTTGTTGCCATTCATTTTCGATTTGATAAAATCAAAAAAATATTCCATAATGGAAATAATTCAAAGTTGTGGTAAATTAAAATTGAATTAATTTTCTTTAAGTTTATTCGGCTAAAACTGAGTTAATTCTTTGAAGGCTCTGCTGGTCGAGTAGTAGCAACAAATACAGACATGTTCTAAGCCATCTAAAAAGACATTGATATAGCAAATTATATGCTGCATATCATTGTTGTAGTATCGTGTCTTGATATGCTACAGCGTATAATAAATGAACAGACAACAACATGTTACATGGAAATTGGAGGGTGACCTCAAATAAACAACCATCGTGGTAAGCCATTGTGTCTTATTAACGTTAATAAAAGGACATTTCTTCATTGTTAGTCTGTTTCTTGTTAGTAAGTCTCTCCATTTTTACCAAAATTTAGGAAAATAATAATAAAAAAAACACTACCATATTTGCTAGTTAGCAGTCTAATTTTAGGGATGCTTAAGCTTTCCAATAGACACTAGCTATCAAAATGTTTTGTTAACTTGCTATTGCCCTTCCTTTTATACGTACCCCTCCTTTCGACAATTTTTTTTTTACTTGTTAAGATGGTTCATATGGCAAATAAATTATAATTAGTGTAAATGCTCCCAGATAAGTTTTCAAAGACTACTAGATTTTGTAAGGGCAATATATGGTTTCACTAGTCAACTCGTACAAGAAACATATTTTAGTTGTTAATTTTGGAGTGACTATCTTAAGATAGATAGACTGACTGCCTGTCGTATGTGTGTTATTCAAAAGAAGAAGGGAAATGTAGGTCAGAGTAAAAATATAAATAATGTAATTGATTTTATTCAAATGGAAATTAACCAGTTTTGTCAAACAAAAACTTTATTTTTTTTAATTAATGCAAACATTGAATCTCATAGAAACTTTCAGTTGTTCAAGTGAATTGTAAAGAAAATTTTACAAATTAGTTTATCGAATTTTTAGAATCTTTCCCAGTTTTTTTCTCTACTGATTTTTATTTATTTGTGATAAAAAAAAAACACAAAAAGAAATTCAGTAATTTTAATGCACATCTGCTAAAATTACCAGGACAGAAAAGTTGTTTAACCAACTGTATGTTGGCTGCCCCAACCAATAATTGAGCTAATTAAAAATTGACGAAGCATAGCCATAGAAATTACGTTTCTGTTTTTCTTATCCTTTTATAACGTTGTTGTCAAGAAAAAGGTCTTGAATTGCATAAAGATGCTAACTTGGAAAAACAACAAGAAAGCTTACATTTAAAAGACAAAATAAAACATACTCGTATATATATATTTTTTAAATGTTTTCCTAAATTCTTTAAACGTTCTAATTAATTTGGTGTTTTGTTCATTGTAAACTATTGAAAAATAGACGCCGACAAAAAAAGACATTTTATTTAATTCTCCAGAATGAAGTCTTTATTTTATAATTTCTCTATGGGCAAGGACAATGATTACTCCATCCAGCTAAAACCATCTACTCATAGTGTTTACTGAATTGTAACATTCAATACGGTCGTGCGAGGCTCTTATTGGAGCGTTCATTCTCCTTTGCTAATTATACATAATGAACTTTAATGGCATTACGTGAATGTAATATTTAGTATTTTATATTGTAGAAGGTAGTTTTCTGATTTTTTTTCATATAATATTTGTAGGTATGCATGCTGTATGTTTGTGTGTATATTTATTAGAGTTCTAAAGTTTCGTTTTTTTTTTCTTTGTAATTTTGTTTGGTGTGTCTAGCTTTCACTCTCCATTGGTTTTTAATGAGTTTTTTGTTTGTTATAGTTACCCATTTAAGTTAACTACTTGCAAAATTTAGTGACAATGTGCTACGGTTGAGAAAGTTCATAAATCATAAATATTTTTCAAAAGGGAAAGACTAAAGTTAATTTTTTTTGGTTTGTCCTTTTTAACATAATTTTCAGGTTTTAGAGTAATAATAGCAAAACAATGCTTGAATAAGAAAGTAAATAGCAAGGAAAATTTGAAACTAAACATAAAAGACAGTTACTGATACCTAAGTGTTACACTTTAATGGCCAGTAACTTGTCTGACGACAACCTGAGGAATACAATAACCATTAAGAAGAAATCTTCTAAAGAAATAAACTAAGATACTTAAGAAAAAAGGTTCATTGAAAACTCTTTTTTTTCCACATTCCAGTTGAACTTAAGGGACCAAAATGTTTGTTTCACAAAAAAAAAAAAGGAAATAAATAACTTTAAAAAATATATTAACTGTAATATTAATACTTTTCTAAATAAAAAAAAAAACTATATATATATATTTATCACTATAAAGATATTGCCACTCCGTAAGTTTCTTAAAAAAGGCGAGGTAAAATTTTAATTTATTATGACAGCAGTATTGTGTTTTTGTTAGAGAAAAAAAATATATTATACTTTGGGATAGAGCAACATAACAATTGCTCGCATTTCATTTCGGCTTTGAGCGTTATCTTTGCAATTATATGTAAAAATACTATATGTAAAATTTCTGGTCGGTCGAACTTTATCAGCCACAGTTGCTAAATATTTATAAAAACTACTTAGTTTAAAACAATTCTCTTATATTACAAAAACTTGTCTTCTCATATTTATTGTTGCAACAGATACACTGAATTTTTAGAATTTTTTTTAGAGGTGTCTCCATATTTTAAGCCATATTTTGGGACAAGTGAGTGGTTTATTTTGCGAATGAACGTGATTTCAGCAGAAGGTGGACAGAAGGTCAGACGGTCAGACGGACAATGCTATATCGACTCGAGTTGTTATAAAGATCAAGAATATTTATACGTGCTTTATGGGGTCGTAAATTCATTTTTCGATGCGTTACAGCCGGGATGTAAAACTGATATATACCCTCCGCACAGTTGTGTGGATGGTACACACAACTTATTTCACAGTGCAACAGCCATTCTGGGGTATGAGAAATTCCAAGCCATGGTGAAAGTACTACGCCAGTATAGTAAAACCTGCAAAGTGTTAAGCGTTCTCAGAATAAACCTTTTTTTTATGAACTTTATATTTTTTCCTTATCTTGGTGTTTGTTTGCTTAGTTTTTCAGCTATAACTCAAGAACCATTAATGATTTCTCATTTCATTCTTCAGCAAAATGGTAGATGAAATTAATAATTTTTATTAAAAAAAAAAAAAAATAATAATAATAATCAAGTATACGTATTATGGCGGGTCAATTTGTTCGGGTGAGAAAAAACGTGACAGGCGTAAGGCAAAATCGAAATCTACACGAAATTCTAAGAAAATCATCCAAAGGGAGTATGTATCTAAAATGAAAACCTCGCTCACTAAGAGAGACATGAAGATTTTTATTATACCCTTACCACTATGTGGTTTGGGTATAATGACTTTGTGCTGCTGTTTGTAACAACCAAAAATATTTGACCTAGACCCATCTTTAATTATACCGATCGAATCAGAATCACTTTCTGAGTTGATTTAACAATGTCCGTCCGTCCGTCCGTCAGTCCGTCTGTGCGTCCATGTAAAGCTTGTAATCAAACTGCAGGTCGCAAATATGAATATATTTTGATGAAATTTTGTTTGTACATATTTTTGCAAAATACAAGAGACTTTACCAAACATGATCAGGATCGGTCCATTTTTGGACCCAGTCCCTTTATAGATATAGCATCCGATATGAACTTTTTCATATCTGCAGCCAAAAAAATTAATAAAAATCCCACTCAAATTTGGTTTTTGCTTATTTTCAATGTCCAGTTAGTTGGCCTTAAGAGATAGGGTTTCTAAACGCATGGTATAGGGTATCGTATAGTCGGTCTACACCGACTATAATTTTCTTACTTGTTTTTTTTATACGAATTATAATTTTTATACGAATTACGAGTTATACAATTTACTATGAAAGTTATCAAGAAAGAGTAATTAAAATTCAATATTATTAATAGTTCTAGTCATTTTAGAAATTTACCGTTAATGCATTTTATAAAAACGTGGTGCTAAACATTTTTTTAGATTTATTTATGCACTTGATAGTTAACTTTCAAAAAGTAAGCGTGTGTTAATTTCTTTTTTAAAAAACTTTTCACATTAAATTATGGAATCATCAGCGATGTTAGTTTTCTGACGAATTACTACACAACGAATTAAATTTGCCAAGTTATCGTGATGTTTTAAAGTATTATTTTTCTTAAGTGATCGTGAAAATGGAAAATCAAAAAACAACACTCGTATGCAAAATTTCCTCCAATAATTGCAAACAAAATAATTGAAATTTGGGAAAAAATTAATATTGCACTGATAAATAGATAAAGCATTAAAACAAATAATAAATACAGTTCTCAACAAATACCATAAAGAGGTAAAAAACATATCAAGAGGTAATACATTTTCAGAATTTGAGACATCGTTGAATGATGTATTTTATATCGGTAAATGTAATTGCAAAAAAACAATGCCACGCTCCTGTGGATCAATTCCTTATTCTCTCAAAGCATTCATAATTGACCTAAACACCAGCAGAAAGAATACAATTCCTGAATGCGTGTTAAATATAGTAGACCAACTGCCCAGAGAACTCCCAGCTAGCTTAGATCCTTCGTATAGGTTCGACTCTTCACAATTGGATTTCGCTTCTGGAATCGAATTTGCAATGTCAGCTGCAAGGGAGCCAATTTTGTGATGTTATGGCAGTTACTTTGGAAAGTCGAACCCGAACACCCCGAATGGATTGTAAAAAAGACATAGGTTCAGTTGTTTGAATTACGAAAGAAAACGTTAATTAAAAAAAATTGTGTTCTTACAGATTGCTCAATAACATTACAAACTTAAGTTTCAAGGTAAATGAAGGTCTTTAAAATATGGCTTGAAAAGTTGAAGCAGAACTAAGCCCAGCATTATTGAAAATTGTGTTATTTTTTACATAAAAGAGTATTTCGCAAAAAAGGCATGCTATTGCTTTAAGTATTCGAGATATTTCCACCTAAATTTGCAAAAAGCACACTTATTCGATTTACGCAATTTTCACACATATATCTCAAAAATTAAAAGCGATGGACAATTTCCAAAGTCATATTCAAACTCAGCAGGCAAAATCCATTTAGAAGCATGCCAAAAACATTTAGAAAAGTGTATTTCCAAAACTTAGGGTTTAACCAATGACCTTTGATCTGTGTTAAACAAAATTTGTAATGCCATTTTGAAGGGGGTATCAATACCTACTATTTGAAACCTAACTGAATTCGGTATCTTGAGTACTTTTTGAGATATCAGCATCTATGTCAGAACACTGTTGTCAAATTTAAACGATTTTCCCCAATTTTCGAAATTCCATTATGTCTCTTCGTGGGAGCTACGTTTTGATTTTAGACCCATAGTTTCTTAGACAAGTTTTCTTGGCATATATTGAAAATTACGTTTTTGCTATACGTCTATTTACAAAAAAAAAATTGACCCACCCTAATACGTAATAAATTCGGCTGTACCGAATCTTTGATACCATCCACCCGTGTTTTGAATACATTATTATAAGAATTATTTTAATTAAGAGAAAAGAAGGCTAGATTTCACATTACCATGGTGATTGATGTTTAATATTAATAATATAATTACAAAAATTTTAGGTATTTTTGTGCTTTTTAATTGAAAGCAATTATTAAATACAATCAGGACAAATATAAATACATACATACAACGACATTATCGTATGTTTGTTTGTCAGCGATGCATAGACATCTTTGTTTGCTTGAACGTTTAGAAGTCCCAAAAAAAAAAAAACCAACATGTATGCGTTCTGTTGTCTATAAACATTTTTCAATACAGTTAGTTTTTTATATGAAGTTTTAACGGAGTATCCCTACATTTTCATACGTCATTCCTCACCTATTTGATATAGAGCATCCAAATGTAATACTAAACTACTACATTTTAAGCGTAAGCAGTACGATCTGCTCAACCTGTTGCGGACAGGATAATGTTTTAACAGACATACAGACAGACGCACATTGCTAAATCGACTTTTCATTTTATAAGTATCAAGAATATACGGATTGACAAACTGATATATAATCTCTGCACAGTGGTGTGAAGGGTATAAAATTACTTATGTATGTTTGATTTAATATTAAAAATATCACTCGTACGTATACATCTCTTCTACTACTAATTAATAACAATCATACGCCCTGAATACAGCCAAGAGGGCTTCAACTTATACCCTGATATGGATTTACTCACTCCGTATACAATGAACCTGAAAATGTTCCACAGTGTTCTTTGTAAAGAGCTGTATGCAGCTTGTTAAGGAATCTTAGCAGAAAGTTTTCATATATTTCTTAAAGAAAAAAAGGCACAAAAGTACTTTTCAGTGCAACAGTAGCAATCAGCTGTTTTCCGTCAATTATTAAGAATTGTGAAATTGAAATTGAAAACAACCATGTGTGCAACTAAAAAGAACTTCTAATTTTTTAAGCTTATTACATTTTGTTTATGCTTACCTCTCCTGTCAAAATTCCGTTCAGAAAGAACGAAAAATTTGATATTCCTGCTCGAAGCCTGGGTTGCCTAACTTAATTTACGTCAAAAAAAAGTAGTAAAAACAATATTACTTTTTTAAAAAGCTGCAGACTAACAACAAAAATTTTTAGACAGAAAAATTCCTTAAGCATTTCTGAAGCGTTTTTTTATATGAAGTTTTTGATTCCTTAGCAAGCTGCATACAGCTCTTAAAACATAAAGAAAAAAAAAAGTGAGAAAATTATAGTCGGTCTAGACCGACGATACGATACCCTATACCATGGTTTAGAGACCCTATCTTCTCAATTCAACTAATTGGATATATAAAATAAGCATAAACCAATTTTGAGTGGCATTGTTATTAATTTTTTTGGCTGCAGATATGAAAAAGTTCATATCGGTTGCTATATTTATGTGGGGACTAGGTCGAAAAATGGACGGGTCTTGACCATATTTGGCAAAGTCACTTATATTTTGAAAAAATATACACAAACCAAATTTGAGAAAAATCTGTGCAATATTTTTGTTTTTTGATAGATTTAAGTGAAGATCGGGCAGCAGCTCTAAAAGGGCCTATGACTAAGAGTTATCCAATAGGGATCATTTTTGGACTACTGATTAATGAATGTAATATATACATACAAACCTAATTTGACTAAGATTTGTGTGATAATTTGGATCTTATGGCAATATATGTTGATTTCATAGGGGTCATTTGTATGGGGGCTAGGTCTGAACATGGACCGATTCTCACCAATTTAAATAGCGTTCATCCTATGGCCGATAAAGCTTATATACCAAATTTCATCAAAATATAATCATGTTTGCGACCTGTAGTTTAATTACAAGGTTTACATGGACACACAGACGGACGGACGGACGGACATCGCTAAATCGACTCAGAAAGTGATTCTGAATCAATCGGTATAATAAAAGATGGGTCCAGGTCAAATAATTTTGGTAGTTATAAACAGCAGCACAAAGTCATTATACCCAAACCACATAGTGGTATAGGGTATAAATATATTTTGGTTATTGGTGTTGGGAAAAATTGGAGCATGTTTACTCAAAGAACCATATTATAATATGAAAAAACCAAGGTTCACAAAATACACACATGAAACACACAATGTTCTGTTCGAAAGCAGCCAACACATATCTTTATTTTCATATCAATTATGTTTGTTTTTAAATTTTCTTCGGTGCCAAACACAATCATGATTTCTGTTCGTTTTAATATTTCGTTATTTACACGAACATTTTTCTATCACGTATTTTTTGTTTCGATCACACAGAAACCGCACAGATTCGAGTGTTGGTTTATTTGAAGTTCGTCTTCTGTACAATAAACAGGTTCGAATTCAGTTATATTTTATGTCGTGTTCTGGCTCGTGTACTAAGAAAAAATAGAACATGTAAAATAAACAGGTTCGAGTTCAGTTATATTTTAAGTCGTGTTCTGGCTCGTGTACTGCGAAAAATTGAAACATCAATTCGCGATCTGATACACCCTGATAAAAACGACGACAATTGTTTCAACCAAATTTATTAAAATTTTATTGACCATTTTTTATGACTTACGTTGCAAATTGTTTACAATTGTCAAATATTTTAAAATATTATTGGCCATTTTTTTGTGGTTTACGTTGAAATTATTTACAATTGTTTTTATTGACTGGTTTTTATTTTAATAAAAGATGGTAATAAAATACTTAAGACACAAAAACTGCACACTGCACTTAAATCTTTCTTGCAGGTTTCAATCAGACATGTAAATTTTTTCGTTTCGCTATTAAATGTTGCGTATTTTTATAGCAAAATTTATTTCTGTTATTGCTTTCCAATTTTTTTAATTTTCACAAAATATTTGCAATTTACACAATAACACAGTACACCTATAGATCACGATCTAATGAAAACTGAACCACTTTTAATGAATAAAAGACGCACGCACTCGCTATTTATTGCAAAATCAATTGCGTGAAATTGTAACACTTGCAAGCAAATATGAAAACATTTTTTTGGGTTTTTTTTATTGACACTCATTGTGTTTTTACGCAAAAAAATCCCAAAAAATCATTGAGAAAAGGATTGTGCATTGACACTAATTGGTTCGCAAATTAAGGGTGGGTGATTGTGTTTTTTATGATGCAAAATTTGTTTGTGTCTAAAGTTATTTGTTACGAAAAAAAAAAGAAAAAAATGTTTGCAAAAGATCCTAACAACCAACAAGTGTGTCTTTTATGCCGCAAAATTGGGTTTTTCGTCTATGACACTAATTGGTTGCGAAAATGGGGGTGGGTAATGCAAAAAAAACATAACAACCAACAAGTGTAACTTTTATGATGCTAAATAGTTTTTGTGTCTTAAGTATTTTATTACCATATTTTACTAAAATAAAAACCAGTCAATAAAAACAATTGTAAATAATTTCAACGTAAATCACAAAAAAATGGCCAATAAATTTTAAAATATTTGACAATTGTAAACAATTTGCAACGTAAGTCTTAAAAAAGGGTCAATATAATTTTAATAAATTTGGTTGAAACAATTGTCGTCGTTTTTATCGGGGTGTATCAGATCGCGAATTGATGTTTCAATTTTTCGCAGTACACGAGCCAGAACACGAATTTAAAATATAACTGAACTCGAACCTGTTTATTGTACATGTTCTGTTTTTTCTTAGTACACAAGCCAGAACACGACTTAATATATAACTGAACTCGAACCTGTTTATTTTACATGTTCTGTTTTTTTCTTAGTACACAAGCCAGAACACGACTAAAAATATAACTGAACTCGAACCTGTTTATTGTACATGTTCTGTTTTTTTTTTCAGTACACGTACCAGAACACGAACTTCAAATAAAGCAACACTCGAATCTGTGTAGTTTATGTGTGATCGAAACAAATAATACGTGATAGAAAAATGTTCGTGTAAATAACGAAATATTAAAACGAACAGAAATCATGATTGTGTTTGACACCGAAGAAAATTTAAAAACAAACATAATTGATATGAAAATAAAAATATGTGTGTGTTGGTCTAAGTTATGTTTGTGTACGGGTTTTTTATTCAGTGTGTGTTTTTTTCTGAACTCTGGAAAAAACAGACATTTTGCACAGATTTTTGTAAAATTTGGTTTGTATATTTTTTTGCAAAAACTAATCATCCTTACCAAAAATTGTCAGGATCGGTCCATTTTTGCACCAAGTCTCTATATAAATATGACATCCGATATGAACTTTTTCATATCCGATGGCTAAAAATTAATAACAATGCAACTCAAATTTGGTTTATACTTATTTTCTATATCTAATTAATTGAGCCTAACAGATAGGGTCTTTAAATAAGGTATCGTATAGTGGGTCTACTTGTTTATTTTTATACCCTATACCACTATGTGGTTTGGGTATAATGACTTTGTGCTGCTGTTTGTAACAACCAAAAATATTTGACCTAGACCCATCTTTAATTATACCGATCGAATCAGAATCACTTTCTGAGTTGATTTAACAATGTCCGTCCGTCCGTCCGTCCGTCCGTCTGTGTGTCCATGTAAAGCTTGTAATCAAACTGCAGGTCGCAAATATGAATATATTTTGATGAAATTTGGTATATAAGCTTTTATCGGCCATGGGATGAACGCTATTGAAATTGGTGAGAATCGGTCCATGTTCAGACATAGCCCCCATACAAATTACCCATATGAAATCGACATAAATTGCCATAAGATCCAAATTGTCATATAGATCTTACTCAAATTGGGTTTGTATGCGTTCATTACATCCACTAATGAGTAGTCCAAAAATGATCCCTTTGACCCCATATAGAGCTGCTTCCCGATCTTCACTTAAATCTATTAAAAAACAAAAATATTGCACTGATTATTCTCAAATTTTGTTTGTACATATTTTTGCAAAATACAAGAGACTTTACCAAACATGATCAGGATCGGTCCATTTTTGGACCTAGTCCCTTTATAGATATAGCATCCGATATGAACTTTTTCATATCTGCAGCCAAAAAAATTAATAAAAATCCCACTCAAATTTGGTTTATGCTTATTTTCTATATCGAAGTAGTTGGACCGAAAGATAGGGTCTCTAAACCATGGTATAGGGTATCATATAGTCGGTCTAGACAGACTATAATTTTCTTACTTGTTATTATTTAAATTATACCTTATACCACTATGTGGTTTGGGTATAATGACTTTGTGCTGCTGTTTGTAACTACCAAAAATATTTGACCTAGACCCATCTTTTATTATACCGATCGGCTCAGAATCACTTTCTGAGTCGTTATAGCGATGTCCGTCCGTCTGTGTGCCCATGTAAACCTTGTAATCAAACTAGAGGTCGTAGATATGAATATTTTTTGATGAAATTTGGTACACGAGCTTACATCTGCCATAGGATGAACGCTATTGAAATTAGTGGAAATCGGTCCATGTTTAGACCTAGTCCCCATGCAAATGACCCTTATGAAATCGACATAATTGCCATAAGATCCAAATTATTATATAGATCTCAGTCAAATTGGGTTTTTATGTGTGTCCATTAATCAGTGGTCCAAAAATAATACCTTTAGGGCAATTCTTTGTCATTGGCCCCATCTTCACTTACATCTATGCGATCTTCACTTAAATCTATCAAAAAAAAATATATTGCAAAGATTTTTCTCAAATTTGGTTTGTGTATATATTTTTTAAAATATAAGTGACTTACCGAATATGGTCAGGATCGGTCCATTTTTTAACCTAGTCGACACATAAATATAGCACCCGATATGTACTTTTTCATATCTGCAGCCAAAAAAATTAATAACAATGTCACTCAAATTTGGTTTTTGCTTCTTTTCTATATCCAATTACTTGGACCGAAGAGATAGGGTTTCTAAACCATGGTATAGGGTATCGTATGGTCGGTCTAGACCGACTATAATTTTCTTACTTGTTTTCTTCTCCAAAATATTTTTGAGCTTTTATGATTGACTAATTTAAATGTCTGCTTATTATCCATATTTTTTTTAATCAATCTTGCATTTGTAATTAAAAATCCAATTTGTTATTACGAATTTAGATTACTTTTATGTAATGTTTTTGCAAATTTGTTTTCCCTAAAGTTTAGTGTATTTTTAAAACTTTAGTCTCGATATTTTTTTGTTTACTTTTCCTTCTTGGTCAATTCATATTAAGCTTTTTTGCCCTTTGATTTACAATTTTTGCTTTATTCCAGAACTTCTTAAGGCGACAAACACATTATTATTTTTTTTTTTTTTTTAGAAAAAATATGAAAAATGAAGGTCCTTCTTAAATAAATAATTATTTCTTCTGTTTTCTCACTATAAGATTTTAATATGGTTTTCTTTTATATTTTCACACTTGTTTAGGATTAAGAAACATTTTTTTTTCTTCATTCTGTTGATTTCTTATCTTATAAAGTTCCGTATACCCAGCAAAAAAAAAAAAAAAAAAATTAAGGTACTTTAAAATTACCATACAAAGTAACATCAATGCAAATTTCATGTGCACGCTACAAAAACTTATAAAAAGTGTTCAAATTTAAGAAAAACTGTTTATCATCTAATGTAGTGTTAAATTGGTGATTATCATTATTATCTAATGTAGTGTTAAATTGGTGATTCGGCCAAAGAAGAAGTCTGCTAGCTCTAAATTTTGAGATTTTTAGTGATTTTGATAATGTCTTTTTCGCTGGGTTGCTTTTCGGAAAAGTTTGTAAAGTGAGAATACATCTCAAATAAGGATTAATGAGAATGATAAGTATAAAGGTTTCTTAAAAACAGAAACTACTTAAAAGAACTCAACAAGTTAGTGTAACAATTTCCAGTCAAATATTTCTTTGTACATTTAAATCTCGTGAGCAATAGGATATCCTAACAAAAGCAAAATTTTCTCTGTAATTAAATATCTTTTCATAAATAGTATCTCATTAGCTTAAAGAATTATCTTCAAATAAAAGACTACGCATTGTTTATGAATTTTTTCCCTTTGATATTTTCTTTTAATTAAATACCTTTCTTAATGTATCAAAACAATTCCGATTACATACCTTTAGTTTTGCTGTTGTAAGCATTTGCTTTACATAGGACTGGTACATTCTCATAGCAACTGTATGTACGTGCACTACCACAGTTGTCCGTATGACATCACTGGTTGCTTTGTCTTGACCGTCTGCCTGGATAGCTGTACCACTTAATTATAATTGCTATTTTAGAATTTCACTAAAAACGTTAGATGTGGGTACATGAAAAAAAAGTAGTTTCTTTCTTTTGCCAAGGAAAAAAGGGCATCTATACATTATTATATTGGTCGAACAGAAAAATTAAATAACAAACAACAATTTAGACAAGTTAACGTTTTCATAAAAACCACTAAAAACTTCAATAACAACAAAGAACAACGTCACAATCCGCATGTACACGAGCAGTTCTTTTACATGTGTTAATTGTTGGATTTGGGTTTCACTTACTTTTATTAAAAATTCCATTCAACCGATTTTAGAACAAAGGAAAGAATGCAAAAGCAATGAAAACACTAAAAAATTAATATACTCCCTGTAGATAGGTTAGGTCAGCTAGATGCAGGAGTTAATATTACAACTAGATTTTGTTTGGAATGCAAAGAAACATAAATAAAAAATTGAATAAAAATCTATTTTTTTTTAAATTTTTTTCTATCTGTTTACTGCAGAGATCGATTTCCAATTTTATTAATTGAAATGTTATTGAAATTGTTTAGAACTTGTAAATTTTAACACTAAAATAATAAAACTCTTTAAACAATCTTAAGTTGTATCATATTATTGTGTAGTTTTCGGTTTATTTTTTACATATTTTATTAAGAAATTCATAAGGTGTACTAAAGTTGTAAGTTGTTAAGAAATGGTAGATGCCAAATAGTATATATGTGAACACCCTGTGTGTTCATATAAAAAATCAAACAAAAGCAAAATATTTGTTTTTTTTTTACACAAAAACTTACCTGAATGTAATTATTTCCTTCCATTTTAATTTATTTTTTTTACTAGTTTTGCCACAATAGTTGCAAGAAACGTAAAAAATATTTGGAATGAACTGCAAAAGCTGATCAAATATCTGATAGTTTTGTATGGAGAATATCAACAACAATTATACAAATTATGGTCTGGACCGACTATACAATACGCTCTACCATGAATTTCGAGGGAGAGTCTTGGTGCCAACTTTGCTGAGTCAATAAGTGGTTATCGAAAATAAGCCTAAAGCAAATACTAGTGTTATTGTTAATAATTTGTGGCTTGCAGATATAAAAAAGGCCACATCCGTTGTTATTTTTATATGGCGACTAGAAGAAAAAAAAATGGACCGATCATGACCATATTTAGTGAAGTCATTTTCTTTTCTCAAAAACATATAAAACACGAATTTGAAGAAATATATGGGGATTATGACTAAAAATGGTCCTACATGGTTTACTTTTTGACTAATAACACTATGCAACATACGGGAAAAGATTTTTTCCCCCTTGAATAACCACTATATTTTTATGATCCGCTATAGACACCTAACTGTAAAAATCATCATTATTTCAAATTCTATGAGCAGATTTTTTTAAATTTTTTTTTCCAAATTTTGCGATTTTTGAAGAGGCTGCTCCATACATCTTACCGTAACTTTGGAATGACGTATTAGACTTTGTTTTGCAGTACGCCAAAAAACTTTAAATTACGCCAGCTTTAAGTTTTCTTAATATAATTTATTGATATATTCATTAGTTCTGGAATTATTGAGACACAAGGGAAACAATTTCTTTTTATTTTTTAAAATCTTTCTTTTAACTCATACTCTCTGTCTGTCTGTCGTGGGTGAACCCCATTCCCCCTTTTCCAATTGATCTGAAACTTGGCGCCCATAGTCTTGTTGTAACTCCAGATTAATTTTGAGGTAGTCACGCACAGTCGCGCATAGTCAAGCACAGTCACGGAGTGATCTAAATGTCATTTCCCCTAATCTGATCGATCTGAAACTTGGTCCATACACTTGCTGTGGCCAAAGATTAATTTTAAGATAGTCACACATAGTCACGGATATATTCAAAACGCATATGCATAAGGAAAGAAAGAGTTTTAATAAAAACTTTGTTTTTATGACGTAGAGTATTTTAAATTATAAAATTTTTGAATTAAAAAAATAAAAAAAAAACAAGTAAGAAAATTATAGTCGGTCTAGCCCGACTATACGATACCCTATACCACGGTTAAGATACCCTATCTCTTCGGTCCAACTAATTGGATGTAGCAAATAAGCATAAATCAAATTTGAGTGGCATTTTTATTAATATTTTTCTCTACAGATATGAAAAAGTTCATATCGGATACTATATTTATATGGGGACTAGGTCGAAAAATGGACCGATCATGACCATATTTGGTAAAGTCACTTATACTTTGAAAAAATATATACAAACCAAATTTGAGAAAAATCTGTGCAATATTTTTGTTTTTTAATAGATTTAAGTGAAGATCGGGAAGCAGCTCTGTATGGGGCCTATGACTAAGAATTTTCCTATAGGGAGTATTTTTGAACTACTGATTAATAGATGTAATAAACACATACAAACCCAATTTGACTGAGATCTATATGATAATTTGGAACTTATGGCAATTTATGTCGATTTCATAGGGGTCATTTGTATGGGGGCTAGGTCTGAACATGGACCGATTCTCACCAATTTCAACAGCGTTCATCCCATGGCTGACGAAAGCTTATATACTAAATTTCATCAAAATATATTCATATTTGCGAGCTGCAGTTTGATTACAAGCTTTACATGGACACACAGACGGACGGACGGAAGGACGGACGGACATTGCTATTTCGATTCAAAAAGTGATTCTGAGTCGATCGGTATAATTAAAGATGGGTCTAGGACGAATATTTTTGGTTGTTACAAACAGCAGCACAAAGTCATTATACCCAAACCACATAGTGGTATAGGGTATAAATAGAAAGCAACAATTACTTACCCGTTTTAGTACTTAATTTTAAAGCCGCATGTAATGGAAATAAAATAAATTTAATTTCATAAAAATCCATGAATAAATACGTGTTTGATTCCTGATAAAGTTAAAGCACCTAGTTTCACATCTTTTATCGCAAATTTCTGTAGAGGCAAAAATGTTTTGCTTTTTTTTTAACGGTACTACCCAATTTATTATACAATATTTCTTTTTAATCCCTTTTTTGTGTTGTCTCTATATAATTTATTTATGTGCGTCTAATTTTCAACTATCGGTGTTTCTTTTTCTAGTTGTGCCTCCCTGCGTGTATGCCTTTTTATACCCTATACCACTATGTGGTTTGGGTATAATGATTTTGTGCTGCTGTTTGTAATAACCAAAAATATTCGTCCTAGACCCATCTTTAATTATACCGATCGACTCAGAATCACTTTTTGAATCGAAATAGCAATGTCCGTCCGTCCGTCCGTCTGTGTGTCCATGTAAAGCTTGTAATCAAACTACAGGTCGCAAATATGAATATATTTTGATGAAATTTGGTATATAAGCTTTCATCGGCCATGGAATGAACGCTATTGAAATTGGTGAGAAGCGGTCCATGTTCAGACCTAGCCCCCATACAAATGACCCCTATGAAATCGACATAAATTGCCATAAGTTCCAAATTATCATATAGATCTCAGTCAAATTGGGTTTGTATGTGTTTATTACATCTATTAATCAGTAGTTCAAAAATACTCCCTATAGGAAAATTCTTAGTCATAGGCCCCATACAGAGCTGCTTCCCGATCTTCACTTAAATCTATTAAAAAACAAAAATATTGCACAGATTTTTCTCAAATTTGGTTTGTATATATTTTTTCAAAGTATAAGTGACTTTACCAAATATGGTCATGATCGGTCCATTTTTCGACCTAGTCCCATATAACTATAATATCCGATATGAACTTTTTCATATCTGTAGCGAAAAATATTAATAAAAATGCCACTCAAATTTGATTTATGCTTATTTGCTATATCCAATTAGTTGTTAGACCGAAGAGATAGGGTATCTTAACCGTGGTATAGGGTATCGTATAGTCGGGCTAGACCGACTATAATTTTCTTACTTGTTCATCTTCCTTTTCATTGGAAAAATATAAATTTAAAAAATTATGTAAAGCATCACTTGGCACAATCCGTATTTAAAATATAAAAATAAATAATGAACAAAAAACTTAGTAAAATGTTGTTTAAAAATGAGCCGGCTATATTTAGTTACGTGTGCGGCAAATTTATGACCATTTCTCAATTTTTTACCAAATTAAATACAAAGATTGTTTTGAAATAAAGGTAGAAAACATTGACCAATACTGGACACTCAGTTGAACATGTGATAATTACCGAGTTATTTTAAGAAATCCTACTTCTCAGTAAGTACTTTTAAATAAAGTTTTAAATATATGTTTACTTTTTCTCGCTGGAACTTTTTCTCAATTTATTAAAAAATTAGAGCTATGAAAAGTACAATTGGAAAGTGTGTTGCGACTTAAAAGTTGTTGCTATTTTAACAGGCCTTCCAGGTGGCCTGTTTTCTGGAATAGTCGTGATTGGAAAAATCAGTACATAAAAAGGTTTAGAAAACAAGAGCCCTAGGCCAACATAATGTAAAGTATCTTTCATTGACTAAAAAGGACATTATAATCTTACCAACATTACATAAGTTAGGGAAAGAAATATTTACAATTATGAGGAAATGAATTTTGCTTCAGCTTGACCCAATTTCAATAAATATGAACGCTTACCAACGCTTATTGCGAAAATTATTAAATTCGTTAAATAGGCGTCTTTTAATAATGACCTTAATTCAAATTGTTAAATTAATAATAAGTGAAAATTTAGCAATAATTTAAAATAAGCAATATTCTAGTTATTTTAAGCTAATATAATAATAACACTGTGGAACAAATTCGGGTTAACAAAATTGGTACATAAAAAATGAGAAGTAAATTAACATTAAGCTGGAAAACGCCAGTTTTGTATTATGATTGTTGTTTTTTCAAATGAAATTTATTGAAGAAACTGAGAAGCATATTATAGATCAAACAGAAAGCAAAAAAGACTTAGTTTTGTGGAAGATATTTTCAAAAAGCATGAAATAAAAATAATTTTTTCAACATTTTGCTTCATAAGAACCACAAAAATTTTCTAAATCAATTTTTTTTTAAAATTTTAATTATTGCTTAGGTCTCTAGCAATAATTTGGCTTTTACAGATTGAAAAAATATCAATTAGTCGACGAGTTATAGCCAAAAAACCATATAAACAATATGCTGAAAATCGGCATTTGACTGCAAAGTTCGAAGGTCGATTAAAAAAACAATTCGAACTAACATAAACAAACGCCGCGATACGGGTCTTCTAATTTAGCTTCTATTTTTACCCCTCACTCTCAGAATCGACCTAACTTTTGCTAACTTGAATTTGTTCCACAGTGTAATTGTTAATTTAGCAAAAAACTTAGAATAAGCAAAACTTATAATTATTTTTAAGTTAATAAAACAAACGTTAATTCTTATCAACTCTTTAGAAAATAAAGACGCATAGCGTCCCAAACAAATAAAAATAAAAAACATTAGTTTTTTTTTTTTAATATTTTAATAAATAAAATAGTAACTCATATAAAGCTAGGCTTAGTTAAAAATTTTGTTAAGGCACTAGACAAACAGAGTAGAGCCTTTTGCTTCTTTATAATTGATATTTCCAAATCTGCCTTTTGAAAAAATTGATGAAAGGGTTTTCGATGCTCTTCAAATTAAAAAACTGCTTCTAAGACCTATCTTTAAAGAGTTATTATCACCAGATGAGAAAGCTACTTGAAATTCATTTCGACAAATTGTTTCTATCTTTCTAGGAAACACAAGAAGGCTAAATTACAAAAAAAAAAATCGTTCGCGATTTGCTTGAAAAGTATTCCAAAATTGGTAAATGGCAATTAAATGAATTTTTTATTTATGTTTGTTTATTTTTTAAATTTCTAATTGTAGGTGTAGAAATGTCATAAAAATAAATTTCTTGCATTCGAATTTGGACTTTTTTCCGGAAATCCTTGGGGCCATAAGCAACGAGCATGGTGTACTCTTTTATCAACAACTTAAGACCATGGAAAAACGTTGTCAGGGACTATGGAATGAAAATGTGATGGGAGATTTTATTTGGTTCCTTGTAAGAGAATCAAACTCCGAGACAAAACAAAAGTCGAAATTATTTTTAGATTATACTTTGTTAATCTTGTTGATTAAAATACAACTACTTGTTAACTTTGTTTATTAAAAAATAACTATTAAATGCTACTCAAATGAACTGCTATTTATGTCTTTGGTAATGCTAGTAAAAAAATCTTTTTTCTGTTAAAACTAGGTACTTTCACTTTATCGGGAATAAAAAACGAATTTCTTCATGGATTTTAAAGCAATCAAATTTATTTCGTTTCCATTACATGCAGAATTAAGATTATGTACTAAAATTGGTAAGTATTTGTTGCTTTCTATTTTTTTTTATGAATTTTTTGTATTCAAAAATTTTATAATATAAAAAAAAACAATTTGTTTTTCCACCTCTGCCTCAATAATTCCAAAACTTATGGCCATATCAAAACATGATATTAAGAAAAGCTGGCGTAATTTAAAGTTTTTGACGTATCGCATAACAAAATCGAATAAGTCGTTCCAAAGATACGACGAGATGTTGGGGCAGCCTCTTCAAAAATCTCAAATCTCAGAAAAAAAAATAAAAAACCTTACTATATACATATATGATAAACTGGATCTTATGGCCATTTTAGTCGGCAAGATAGGGGTTGTTTGTAGGGAGGCTAACTCTGAATATGAACTGGTTCTGATCAATTAATTTTATACTAATATGTTGTCATGGTACATTAAGTTTGAACAAAAATATTTGACCTAGAACCATCTTTTATTATACCGACTCATAATAACTTTGTGAGTCGCTTACCGATGTCCGTCTGTCCGTCTGTCCGTTTGCGTGTCCACTTAGACCTTATAATCAAACTTCAGATCGCAAATAGGAATATATTCTGATAGAATTTGGTATATACGTTTTTATCGTCTTTGAGATCAACTTAAATTGCCGTAAGATCCAAATTGTCATATCGAACTCTGTCAAATTTGGTTTGTGTGTGTTTATTATATTTGTTAATCACAAGTCAAAAAATAAACACCGACGGAAAATTCTTTGTCATAGCCCCCATATAAAGCTGCTTCCCGATCTAAACTTAAATCTGTAAAAAAAAATATTGCACAGATTTTTCTCCAATTTGTATATTTTTTGCGAAAAGGTGTCGTTTTTCAACTCATTCCCAATATAAATATAGCATCCCGTATGAATTTTCTTCATATCTGCAGGTAAAAAAATTAATAAAAACTCCACTCAAGCTTGGTTTATATTTATTTTATTTATCCATTAGTTGGACTCTTTTTCTAAGGGGTATGGTATAGGGGTATGATATAGTTGGACCGGTTACAATTTTTACTTGTTTATACGGAACTTGCTATCAAATGACTCCATTGTGGTTTTTTCAAGCAATTGACCTGAAATTGGGCTTATGAACAAGTGACACAGAAAAAACAATCCCAATATATTTTATTATGTCTGATCCTTAAGAGTTAGTTGTCGCTTTGGATGCTTTTAGTTATGATTCGAATTTATTTTGTTAGATATGAAGTTATTAGAAGAATATGCACCCTGTTAGTTTTAAGGGTGCAATCTTAAAATATTAATAAAATTATCAGATAAACTAAAACAAACATAATAAAGGAAAATGGTTACAGCACAGTGGTTTTTCATGTTTTTTTTTTTTCATAAAAGAGTTTTTAAAACATAAATTGAAAATTTCACTTTTTGTAAAAATGAAAGGAAAAACCACGCTGTCATCTATAAATTTCTGGCAATTGTGAGCAACTAAACTAGAGCAGTGGCTACCCAAGGAACTCGAATTGATCTATTTATTTAAAAACGGTTTGGGGTTCTTAATATCAAATAAATTATTTTAATATAAAACTTTTTTCTGCAATGAAATAATAATTGGACTTTGCTTCTTTGATTTTATTCTGTTTCTCGTTGAGTCACCAAATTATTAAGAAACCAAGCAAAAAATTACACTATTTTACATTCTCCAATATAAGTAAACCAAATATATATATATATATATATATATATAATATATATATATAATATATATATATAATTATATATATATAATTATTCAAATAAAAAAATTTTATATGCCACTTTCTAATCGCATTAAAAAGAAAAAAATAATTTTTCCCAACCCCTTTTATAAAATTTTAAATAAAAAATTTGGGGAGCATAGTAATTGTAATAGTAAGAAGTGATTATGGTCTATTGCATAAGCCCCATGGTTTTCGTTTTGAGTGATTGAAATGGTGGTAAGAGAAATAATATTATTCTTTTCAGTGTATTCAATCATATTTTGAAATTTTATTATTTGCTTTAAGTATTGTTGGATTTCTTTAAAATTGACACTTTAATAACAACAAATTTTATTTTCCAGAAACTAATGCTCTATAAAAAAAACCGTTTATAAAATTCGTAAGAAGAACCCCACTGAGTTTAACTCTAAACTCTTCAATTTGCTGTGATATAGATTTTTCTTCATTTCTTATTTTCTCAGCTCAACTTCAACCCAATGACTTTTACGATTTTTTCTTTAGTGCTTTTCACTATTTTTTTCATTTGGATTTTTTGTGCATTTCACACAAAAAGTCCACAATGCGTCTTTTTTTTTATTTACAACGGGATTTACGCCAAATCAAACTTCATATCCGGCCAAGAAAAGGGAATTTCTTTGAGATTTATTTTTTGGTGCTGCTGTTTTTTCTCTTATTGTTTCTTAAATTGAGTTGTCAGTAGTACGAGTAGATGTGGTAGTGATGTTTTTCACACACACACACACACACACACAAACACGTACCAGTAGTGTTGTCGTGCATTGAAGATATCGGAAGCTAAAATCCGAATGGACATAACGGAACTTTTAAAGTTGCTTTTACTTTTTGCTGGTGGTAGAAAAAATTTGAAATTGAATTTTTGCATTTATGCTGGAAAAAGGAAAATTTATTACAGTTTGTAAATTTTAATAAATTTTATTGCGGGATCATTAAGTTTGATGTCGTTTTGGTTTGTTATTGCAGTAACGGATGCATGTTTAGAGTTGAGCTGACGATATGTACATTCACATGAAACTGAACATGCGAGTGTAAAGAAATATTGTTTAAAGCTTGTTATGTGTTTGTTACCAATTTTTCTTGATAACCGTTTGTCAGCCATGCAGTTTATAACAGTCTGGAGTTGTTGAGCCAATGTAGTTAGTATTGCAGAGTTCATCAGTTTATATTGTGACCCATTCGGCATCCGGAGATGTCTTTAGTTACGATTTCTTTCGTATTGGTGTTTTTGCTTCTTTTTTTGTAGCATTTTTCTTGTCACTTGTGGTTTATTGCAGTCTTACAAATGCTATTTCACACATATCTAGGAGCTGTGAAGAAGAACAAAAGGCAGGGTTCGAAATGGTTAAAAAAAATTAATGGGGCCGAATCGTCGCATTTCTTCTTGAAATTTTTCCATGGAAATTATATGTTTATTTTCCAAAATAAAATGCTAAGAGACATTTTACTCTGTCACAGCTAACGAGTTATGGTCCTTAGTTAATAGTGAAAGTGGAACTAGCTCTGACGATTGTCCGTCTTCTTTAAATAATAAACCAAAATATGAAATTGCGATAGATTTTACTCGATATCGAAAGCGACGATTTGCCCCCTGGTATTTCGGCCTTGACATAAAAGGAGAGATGATATTTCCCATATCGACTCATTACGCATTTTAGCATAAATATCATTTGGTGTGTATCGAAGTGAAATTTTTTACAACTTGAGATGTCCAAATAAAAAATATGATCTTAATATAAATGACTTTCTTCCTAAACCTGTAAACTTTTTTGTTTGTAGCAGCACACTGAACTGTTGCTCTGATCTTCATCATTACGGTGTTGGTGTTGCCCATTTGTTATGCTGGTTGTTGGCCACCAACACACATGCTCGACAAAAGCTACAACAATACTTTATGGCTAACAACAAAATATTTCAGTAAAACTTGTTTTTGGTTGTTCATAGTAAAGAAAGTCATTGTCCATACGTTAATCTCAATTTTTCCATTACTACTTACTGTGAAATTCCTAAGAGGATAACTTAAGACTATACAAATATAAACATTAAAACTTTCTTTGGAGCATCTAAAGAAATATTATGTGTTGCAATGATACGGGGTTAAACAATAAAAGCAAAACTAGAAGAAAATGCAAAGCTACCTATAACAGGATGTAAAACGTAATGAGAAAAGGTAGTAAATAGTAGAAGCAACCAGCTTTGTAGTTGTATAATAGAGGCGGACAAGTGACAGACTTATGACCACGCAAGGATGAAACTTTCAATACAACTTGAAATACAAACAAGTAACAAAATTATAGTCGGTCTAGACCGACTATACGATACCCTATACTATGGTTTGAAACCCTATCTCTTCGGTCCAACTAACTAGATATAGAAAATTAACATAAACCAAATTTGAGTGGCATCGCTACTAATTTTTTTGTCTGCAGATATGAAAAAGTTCACATCGGGTGCTATATTTATATGGAGACTAGGTCGAAAAATGGACCATGTTTTGTACAGTCTCTTGTATTTTGCAAAAATATATACAAACAAAAATTTAGAAAAATTTGTGCAATATTTTTGTTTTTTGATAGATTTAAGTGAAGATCAGGAAGCAGCTCTATATGGGGCCAAAGGTATCATTTTTGGACTACTCATTAGTGGATGTAATGAACGCATACAAACCCAATTTGAGTAAGATCTATATGACAATTTGGTTCTTATGGAAATTTATTTCGATTTCGTAGGGGTCATTTGTATGGGGGCTAGATCTGAACATGGACCGATTCTCACCAATTTCAATAGCGTTCATCCCATGGGCGGTAAAAGCCAAGTTTCATCAAAATATATTCACATTTGCGACCTGCAGTTTGATTATAAGGTTTACATGGGCACACAGACGGACGGACGGACATCGCTAAATCGACTCACAAAGTAATTCTGAGTCGATCGGTATAATAAAAGATGGTCAAATATTTTTGGTTGTTACAAACAGCACCACATAGTGGTATTGGGTATTAAAATCCAGCAGCTATTTTTTTTAGTTTTTCATTGTATAAACATACATATCATAAAATTCCAATAAAAGAATATTAAGCCGTTATTTGAATTTGTAGCGCCTAAAAAGATTTTGTACTCGGAAGTTTTGGCAGTAAATTTTATTTACACATCTAGTCTGAAATCATTATATCTGACAAAACGCTACTTGGCCACGCACCCATCTCTGGTATATGTGTAGTAAATATTAACAAACACCGTAAGCATGTGTCGGTTTTTAGAGAGATTGGTATAGATACAGAAGAAGAAGAAGAGTATAAATTATACAGTGCACTCTAGTAAAAGTGAGATGCATTGGGTTAACACCCAATGTCGACAAAACTGTATTCCCTTCAGTTTAGTTTGCCCACTCTAGTTATTTTGTACTTTCCTTATTTGGTTTGTTAACAGTTTGCTGTCCTGTCAAGCAATAAATCTTTTGGCCTTTTTGACATTTCAATTTCTACACTTCTCTACGATTTTATGGAGTTTTTTTTCAAGGATTCTAAAGAATACTTTTTTTTTATTTATCAAATTGGAATATATGACGACACAAAAACTTTTTACTGGCTTATTTGCTCTGTACTTTGTTCTGACTTTCTAGTTACTGTGGATTTTCCGGTGAACTATTGTTTGATATGTTTGTTTGTTGCTTTCCTATTTATTATTGATTATTATAGACTTTTCTTATCATTGAATTTTAAAAGGAAATTGTTATTTAACTTTGTTAAACATTCACGTAAGTAAACCCTTAAGGTTCAATACTCATATTGTTTAATTTAATCTTCAAAGCTCTAAATGGTCACCTTTTTAGTGTAATAAATCGTTGACTATTTTTTAAAAGTGCCAACTCTTCTTTATGTATGCGAAAACTATGTTCTTCTGTTAACTGTCAACATACGGTAAAATGTTATAATGGCAATGATTAAGGTGTTTTTTACACCGGTCATAAAAATACCCTACAGCAGAAAAAGATTTAATTTTGTTGCGTACAGAATTTTAATAAAACCAAATAAGGAAATTATAATCGATCTAGGGCTAATATTATAAACCCTATACCATGAGATTTAGCAAAGGGTCTTAGGTCCAACCATATTGGGTGAGGTAATAAATGAAGATAAAAATAAAAGTAAATTGCATTTGAGCGAGATTTTTATTAATTTTAAAATATAAGGCTAAATCCAAAATTGGTCAATTTCAAAAACAAATAAAAATCAAATTTGGACAAGAATGTGTTATTTGTAGGCTTTTAGACAAAGTTACGTGAATATCAGTAGGCTGCTTTATAAGAGGACCAATACTTAAATTGAGCCAACGATGATTATTATTAGTATGATGAATTTTGGATGTGAAATATACATACTAAAAAAAGTATATATATATTAAAATTACAGTCGGTTTATGATATGACTATATGATACCCTAGAGCTTGCGTTTATAGAAAAGGTCTTAAGTCCAACTAATTGGATATGGAAAATAATCATAACCCAAATTTAAGTGGCATTTTTATTATTTTTTTTTGACCGCAGATATGAAACATTTATATCGGATGCTATATTTATATGGATACGAAAAATGCACCGATCCTGCAAATATTTGGCAGTCACTTATGTTTATGTGAGCCTTTGAGAGGCCTCACTGTTATGGATCTTCACATATAGAGTGCGCTAAAGTAATTTAAGTCTCCTTTTTGTATGATATTTTCCTGTCACTTTGTTGTAAAACCTTATTTTTTAACCGCGGCATTGTATTCGTTTTCTAATCGTTGTTTAACTCTTTAACCATATAGGGCATTTGTTGTGTTAAATTGCATTAACATTTTTTGTATCTACATGTATGTTGTATCACCATATTTAAAAAAATTAAAAGGAAAGTAATCTTGACATTACTTAGAATTTTGTGTAAAAATAATAATTTTTATGTTTTACCAGCACCACAATTCTTCTACGTGAAGAAACGTATATAAATTTGAGTAAAATTTGTGTAATATTTTTGTTTTTTTTAGAATTAAGTGAAGATCGGTGAGCTGTTTAAATGGGGGCCTAAGAATTGTTGTACAAATTTTAAAGGGTGTTATAAACACACGCAAACCAAATTTGGCCGGGGCCAATATGATAATTTGAATCTAAAGGCTATTTAAGTCAATCTCATGGGCACTAGGTCTGAACATGCTCCGATATTCACCAATTTTAATAGCGTTCATTCTACGGACGATGAAAGCTTAAATACCAAATTTCACCGAAATATTTTCATAGTTTGTTTATAAGGTTACAGATAGATAGACACACAGATGGACGGTCGGACGGTCATGGCTTAATCGACTCAGCAAGTGATTCTGAGCGATTCGGTATAATAAAAATGACTCTACGCCAAATATTTTTTGTAGTTACAAGAATCAGCTCAAGCTCATTGTACACTGATATTGGTATTGGGTGTAAAAATTCGTACACTTCAATTTTCATGATCGATTGTTACTTTAAGAAATGTTAACTTACATACATAGTTTTCCAAACTAAACTAAAATTGTATTTTTGCTATTTGGACAATTGATGTGAATTTTTTTTTATTTCCGTTTGTAAGCTAATACGGATAAATTTTTTATGTAAATAAAAACAAGTTTGATTTACAAATTTTTTAATTTGATTCCTGCAAAGAGGTAAAAATTAACAAAAAAAGACTACTAGATATCTAGAAGAAGAAATACAACCAGGAAGAAGTACAACCTTTCAAAAGTATAATAATATTTTCTTGTATTAACTCCAAATTAAAATTCCTAAGTACCAGTGGTCGTTCCTGGCCGTTTATAGCTCTCTTAATATTTTGAAAAATAAAGTCATTTGACATGAAATTTTTTCTTATTATTCGTACTAGTTTTTCATTTTCCTATGTTCATGTTCGTTGTTGTTATTCAAACACAAATAATGGGCCATTTAGAAATGCCATCTGTCAACAAGTGCAAATAAATCAAAATCAAACAAACATGAGACATTTTGACATTGGCAAAAAAAAAAAAAAAAACATTTCATAAAGTCCAGTTACTTTCTAGAACTTTTAGCAGGAACGGTTTCGCAAATACAACTAAAGGTGAGTAATTTATCAAATTTTAAATTTTTATTTTCTAATGTTTTCTAAGGCAGCATATTACTGAACATCTTGAGCGGCAGTGAAACAACCTGACTGGCTAGTTAAGAGTTTAAAAATGTGCCTTAAATTTATTCCAAACTATCGTACTAACATTTCCAACTAGTAACAATAAATTACGGTAACAAATTCAAATATTACTTTTTGCATAATAACCTAAAAATGTGGAGTTTATTGTTTGTAGTTTGTTTAAGTAAAAAGACATGCAACATTTTGTGTTGGTTGTTCCTTTTTTTTGTTTTGTAAGGAAATTGTAAATTTCCTTATAGCCATTTTACTTCAAGTTACTCGCAAATACACTTAACTATTTTTACCCTACAAAAAAAAAAAAAAAAAAAAAACAAAAGTAGAGATAATTTTAAATATTTTAGTTGTTTTGTTTACTTGCTCTTATTGTTTATGCTATATAGAGCATAAAATGTTAAAAAAATGTTTTGTATTTTAAAAATATCATGTTCACATATAAGTTTTTAGTTTCAATGTTTTAGGTGGGGTCATGTTAACATTTGAATGTCAGAAAGAGTATGGGAAATGAATAGTGCAATTTCTTGTCTTTAAGACTAAAACACCGGCGGACAAAATGCATTAACAAAATAACATTTTAATTTACACATGCAAACAATATATGCAGCATTTTAAAGTAGAATGTGTTAGCAAGACAAAAAGTTTTAAGTGGAATGTACATACATTAATATCAAGCGAGTAATCCATGGGAAAGCACTTACCAGAAAGCCATTCGCATGCACAATTCGATGAGCTTAAAAACACACTTAATGGCAAATTCAATTAGAAAAATTAAGTTAATTCTGACTTACAGTTTTTTCATTTTCAATCAATTTTAAATTAGAATTTTTCTTTTTTTTTCTCAGTCATACATAAATATTTTTGCTTTTCTCACTTAAACAAACAGTTATTCAATTAAATTTGCCAAATCGAGTTTATGTTTATAAAATCCATAACAAACATGATGCTACAAAATTCTATCAATATTATAAACAAGTTTTTGTTATGACAAAACATGAACCAAGTACATGTGTTTAGTCATACATACATACATACTTATGTAGGCACCAATGAAAACATACATACATAACTGTTATATATTGGAGATTATTATTTTTGCATTGTTATTTACCTACATTTTAAGTAAACAAAACCACAACAATACAAACACTTTACCAATAACAAATACAATACATGATATTTAGCAAATAGATTGCACACAAACATACAACTAACTAGTAAAAACAATTTTAAATTGATTTGTTTAACCAATTTCAATTACAAATATTACCAGAACATAAAATAACATAAAAATTGACATGGCATTAAAGAATACCTAAAAATGGTAATCAGGGTTGCGACTTTATGCCAAAATCGTTGTTGAATAAAAAATTTTCAAAAAACAAAAAGGATATCCAACAAAATCGCATATTTTTTTTTTTTTTGCATATTTTCAGATTTTTATTGCATATTTTTATTTATTTAATTTTTTAATCAATTGTATATTGTAACATTTTTCAATTTAACAACTTTGTGTTTTCGAACTAGGATATTCCCAAAATATCAAAAATTGACAAAATAGCGCGATAAAGAAATCAAAAAGTTGCTGTTTTTGGGGAGTTAAAGTTAGCCCAATTATCTTAGTTCAGGACGTGCCTGACGTGACTACCTACAAAACGCCGTCCGCCGAACTTCAAAGCGACATCTGGTTCTCAAGACAAACGACACCCTAGTTTGAAAAGGGGATTTCGAGAAAAACGCATTTAAAATCGAATTTTAAAAAATCCTTTTAGGCCATTATTTCTGAAGGATTTTAGAAGACAATTATAAAAAAAAAAAATTCGGAAAAATTCGAGGTCATACCTTAATACAGATTCAAAAAATACTATAAAAACATTTTTGTGATTTTTTATATAAAAATGGTTAAAAGTATAGATGAAAACAAATTACAGTTTTCTTTACCTTATCTTGCTTCGTTTTTTTTTTTAATTTTACATCTAACATTGAATTTTTGGTCAAAAATATCTGATCCCTATTTGTTGTATCGTGCTGAGTTTAAAAATTTTTCACGTCCAAAAAATAGGTGATCACAAATAAAAGCCTTTTTATCTGTATCTTTCTTAGTTTTCGAGAAAAACGCATTTATATAATTTTGTAATTCTTAATATAAAATTGAAGTCTTGGTGATACCAAATTAAAGCCGATTACAATTTTCATACCGACAACAATTTGTTTAATTGTTTTTTTCTTTTATTAATTTTTTTGAATAAGTTGTAAATGTTGACTGGAAATTTATAACAACTGAAAAAATATCGAATGTGTTTTAATAGATAATTTCCAGACAATAGAAAATATTAGAAATACCAATTAAATAGAACAAGTAATTGTAATTCCATGCAAAGTTCAACCTTAGATCCAATTTATAATTTTAATTTAATTATTTTTTATTAACACAATTTCAAATATAAGGGCTCAAATGGCATGAAAATATGATAATAGTTTGTCATATGTATTTTTATAGCCCCTATTTTTCCAGTAGGAAAGGACAAGTTTAATTCAGTAATTTTGAAAAATTACAAAACATTTCTTTTTATTATAACTTATTTTAGAATTAATGTCTTTTATATGCTTTATTAATAAATTAGCTCTTATATTAACTATAAACAATTGTTTCTTATTTGCCATATGTTCAGGGAATTGTTGTGTTTTACAAACATCCTCTAAAATGATGTCTGTTTCTTGTCAATTATTAATAACAATAATACTTCCTCATTATTTCTAAAGGCAAATATGGTGCTCAGTTCCGTCTGCATAATTTTGTATATGAAAAACTCTTGCTTTATAATATTGGATTAGATAGATCACTGAACGTCATGTCTGTCACTATGGAATTAGCCGTAAGAGTTTTACAATCTTTGATATCCTCCACCTGTATTGTCAACGCGGTATTATAACCAAGGTTGTCAACACTAACAGACAAAAAAGACCAGATTTCAAATTATAATGGCTAGACTTTTTATAATGATATTTAAAATTATGAAGATAATTATCAAAAATTTTATGTATTTTTGTGTTTTTTTAATTGAAAGCAATTATCAAATGCAATCAGCATAAATGCAAACACATGCAATTATATTTATGTTTGCTTGTTTATTAGCAATTCATCCACATTTTTTTAATTTCTTGTGAACGTACACATTAGGGATATAACTTTTTAACACTTTTTAAAAATATCGATTCTGCCCTATTCAGACCGTATAGGCCATAAGAAATTATGATGAATGCTGGTCTCCCTGAAGTTTTGTGTCTACAAATTTTTTAACCCACATTTGAAAAGCTTTTACAATTTTAATATTTGTTTTATTTATACTTTGCTCAAAGTTTTGAAATTTATATTTTTTAAGCAGGCGATATTTCTTGTATTTAACTCATTTTTGTCTGAGTCAAATTTACAAATTTAGTAATTAGTGGTAATTCAATATCAAGAAAAAATTAAATAATTATATATTTTCTAAATAAAATACCCTATACCACCATGTTGTCAGGGTATAATGCCTTAGTGCTGATGTTTGTAACTACCAAAAATATTTATCAAAATCACTTTTTGAGTCGATTCGGCGCCCCTCCGTCTGTCTGTGTGTACATGTAAACCTTGTAATCAAGCTACATGTATAAATATATTTTGATTAACGCTATTGAAATTGGTGAAAATCGGTGCATGTTGAAACCTAGTCCTTATACAAATGGCTCCTATGAAATCGACTTAAATTGTCATAAAATCCAAATTATCTTATAGATCTAGGTGAAATTTGGTTTGCGCATGTTTATTACTCCCATTAATCAGTAGTCCAAAAATAAACCCTATAACATAATTCTTAGTCTTAGTCCCCATATAAAGCTGCTTCTCGATCTTCACTTAAATCTATCAAATAATATTGCACAGATTTTTCTCAAATTTGGTATTTATATATTTTTGCAAAAAATAAGTGACCATTTTTTGACCTTGTCGAAATATAAAAATAGAATTCGATATGAACTTTTTCATATCCGAAGGCAAAAAATTTATGACAATGCCACTCAAATTTGGTTTATGCTTATTTTCTATATTCAATTCGATTGCGTCTCTAAACGCATGGTCTAGGTTATTGTATAGTCGGCCTAGACCGACTATAATTTTCTTACTTGTCTCATATTAATTTGAACTAGCAGATCCCAGAACTCGAAATTCGAGTGCAAATGCTAGGATTTTTTTTTTCATTTAATAAAATATTTTATAAAGCAATTCGCAATTCAACACTTTTGAAATATTTAATAAACACTCATATAGCGTTGTATAATTTTATCTATGTGTTAGTAGCAACTCCAAAAAAATGTTCCAGATGGTGCAAAGCTGTAAATCTGGTGGACAGCTAAAAAGAAATACCTTTCAAATAAGATACGTTTGGTTAAAATCGGAAGAAAACTGTTTAATAAATCATCGGTCACAAGAAATCGCCTTACCTATTAATATTATAGATTTGTTAAATGTGATTATAAAAGAAAAAGTTGCAAAAGTTTATTATTTTCTTCATATCTGCATTTATTTTTAATAATATCTTTTAAAAAAGTGAAACTTGCATCTGAAAAAACTCAGAAATTTGGGTCAAAAAGTACATAGGTCTGAAAATAAAACACTAAAATTGCAACAAAAAAAAATATTATGAATGTCGAGAACAAATTATGCGAACGTAACCGATCAATTAAATCTAAGGAAAATTGGTATGGCATTATATCAAAAGAAGTAACTGATTTGTGGAATGAACTGAATATTTAGAAAATTACTATAAAATTAGGAGAAAGATAAATTTAGATAAGTGTCAATGTTCGACGATGAAAAAGTCCCATATGGCGAGGATGATAACGATTATATACCACCATTAAGATTTAAAGTTACGCAGCCATCAATAAATCATGTTGCTACTGTATTACATAAAGTTAAAGTGAGTACCAAAAAAAAAAAACAGTCAAAATATGTTAAGAGCTGGTACAGTCAGGTGTTACAACTGCAACTCAATCACAACAAGCAATATATAAGGTTGTAATTAATACAGCTAAAAAAAAGGAAGGGATCTTGGATGATGAAAAATATGATACAGGAAATTTACGAGAAACTCTAAAAAAAATTTAATTTATGATACTACCAGTGTCAATACTGGACTAAAAATTGGAAATGAGACTTTACTATAAATCTATTTGAAATCCATATCTTTGTCACCGCAGAAATATATAGGTTGTCGGCATCAAAAGCTACCTCTCCTAATATTACATATGATTTTGTACCAGAATATTATCCAATTGAAGCAACAAAATAAGGAGCGGTTAAACATTATTAGTAGCGTGATGTCTCACAGTACTTATATGATTTAGGAAAGGTTTTTACATACTATATGGAGAACAAAAACAATTCTAATTGCTCAAGATAAATTAATATTTTTTTGATGTGTAAGCATCTATACGCGCAGGTGGTAAATTTCTATTTCACAATACAATCACAAAAACAGCGTAACATGTGAGCTCACATGAGCTCACAGGAGCTCACATGTTACGCTGTGAACCGTATGACAAATCGGTGTGACTTATGATTGCATTGGTGAAAAAATTATGATATAAAATTGTTTCAGCTAATTCAACAACCCTTTGCTGTAAAACGACAAAAATTTCACAATATAAACGTATAACATATACATAATTCAACAACCCACAAGTATCACCAGAGTCTCTACAGTTGTTTGCTATAAGTGATACATAGATGACGCTTTCTGTTTGATTTTAAAAAGTGACATAAAAAAATCTTTAATTACTAGATGTTTGCACATCCTTCCTGTGATCGGACTCACATGATTTTTTTATTTTTCATTTCGTTTACTAAAGATAGTTTTTAATCAAGTACCTTGATATTGTACATAAATATATTATAAATATTATAAATTATACAAAAATGTATAAAGAAAATTTTATTTAAATACTTTTTGATGTGTAAAATTCTATTTCACAATACCATCACAAAAACAGCGTAACATGTAAGCCGTAAGACAAAATCGGTGTGACCTATGATTGTATTGGTGAAAAAATTATGATTGTAACAACCTGTTTGAAAATGAAAAATGAAAAATGAAAAATAAAGAATAAAATATGAAAAATAAAAATGAAAAATGAAAAATGAAACATTAAGAATAAAATATGAAAAATAAAAATGAAAAATAAAAAATGAAAAATAAAAAATGAAAAATAAAAAATGAAAAATAAAAATGAAAAAATCAAAAACGAAAAATGAAAAATAAAAAATGAAAAATGAAAAATGAAAAATGAAAAATTAAAAATGAAAAATAAAAAATTAAAAATGGAAAATAAAAAATGAATAATGAAATGAAAATTAAAAATAAAAAATGAAAAATTAAAAGTAAAAAATGAAAAATAAGAAATTAAAAATTAAACATGAAAAATGAGAAATAAAAAATTATAAGCAAAAAATGAATATAAAAAATGAAAAATAAAAATTAAAAAAGAAAAACGAAAAATGAAAAATGAAAAAATTAAAAAATTAAAAATAATAAATATTTTTATTTAGCAGAGTCCCTGCAGTTGATTGCTATAAGTGATACATAGATGATGCTTTCTGTTTGATTTTAAAAAAAGTGCCATAAAAAAATTTTTAATTACCAGAGGTTTACACATCTCCCCTTTTGTGGATTGATTTGGAAAAAGAGGTTTATGCGGAAGGTTTTTGTTTCGGTATTAGTACACGCCATCACGTAAGGATGGGGTCGAAATTTGGTTAACCCCTAGTGAACACATACAACAAACCAACACAATGTGTATGCATCGCTGGTACATATTTATATGCCCATGTTTTCTTTTTCACTATATTCAGTTTTCTTTTATAAAGTTTTATCGAAGCATCTTTACATTATCGTAACTCACTCCTCACCTATTTGGTGTGTAGGCTACAAATTCAGTACCAAACTGCTGCAGATTATGACGAACATTTCAGGCCTAAGTAGTGCGATCAACTCGATCCATAGGAACAGGAAAATGTTTTCAATAGACAGACAGACAGACGGACGAACATCGTCATATCGACTTTTCCTTTTATCAGGAACAAGAATACATGAAAAGTAATGTAAGTGACCGGCATTACTATAATTATGATTATTCACTATCCTGCAAAATATTGAAAATAACAGTTTCAATTTTTCGGTAAGGGTCCAAGATATAATGTCGACTGAGAAAGTGAATAAAAATTGGTGAAACCTTTAGAACTATTTTACTAAAAAAGTTGCCTGAGATAATGATGAGCAATATTTTCTCAAATCTTATCTCAGGCAACATTTTTTCAGTGAAAATTTTCTTAGACCTGAATCGAAATATTTGTATTTCAATTAATTTTATATATCTTTTGATATGAATTTCTTAATTTGCATATTCAAATGCCCGATGTTTAATTACACATTAATCGCATATTTATCTTATACTTTAGTTTATAAAAATAATAGAAACTTTTTCGATCATGATCTTAGTTAGTAAAGCCACATATATAAACCTAATTTGAGAAAATTCCATACGATATTTATGTTTCTTTAAATAGATTTAAGTAAAGATCGGGAAGAGCTATATGGGACCTAAGACTAAGAATGGATGTAATAAATGAATGTTCTACTTGACAAATTGATAAACTTTATTTTCGATTAATTTAAAATTTAATACAAGTTCCTCTAATAAAACAGTGGTATTAATAATCGTAATACTTACGGCTATTATTCGAGAAATTTGTTAGGTAGGTTTTAATCAAGCGCTTTAGCAATATAATTTATATAAATCTGAAAGTGGTGATCGTTATGGTAAGTGAGTTGTTCAAATAATGGGTGTAATAAATACACATACACAAGTTATGATCAATAACTATAAGATACCCGTAATTTGGATCTTAGGTTAATTTAAGTTTATCAATTAGAAGCATTAGAGGTCATTTGCAAACTGTAGTTTGACTACGAGGTTTACACGGAACAGATGGATGAACATCACAAGTTATTCTTGATCGATGGATATAATAAAAGGTGAGTTTAGTTCAGATGTTTTTAGTAGTTACAAATATTAGTACAAACTCATACCACTCTGTAGTCTAGATTATAATTATCATACGCATGAAATACGGGTTGTATAAGCAATTATTAATTACATTTTGCGCAAGTATCCGAATTCCTCCGGAAATACTGAGCAACTAGTCTTTTAGAATATAGGGGAATTTCGCATGAATTTAATTAAAAGTTGTTTGTCAGTATGTGTAATAAAGCAACTTTTATATTCTTTGCGATTTGCAATTTTATATCGTAACTTGTTTCGCATATTTATTTTATTTTGGATTTACAAATTGCCCACAAATCTAAAGAATCATATCAACATTTTGTTAACAAATTTGACTAACATCATTTATAGATGTATATATTTTTTTTTTTACATATTTTTCTTTGGACAGCAATCCTCTCTGTAAATTTTTGGCCTTAAGATTTATTTATTTTTTGTCCAATATAAGTTTAATCCAACAAAACTAACAAATAAAAAAAAAAAAAAAAGAATTCAATAATATATATCCGTTTTCTAAGGTTGGCGTGTTACTTTGAATATGTGTGTATTTTTACACCCAATCATACTTAAATAACGGCAAACCTTATTGAATTATTTATGTTGCCTCAACTGCCTCACTCCATTTAAGGTCTGACATTCATTTACAATATTTTTATAAAAGGATTTCTTATTTGCTTGTGGTTTCTATTCTTTGACTATTGGTTACCTCTGCTATAAAAACATGTTCGTTCGTCAAACCTGACCGGCATAAGAAATTTTGATAATGCTTGTAGACTTCGTGCATTTCAGATTTTAATATTTGATTTACAATAGTGAAATGTATTGTGAAAGGGTAAAAATGTAAGCTGGCCATGGCCAAATGAACAAGAGTAGCCAGGAAAATCAAACAAGGATAGTGTTTGATTAAACGGATTACAATACAAGCAACAAATTGGTGTTAAGTCATATATTTAAACCCCTTTTTTTGTTTTTGTTTTCTGTTGGACGTGAGAGATTAAAATAACAACCGAAAACAAGATTGGAATTATTTAAAAAAATTTAAGGAGCATGGTAATAAGGACAAAGTGTAACTAACAATTCATAATATATATATATATATATATAAGTTCCTGTCGTTCCTATAAAGAGCATAGGGCCATTCAACAATTCATAATAAATCTGAGTAATGTTAGCCATGTACAGTCTCCATAATTTTTCGGATTATCTCACAGTTTTTAAAAATATTGTGCGAGACTATTAGACACAAGATGGCACTCCACCAACCAAAATTTAAATTATACTCGACTATTACAAAATTCGAGTACGGCAATGAGATTTTAATAATAAAGCTAATAGTTTTTAAGAAACCTCGTCCATCAAACAAATTAAAGATTTATTTCTGAAGGCTGTAATAATACACAACAGATTTACTATGATTACTTAATTTGTGATCAACCGAATAGCCATGGATCTAATAACCAAATATCCTGTTCTGTTGTTTTAACAGAAGTTACGAAAATACAGTCATCCAACTGTTGTCGGTTGATAATTTTTTTTTTTTGTGTAGACGAAAACCTCTTCACTAGCCCAGAAATTAACGTACATATTGAATAAAACATGTGCCGTCCATTATCCAACTCATCATAAATTAATGTCTCCAATAACGTGAAAACTTCACAAATACAGTAATTTTTTATATGTCTTTTTAATAAACGTTTAATATACTTGTTTCGAACTGTTATAAAACAATTTTGTGATAATAATAATCGCATTAAATTAATTAAGTTATAAAAAGAATGTGTTTAAAACAATTAGGTGATTAAATTTTTCAATTGTTGTTTTTTTATTATTATTTTTTTTTTGTTGGTTTAATGTTATTGGCATTCTCGTGTTAAATTCGGGGAAAAAAAACAAACGAAATATAAAAAAAGCTCATAAAAAAAGAAAAAAGAAAAAATAATAGAAAAACAGAAACTTGTAATTGTTTTATTAACAGTGAAAAAAAAAAAAAAATTAATGGATGAGAGCAATGTGACCGTAACACCCACTGTTTTAATATACATACATATATTTTTATACCCTATACCACTATGTGGTTTGGGTATAATGACTTTGTGCTGCTGTTTGTAACAACCAAAAATATTTGACCTAGACCCATCTTTAATTATACCGATCGAATCAGAATCACTTTCTGAGTTGATTTAACAATGTCCGTCCGTCCGTCCGTCCGTCCATCCGTCCGTCCGTCCGTCTGTGTGTCCATGTAAACCTTGTAATCAAACTGCAGGTCGCAAATATGAATATATTTTGATGAAATTTGGTATTTAAGCTTTAATCGTCCATGGGATGAACGCTATTGAAATTGGTGAGAATCGGTCCATGTTCATACCTAGCACCCATACAAATTACCCATATGAAATCGACATAAATTGCTATAAGATCCAAATTGTCATATAGATCTTACTCAAATTGGGTTTGTATGCGTTCATTACATCCATTAATGAGTAGCCCAAAAATGATCCCTTTGAACCCATATAGAGCTGCTTCCCGATCTTCACTCAAATCTATTAAAAAAACAAAAATATTGCACTGATTCTTCTCAAATTTTGTTTGTATATATTTTTGCAAAATACAAGAGACTTTACCAAACATGATCAGGATCGGTCCTAGTCCCTATATAGATATAGCATCCGATATGAACTTTTTCATATCTGCAACCAAAAAAATTAATAAAAATCCCACTCAAATTTGGTTTTTGCTTATTTTCTATGTCCAGTTAGTTGGGCCTAAGAGATAGGGTTTCTAAGCGCATGGTATAGGGTATCGTATAGTCGGTCTAGACCGACTATAATTTTCTTACTTGTTTCATTTTGTTCCAGTGGTGTTTAAATTAAAAATAATAATAACTTTATGCAATTTTCTGTTTGGAACAAACAAAACATTTATGTTTAATGGATTAATAATTCAATTAATACATAAAATTGGTTATTACTCAGTGTTTTTTAATGTTCAGTGGATTGTTGGTAGTATCAATAATGAAAGTATACAAAACATGCAAAAAAAAAAAATCTAAATTGCGCTAAACTTATTTTATTTTTGCTGTACACAATCTGATACTGGGTACGATAATCTTCCCTTCTAATTTTATTTAATTTCAAGATTAAATGTCGCGAGTTATAATATAAATTTGAAAAAATTAAAACAAATCCTTAACTATCTAGTGGTTTATATAATCAAGTGAAATTCTTTTAATTTTCTTCATTGCAGATTGGAGCTTATTACGTTCGCAATTAGTTTTATGACTCTGTCAGCCAAATGGAAGTAAGAGAATAAGCAAAACGAACAAAACAACAACATCTAAGTAACCGACCAACATAACTACATAACTACACGGAGCACAAATGTCATCTCTTAAAGTTAATTTAATAAGAAATACGACTATTAGGCTGGAACTAATTATAAGCAACGGTATCTACGTAATGCGAGAGAGTTTAAGAACGCAAAAGTAAAAGTTAAGCAAAATGTTTATTTTAAAAAGGTTTTTCATGTTTTTTGTTCTTTCTTTTTTTTTTTTTTTTGCAAACACCAGATATGTTCGCTACAGATATATAAAAACAAATGTTTGGAAAAATTTGCATTTTATAATTACTTGAGAGTATTTATGTTTGGCTTATTTGGAATGTTTTGTAACATTAAATATCAAATAATCTCTGTTAATAAAAAAAAAAAACTGAAATGATTATATAAATAATTTAAAAAATTTAAATTAAGTCGTGCAAATATGGAAATCATGCAATGGTCAAATCTCTGTTTGCAACTTACTAAGTGAGGATTTTTGCTAGAGTAGATTAATCGAACAAACTGTAGTTTTTACAAATTAAATTAATTTTTCTGAAGGGTGCAAAACTTATATTTAGTATTTAGTAGACCTTTAGGATATAAAAGCTTAAGAAGTTTTTAGATTATATAATAAACTTTTTTTTTTGTGGAAAAAAAGTCTGGCAACATGTTTGCTAAATTGTTTTCTTTTTCTTCTACTGTGTATATTTCAAATTCACAGAAAAGTTTTCCAAGTTTTTTTTGCTACTCATTTCAACAAGTTTTACATTTCAAAGAAGTTAATACACTAGATATTCATCTTTTTTTTAGGTGGAGTATTGTGTGTACAACTTAGAACGTTGCATACTTCTTTAGATATTTTCTTAAGTAAATACATATCAATAAAAAAAAGCGACATGCCTTATAATATAGTCGTTTCCTCTAGTAGAAAAATATAAATAGCAACTAAAAAACACGACTGTTTGAACTTTTGGAAAAGTTCAAAATTGAATAGCCAGGTTAGGAATTTTGTATGTTTTTGCATGTTTTCTTATCCGTACGAAAACTAAACAATTTAACAACTTAATTCAATAAAGTTAGCTACCTATGATGAAATGTTAAGGCCAAGTTAGTTTTAGCAATAAAAAATTAAAATGAAATAAAAGAAGAAAAAGAATAAGAAATAACTTCTTTAAAATACAGTTTACAACAACAATAACATAAAACTTTGAATGAAGTTATGCAGATGTATGCATGAGAAAATGTATGTTCTACAGAAATAGACAATAACTGGTGCATTAGAATATGACTTAAAAAAGAGGATTATTTGCGTCAAATAAAATATATTTTCGTGAACAATTGTAACTACATAAACGAATTGAAGATCTTTAACTAAGATTCTTAGTACCTATAAAACTTAAAGAGGTCAAGTTTTAAATCTGATGCCATGTTTATTCTTTGCAGGTTTCAGCTCTAATATTTATTCCACTTATTAAAAATTAATCGCAACACAAGTGAAGAATGCGTTATCATTCTGAAAATCCATTATAAATATATAAAATATAGTGTAAATATAATGTGGAAAGTTACTCTGAAACTCTTCGCAAAGTTTTTAAAATTTTCAATCGTGGAAGTGCAAAATATTTCAAAGATTCGATAAGTGCTAAATCGGTTTGGGGAAAAAGGTTGTTAAAAGTTTTCCGGAAAATACCTCAAATAAATATGTGACAGGATTTGAGATGTATCAAAAAAAATTTTATTACTTTCCCAAACGGTTTTATTAAATTCAAACTTCATAATGTTTTACTTTGTCCACCTCTGTAATATAAGAATATTTTATTCAAGTATGAATTTGTTATCAAATATTTTTTTAGTAACCCAACAAATATTTAGTATTGAACTTAGTTATATATCGACTTAATAAATAATGTTACTTTCAGATACTACACTTGACAATAGTGGTGAAAATTTTTATTTTCATTTGAGAATCAAAAGGTTCTCCATAAAAATATTTTTCATAAAACTTCATATTGATATTTAGCTTATTTCACGAAATTTTTTTAATTACAAAAGTATTTCTCTCGAACCTTGATATATAATAAATATATATTTGAGAATAATTCAACAATTTTTTCATTGTTTACAATTATCGAGACGAAAAATAATATTAAGTATTAATGATTGGGTTAAAAATTAAGTTCAAAATCAGGATCACTTGTTATACCCTATACCACTATGTGGTTTGGTTTGGGTATAATGATCTATCAGATCCAAATTATCATATAGATCTCAGTCAAATTGAGTTTGTATGTGTTTATTATATCTGTTAATCAGTAGTCCAAGAATAATACCTATAGGATAATTCTTAGTCATAGGCCCCATATAGCGCTGCTTTCCGATCTTTACTTTAATCTATCAAAGAACAAAAATAATGCACAGATTTTTCTCAAATTTGGTTTATATATAGTTTCTCAAGATATAAGTGACTACCAAATATGGTCAGGATCAGTCCATTTTTCGAGCTAGTCCCCATATTAATATTGCGCCCGATATGAACTTTTTTATATCTGCAGCCAAAGATATTAATAAAAATGCCACTCAAATTTGGTTTATGCTTATTTTCTATATCCAATTACTTGGAACGAACAGATAGGGTCTCTAAATCATGGTGTAGGGTATCATATAGTCCGTCTAGGCTGACTATAATTTTCTCTTAATAAAAGATGGGTCTGGGGCAAACATTTTTGGTAGTCACAAGTATCAACGCAAAGTCATTATACCCTGACCAGATAGTGGTATAGGGGATAAAAATTAGTCTAAAGAACTTGAACTAGTCATCAGTTAACCATATAAGTGAAGGTGGGCTAAGTAAACCATTAAATTCATTAATGAAAATGCTGAAATTGTGTGATGCAATATTTTTAAAACTAAATGGTGAAAAATGTGACTTATAAGCGGATATTTACAAAACCATTTGTTAGAAGCAAAGGACATTGACACAAATGAAGAAGTGAAAAAACTTTTAGTTCAGCCTATTAAATGCCGAAAATGCTCAAAACAGGAAGAGACGGAAGAGGTAATTTAATAAAATAACAATGTAGTATAAAAACATTTAGTATCCATATATTACAGTACGGAACAATGGCCTTTAAAAATTTGCTTATTTAGTAAATATAAAACTAATAAAGTAACAAATTTATAAAAATAAAATTCGTTGCAAACAAATAATTTGACTGTTATGATTTATGTGTAAACATACACATAGACAGAACTGTTCGACAGCAGGTATTTGCCAACTAGCTGTTTTTACCCAGTCTTACCCGGGATCCAAAGGCCTTTGACTTGAAAACTGGTTTACTATGCTTACCAGGTGCTGAGTACTCAGTCCCCAATGAACAAACTCCCAAAAAAAATTAACTTTCTCCCCAAAATTTCCCCAATTTTTAAGTTTTTTGGGGAGTAAATTCGTTTTTTAAAATTTTTTTAATTTTTTTAAATTAGAAGTTTGAGGACTAAATTCATTTTTTTTATAAGACGCTACAGCAAAAGTGCTTCGAGAATAAGCTGTGAAAACGGTTTGGCTTTTTTTTAAGTATATTTATTTTGTAAACATCAAATATAATATATTTAATATATTTTTGAATCGTGATCGCCATATAATATATTTATGTAGTTATAGTCAAGTTTTCATCTAATTCTGGGGCAAACCTGCCGACCAGTTTTAGAGTTTAATCCTTTTAAAAATTAGACAAGTTTTTTAAAGTTAGGGCAAGTTTGCCTACCAACTGTCAGAGCACCAATTCTTCTGTTCTCCAACAGTGGTCTTTATTTTATACTATTGTTGTGCTAATTCAACACTTAATGTTTTTGGTTCTTATTATTTACAATTTTAAATACTTTCTTATACATACATAAAAGTAAAAATCAAATTCAAATAAAATCAAAATCAATAAAAGTAAAACAAAAAAAATAAGTTCAAAAAAAATATTTAGTTCTAAAAATGTGTTTATTAATAAAGATTGTGTAAACAAAATTTGTACTTGAACTTGAAAAAAAAAAGAAACCATGAGTGGCCTCCATGAAAAGTGTAATTTTTCACTTTCGGTAATTAAAAGCTAAACATTGTATTCGAGTAGCAACAAAGTGTGCCATCAATTTTTTTGTGGATTTATATTTCATGCATGTTATTTTGAATTTAAGTTTTTTTTTTGTTAGCAACAGAAATTGTCATAAACGGAGATTGCATTAAAAAGTTTGATGAACTTTTTATTATGCGAATTATTTGAAATTGCAGTAAAAAAAGTTGATGTACTTTTTATTAAATAGTAATTATTAAGAGTATTGTGTAAGTAGACTTGGTAGATCTCTACACAAATATAACGGAATCGTTTGCAAATTAAAGGAATCAGAACTTTTAAAAATTGAATTACTTCATTCTATAAGTGATCATCATTGAGCAGTGACGTTAAATTTATAGAAGTTTCAAAAATGGATACGGAGTTTAAAATTGTGCCGCAAGGTTGCATTAAGCAACTGCTTATAGTATGTGTGTGGCCTATTTGGATCGACAGGTAATTATTGCACATACTTAGAAAAAATTTATCATAAGGCTTTTCACTGAGCTGTGTTCTGCGAGCGCGTTTGGCGGCCACACCCGTGCTGCCGCGCAGTTGTCGTCAACTTATTTTAATCCCCATACTATATTTTTCAGATCAATTCGATATTTTAGCATTTTGATGGATAAGAAAACGCAAAATGTTATTAATGCAATCGTGCGTCCTCTTTTTTTACCGTGCAAACATTGCAAGATATGTTTTCTTTTGTGAGATAAAGCACCGAACAGAATAGAGGTTTTAAATGGGTTTATTTTAGGACAAATATTGAGAGCGGTAAGCAAATTTGCACCTAAATAAATATTTAACAAAATTCATGAAATAAAAATATGTAAAAATTTAAGAACGAATTTGGAGAGTAAGTAAATTTTTTATTTTGTTTTTGGGTAATTTATTCATTTCCTTTGGGAACTTTATTTTTAATTTGGGGAATTTGTTCATCATGAAGTTATTCCCAATTTTGATACCTGTTACCGTAAGAGATTGTCTGCTTATGTACGTTTTGTTAGGAAAAACTTTTTGTACCATCCGTTGCAATGAAGGAACCAAGTTACAAAAGTTTTCTGGTTGGGATATTAGAGTCGTTTCATGAGTTTCACATTCCCTCAGCTTGTCTTATCCGTTGGGCGTCAAGACGTTGTCGTTGCGTTTCAGGAGTTGAGCCTCAAGACGTTGTTGAGACGTTTAAGGAGATTCACACCCCTCGACTCAGCTTGTCATAGCCGCTGGATTTCTAGATGAACTTGAGTAGATTCAGGCATTTACGCTCTTCTTAACAAAGCTTGTCTTGATTTGTGGGCTTCAAAACGTTGTTGGGTTTGCTTAGGTGTTTCAGCATTTCTCCAGTCAGATTGTCTAACTCGTTGACATTCGATACGAATTTGGGTCTGATTGGGGGTTTCTGGAGTTCTATTTAGCCTAAGTCTTTTTGCATTTGAGGTAGTACGGCCTAGGAGGCAAGTCATGTATGCGCTGTATGCTTTCATGTGTAAGTCAGAATTGCAAGTAGTTCTTTTTCCACCTTTAAAACTCATTTATATAGTGAAAAACATTAAATGAAAATATTTGTAATAGGTTACTTTTCAATGGAGCCAAGAGCGAGATGGAAATAAATGTAATATTTTGTTTTCCTATGTTAATTACAAAAGGCGAGATGGAAATATTTGAATGACGTAATCCCATCGGAGTAATCCCACAGTGGTAGTCAACCTATATCAGTTCACCCACAAAATAAATCTGCAATAATTTTGGGGTGTTACAACTCATATAGTAAAAAAGGCAAGACGGGATTATTTGTGATGGATTGATTTACAATATTTATTTCATAATGGTGTAAACTCCAGAGTAGTAAGTAAAATTTTAGGGAAGTCCATTGTAATATTAAAATATGTATAACAAACACTAAAAGTGTATGTAGAAAATTAAAAAAAGTGGATGTGGCCGATAAAAATATATGACAACCTTGCCTGAAATATGAGAATAATGTGCAGTAATTTCGCTCGAAACCCGTAAAAATTAAAAAAAAAAAACGGATGCAAAAGTATGCATGGCCCGTAAAAAGCATATGGCGACCTTCCCTGGAGTACAGATATCGTGTGTACCAAATTTTAGAGAAATCCGTTGAAAAATAAAAATTTGTATAACGAACAAATATACCCAAAAACAGAATATTAATTTTATATAAAAAGTAGGCGTGGTCAGTAAGAAGCATATGGCGACCTTCCCTGGAGTACAGAGATTGTGGGTACCAAATTTGAAAAATAAAAATTTGTGTAGCGCTCAAACAAACAGAAAATTAATTTTATATATATAGATAGGAACACAGTTTACGTGACGTCAGAGTTCCTACGGGCGCCGAAGATTTTAATTTTGTCTAACATTCTTGGTAGATTCTTGGCGTGGTCAGTAAGAAGCATATGGCGACGTTCGCTGGAGTACAGAGATTGTGGGTACCAAATATGAAAAATAAAAATTTGTATAGCGCTCAAACAAACAAACAGAAAATTAATTTTATATATATAGATAGGAACACAGTTTACGTGACGTCAGAGTTCCTACGGGCGCCGAAGATTTTAATTTTGTCTAACATTCTTGGTAGATAGTTTGTTTGATTAAAAGTAAAATTCATATAACCTTTTTCCATTATAACAAACTAAAATATAAAACAATTTTGAAAAAAATGGGTATATTTTTATACCAGATGTGTGCTTTGCTAACCCCCTCCCTCCCCCCCCATATCGTAAGGAAAGGGCTCACGCTAAGTCCCAAGCCTATCACTATTACAATACTCCAGATATATGACATTTAATATTTAATTTGTTTGGGGGGTGCCACTCCCCCTTGTCCGATCCCGCCCATTTCCGGCATAGCTACTAACACTAATAATAGGTGACATCACACAAATTTGCAAACCTCTCCCTGTAATAGTACCCAATATATATGATATTAAAAATTTACTTTGTATGGGAGGTGCCACGCCCATTAAAAAAATATTTGAAAAATTCAGGAAGATCAGATCAGTAGTAACGGTGATTACCTCCTACAAAAAACAAAAACACACACATTACCTCTTTATTATATTAGTATTGATTAGCATAGATTTGTAAAAATAGAAAATAGTAAATTAATATTAACTATTATTTATACAAATTAAGACCATATTAATTACATTTTGTTTCACATTATCATTTATTTGAATATCATATTTTACAAAAAATTACACAAATCGATTAGTATTTTAAATAACATGGAAAATTTAAAAAAAAATCTTTATGAAACATTTTCAATATTTTTTGTTTTATATTTTTAATCTGTAATATTAATAGGCTAGGCTATTTCTTGTGACCGATGTTTTGTTCTACCGTTTTATACCGATTTTGACCAAGCGTATATTATTTGATAGGTATTTCTTTTTAGCCGTTTGCAGATTTACAGATTTTTTATTTTTTTCCTTTGTTTTGAGTAAATTGCATTTAAAGTTGCTACTAACACATACATAAAATTATACATATGCCATGTGTGTTTTATTAAGTTTGTTAATGTGTTTGTTAATGAGTTTGTTATCTTCATTCATAATAATAATAAACCATAAAAGTGTTGGCTTGTGAATTGGCTAAGTTGAAAAATAAAGCTGCCTGGAAATTGCACTCGAATTTCGAGTGCTGGAATCTGTTAGTTTTAAGAAATATGTCACGTTTCATTTTATAGCGTGATCCATTAATCATTAAAAAAAACTGCTGAAAGGCTTAACTGAATGTTTGTTGGGATTGTTCCAAAACAATTTTCAATTCTTTGCAAAGTTTCTGTGTGTGTGTATGTATATTAACAAAATTTGAAAACAATTATTGTTAATTGGAAAAAATAAAAACAAAAGTACGAAACTTCTGCGACAATTTTTGTTTGTTTATTTAATTTTCTCTTTTATTTTTTGGAAACCAAAAAAAAAAAAAAAACTATAATAAAATATTTTGTGGTATTCATCATTTTGAGTCAGATTAATCACTTTGAGACATGCTAAAAACCTCCTTATACAGTGGTTTGCATAACTTAAGCCATTTACCTTAGTTTCAAAAAGCATGGCATATTTTTTTTTTTGGATTTTGTAATTTAACCTTTCAACTATTTGAATACATGCCAAACGCACATCAGTTGTATATGAAAAAAAAACCTGGCCTTAAGCATTTTAGACATTTAAGCGTATATAACACCTCAACCAGCTATTTAGTTATTCATCAAAATGTCTCACAGAAGAAAAAAAAAAAACTAAATATGGAAAAATAAAAATTATGTGTTGAAAGGCGATACTCGCTAGTATAATAAACAAAAACATACTTAAAACTTACTATTTCTAAAAGGTCTAATGGCATTAAGTTATTTTTATGACACGTTCTGCCATGGTTTATTAAAACAAATGAAATAAACCTTTAATAAAAATAATTGTGACTTTTGGTTGCGCAGTAAAAGGAAGGATAAATTAAGTTTGAATGTCCATTCAACTAATATAAATAAATCAACAAAATGAAAAAATATTTATTTAACGATGTGTTTATCCTTGTATCTCTGTAAAAAAGGGATACAAAAATTGTATAATTTTGTTTTATTTGCAAAAATGTGTTTATGATAAAGCCATGCCAATTCATAACAATGTCAACGAGGTCAGAGTATAGATACTAATATTTAATGTGTATTTCATTTGTCACCATCAAATTAACTATGGATTTCGAAAAATGTTTAAATGTTTATGATCTCTAATAAACATTAAGTGTTTCCAAAATGAACCAACTTTTTAATATAAATTTTTATATAAAAAAGAATTTAATTGAATTCCATCGCAGTTTGCCATACTGTCGTCCATTTCAGGCAACAAGAGATGCACTAAGCTTAAAGGAATTGAAGATGGCACATTGCATGCTGGAACTGTTTTCATTAAGTATTTAACCTCCGAGTCCACATCAACAATTTAATGTTAAGAAAATAATTTTTTAAAGAAAGTGGGGTAAGGTTAAAAAGTTCATGCGAAATAAATAGTTCACGCAATTGAAAAAAATAAGTAAAGTAAGTCTGTCTGTCTGTCGTGGGGCAACCCCATTCCCCCTTATCCAATTAATCTGAAACTTGTTGTGACTACAGATTAATTTTGGGGTAGTCACGCATAGTCATGCACAGCCACGGAGTGATCTAAATGTCATTTCCCCTCATCCGATCGATCTGAAACTTGGTCCATACACTTGCTGTGAAAAAAGATTAACTTTGACTTAGTCACGCATAGTTACGCATGGTCACGCCCAGTCACGGAGATATTTAAAACGGATTTCGCCTCATCCAATCAATCTGAAACTTGGTCGATATACTTGCTATAAAGAAAGATTAAGTTCAACATAGTCACGCACAGTCACGCATAGTCACGCACAACCACGGAGTGATTTAAAAACCATTTCCCCTTATGCGATCGATCTGAAACTTGGTCGATAGACTTGCTGTGAAAAAAGATTAAGTTCGACATAGTTACGCACAGTCACGCATAGTCACGCACAACTACGGAGTGATTTAAAAAACATTTCCCCTTATGTGATCGATCTGAAACTTGGTCGATAGACTTGCTGTGAAAAAATATTAACTTTGACATAGTCACGCACAGTCACGGAGAGATTAAAACCTCACTTCCCCTCATCCAATCGAAACTTTGTCCATAGACTTGTTGTGACCAAAGATTAATTTTAAAATAGCCACGCAAAGTCAGGCACAGTCACGGGGAGATTCAAAACTCATATGCATAGGGAAAGAAGGAGTTTTACTAAAAACTTTGTTTTTTATGAACTAGATCATTTATATTTTGTTTATTATCAAATGTTGAATTTTGTTTTAAATTCACAATGCTATAATATCATCAATTTGTTTTTAATAAAATTTTTAACTTTTTCCATAAGGTATCTTTAGACACTTTTTGGTAGAAGCTGCCCACTCTTCTTTCTTAGGTCAAGCTGATCCTTTAGTCGCCTTTTTAACTGATGCTCAATATTGTTCAATCGGTTGAAGCTATGGAGAATTAGGAAGATTAGCTACCTTTGGTACGAATATAACACCAATAGTCTTTATACTATAATGGCAAATGTCGAGGATGGACAAGAAGTATATGGACACATTGTGTATTCTTAAAAACACAAGAAATCGCTTGTGTAGGCACATCTGTATTTATCGAACCTGTGGTTATGAATGAACGGTTTCTTTGATCAGATCAGTTTTTTTTTTGAAATATTGTTTTTTTATATCTTGACAGTCTTCTGAAGTATTCCCTCTTGAATTTGCGACATACAGTTTCTGATCATGCAGGTGTAAAATGTCATCCATCACGTGCGTTTCTTCATATAATGGGTCCGCCAAATAACTTTTTTTTTTGAAAATGTTATTATAAAGGACTACTGAATATTATCTCAAATTTCTTTTTTTATTTGAAAGTACAATCCTTCCAGTTAATAACGGAAAATAATTTCATTCAAATGGCTGCCTCGGCTGGCCATGCAGTAGCCTACACGATCGGTCCAATTTTTAAGCACATTATCGATTGTATGCAGCTGTATTTCACCAATGGCTTCACGAATATTGTCCTTTAAAGCGTCAATTGTCTCTGGCTTGTTGGCATAAATCTTATCTTTGAGGGCACCCCACAAATAATAGTCCAGCGGTGTCAAATCGCAGCTCCGAGGTGGCCAAACGACATCAGCTCTGCGGCTGATAATGCGATCTTCAAAAGAGGGCGCAAAACATCGAGTGTAGCTTCGGCTGTGTGGCACGTAGCGCCGTTCTGTTGAAACTAAATGTTGCCAATATCCTCCTCTCCAATTTTTGTGAACAAAAATTCGTTCACCATGGCCCGATAATGATCGCCATTGACTGTAGCGGCCACTCCTTGCTCATTTTCGAAGAAAAATGGCCCAATTATGCCTCTGGACCAAAATCCGCACCAAACAGTGACTCGTTTTGGGTGTAGCGGCTTTTCAATGTATGCGTGCGGGTTTTCTGTGCCCAAATGCGACAATTTTGCTTGTTTACATACCCGCCAAGATCAAAATGAGCTTCATCTGAAAAGATGATTTTTTTTGGCAAAATCGGCATCTTCTGTAAGTCGATCACAGGCCCACTTAGCGAAGCGAAAACGCATTGGATGGTCAGTTGGCTTCAACTCCTGAACCAATTGGACTTTGTATGGCATCATACCAAGGTCTTTATGCAAAATTCGTCTCAATGATGCCTCCAAAATGTTCAATTCTTGAGAACGACGGTGAATTGATGTTGATGGCGCTTCACGCACACTTTCTGCCACAGCAGCAATATTCTCGGGTGTACGCACTGTTTTTGGCCTTTCACGCTTTGGTTTTCGATGAGGATGCCAGTTTCTTTCACTGTTTTCACAAGATAACGAACATACGGAGCTGACGGTGCTTCTCTTCTTCTAAAATCCGTACGCAATTTTCGCACACATTCTGCAACATTACCATGATTTTCAAAGTAATGTCGCAATATTTCCCAGCGTTGCTCAAGCATAAACATAACCATATTCGTTCAGCGGAAGGATACAACTAATTATCTGTCAAATCAGACATGAGCTAAGTGTTACCATTCACGAAATAAGCACTAGCTGAAAAAAAAAAAACGTTAGATGGCGGACCCTCAATAACAAATCACTCAAAATTGCGGATAAAATTCGTTTGAAAAACTTTTGCTCGTTTTTCTGCCGCAACACTTTTTTTAATTTCTATTCGGGACTTTACACTTTGTACGTTTTCAGGTCAGCCTTCTTTTTAATGTTCCTTATAGAAGTCTGCGAACAATTTGCAATTTAGCACACTTTTTTTCCTCAGAAATATCGAAACTTGGAGAAAATGTTTACAAATTTCCCAGCTTTCTTAAAATTCTCCTTTGCTATCAGAAACTCAGAAACTCTTTATGATTTTTTTTTATCCGAGAAACAGAATTCCGGGATATCCCTGCTTGCCTTCCTTAAAAACTGTTGATAGTCTATTGCTGAAAATCAAATATTGTAATGAAATTATGATTTAGCACGAGGTTCTTGAAAATAATGAAAAGTGTAAACAAATTAACGGTGTCCATTTTTTTTTTTTGGATTATTTCGCGTGCATCTGAAATAAGTTCCACACTTAACGGTTATTCAGGAAGGCTGCAACACGAGTAGCAGTAATTAGTAATCAGGGCCAATCTCGAAATTTAATTTAAAATTATTAAAAAAAATTTTGTAAACTATGGAACTGGTCCTTAGTAAAGCTAAATAGAAACAAAAAAAATGTTAACTGCTCCTACAATGATCTTTTAATGCCTGCCCATGCCGGCCAAGCTGTCCCTACTCTATTGGTTAACATAATATTATTTTGTGGAAATAAGATTTGTTATCTTCACATTAAAAAAAAAGAATTTGTTTATATTTATGTATCTTATGTATTGCAACATATTTTTGTGGTACTTTTCGGATAATGGCAATTTAAACAAGACCTCAAAACAACATATGACGGGATGTAATAATATTTAAATATTCCATGGTGTAACATTAAGAACTTACTTGTAGCGCAATAATTTGTGGTTTATCAGCCATATTCATGCCCAAACAACCAACAACAATTTTCATGCATACACACACACACACACATAAATGCATATATTGCACAAAGAGAATGTTTTAACCCATTTAACATAACCCACAATATACGAGTATGAGCAACTTTTAATAACTTTATTAATGGTAAAGCAACTAACAACAAAAACGACAGTAGTGAGTACCTAAAATGACAACAATCTACTAGATTGTTGGGCTAACGAAACCTCTTTGCTTCATTCCCTCCAATACAACATGCAAAGCGATTACCATTATGATTTAAAATCTACCTTTCATATACAACTACCACTGTCATATAAAATATATACTCCTACATAGCGTGCTATAAACTTTTGCTTTAAAAGGGATGTTCAATATGAAAAACCACAAGTAAATTAATGTTTTAACCAAGATTTATTAACAGTTGCAGTTTTACTTTTATTTATATAAATATTTGTGCCCAGCAAACAAAAAATAAGCGAAATGTTTTCCAAATTTCGATCTTTTTTTTTCAGTATTCTGATTAAATTTGTTCTTTAAAAATGATATGAAAGAAAATTCTGTTTACTCGAAATGTAACGAAATTCTCATAATCAAAATTGTGATAATTTATTTTACTGCTTTTTTGGAGCCCCTTTTAGTGCTGGGTACTTTTTGTTTATAAAGTTTGATACAAATATGATATGATAATGATTAAAAGAAGTTTTTTGTTTATGTTTTGAAAGAAAACCAAATAAAAAGTTATAATTGTTTTAAAACATTTTTGTTGTTCTTGTTATTATTCGTAATTTAGCCGTTTCCTTTGTTTTTTTTTTATAATATGCTTGAGTTGATTCAAGTGACATATTTGTTAATTACGGTTTTTGTACACGCATACGCCCTATTCATAAACAAAAAAAAAAAAAAATAAAGCCTTGGTATTTGAACTGGAACTGCTTTTATACTTGTAGAAATATTTAATAGGGCAGTCCCTGTTTCAAAATAGTTAAAAGTCTTGTTGTTTGTTTGCTTGTTTGTATACCTTCCACAAAACCGGGCAGAGTGTAAGTACCAATTTGTCATTCCGTTTGAAACTTATCGAAAAATGAATTTGCAAACAACTCGAGTTTATAAAGCGATGTCCGCCTGTATGTTCTTTCGTTTGTTTGTCTGTCTGTTTAAATCACATTCATTCACAAAATAAACCATTTACATGGATAAGCTTAGGCAAACCCTGTTTGTCACTATTTCGAACAGGTTGACGTTGAATATGGGATAAATCGCGGATTATTGTGCGCAGATAGAACCTGAAATATGGAGGCACCTCTCAAAATGCTAAAAATTGAGTGTGTGTGTGTTAATAATTTAGTATTATGTTTATTAAATTATTAATTCTTTCAAATATTTGTTTCTATATTATAAATGGAGCAATAGAGTACAGATATTAATATAAAAGTAAAACCCAGGTGAAGGGTATAAATGATGCGGCATATAAAAGATTCGAATATAACACTCTTACTTTTTTTTTTTTTTTTTTTTTTTGAAAAACTCCATTAAAATAAGTACAACCCTTATATATAATTTAATAGAATAGTACTGGGCGTTTTCTATGAAACGCCTAAATTTGAAAGAGAAATTTTCCCATATTCATATACAACTTTCTCTGTGGGGTCTACACACAAATTAATTGTTAGCCAAAGTTACTTTGTTTGCATGCATGTCATGTTTGCGCAAAAAACAAACAGTTCCTCAAAGGATGAGGTTTTGCTACGTATGAGTACTTATTAACAAAGTTACGGTATGATTGATATAAATTATAGGGCTGAATTGAAGAAGCTCATATTAGCAGAAACACAAGTAAAAGTATTACAGACACATTTGTTATTCATGTAATGAAGTAAACAAGTGACCAAAATAAGTTGAGAATTAACAAACAAATTTTTTTTTTAAATTTAAATAATTTAAATTAATTCCTTTCAAATACCTCTTAAAGGTTTTTTATTCCTATTTTTCCTCCTTAAACTGTGATATTTTGGTTTATTTAAGGCTCTACCGTATTGGTATTAATTGTTGAAATACTTATGTAAAATCTCATGACATGTAATTATAACTTAAAAAAAACTCGAATAAAAAAAAAAATTAATTCATTTCAAATATTAAATACTACCTGCCATCGTAATGAAATGGCTCACGCATAGTCCCAAGGCTCTCATTATTACAGTACTGCAGATATATGACATTTAATATTTACTTTGTATGGGGGGTGCCACGCCCCTTTGTTCGATCTCGCTCATTTTTGTCTGAATATTCTCGTTAATAATAGATGACATAAGACAAATTTGCAAAGGTGTCTTTATCATAGTACTCGAGATACATGATATTGAGTAATTACTTTGTATGGGAGGTACCACGCCACCTTATCCGATCCCACTCATTTCTGGCATATCTACTAACAGTAATAATAGCTGACCTCACACAAATCTCTACTTCAAGTTATGAATCTTTATGAAAAACTAAATAAATATAATGAAAAAAGATTTTCGTTGAAGGAAGTTTCAGCCTTACCATGCGAAAGAATGCATTAAATTAAACAAGTAAAAAATTATAGTCGGATGGGACTTTATGCTATGAGTTTAGTGAAACGATCTTAGGTCCAACTAATTGGATATAAAAAATATGCTTAAACCAAATTTGAGTGTCATTATTATTAATTTGTTTGCCTGCAGATAGGAAAAAATTCATATCGGATCCTGTATTTATATAGAGATTTGTACGAAAAATGGACCGATCCTGAAGATATTTGCTAAAGTCACTTATTCCCAGTTTGATAAAAATGTGTGCAATATTTTTGTTTTTTGATAGGTTTAAGTGAAGGTCAGTAATCAGCTTCATATGGGGGTTATGACTAAAAATTGTCCCACAGGGTTAATTTTTGGACTGCAGATTAATGGATAAAATAAACATGTACTAACTAAATTTGGACGAGATCAATATTGCAATTGGATCTTATGGCAATGGAAGTTGATTTCATAGGGGTCATTGGTATGGGCAATAAGTCTGAGTATACACCGATCTTCACCAATTGGAATAGCGTTCATCCCATGGTAGATAGATATTTGCCACCTGTAGTTTGATTACATACAGACGGACAGACAAACCTCTCTAAATCGACTCAGAAAGTCGATCGGTACAAACAAAAGTTGGGTCAAGATCAAATATTTTTGGTAGTTATTATCGCTTGTACTCCACGCAAATATTTATCATAAAGATCTGGACATACTGGTGGAGAGTAAGTATTCAGAGGAAAATAGAAACAATATTTTCAACTCAACTGCGTCATGGTACGGTAGAATTAATGGAGAACATTAAACAAATTGCGATTTAATTTATGATAGTCAAACGAGCATTAAAAGATTAGATTGTATCAAATTCGAATGACTTCGTATAGCTCATACTATTGGAAGACACGAATTAATATTCAATTCCAATAGTACACCATTTTGCATATCCAAAAAAAACTTCTCCCTTTCTTTGTAATTGCTCGGAAACCTGTAACTCCTCATTCAAAATTTTTCAAATATAATATCCTTTATGTACACTGCTCTTTCCTACCATCAATAATATTGGACTATTTATCATTTCTTTTCATTTTCAGCTAAGCACTTTTGGGATTGGGGCAGAAGGCTGACAATGAATGACACAGTCGATCAAGACGTGTTAAGTAAAGCGAATAGGATTGATTTTAATGCGCAGAAAACTCAATGTTGGTTGTTGACCCATAGCACCTTGGACTCAGTAATGTCAGCTCTATATATGGTTGGTATATGTACTGAGGAATTGAATACTCTTGATGTTCTGGGCATGAGAATTGAATGCGATGTCCGTTGAAATGAGTATGTATTTCAAGTGTCGAAAGAAGTATTCAGGTGTCTTGGTTTTCTAACACGGTGCAAAATTACTTCAATCCTTCTGATCTCCGTAAAATCTATACCACTTTCATCAGACCGTAAATGGATTACAACTTCCATTTATGGGCAGAGATTTCCTGGTCTATTTTGGAGCTATTGGACCATGTACAAAGGAGGGCGTTAATGCTCATTAACGACCTAGGGTACCCAACTCTAGTGACTCATTGGAACATCGTCGAAAGGTGGGTTGTGTAATATTGTTCTATAGATATTACCATGGGAAATGTTCTCTTCTGATATTAGCGAACTCATTCCAAGTGCCCATATTTCAGTTTGCTCTTCCCGTTGCTCTAGTACATGACATCCATTTGTAGTCTATTGCCCAGTTGACCGCAGATCGCATTACACAGAAAATTCGTTTATCAGTCGAACTAGCCACACAAGTCTTTCTTGACAGTTACATCTAAAAAAATTTAAGGCAAATATTCACAAATAACACTCCCTCTTTCTTCCTCCCCATAACCTATTTTCTTGAAATCAACACAATATACTGCACGTGTAATGGACATCCCTGAGTATTGATTAATAATAAAAAAGTGAAAAAAAAACAAATTTCTCAAAAAATGAAAAATTGTATAATGTAATATAAAGTCCACTTTAGTACTCTAATTACAACTTTTCTGATGGCCTACGTTGCTGTTGCTCATAATAATAATAATAATAACAATAATAATTTTACTTTATGATTTATTATTTTAAGAGAGATTAGTTATATAAATAATTAAATAAGGCTACCATTTTAACAATTTTTTTTGAAGAAGCAAAATACGGATTCAATTCCACTCCTATGTGACAGGCCTGAAAACAAAACTTATTTTCTTTATTTGATTTTAAATTAAAATTTGTAATTAATCTATTCGAGATATCAAATAGTGTCCGCCATATGATTTCTAAGCTTATAAAGTGACATGAATACAAACGAAACCCAAATAGCCATGGTCATATTTAGCCATGCCGTTATTCCTAACAAGCTGCAGTAATATTTTTTTTTTGTTATTATGGGTCAATGCACGATTCTTTGTTAAATGTGGTTTTTCTTCTTGTTAACAATAATTTTGCCGTAAGTTATAACTCACATCTAAGGTTTACCAATGTTACTAAAATAACAACATATTTCACTCAACATTACGAACAGATAAAAAGAACTACAACATTAAGTAGTTGCATGAACTAAAGGATGGATATGTTATAAGTACTAAAATTACAAGAAAAAATTTTATATATAAATATTTTTTGTCAGTAGTTTGCAAAATGAAAAAAAAAAAAAAAAAACAAAAATAGGAAAAACATAACGAATATATAAAATAAAATATATAAATATTTTAACATTCACGAGAGTGTTCGTGTCTGGTGGCCATAATTAAAGTCGTGCTTTCGTTAACTTCATTTAAAAAAAATTTATATAAAACAAATTCAAACAAGAAAGAATTTTTTCGTTGCGTGGTCTGTACATGTTGTTGTGTTGTGATGTGACTCTTCCATGGCCTTTCCTGTCCAATTGTATAAATATAAAATGTGAAAATTGTCCTTGTTGTCGCCTTTTTTGTTTAAGCTTGTTTTTTCTTTCTTGTTTTGTTTCAGAACAATCGTTTTAACTTTTTTTTGTAGGTGTCAAGCGTTGAAAAAAAGAAAATGTGTTTGGTTAGTTATTTCTTTATATGGGAGGGACTTTTCCGTTTTTTCTCTTCCAAAAAATGCATGTTCGTTTTAATTATTTCTTTATGTTAGATGTGTTTTAAATTGCGTTAATTGCGTTGTATTCAAGTAGTTGTAAATGTAAATTTTTTTGTTCACATTTTAGAGATGGAATTTTTGTTTATGGTTTTTTCTTTATTTCTGCATTAAATCACAGAGACACTTTAAATATATTACCTCATTCATTTAAAAATTCGTTGATCCTTATTTTTATTCGTGCTACTAAATTTTGTATGAACCTTAATATTGGTCTACGGGCGTATTATAAATATCACTCATACGCAACATCAAATATAAACAATCAAGAATTGTAATGATATGTTTGTGCTTTTTAGGATCTTATTCATAATAACTTAAAAAAGTTTTATAAGAATTTAATAAGAAAAAAATTATTTGTAAACCAAAATTTTAGTGTATGCTTTTACAATAGTATGGAATTTCGTTAGAATATCCCCATCAGTATGAGTTTGGTATACAAAAACTTCAATATTTAATGAACTAAAACATTTTATGGTACTTCAAATAAAAGCTTAAAATATTAATTACAAATCTATTTTAACTATTTGATCATTTCCTCAAATTAATTTATTTGTTCAATATATAACTTGAAACATAAATCAAAATTGGATGACAGTGCAAACTACTAAGAGTATTAAATTCAACTGTGCCAAATCTGTGATACCCTCCACCCGTATCATAAACACAAAATTTAATCAAGGTTGTCTACAATAACACACAAACAGAGGTTAGATTTTTTACAATGATGCTCAAAATTATAAAGATAATTAACAAAAGAGAGCAACAGTTTAACCATCTTGTTTATTTTCTCACTCTCATCGATAAACCATTCATGAAAAACCCATATATACTTTCTACACAGAGCTAATAAAAAGGCTATTTTGTTATTGAAAGTGGTATCTCCCGTAGATGGTAAATATTTATCATCATACATCTATGATAGACGAAGTTGTTAAACTTTGCGTGAGTCCATAAGTTCTTATTATATGCAACGGAACCAAACAACAATGAGAAGATGGTCATTGGACGCGGCACTTCCCAGAAAAAGAAAAATAGTAATAATATTTTATTTATGAAATACTTTAGAAAAACTGGGATAGGATAAAGGGTTAAATCTTTTTTGTAGGTGAATAAAGAAAACGAGATATTTACAATTGACGATAAAATTCACGCACACAAGACATACGAGTCGAAGCACAAAATAATTATGTAAAAAACGTTGATGCATGTAATACAATAAAATCACTCCTTACATGTCCTCCATGCTTTTCATTTGAAATCTTTAAATTGTTTTCTTTTTAGTCTATTTTTAAATGGCGTCTATTACAATAATTTTAATTTGAACTAGCAGAGCCCAGGCCTTGAAATTCGAGTGCAAATTCTAGGAAATTTTATTTTAACATTAAATTTATTTCTTTCAATGTTTTTTAATCAATTTAATTCATTACGTTTATTTCATTATAAATATTTGTTGAACACACAGAAATAAAGGCCACCTTGTATGCCACCGAAAGGTATTCAAATTTTTGGCAATTCACAACTCAACACAGGGTATGTGTTATGCAATAATTGTAATGAAATCTGTACGTTAACTTTCGTGTTGCATAATGTAAAGTTGATTGTGAACGCATAACTTTCCTCAAACTCAGCGAATTTAAAGAGTTAATAGCTTGATCCACTGAGTGTTCTGAGAGTGAAACGATCATGCAATAATTGTAATGAAATCTGTACGTTAACTTTCGTGTTGCATAATGTAAAGCTGATTGTGAACGCATAACTTTCCTCAAACTCAACGAATTTAAAGAGTTATTAGCTTGATCCACTGAGTGTTCTGAGAGTGAAACGATCAAGATCCATTCATCAGAAGAGGATCTATGAGAATTCGAATTGCTTGAGTGAATGTGTCCCATAAGAAATGTATAGGGAAGAATCGCATTTGAGTATAACTTGGGTAAGCTGGGAGTTGAGTAAATTTCAATGATTTATGACATATCTGTGCCTAAATAGGTTTCATAAAAAAAATGAAGGAAATCGGCCGAATAGAACGGCCAGACGGACTGACTTTAGTTTTCATAAATTTTTTTAATATATAAGATTAATATTTAGTGCAGAAAAGACAAAAATTTGGTATTAAATCAAAACATATCCGGAATTCGGATATATTTTGTAATCGTACTAAAAAGTTATCCAAATAATTTTTATATACATTTTATTCTGATTTCATTACTTTGTATACAGGGTGGCGCTCTAATTGTGCTACAATAAGAAATTTAAATAATTTTTTTTTTAATCAATATATTTCATTGGTTTTAATTTTACCTATGTAACTAACTGTTTTTGAAGATAGAACGGAAATTACCTCCACGCTTATACACTCATATGCGACACATGATCAGAAAATTATTCATTACGGCCTGATGGGTTGAAGTCGGGATCACATTAATTATTGTTTTAATGGACTGCTTTAACTCAGTCAAATTCCTTGATTTCGTTTAGTACACCACTTCTTTGACATAACCCGTTAAAAAAATCTGATGCAGTACAGTCAGGTGACCTTGGGGGCCACCGGAAATTGTAGTTTCTGGGTATTAAATTGTTTGGGAATTTTAGTTAGAGGTCCGTCATAACCAGTCTAGCTTGCTGAAACCACATGTAGTACTGGTAAAAAAAGGCTCCTTCCACATCTTTAAATAACGTTTTCCATTTCAAGTCACTGTGTTACACTGTAGCACGATTCGTGCGCCACAATAGAAGAAGAGAGAATGAGAACATGTGGCCAGCAAATAAAAAACGCGAAATAATTGATATTACTGAACGGTTATGTATATAATTTTTTATTAAAGATTAAACTGGTAGAATTTATAATGAACTTGACCATTAAAATTCATTTTTTTTAATTAACGATCTAATAAAGCAAGAACAGAACTTTGGATAACTGAAATAAATGCATGTTGTAGGACGACTTTTTGCTTTAAAAGTTTTATTATAAAATTTATCGGAATTTTTGAATTTTCATAGATACAATTTAATAAATGGGAACTTCTTTTTATAATCAATGAAGAGTTCCCCACACAATTCACAAAAAATTTGTACAAATAGACCTTTAACTTTTAAATTTTCCAAAAATTGCAGCGAGAAATTATCAACAAAAAGGGGTTCCCCATACAATTCAGCAAAAATTTATCAAAAAATAAAGCTGTAGCTTTTATATATCCCAAAATAGGGCATCGAAGAAGCGAAGAATCATAATCAACTAACAAATATTGGTAAACATAAATACGATTATCTTTGAAATTAGTTTGAAAACAACTTCAGTTGTCGTAACCTTTCGAATTGACTTTGATATGACAATCGCCGTAGGTAATAATTCTATGAGCCCTAGTTTGGAAAAACTTGTTCCATAATGTGATATTTTAAACATTTAAAATACACAAAAGTATTAAATTCAGTAATGCATAATTTTTTATACCTTCAACCTGGGTTGTAAGTTTACATTAATGTCTGGACTTATTTCACTATTTATAATGAATGAAAACAAAATATTTGAAAAAGTAAACAATTTGATAAACTTAATACTAAAATATTTCAACAAACAATTTAAAGATTCTATAGTGGTGTCTTCATATTCTAGGCCATATCTTGGTACAATTATACCTGGTTTACCCCATTTTAAATACTAAACTGCTGTAATACTATTCTGAGCATGATTTCAGTAGACATATAGACAGACAAATGGACAAACAGGCGGATGGACGGACAGACAAATGAGCATCGCTATATCGACCCGCACATTTATTGATGTGCTCCACAACTCCCGAATCTCACCTAATCACTTAGTCAATCAAATATGTAAAAAGAAAATCGTAAAATAAAGTCATAAACAAAAGTCATAAAATTTCCTTAATAGTCGAAAAATTTGTAATGCTAATATATAGCGCTTTACTCAAACTTATCCTATAACTTACACGAGTCACCAATAAAAATAGACTTCAACAACAATAACAAAATTATGCATTGTTACATTAAGTTATTATATAATATAAGTTACAATATAACAAACAAAAACTCAGCGTTGCACGAGTATATTGTTTTACGAATAATTTAGGCAATAATAATAAAGCACATATGAATCATCCCAGACATTTATTTGTATAATACTGTATATGTGCAATGTTGCAAAATTCCTACTTATGTGGTCTTGTACTTTACTTACATAGAACCCCACAGTAATATTTAATAACTATTGGTAGCAAAATCTAATTCTAACAATAATTACACCTTTCTGAGTAGAAAAACAAGTAAGAAAATTACAGTCGGTCTAGACCGACTATACGATACCCTATACCATGCGTTTAGAGACCCTAGGCCCAACTAACTGGATATAGAAAATAAGCATAAACCAAATTTGTGCGGGATTTTTTTTATTTTTTTTGGCTGCAGATATGAAAAAATTCGTATCGGATGCTATATCTATGTGGGGACTTGGCCCAAAAATGGACCGATCCTGACCATGTTTGGTAAAGTCTCTTGTATTTTGCAAAAATATATACAACAAATTTTTGATAGATTTCAGTGAAGATCGGGAATCAGCTCTATATGGGGCCTATGACTAAGAGTTGTCCAATAGGGATCATTTTTGGACTACTGATTAGTGGATGTAATATATACATAGAAAACCAATTTGACTAAGATTTGTATGATAATTTGGATCTTATGGCAATATATGTCTGAACATGGACCGATTCTCACCAATTTCAATAGCGTTCATCCCATGGCCGATAAAAGATCAAATACCAAATGTCATCAAAATATATTCATATTTGCGACCTGCAGTTTGATTACAAGCTTTAAATGGACACACAGACGGACGGACGGACGGACGGACGGACATCGTTAAATCGAATCAGATAGTGATTCTGATTCGATCGGTATAATTAAAGATGGGTGTAGGTCAAATATTTTTGGTTGTTACAAACAGCAGCACAAAGTCATTATATCAAAACCACATAGTGGTATAGGGTATAAAAATGATTCTCTTCCCAATTCAATACCACGTCTTATTTCTTTCTAAAAGTCATACTGGTCACTGCCTAAAACCTTGAGATACTTTTTCGACGAAGGTGTTTTGTATTTAAACCCTATACCACTATGGTTTGGGTATAATGACTTTGTGCTGCTGTTTGTAACAACCAAAAATATTTGACATCGACCCATCTTTTATTATACCGATCGAATCAGAATCACTTTTTGAATCGATTTAACGATGTCCGTCCGTCCGTCCGTCTGTGTGTCCCTGTAAAGCTTGTAATCAAACTGCAGGTCGCAAATATGAATGTATTTTGATGAAGTTTGGTATATAAGCTTTCGCCGGCCATAGGATGAACGCTGTTGAAATTGGTGAGAATCGGTCCATGTTCAGACCTAGCCCCATACAAATGACCCCTATAAAATCGACATAAATTGCCATAAGATCCAAATTGTCGTATAGATTTTACTCAAATTGGGTTTGTATGTGTTTATTACATCCATAATTCAGTAGTCCAAAAACGATCTCTATGGGACAACTCTTAGTCGTAGGCCCCATATAGAACCGCTCCCCGATCTTCACTTAAATCTATCAAAAAACAAAAATATTGTACTGATTCTTCTCAAATTTTGTTTGTATATATTTTTGCAAAATACAAGAGACTTTACCAAACATGGTCAGGATCGGTCCATTTTTGGGCCTAGTCCCCATATAGATGTAGCATCCGATATGGACTTTTTCATCTCTGCAGCCGAAAAAATTAATAAAAATCCCACTCAAATTTGGTTTATGCTTATTTTCTATATCCAGTTAGTTGGGCCTAGGGTCTCTAAACGCATGTTATAGGGTATCGTATAGTCGGTCTTACTTGTTTAAGTAATAAAACCACTTTTTCAGATATTCTTTCCCAATCTAAAGGTAATGCGAACTTTGACAATACCGAAAAAAGTCAATTTTTATACCCTCCACACCACTGTGCAAAGGGTATATACAAGTTTCTCATTCCGTTTATAACGCATCGAAAAATTAATTTGCGATCCCTAAATTATATATTATTTACCCTTATAACAACTTGAGTCGATACAACGCTATTTGTCTGTAGGTTTGTCTATTTGTCCATCTGTCTGTCAGTCCGTCTATCCGTTTGTCTGTCTGTCTGTTGAAATTACGATCATTCATAAAGTATACCAGGTAACTGGTAAAACTTAGAATTGTATTGTTCGCCATAATATCAAGCAAGTCGGCTTAGATCAGGCACCATTGTGATATGTTAGTATTAAGTTTATCAAATTGTTTACTTTTTCAAATATCTTGTTCGCATTTATGCAGATATTAATGTGAATGAAACACCCAGGTGGAGGATATCAAAACTATTACTTGGTATTACTTGAGATAATTCTGATATCTGCCATTTAGACCTGTAGCTCTAAAAGTTCCTGAAATATTTGTGGGGCCATTCATAAATATAGCAATAAACAATATTGAATATACAGGGAATCTTATCCACATTAAAAAAAACAATATATCACCTTCGTCGCAATAAAAATTAAAAATCATCAAAAATAAATATATATCATGCGATACGATTTTTTAAAATTATGGTTTATTATAATTTGTACTTCAAGTTAAAATTAAATTTCTTTATGCAAATCTTGACAAAATAAAACCAGTCGTTAAAAAACCAATTAAATAAGTGAGTATAAATAGCTTAAACTAGCTACACCAACTAAGCAGTAATACATCTTAAACAAACAGTATAACAACTATCGCCAAATTTTAAAAATAAAATATAATGAAATATTTTATAGTCTTGGCAATATTGGCTCTCAGCTGTTATGCAGTTAATGCTGGAGATGTAAGTAAATTATTGAAACGACATCCCTATTGAAATATCTTATCCTTAGTTAAATTTCAGCCTAAGCTGTTAACAGAAAATCAAAGAGCTACTGTTATAAAAAATGCTCGCGAATGTAAGCAAGAGCATAAAATTCCAAAGGGGACGTTCAGAGAATTCGCAAAGGGTAATTTTGAAAATGCTAGTCAAGATGTGAAATGTTTCTTTAAATGTTTCTTGGAAAAATATGGATTTTGTATTAATGACCAGGATCAAAGTGCTGCGATGTCTGACGAACTTGACAGCGTTATTGCTAATAGCAAACTAAGTGCCATAAAGGCTCAGTGTACTGGTTTGAAGGGCAGTGATGATTGTGATACAGCTTTTGAGTTCTTTAAATGCGGTTATTTTCTAGAACGGAACTAAGATCTTATTAAAATTGCCAAAGGAAGATTTCAAATTTATTTATTATTTGAAATTTGAAATCCTATTATCTTTAATCCTATTTATCTTTAAATCATTCTTAAATGTATATACTTGGAATAAAAAACCGGTATACTAAGGTCAGAAGTCTGGCGATAATATCCACATAAACTTATTAAAAAAAATTATTGTCGAAATAAATTGGGAATCAAGGATTGCTTAATAAAATTTAGGAGTCTTAAAAAATAATGTTCAATAATATTCACATTGTTTTCCTATTTATCAAATATCACAATTTCTGCATCAAACTCGAATCGTTTGTACAGTAAGAAAAACTTATAAGAATAGAATATTGTTGCTTTATAATTATTAAAGAAATATTTTCTGTCCAGATTTGCGCTAAAAGGAAAAAGCCTCTTTCTACTTCAATCTGCGCTTTAAATTAAATTTTCTATGACATTTGCAACCGATACGCCCTTCTGGCATGATCATTTTGAATAAAAAAATATTTTTAATTTGACATAATCAAAACTTAATTTTCTAATAAATATAAAAGTAGAGAAAAAAATAACCATTTTTCCATCACCCTTTTGTTCTAAATCTTTAGGGTTACCATTTGAATAATTGCACAATAGTAAACTTTTCAAAAGTTTGAATATAAAATCTGTTTTAAAATGACCCGAATTATAATCCCAAATCAAGTGGATTGTTTTTAGTATAAAAACTTTCAAAACAGAAAAGTCAGAACTTTGAAAAATTTTAAAAAAATATTGAAAACATTGCTAATGTCTTTCAAGCTCTATTGTTTATGCAAGGCTTTAATTAAAAAAAAATTAGTTTGTAAAAGAACAAAGATTTTAAAAAAGTTTCTGAGGTGGAAATTGTGTCGTCAACACAATGTCATAATTGATTTTTTAATTAAAAGTCAAAAGACGTATTCAGGATATGTCAGCAGGTATGCTAATTCGGGCATAATACTTGTAGTGTATTAGCCAGGGATATAAGACATATTAATTATATGAGGCTAACTTAAAGACACCTTATGAAAATATCTAGTTTTGAAGTTTTCCGGTAGATTTAAATTACTGACGACAGCAAAACGGATTTGAGTCTTTATCGCAAAAGGAAGAAAATCTACAAACTTTTATTCTGTTGGAGCACAATACTGTCAGTTTTAAATAAAAACAAGTAAAACAAGTAAAAGTATTAAATTCGGATGTACAGAATATTTGATAGCCTCCACTTGTGTCTTAAGCTCAATAATTCGAATACCAATTTAATTTAAGTTAATTGCATTTCTTTGGCCAGTTCTTACATAATTTCTTGGTATAAAATAGAATGATAGCGTGTCTCTTATAGATAGATTAAATTACTATCTGAAAAAATTCATTATTTTTCTTTTAATAGAGTAGAAAACCTATAAAATCCCAAAGTACGTCATAGAACAACAATGCAATTCATTATTTAACAAAGCCGGCATTTTGATACCAATATTTGATCCCTATAACTATGTGTTGAGACCTTAGAAGTCATAAGATAATTTAAAAAAAAAATCAAATGATTCTTGGCTAAAAATGTCCAGCTATTAATTTTAAAAAGAAATCAAATTTTATCTGAATTTACATTAATATGTTAATTAATGGATATATTAAAAAAAATATATTAAAAAATAGTCACCCTGTATTGACTTAGAAATATACCTGATAAAAGCTTATACACCTAATTTCATGCAAGGATATATTTTTGTAAATGTGACCTTAACATTTGCTTTCCAGGTTTACGCGTACTGAAACACGGACGGACGAATGTTATTAAATGGACTAAGAAAGCAATTTAAAGTCGGTCGGTATAAGAGATGTGGACTGTTTAAGGTACTATTGATAGCTACATACATCAACACAAATTTCTTTAATAATTTTTGACAAAAATTTTCTTCTTAACATGTTAAGATGGATATATATGTATGTTTTAAATTCTTCTAAACTCACCTATTTTATCGATTACAATCGAATAGGGTGAACGATTTAATCAGGATCTTCGGACACCGGACGAGTGTAGTCACGGCGGTGGGCCTCACATATGATGGCAGACTATTGCTGGTTGTAATGATCTAATCTTTACATGGTTATGCTGATAATAATAAACAGTTTTATGAAAACGTGCTTAAAGATGATGCAAATTTTCATAAATAAAAATAAAAAACAATTGAAAATTTTCCAATTCGCAAGATATCCGTAAAAATAATTAAATATATCATTAACACTAATATGAGAGTGCATGAAAATAATGTTGCCAATTTCAAAACATAAAATGACTATAAACGTTTTTGATGTGTAAACATCTATGCGCTCAGGGGGGTAAAAATCTATTTCACAGTACAATCACAAAAACAGCGTAAGGAAACTCGGTGTGAGGTATATGTAAGTGGTGCACAGCTTTTGATTCAAATTTATTTAGCTGATTCAACAACCAACAGAAAGCGCCATGAATGTATAGCACATAACAGCAACAATCAAGTATAAAAACCATAGCACTTGCTTGCTATACATAGATGGCGCTTACTGTTTGATTTTAATTGATGTGTAAATAGATGTTTAAACATCTCCCTTATGATCGGACTCACATGTTTTTTTTTATTTCGATGTACAAGTGTAACTAATAATTATATTCTAGAAAAAAGTCTTTCTAGTTAAAACGTGTAACAGTTAACACTATATATATATATATATATATATATATATATATATATATATATATATATATATATATTAGCAGATTCCAGCCCTCGAAATTCGAGCGCAAATTCTAGGAAATTTTATTTTTTCATTAAATAAAGATCCTAAAACTATGCTAATCAATTATAGCCAATTCACAAATCAACACAAAAACAAACTCATTTTTATTAACAAATTTAATAAACACACACATAGCATTGTATAATTTTATGTATGTGTTAGTAGCAACTTTAAATGCAATTTACTCAAAATAAAAGAAAAAATTTAAAAATCTGTAAATCTGAAAATCGGCTAAAAAGAAATACCTTTCAAATAAATATATGCTTGGTCAAAATCGGGATAAAACGGTAGAACAAAACATCAGTCACAAGAAATAACCAAGCCTATTAATCTTATAGATATAACAGTAAGCTTTTATTAAAACAAAGTGTTAGAACCTTTTAACACCATTTTTTTTCAGTTATGATTATTATTATTTCCGATTTCCTTAGATAAGTTTGAAAAATGGATCCTTTTATTAATGATGTAATTAAAAACAAATCACTTATTTTTTAAACTGACGATTAATGCTTATTGTTAATTGATTACATGTTCCCTAAAAATTTATATCCATACACTGCGTTCCACATAAATAGGTGCAATATTTTAGATTTAATTGTGTGATTATTTTTATAATTTGTGAGAAAAATGCAAATTATGTTTGCACCAGTTAAATAGGTGCATGTTGAAAAAAAGCATAAGCTGTAAAAAAATGTATATAAAAAAACATGAAACAATAGAATTTTGTTTATTAGTATTAATTTTTTTTATATTAATTCTTAATAATGCGAATTTCCGCCTCTCGACAAAATTACCTCATAGATTCTATTTGGGTGGGAGTTATACAGTCTGATAAAACCAACTGTTTACAAAAAATTAAGCGTAGTTCCTTACGTTGCTCGTTTAATGTTGTTTCTGCAACTTAATTCGTGTACTGCTACATTCATTATCCTTCTAACAGTAGAATGTCTAGTACTGTAACCTCTTTTTGCTTTGATTTTGGAATATATCGCCTTTCCGTGGCTGCTGTGGTCCTTGTATGCATTCCTTCCATGTTTTTTTGTCACACAACGTTAATACTTTTTATTAATTTGTATAGAAATGTCAGGGCCGGACAGACCTTGAACATCATAGGCATCATTTTTGGCCTTTTCTTCCACCGTTAATGATTTACCATGGCCAATTTTTAATTAAAACTGATACAAAATTATTTTTGCTTTTAAAAAATGCAGAACTATTTTGTAGTTAAAATAGACACAAATGACTACACAACCACACTTTTTTCAACAAGCACTTTTCTACTGACGCAAACATAATTAACGTTTTTTTTTCACAAACTATAAAAAGCAGTACAGATTAAATCTAACGAAAATTTTTCGAGTTTTCTTCGTTTACACTATTTTTCTCAATTGTTAGACATTTAATAAAAAGTGCAACAAAATCCTCTCCATTAATTATCGTGAGAGCAGCAAGCTTAAAGTGATTGCTATTCATTAGAAAGCACACTTTTTACCAAATTAAGACCATTTGGTTCAAGACAACAATATTTACGCATGTTTAGTTCTAAAAACGACTACTAGATATTGTAAAATTAAAAATGATATACATAGTTGACATCAAAATCTAAAATCTCTAATCTAGTTGACATCAAATTTAGTATGTCTGTAACTAAATATATATTACCTTAAACTCTGGGACACCAAGCATAGTGAATTATTTTTGTAAAGCCTACGGGAAAAAGTTTTGATCATTAGACTTCATTGCCATTTCTTAAGCTTTGTTAGATTTTCAGTGATTTTTCAGGAAATATTAGATTCTAAGAATATTTAATTTTTATAATAGGTAATTTTTTATGAAAAGGTGATTTTTAAGAAAATGTAATTTTTTAAGAAAAGGTACTTATTTCAAAAAGGGTGCTTTTTAAAAAAGGGTACTTTTTTAGAAAAGGGTAGTCTTTTTTAGAAAAGGGGTAGTATTTTTAAAAAAGGGTACTTAATTTAAAAATATAATACTTTTTTAACTAATCGAACCCATAAAAGCAAAGTTTTTATTAAAATTCTTTTTTTCATATTCATATGAGTTTAGAATCTCTCCGTGATTGTGCGTGACTTTGCGTGACTATTTTAAAGTTCATCTTTGATGACAACAAGTCCATGGACTAAGTTTGAGATTAATTTGATGAAGGAAAATGGGGTTTGAATCACTCCGTGACTGTGCGTGACTATATTTGAGTTAATATTTGGTGGCAACAAGTCTATGTACCAAGTGTCGGATTGATCGGATGAGGGAAAGTGGGGTGTAAATCACTCCGTGACTGTGCGTGACTGTGTGTGACTAACTTAAAATTAATCTTTGGCCACATCAAGTCTATCGACAAAGTTTCAGATCGATGGGATGAGGGGAAGTGAGGTTTTAATCTTTCCGTGACTGTGCGTGACTACCCCAAAATTAATCTGTAGTCACTACAAGACTATGGGCCAAGTTTAAGATCAATTGGATGAGGAGGAATGAGGTTGGCTCATGACAGACAGACAGACAGAGAGCATGAGTTAAAAGAAATAGTTTAAAAAGGGAATATTTTTTTAAAAGTTACTTTTTTAAAAATTGGTACTTTTTTAAAAAAAGATATTGAAAAAAAAAATAGTTTATTGAATTAATTCACTTGATTTGAAAAAGGTACTTTTTTAAGAAAAGGCACTTTGTAGGAAAAAGTATGTCTTAAAAAAGGTACTTATTGAGAAAGCGTACTTTTAACGAAATGCAATTTTTTTAAGATTATATTTTTTTGCTGATATTGGCGATTTTCTTTATTATATCGAGAGAACGATAAAAAAAAGTGGCAATACTCACTTAAGCTAGTATGGCACGTGCAATATAACCACACACACACACAGCCGTATGTAGCAATGACTACAACAATAAGAAAAATTACAAAATATATCTTAAGAAGAACAAGAAACACATTAAACATTTTTATTTTTTCAAGAGTTTTTTCACATTCTCGGTCATATCTCGTGATCCTTTGGGGTGTTAGTCAACGATTTCATGCAAAAGACTAGCAAGAGACTAAAGGATGTGATCGTCATTTCCACAGATAAACGGACATACGGTCACCACTAAATCAACTTCCTTTGTTATAATGATCAAGAAAATATATGCGTTATGTACGGGATAAAAAAAAATTGATATATACTCTCTGCACAGTGGTGTGGAGGGAATGTGTTATTAATGTTGTGTTAAATTTAATAAATAAGAATAAATATTCATAAAACTCATAATTCACAAATGGAAAATCAAAATTAATCCAAACAAGACCCAAGCAATAATTTTTCCATTCAACAAATCTCCCAAAAGACTGCCAGGACGTCATCTTCTTATTGGAAATAATACCATAAATGTACTTAATCGTGTCAAATATCTCGGAGTTTTCTTGGACAAGAAGCTTACTTTTAAACAACATATTATGGCTACGTGCCAAAAAGCTATTAATTCATTTAAAGCATTATGGCCACTACTAAATAGAAGGTCACTTCTAAACCCCCCCAAAAAAAAAATCTACTCTTCAAAAGTGTTATAAGGCCAATATTAACATACGGGTGTCCTATTTGGAGTGACGCTGCCAACTGCCACCTAAAACGCTTACAAATTATACAAAACAAATGTCTTCAAATGATAAATAAAAAGCTGGAGGTATCCTACAAATCTTCTTCATGAAGAAACAGGTTATGAAAAAATTATCGATTTCATAACAAGGATTAATAACAATTACTTTGCCAAAATTGAAAATTCCTCTTACCCACTGATAAGAGAATGTAGAGAAATAACGTAAAATTAAAAAGAAATCACCAAATTGAAAATTATGTGCTTATAGAGGTCTATTATTTCTATTAAACCTCCTATAAGCACATGAATATGTTAAGAGAGTATTTGAATTTATTAAATCATATAAAGATTTTTCCCCCCCATTGTCCTTTAAAAATCATTAAAAAATAAAATAAAAACTATTTAATATCTTTAGATCCTATATATTATTTGTTGCAATATCTATATGTAAAGATAAGATCTCATATGTGAATATCAAATTTGTTAAAATATGTAAATAAAGGAAGGATATATAATTGAAAAAAATTCATAAAAGTCATAAAAGTTTAATGCAGTTTTTCAATTGCCTCGATTTTTACTTTTGGCTTATTAAAAATAATAGTATTTATTTAGCTTCGTACTTTTTTTATTTCTTGAAACTTCAATTAAAATTAAACTATTACCACATTTTCCACATTTCTTGTAATTACTTTCGTTGCTATAACAATTTTCTTTAAAATTTATTGGAAACCTACTTTGTCATTTTTACCTAAAGAATAAAAAGGAAATATTTTCCACAAAAAATCATTTCCTTGTTTGCTTGACTTCCGTTTAACTCGTTTTAATTGTTTTGTATATATTTTCTTACTGGCCTTCAAGGGAAAAAAAGGATAATTCTCACCTTTCAAGGCAGAATAATATTAAACAACAGGAAGTGGTTAAGGGTAAAACTATAAATGAATAGAATGGCAAGAATTCTACAAAATCTTTTGTTGCATCTTAATTCAAGGAAATGGCTACAGTTACACTTTATACTTTAGACGAGAAATCACAAACCATAAACAAAAGATAAGTTGCAAGCTGGAGCAGGAGCTGTGGCAATCAACTACCAAAAGCTTGTTATTTAAGCAATAAATAAATACCTTAAAGAAGATGCCATCGTTTTAAAAAGAGCTAAAACAAAAGAATTTTTGTTGAAAAGATGACAACAGATTGAAAAAGAACCATGACAACTATGTTTTTTGAAGAGGAAGAAAAAAGAGTATTATTATTATTATTTATTTGATATTGTGAAGTTTTGATCTAAGACATGAAATTATTTAAATGATGTTAAAATTGTAGCAAACAAAGGTTACTAGATATCATTTACATATTGTATAAAAAAAACAAATTTCAAATAAAAAGAGTAAATCTGCAAAACATAACTCAAGCATAAAATGGAAGAAAATAAGAATTGTTTCAAAAAATGTTTCACTTGTAAATTGTTGTAACAGGTTTTTTAAACGAATACATACTACACTCATTTGAAGGGAAATACTCTCAGAAAGGAGAAGAAATAAATATAATATTACACTATTTGTCTTAAAAAATCTCGATTTCTTACCATTTATCAATTTTTGATTCCAGCTTTAGACTTCTGGTTTTAAGAAATTCGAGCCACGTTAGGATGTATCAGTCAATTTAATGATATTATGGGAGCTTTTGCAATTTTTCGGAATTTAGGATCTGCAATCAAATAAAATACTATTTTTAAATAACAATAAAGATAATAATTTTATATTAAAAAACTGACAAACTATTTTCGTTTTTAACTGCTAACAAAGGGCACATAATTTAGTAGCAAATTGTGTTTAATTTTATAAAGTTTTATTTCAAAATTTTTTGCTTTGTTACAAAAATTAATGCTGTGTATTTTATGTTCAATTTGGCTAAGTGTATCACAAGAAAGCAGAAAAAATATATTTGTAGTGTTTCGGTCTGGTTGTGAAATAAAATTTTTGCTATTTGTAATATGTAACAAAAATACTGACAGAATGACAAACTGTTTACAAATAGCGTAGCATATCAACTGACATTTCGATTCGATATGCGTTCTTCCTTTTGTGTAAAATTAAAATAAAATAATAAATTGAATTATTTTAAATTGTTATAGCTTAGTGGTTAGTATTTGTATATAATGTGTTCGTAAAGCAGTTTGGCGTTAAATTATATATTTTTTTAATTTAAAATATAAGCAATATGAGATGCTTAGAGATTAAACAATAAATTCCTTTACAAAATTTGACAGCTAACTATTCAGCTTTGCTTTGCCTGTGCTGGTAAGATTGATGTTAATATTACTTTTTATTTCCTGTTTCCGTTGCGTTTTCATTGTTAGTTTCTTTCGTTTGTTTTTATTACTTAAGCACACATCTTCACTTTCTGGAGTCTGTAGTATCTTGTAGTGTCTGTCAAAGTTTTGAATTCAGTTATGTTTAATTTTTTGGTTTTTGCATTGCTACGCTGTGACTGCTGCCACCACTGATTTTTTTCTCAAATATTTTCTAATGTTGTAAATTTTTGATAATCTGTGTTTTTGAGTTTACTTGAGCAAATAAATAGTAGGTGAGTTTTTAATCGCTCCAATTTAAATATCTGTTCTTGAAACATAATCTCTTTATTTTTTATAATCAATGAGATTGGTTTTAAATTAATTTAATTGCAGTAACAATATTGTTAACGATATTCCATAAGACTGTTTGTGTTCTCAAACTAAACACTTGTAAAGATCGAGCAACACGTTACTTGTAGAATGAGTTTCAATTATCTATAACATTAATTGGTAAAGCGATTTCTTGTGACCGATGATTTGTTCCACAGTTTTTTCACCGATGTTGATTAAACGTATCTTATTTGAAAGGTATTTCTTTTTAGCTGTCCACCAGATTTACAGATTTTTGAATTCTTAAATTTTTTTTTGGAGTAAAATGCATTTAATATTACTACTAAGACATACAAAAATTATACAATGTTATGTGTGTGTTTATTAAATTTAGATGTAAACCAATAACGAAAATAACACGATCGATATTTAAAAATTGTTGAATTGTGAATTAGCTAAAATTGATTAGCATAATTTAGGGTCTTTATTAAATGAAAAAATAAAATTTCCTAGTATTTGCACTCGAATTTCGACGACTGGGATCTGCTAGCTGAATTTAATATAATTTTATTTTTTATAAAAATAAAAAATTTTATTTTCGATCTTTATCAATTTAATGATTGAGTTTGAAATTGTTTAGGCTCAAGATCAAATGTTTTTACTTTAAATAAAACAAAAGCATTAGTACATTTGTTTAAAAAATTGATCTATATTCTGCATGACAGGTTATACAGCTGTTTCGGGAAGAGTCACCAACCCTCATCAGTAATTTGCTGAAAACAACCAAATGAGAATTCAGGCAAAAGTTATACTATTTAAGCCTCTTCCAATATAACAAACTAAAATGTAGAACAACTTTGAAAGAAATATGATTGTATACGAGTACACATTGCATACTACAATATACATGTTTTAATATATATAATTTTATTTTTTATAAAAATATTTTTTATAAAAATAAAATTAAAAATACGGAGGGCACGCCGTTAACGCTAAATGTAAGTTTAGCAAAACCAAATTGTTTTTCTTGTTTTTTCAAAACAAAAACAAACATGTATATTGTAGTTTGCAATGTGTACTCGTATACAAAACATATTTGTTTCAAAGTTGTTCTATATTTTTAGTTTGTTATATTGGAAGAGGCTTAAATAGTATAACTTTTGCTTGAATTCTCATTTGGTTGTTTTCAGCAAATATATATGAATTTAACTTTTTACCAAACAAACTATCTACTACTTTTGGTTACTGATGAGGGTTGGTGAGTCTTCCCGAAACAGCTGTATAACCTGTCATGCAGAATATAGATCAATTTTTGAAACAAATTTGCTAATGCTTTTGCTTTATTTAAAGTAAAAACATTTGATCTTGAGCCTGAACAATTTCAAACTCAATCATTAAATTTAATATATTTATCTATTTATAGTTTTCAACTATTTGTAGCAAAAATCCATTGAATATATTGATATAAGTTTAAATAAAAATTATTTAGAATGTTGGATAACTAAAATTAATTCTTTCACTCCAATTTACACACTTCCTTTCCGATATAACCGCAAATAAAAGCTGTAAAAACAATACTGTCTAGGCATATTATTCATTCATTAATAAACAAATATAATTCTAACACTTTTAACCCATTTTCCTTCCACTATTAGATTTTTCGAACAGCAATTTTGATTTTTTTATAATGGAAAACCACCAAAGATTTTTTAAATCAGTTTTCAAAAGTTGACATTGAATTCATTTCGAAATCTAAACAAACAGTTTTTTAATATAGATACCCTGCATGCATTTTAATGCATATTCATCTCCTTTTTTGGACTAAGAAAACAAAAAATACCAGAAATAAAAAAAGTTTAAGGAATGGGAAAAATAATTAATTAAATTAATTATTTTAAAGGCTCAAGGGCCAAATTATAAGGAAGAGCCAGTGTTGCTTTAGGTTATATGATGTAGCTGTATCAATTAGCATAAAAAAAACAAAATTTAAATATTTACAGATTTTCTTATTCACTGGGAGATTAAATTCCGTAAAATTCGGAAAGTTCTAAAACTTTCATATTTTCTTAATTCAAAATATAAACACATTTAAGTAGTGGCAGGAAATGGGTTAAATTCTTTGCTTTCTGATCTAACCACAATATATAACCATCTTCAAAAAAAAAAAAAAAAAAAAACACCTTATATCCGGTTTAGAATTTCTTCAAAAATAGAAGAATATTTCTTAACTTTTGACAAAAGAAAAAATATTTTTTAACAAGATGACAACACATCACACCATCTGCTATAACTTGACAATGACAAACTTTGCCATAAACGAAAAGGAAAGAAAAGAAAATCAACTTTATTCATGAGTAACACCAACTTGTATAAACTAAAGACATCTTTACAATACAATGGCATTATCCTACTGACTTACGCAGTGTTCTAAATGTGAACCTTGGTAAACGGCCAAACATATATTAATTCCTTTGAGATTTTCATCCAATGTTTTTAAGTATGATTTTATAATTTTGAAATTTATATGCGGCCATGCCGCATAGATTTGGCATATATGTTATAATAAGACGCTACATTGGCGCTTCCTGTTTTACATTTTTAGTGCTTTTAGTGTATTTTAATGACAAACAAAATTATATATATTTGAACTAAATATATTTATATAGCGTATTTGCTTGGCATGATTTTTTTCAGATGCACAAAATGTTAAAAGATTAACAAGCTAGTTAAACCATATTCATAGCTTTGTACAACCAAAGACATAAGTGATCTTAATGAAAAGCTTGGCCAGACAAGTGAATGTAGATCATTTATTGACAGTGACAAAGAAAGTCTCAAAGCAGTTTTACTACACAATGACAATAAAAAAACAGCAATGCCAATCGATATTCTTGGAGAAAAAAGCAACGAGCATGGCGAAAGGTTTCAACAACAACTAAAGCTCATGGAGCAACGTTATCAGGGATTGTGGAACGCAAATATGATGGAAGATTTTTTTTTCTTTCTAAGAGAATCAAAACTTGAATTTCGCAGTAGATAAAACTAAGTTGAACTCATTTTTAGATCATTTAAACGTTGTAAAACTTATTTAATAAAAACACATTATTAAGAAAAAATCAACATTTCCCCATACATGATCATGGTATAAAGTTCATTTTGTTTGCAGTGTACGTAGAATTATGATGTTGCAATATTCCAGCTTGCCATATTCGATTTTTTATGAATTTAAAAAAAATTAAAATATTTAAATTTGTGTTGTATAATTGTTTGGTTTTAGGTTATAAATAATGAAATAAAAGAAATTGAAAACTAGGAATTTTTTATATTTTATTTCGCTGATTTTATTCTTCCGATATTTCGATATGCTTCGCAGATCATCTTCTGGGAAATTTTTAAATTTTATTTAAGTGGTTGCGTTGAGTTGAAAAACTTCTTCTCCTTTTGCAAGTTTATTACCTAATAGTAATAATATTACCTAATAATAAACTTGCAAAAGGAGAAGAAGTTTTTCACCTCAACGCAACCACTTAAATAAAATTTAAAAATTTTCCAGAAGATGATCTGCGAAGCAGATCGAAATATCGGAAGAATAAAATCAGCGAAATAAAATATAAAAACTTCTTAGTTTTCAATTTCTTTTATTTCATTATTTATGACCTAAAACCAAACAATTACACAACACAACAACAACAAAGGTCAACTATATAACTTAATAATATTTAAATTTTTCACAAAAAATAACTTTCAATATTTCTTTCTGAATAACTCCGAAGCATAAATTAGAGTTAGTTTGTTCAAGTTGTCCTCTCTAAAAATCCCAAATTTTAGAAAAAAAAGGAAATAAACTAATTCATAGAATATCAAATTTCGACTCTTTTTATTGTTAATGGACAGTAATGACATCAAAAAATACAGTAGTGGTCAGTAGGAGTCATACAAAATTTTCACAAAATTATTTATTTTCACTATAAAAATTCTATTACTAATTTTTTCAAAAAGATTAATTTTTTATTAATTTTCTAAAAAAAACCTTAAAAGATAAAAAAGATCTCGAGGAAAATAAAGTTTACAATTTAAGGCTTCGTAAATGAAAAAAAAAAAAACAGAACTGATTTACTTTGGCTTTAAGGAAGTACTTAAGTTAATTATTATTCGTTTTTTAATTTATCAAGTTTCGTTATAGCTATATTAATTTTTTATGCTCAAACGCTGAAATCGAAGGACCAGTCAGAGATACGAATTCTGAAAATTCGGTAATACATAGTTACATTCATTCTTTAACATACAAGCAGAGCCCAGCACTCGAAATTCTAATGCACATTCTAGGAAATTTTACTTTTTCATTAATTTTTGTTCAATGTTTTTTAATCTAAGAATATATATAAAAAAATATATATAGATATTTAATAATAATAATTAATAAATTAATAAATTGTGAATTTTAAATAAAAATCACTAAATTTCTTAATAAATATTTGTTGAATACACAGAAGATTTATAACATGTTTTTTTAATAAATAATTTTATATGCTAATGAATTTTAGCCAATTCTGAATTCAACACAAATTTAATAAACACACACCCAGAATTATGTATTAGTAGCAACTTTAAATGAATTTTACTCAAAAAAAAAAAAAAAATGTACCAGATGGTGCACATTTGTAAATATGGTGGACATTGCAAAGAAATACTTTTCAAATGGTATTTTTTTTTGTCAAAATTGGTTGGTAACTAAAAGTGTAGAAGAGTGTAGAAGAGTGTAGAGTAAAGTGTAGAGTAGAGTGTAGAGTGTAGAGATTAAATATGGGCTAAAAAATAAAAAGTAGTAAATAATTCCATCAAATGTGCTTACAAAATTAATTTTAAAATTAAAATTATATTTATGTGACATTTTTATTTATAAATAAAGATTTCTAATACACATTTTATATGTACTTTAAAATCTTTTTTGTGATATACGCCTGAAAAAAACGTCAAATACTGAGAAACAAATTTATTAAAACTAATAAACCGTGGTTTAGCACTTTCGTATTGGCTTTCAGTTTTAAGTTATGTATGATATTTGTTCTATATATTATATTAATTATAGTTTGCACAGGGTACTGGGTCATGTGTTGAAAAAATTTTTTTAAATACTATTTCTCTAAAATTTATAAAATATATTAAATGAAAATAAAACAAAAATTTCAGTTTTTTTAAATTTATATCGAAGAGAATCTTAAAGGATTCGCAACAAAAAATATATATTGAAAATCTAACACTTTCGTGTTCCAAATCTATCTGGACAAAATTATTTCATAACAAATTTTTAGGGTTTTGGATTCGCGGAATACGAAAATAGTATCTGCATAAATTTGCGTAAGTTATTTACAGTAAATACAAACTTTCTTTCTTACAAATAGTAATACTTATACAACAAGTTAGATAATTGGAGTTGATATAGAATGACTATACAATACACTATGCGTTAAGAGAAAGGGCGTAAGGTCAAACTAATTGGATTTATAAAATAAGCATGAAACATATTTTAGTAGCATTGTTATTAATTATTTGCCTGTAGATATGAAAAAGTTCATATAAGATGCTATATCGGACTATATTTAGTAATCGCTTATTTTTTGCAAAAACATATACAAACAAAATATGAGAACATTCGTCCTACCAGTTTTTTTTAACTGCTGTTTAATGGGTGTAATAAATAATCACTTACCAAATTTAACCAATACCGTATGATAGTTTGGATCCTATGGTTAGACTTTTATCTCTAGAAACCACATTACTCATTCAAGTTGAAGCAAGAGCATAGAAATCCATGTCTTCAAATTTGCTAACATATTTCCTATAAAAAAGCTCATGAATTAGGTCTCTAAGGCAAGAAAAGCTTTCAAAGACACTCTTTACTTTAGACCGAATTCCCAATTAAAATGAAGATAGGAGAAAATAAAAAGTAATAGTAATAAGTATAAGTAATTAGTAATTAAAATTTAAGCTATGGCAAAGTTTAAGCAATAATACAGCCGCCATAAAGTTACTCAGTTAAGTAACGTTTTTCTAAATTTTCAAATATAAAAATTTCGGTAAAAGAACATGGTCATTCCTTTGCAAATATTGCAATGTTATAGGACAAACATCGGGAAATACTAAAAATACATACTTTATTCTACAGTTCAAAATATTTTTAATTATATTGAGCTATTTTTCATTTCGAACCATAATGCATAATCGTGTTTATAGTTTCCAAAAATGTGGTTTTTGCGAAAAAAGTCTTTCAAGTTTCAAAAAGTCATAATTTTGACAAACCTTTGAGGTGTCATTTGCGCCTTTTTCCTTATTTATTCTACAAATGAATGTGAAAAAGTTTTGCAAATCTAACTCAAAACTCAAGGCCGTATATCCAGGATTCGATGTATGAACATATTATAAGTCTTTGTGTAAGTGTTTCTGTGTGTTGGCAGTTTGTTTGTGTATTTTTAATACATTCTGAAAACACAGTTTCAATAATTTCACGGCTGTCAAATTTTCTATTAAAAAGCGTTTGTTTCATTTTTTTTTTCATTCGTCTTTTCTTTTAAACGAGAAAACGAACGAAACATCATGGCGTCATACTCATCTCTTCAGTCTTACTTGTAGTTTGATGGTTAATACTAATAATGTTAAATGTTATTTCTTGTTGTCGTTGTCGTTGTTGTTGTTTTTTTTTTTTTTTTTTTTTTTGAACAATTGACGCGTCTCGCCACTGATATTGTTGTTTGTTTCGGTTTGGACTTTTTTTTTAGGAAAAGTTCTATTGCGTTAGTTGGTAGAAAAGTGCTTACATATTCTTTTGTTTACAAATACATTATTTGTAAAGAAAAACATACCAACATTATTTGGGACTATTTGAAGGAACTAAATAAGTTTAATAATTCTACTGTTAAGTAATGATCTCTAGAGATATTTATATTAATTTTTATTGATTTGTAATAACTTTAAATAGTATTGAATATGAGTGCTATATTTATATATCATTCATGTTCGGTATATAAAAAATAAGCCTTGAAACTGAATACAACTTAATATAAGCTGATGTGAAGATCTTCTATTATACTCGTAGAGCCGCAATGTCTCCTCAATAATTCTGCTTCCGTTTTCATTTTTCATGATGACTAAACTCGCGTTGTTTTTAATATTTTCGTATTTTATGATTATTGTTATTACTTTACGAATTTATTTTCCGTTACTTGAGATGTTTATAACAGTTTCGTATTTTTATGACGTTTCAACAACTTTTTGTATTATGTGGCTTTTAATGTGTTTCCTAATATAAGTTGTTTACGACGATTTCAATAGTGGAATCGTAAATATTTTTTATGTAGTAAATTAAATATGGCGGAAAACTAAACGGGAAAAAGTACTTGAAATGTTATGAATTATTAATTTTTTTTGCTGTTTTCAACTAATTAAATTCACAAACGTATTTTTGAAAACTGTTTAATTGATTTTTTTTCTGTTTTTTTTTTTTTTTGTGAATGAAAAGCAATTAAGAACAAACTCAATTAATTTCCTTTACCTTTTTGCAGAAAATAAAGTTCACAAATTGTTTATATATCCTTGTGCATTTTTAAGTGCAAGCTGATTGAGTTTTTTTTGTTATTGTTGTTGTTTCGTTTAATGTTGACAGTATGTTTTCCCTTTTTTTTGTTGTTACTCAATGAACATATTTTACTTTGTAAAATTGGTTTGTTTATCTTTTGTTGAAATTGAGTTTTCAGTTGTTACTATACAATTGCCGTTGTTATGTTGTAAGCATGCCTTGGCGTCATCATCAACAACATTATTTTGTAGAATTGTTGTTAAAAAGATAAAGTTTTTTGCTAACAAAATATTTCTATGAATGTTTGCTTAATTTATTCCTCTATTGAAAACTTATGATTAAGTATTTACGAGTCTTATTGTTAGGACTTAGTAAAATGACTAATAGCATTTTCAATTAGCACAACATAACGTAATCAGTATGAACGAGTACCTAGACTTGAAGTATATTTTTACATACATATTTTTATTCCTATTTTTTTTAATACGATTTATTTACAGGAACCACAAACTCAAAAGTTTATTTCATTAATTGCTACAAAATTAAATTGTTTCAAACAATAATTAAAATTTTGATGACAAATCTTTATAAATTAAAAAAAGGAAACAAACAGTCATTTAAGTAACTGAATTTTTTTTTTTAATTTGAGTCAGAAGTTTTATTCATTTACAACTTGCAAAGGGAAAACTAGCAGTAACTTCTAAGATAAAAATTCGAATCGTTATATTATAAATATTTAAAAAAAAATACGATTTAAACAAAAAATAAAATCAAATAAAATATTTCATAGTGCAAACAACAAATTTTAGTTAAAGCAAGCAATAGTAATCTGTTTTATATTGCTGCTGAAAATTCAATTTCAACAAAAAATTCTTCCAAAAAAAATTTAATTTTATTTGGCAAATAACTATGTGGAAAACTATTTATTAGCAAAAGACAATAACTTGTTTGAAGACTGAACTGTTGATCATAGTATGTATAGTAGGACTAAGGTAATTGTTTATAACTGTGTAATTGTATGAATTTTTCTTAACATCTACTTAATATAAGCCCGTAAATAACGTATCACATACGCATTAGTTATTAATTAAAAATAAGTCCGCAAACAGAATTTCAACAAACGAAACGTTTATCAAGATTTCATGAACCCTCATTTAATTAATAAAAAGAAAAATAAAGATTTCTTATTTTATTTTTCTTCAAGTTAAAAGTCAACATTCTTCCAAAATCTTTTGTTAGCTATCAATAGGAATTGTTAAAAAAATATGTTGAGATTTTTCGATTATATTTTTTTTTTCATAATATTATTCCACAAAACTTGTAAAAACCAAAAGCAACGCCAACAAATACGGACAAAAAAAAATAAAATTAATTTCAATAAAAATAATTTTCCGACAATTTTTTTTCTTTCTTTTGCTTTTATTCCCATCCCAAATACTTTAGTCAACAAAAGGCTACTCAAACCCATAAACATACGTTTAACTTAACTGTACTTCTTGTTTAGGGCCAGTTTCCGGTTTGTATAAGAAAATTCTCTAGAGATGTTGTTATTAAATTTTTTTGTTAGCCAAAGGAAAATTAAAAGTTTTCTCAAGTTTAATTTTAATTTTTTTTGCTGTTGTTCGGCTGTTGTAAAGGAACGCAAAAAATGTTTATGGGAAAATTGGAAGAAAAAAAAAATATGAAGATTATTTTTTCGTTTGTTTCTTTTTAACAACAAAAAAAAAGGTCACATTAAAGCGTATGAGTGATACTTTTTAATAGAGAATTAATCATACGTCATAGGTTTGGGCTCAAAATAATTAAATATTTAAATCACATAAATATTTAATTTAATTTTTATTATTATTAAAATAAATAAACTTATAACTAGACAAAATTTAGAGAAATTCGCAGTCAGAGTGAAAGTCCTAGGCCAGTATAGTAAAACATTCAAACAGTTTGGCGTACAGACCCAAGCTTTTTAGAGGACCTTTTAAATTTTTTCGTTATTTCTAATTTCATTCTTCAGCAAATAGGTTCAGTAAATCAAGTTGGGCTAAGTTTATGGAATAAAATCTTAAATTTTTTAAAATTTTTCCCTTTTTTCGAATAACATAACATATTCAGGGCGTATGATCATTATTTATTAGTAGAGTGGAAGAGATTTCGATGTCAGTATTTTTTATTCTATTTTGAGCTGCAAATTTGAATAATGAAATCGGAAGTCATCAATACTGGCTTCGTACTTCATCCTGAATGGGAATTTCTCACCCTCCAAAAAATGACACGGAAATTGTTCCATAGTGTTATCGATATTTTAGGAAGAATTTATCAGTAGTTTGGTCCGATTTGCAGAAAGTATTTCCTGCTAGGGCAGAGGATAACTACCATAAAGACTAGATTTTAGTGTAAAAAACAATTTTATCGATTTTTAATAATTTTTTTTTATGAGTTACAATAATATACACACTGAATGTTACTGTTCAATTCAAATGGATCCGGGAAAATAACATTTTGTCAGATCAGTAGTATCTATCTTGCCATATTTGTCAATTTTCATCTTACTAGTAACGGTCGTTTTAGTAATCACCGAGTGATATTTGATTTTCTTGCTTGCAGAATGAAATTTTTTAAAACTGAGGAACCCCTTCAGAGACCAGTCTATGTATGTTGAAAGAAAATATTTACAAGTAGTACAAATAGTTGGAGACAAACACTCAATTGACAAGTAGCGATCTTTAGTGTACCAACTAAATTATTAGTGGCTCAGAATTCCTTACAGAACGTTGAGGAATATTCAAACAAATTTATTTTAAAGAAATTCCGATGTACGATAGCAAATGGAGAGCAGGATTCCATTATCTAACCATATTCCGGAATCGATCTTACTATAGTAGCAAATAACTATTTTGTAGCATAGAGATCGACAAATTGCTTGGGCTTGGCCCAACGTTTAGTGAAAGGGAGAACTCCTCTGGTCTTAGTGGCAGTCAAGGTTACGTGTGGTACAAAACTAAGTCTTGGACCAATTAGCATACCATTATTAAGAAATATATTGACCAATTCAAATTGGTATCCACCTAATAAATAAGTAACAGTGATAAAGATTTTTCCGGAAAGACGCATGCATTTAAAATTTTTTTTTAATTAAAAGCCATTAAGTTAATAAAGAAATTATGAAACTCTGATTAAAGGTAGGCCTGTTCTACACATTAGTTGCAGCAGTAGAACATTTTCGTATTATCAGCGTATATTCAAATATTGCTGAAGTTTAAAACTTTGGGGAGATTGTTTATAAATAAAGAAAAACAATTGGTTGCAACTGGCTACCTTCATTAACACCAGAAGTAAAAGAAAAATATTTTAACCTTTTATTTATATCGTACACTTCCATCTTTGAGATAAAACTTTATTCTATTTAAGCTGCAAGTATATCTTAACTCAATATACTCTTTCGCAGATGACAGCAGAATTTGGTACTCATTTTCCTTTTACTGTAGGCGAAGCCTCTTGGAGGTTGGGGGGCAAAAGGCGGACAATGAACGACACACTCAATCAAGACCTGTTAACAATCTCCGAGTGGGTTAAAGTGAATAGGGTCGATTTTAATACGCTGAAGACTCAATGTTGTATGGGTCAGGCCATGGATTCAACAATGTAATCTGTATATATGGGTGGTATAGATATTGAGCAGTTGGATACTCTTGATGTTTTAGGCATGAGGATTCAATGTGGTGTTCGTTGGAATGAGCATGTTTTACAAGTGTCGAAAGAAGCATTCAAGTGCCTTGGTTTTCTAAAACGGTGCAAAAATTACTTCATTCCCTCTAATCTCCTTAAAATCTATACCACTTACATCCGACCGTAAATGGAATACAACTCCCATATATGGGCAGGAGCTTCAAAGTCTATTTTGGAGCTACTGGACCGTGTGCAAAATAGGGTGTTGATGCTCATCAATGACAGTAGGGTATCCAACTCTATTGATTCATTGGAACATCGTCGGAATGTGGGTTGTGTAGAACTGTTGTACAGATATTACCATGAGAAATATTCTTCTGAGAATAGCAAACTTATTCCAAGTGAACGAGTTTCGGTTCGATCTACCCGCTTCTCTAGTAGATCACATCCGTTCGTAGTCTATTGTCCAGTTTTCCGAACAACGCGTTATAGAGAAAATCCTCGCAGAGGTCAGTTATAATCTAATGAAATTTAAGTCAAATATCCACATATACTACTCCCTCCTTCCACCTTCCTATAACCTATTTTCATGAGATCAACAAAATGCACCGCATCTGAAATTGCAACCCCTGAGTATTGGTTAATAAATAAAAAAAAAAATTCTAACTTTTAAAGTAAAAGTTGATGGTTTACTTTGTCAAGTGCCTTACTAAAATCTCTATAAATTGCACCAGTTTGTTTTCCAAGCACAACTATCAATTAAAGTTGTAAAATAAAGCACATTTTATGTAGCCCTTCCAAAAGCCGCTTTGAGCTGGTGACAATATTGAAGTAGCACATTGACAACTAATAAATTTTTCAAAATATTTAGGAATCGAAATAAGTTTGGCAATACATCTAAAATTTGAAATTTATGACTTATCTCCTAATTTGCATAACGGAATTACCAAATAATCCGGAATCCAGAATTTTGGAAAATATCCACATTTTATCAATGCATTATAAAAAAGGGCTAGAGAATTAGCTAAAGTTATGGCACAATTTCTCAGGATACATCTAGGTATGTCGACAGCTCCACAATTCTACCTTTAATTTTTGAAGACTTTTGAAAATATTGAAAGTATAGATTTGTGGAAATTCGGTATGGACATTCATTGGAGTCATCGTATTAATCAAACTTTTTGAAAATAATATCATTATAATCAGATTTTACGATTATGAAGTTTCATACATTATTGTGTATAACGATTTAGCCATCAGTGAAACGTTTGCTGAATTATTTGGAACCACATATTCTAATGTTTAATATGATAACACCAACAACTATTTTTTTTGCCAACTTATACAGCATCAGTTAATATATTTTTCCTATATATTCACTGCAGATATGGTTTATAGTATAAAAAATTTTAAAAATGTAAATAACAGTGGAGCTCCATTAACTATCACGTTTAATATATCCGATATTCAAATCAGGTAATATATCAAGTATCGGAAAATTAAGTGCGATTACAAAGGTCTTCGAAAAAGGTTTTACTGATTCTCTTTGTCACCAAGTAGCATCACTGATTAAAAGGCTAGGCGATTTCTTGTGACATTTCCTACAGTCACAGTTACCAACCGATTTTATAAAAAATATATCATTTGAAAGTTATTTTTTTAGAAATGTGCACCATGTTTTTTAAAATTAAAATTGGTCAGATTTGGTTAATTAAAAATGGCTATTACAATGCTATGTGTGTGTTTATTAAATTTGTGCTGAATTGTGAATTGCCTAAAATTGATTAGCATACATACCTTTAGGCTCTTATAAAATTATTTATTAACATTTATATATAGTCTGTGTAAACTCACAATTTAGTGAATTTTATTTAATTATTCATAAATATTTTGTATATACAAAACATTGAAAGGAAAAAATGAATAATTGCACTCAAATTTCGAGTGGTGGGCTCTGCTAGTCATCATTAATGTCAACTTTTCAACATGTTTTCCGTGAAGCATGGTCAACGATAACAAACCTTTTACAATTTACGACTTTAACAAACCGCAGATTTATCAATGCTCAACATAGCATCGTATCAATTTTAATAACAATATATCTAAATATACATCTGTAAAATCTGGAGTGCCCCAACGTATTCATCTTAGTCATATTTTATTCTCACTTTTTATCAATGATCTATCAACAAATAAATTGCAAAATTTTAATATTCTTAAGTACGCTGATAACGTTAAAATTTTTCTGAGCTCAAATTTCTATATCAATAAAACTTCTCTTCATCGTGATTTAAACAGTTTATTTAAATGGTGTAATTAAAACTTAAAGGACCTAAATTGGAACAAATGCAAACATATGCACTTTTTCAGAAAATTTGACATTGTTGGTTCCTACTCCTTGGGCGGTAATTTGTTAGAACCGGTTAACTCGTTCATTGAATTGGGTATTCTATTGGATGCTAGCTAAATTAAATTTCCTTCAACATATTTCAATATTTATAAAACAATGGGCTAAATAGTTTAGCGAATGTTACATCACCAAACATATTGTTAGTTAGGCCTATCTTAGAATACGGTTCTATCATTTGGGATCCCCAATACAATGTTTACTGTAATAAAATTGAATCAGTCCAAAGGCAGTTTATAATATTTTGTCCAATAAATTTTTATCAGAATAATGTTGTGGAATGTTAGGCTTGCTACAATTAAGCATCCTGGGAAGCCGAAGAACTATGGTATACTATATATTCGTTTTTAATTGATTTTATTATTGATGAAGTTTGCTCTGATCATTTAATGTTCCACAACGATAAAGCAGAAATGTTTTATTTAAAAGAATTGAATTGATTTTTCTACTAATATCATCAATATTAAACGAAATATTCAGAACAATGTTATGGAATGTAAGGCTTGCTATAATTAAGCATCCTGGGAAGCCGAAGAACTATGCTATACTATATATTCGTTTTTAATAGATTTTATTATTGGTGAAGTTTGCTCTGATCATTTAGTGTTCCACAACGATAAAGCAGAAATTTTTTATTTAGAAGAATTGAATTGATTTTTCTACTAATATCATCAATACTAAACGAAATATCCTATTGTTTTTAATCTCTAATATATATATATTATATTACATTTTTTTGTAAGGAACTTTTTCATAGACTTATGCTATGTTCACACGGACAGCAATATACGCGGTTCGCTCTCTTATTCTCGGTTGGCGAGCGAATCATGATTGAATCTACATGATTCGCCATACAAAATTTTGAGAGCGAATCTACTTGGTTCATTTTGAACCTAGTTGTGAACCTAGAAACATTCAGTGTCATCTCCAAGTTTGATAACAAATTATCGCTAGTTTATCTAACTAGCTGTCAAATAAAAAATATAAACAAAGAAAACAAACAAGAAATTAATGTGTACAAAGAACATAAACAAAGAAAAAAAAAACAAGAAATTAATGTGTAAAAAACAATATAAACAAAAAAAAAAAAAAACAATAAATTAACGTGTACAAAAAATAAATAGAAACATAAATAAATATAAACAAATATAAGCCATATATTACATAAAGCATATAAATAATTAAAAAAATGTAAAAAAAAAATAGTGAAACATATTTTGAAGTGCAGAAGGATGTCTTCAAACAGAAAAACCCTAAATATTTAAACGAAAAATGTTAATGTAAATAAAAACAAAACAAAAAGCCGCGCCATATGTTTCAAAAAAAAATATATATATATAAACGTCAAAATGAAACAAGAACACTCATCTGAACACCTAGGTTCACAATCACGATTCAGAGAGCGAATCAAGTGGTTCATTTTGTTGTCTGAACATGCTATTATGAAGTAACTAAAATAAGAGATGGATAAAATAACTGAATTTTCAAGTAGAATGATTGCGGATCACTTTTAAAATTGTCTTTAACTCTTTCTAAATATTTGTAGTGCAAAGAATTATTGGGAATATCATATTCCGCACGACTAGCAGAGTATTTACCGCAACCCACAGTTTTAATATTTTTGCACTATACCACCATATGGTCAGGGTATATTGACTTTGTGCTGATGTTTGTAACTACCAAAAATATTTGACCTAGGCCAACCTTTTATTCTACCGATCGACTCAGAATCACGTTCTGCGTTGATTTAGCAATGTCTGTGTGTCCGTCTGTCCGTCCGTCCGTCCGTCTATCCGTGTCTCCATGTAAACCTTTAATTAAACTTCAGCTTGCAAATATGATGATCAAATTTAGTATATAAGCTTCTGTCGGCCACAGAATGGACGCTATTCAAAATGGTGAAAATCGGTTCATGTTCCGACCTAGGCCTCATACAAATGACCCCAATGGGATCGACTTAAATTGCCATAATATCCAATAGTCTTAAAATTTACCCTATAGGTCATAGCCCCCATATGAAACTGATTCCCGATCTTCACTTAAATCTATCAAAAAAAAAAAAAAATATATTGCACAGATTATATGTTTTTGCAAAAAATAAGTGACCTTACCAAATATAGTCAGGATCGGTCCATTTTTCGACCTAGTTTACATATAAATAAAGCATCCGATATAAACTTTTTAATATCCGAAGCCAAAAAACTTAATAACAATGCCACTGAAATTTGGTTTATTCTTATTTTCTATATCTAATTATTGTGCCTAAGAGAGTAGGTGCATGGTATAGGGTGTCTAGGGTGTAGGGTGTAGGGTGTTGGTCCAGACCAACTATTAATTTCTTACATGTTTCTATACATTTCTTAAATTTTTAAGATTTAATAATTTTGAATTAAGCCATGGAGGATCGGTATGTTTTTAAACAGTTTCTTTAGGTTAATCAGTTATCTATAAAAAATTAAAAGTTTTATAAACGTTTTCGAACAATCGAACATTCAAATGAGTTTGACCTGCCATTATGAGAAAATAATAGATTGTTCCAATTGGTGTGTGTTAAGTGGTTCATAATTTGTTTTTTCCCCCTTATATTTCTAAAACAATAAATATCGGCTATGAGAAGGAAATCGAACGCATCACGTCAAATTCAAATATTAAAGTTACGCTAACAGTTTCCTTCGATTATCGTGGTGTAGTATATTTTGAATTCCTGCCGCCTCGCCAAACTGTTAAAACAAATAATATTATTTGCACGTTATGCGTCGATTGCATGAAGCTATTCGCAAAAAGATTCCAGAATTATGGGCAGATAAATATTGGTTTTTGAATTGTATTCGTTCTTGGTGATCATATCACACAAAATTCAACTAATTTATTTCCTCAATCAGCATATTCGCCGGATTTAGAACCATGTAACTTCAATAAACTGAAAAGACTACTCCAGAGACACCGGCTTGAATCAAATAAGAGATAAAAGCCGAATAACTGCGAGCTTTCAAGGCTATCCCGAAATAGACTTTAAGAACTATTTCTAGAATTGAAAAAATTAATATTGCATAGAGATTTTTTTTAAGGCAATAAAATTGATTTAAATAAATATTCTTTCATATTATTAAATGTTAAATTAAATATTAAATTTTAAATATTAAATATTATTTCATTTAAACTCACTAGTACATTTTTTATTTTTTATTAAAATAAAAAGTCCACCTAACCAACCTTCCATTTTGTTATTATTTTATTTCATATTTGGAAAATTTTTTGTAAAACTTTCTGCCCATCCCTCTGTTCCAAATTAGTATATCGTCATTTAATACTTATACGTTTTCGTGTTTTTATTGTTTCTTATTTAAATATCGCGTTATTATAATGATCACACATTATAATACCTGCCGTAATGTTGTCAAATAGTTTTTCGCGTGCTATTGCCATTTTTAGGGTTTTTATTTATTTTTTATTTATTACCTACAAGTTTTTTAGGTCTTTAGGTTTTTTTCTTTTACATTTTACGACGATTTTAACAAGTACGACTTTATTTCTCTTTAATAAAAGTATGGAAAATCATATCTATTGTTATATATTTATTTATTAAATATTACTACATAATAAAATAAGAAAAAAAAATATAAGAAAATAAAGTATTAAATAATTTTATTACAGTCATAAACACATCATGCATATTATTATTAATAATAAAAACTGAAGCTGGTTATATTTATTTCTTATCGTTTAAGGTATTTTATTAGTACTTTATATACCATTAAGATATGTAAAGGTTGTTAAATTAATACTATTAAGGTTATTAAATTACTTATGAAACTGAAGTTTTCGAATATAAAAACTATGGTTTAAAATTGCTTCAAAATGAGAAATACGCTATCGAAAATGTAACTTGAGCTAAGTTTAAAGCCATTGAAATGTTATTACTATATAAAAACTCAACCAAGTTGGTATAAATATTTATTTAACTTTCAATTAAAATACCAAAAATTAAAGAAATTCTATGAAGATAATTCCATTAAATCATTTTTTTTATATTTAATACACCCCACTATATATAGTTACCTAAAATCGTAGTCTATTAAACACCTTAATCTTCATATATTACAACATTATCTTAACCTTTACTTCTGTTCTGTTTTGTTGGCTTAATTCTTTTGTTGTTGTTGTTGTTGGGGTTGTTGTTATTATTATAGTTTTTGTTACAATCGAATGTTAGAGTAGAGTAGTAGTATATGAAATATATTGCCTGTTGACAGTTGACATTATGAATTTATTACTATTTATTTTATTTTATGTAGTTGTATAATTCATTGCATGCCATATCTTAAGTTGAATAAAACTAAAACAACAATAACAGCAACAGCAACAGCAACAACATCTATATTTTGGCAAATAAATAAATATGTTGTCTGAAAATGCGACTACTGGTACAATAAATATATTTATACTACAGCCACTGCTACTGATACAGGTAAAAATATTTTTGGCATGTAAACAACAAACTATACTAAAATAACATAAATTATCAAATACTGTCATCAGGTTAAAAAAAAATATATGTATAGTTATAGGCCTTTGTATTAGCCTGTCCTGAAAATAAGGACTCGTCAGGCTGAATTTCCAATTTTTTAAAAATAGTTAACTTGCTCTGAACACCTGAACCTTGTAGAAAGAACCGCAGGGCATTACCGATAATAACTTGCGAATAGTAACCATTTATTTTTCATAAAAAAACAAAAAATCAAATTTTTCGAAATTAAAAAAACAACAGTTGAGCATGCCACTCCCACAATTGCCAATGTTCTAACCTAATTTTTGGGCTACCTTAATTTGGATATATTAGCTACAAAATTTCTAAAATCGGTGACAAAAAATTTTGACTTTTTGCCCAATGAAATCAAAATTTCAGCCACAGTGCGTCTGTCGTTTGTATGAAGCTATTCGCCAGAATTATGAGCAGACATTTTCTGGTTTTTGAATTGCATTGGTTTTTCTAGAGTATTTCACATAAGATTCAAACATATCGTTCCAAAACAGAGTTAGTTTCCTAATTAATTTCGTAAAACTTCTGACTATTGAATAAACCCAAAACACCACTCCGAAGACACCGCTTTGAATCGACTTAGGAGATAAAATCCAAATCGAAGCGTAATTTTAAGGACATTCCTGAAATGGACTTTAACAAATGTGTTGACCATTGAAAAAAACGTTTTGTATTGTATTCGAGGGAGATTACTTTGAAGGTAAAACAACTTATTTAGCAAATTAAATACAAATTTTTCTTTTCATACGAAAATCACCTATTCATTTGAACTCAGTAAGTAGTATTATTCGGCTTCTGCTGAGAAATACATTTTCGTATTTTAAATAGCATTAAGAATATGTTTAAATTAATTTCCATATTAATTTATTTAGACTATTTTTCATCTTACACTACCGCTTTAAGAAGAATTTATTAAGAGCATATTTGAATCCCAACAGAAATAGTTTAAAAATAATTTTTTAGGACACGTTATTAAGTTCTTTGTTAACATTTTTTTTATATGCATTTATATACATATATAAACTATTATTTTTGATTTAGGCTTAAACTTTTATTACTCTACAATAATTTGTACAATACTTTTGTAAAAGTTTAATACTTTTATTTAGTTTTATTACTTTAAAAAGTAGACATTAAAATTTAAATAGAATGAAATACATTGAACATTAAATAAGATATTTATTCTCAATTAACGTCTTGTGATTCAAAGTAGGGTAGGGTTTTTACAAATTTGGAAGTCAAAGTAATAAAATAATCAACCGGCACATGTCCACATGTGTGAGTCAAATGAATTACTAGAGTGACGCTTTTGCTGACATTTTAAATGTTCAGAAAATTTTAGCTAACGACATTCTTAGTCCATACATTAAAAACTAGGTAAATGTACAGGTTTTTTTACAACCCAATATAAACTTAGACTTTGCCTAGGCCCAATATTAATTTCAATTTTTAATTGATGAAGACTTTTACGAGTAAATTAGTTGGTACTTAAATTGAATTAGTTTATATAAAATTAAAAACCAAAATCCCTATTTAATTCAATTTAAATACAAAATCCATTTGTTCCTAATTTCAAAATATCCTTCTAGCAAGTAAATGACAATTACATATGCTCAGCGATAAACAACAATTAACATTAACAGCAACATCAGCAAATTTAGCAACAACAATGTGCATTTGGCTAATTTATAATTATAAATTCACTGTTTTTACTAATTACAATAAATGACTTAATGTTTTTATGGAAATTTATTAGACTCAAACTCCAAATAACACAACAAAGTACCATCCTGTCAATGCAAATGCTGTTGCACCACGTAAAAACTTAACGCTAAAAGACGTCATATCATGCATACACTCATCCTTACAGACTCGCAGATACAAATATGCTCATTATGTGGTGCATGTGTTTAAAACCCTTTAACTGCTTAAAGTAAAACTGTTGATTTAGTGCCAGACAACGAAAATAGAAAAAGAAGAAGAATAACACAAAATTCAACAAAAAGCAGACTTTTTTTGTGAGAGTATTTAAAAAAAGTTTTAATTAATGGGTTCTTGTTACTCACCTTTATTATTAAATGAAGCAGTTCATCTTATTAAAATATGCAACTCGCGTTACCTTCATTAGTGGCAAACGTGGTGGGTAATATATTAAATTTTTATATATTCTTTTTTATCACAAAATCGTGAGAGATGTATGCAACAATTTATTATTCGGCAATGACGAATTAATGTATACTTTATTTAGTAAATTTTTGAGAAAATCCCGAAAGATTTATGTTATAATGATTATATATTCGATATACAATATGACTTCAACGTATAACTGTGAATGGGAGTGTGTTAAAACGAATTAAATTATTTTTAAATTGGATGTGCAAACTTTTAATATATTTAAATAATATATACATGAAATATTTGTTGTCATAATTAGGAGAAATGAGCTCACTGAAAAACTGTTTTCTCTACAAACATATCAAAACTTATATCCTTTTTTTCAATTAGGTTCTTTTATTCGAAAGCACAATCCCTCAATTAATTATGAAGTGATTCTCCATTCAAACGTCTTCATCTTAGTTTCTCAGCGTTTTTCAACAGAATAGAGCTGTATTTTACCGATGAATGTACTAATTTTTTTTCAGTGCCTCAATCAACGCTGGGTGAAAAGCGTAACAGCTCGCCACAAACAATAGTACAACGGAATGAAAAAGCAGCTGGTGGCTAATGCACAATTTACGTCCTTCTTTAGAGATTGAAAAACGTCAAAAGTGGCTAAAAACGCGACTTTCAGACTTCTACGAATAATTTAGGCAAAAATATAAAAAAACTTTTTTTTCTTTAAAGTTATAAAAAAAAACTCAGAAAATTTGTAAGGGACCTACCTAAGGAGGGATCCGAGAAGATAGGTCACAACGAAAAAAATGTTCGTCTCAAATAACAAATAGGGGCAATCATATATATTAACCCCGCTATAGATTTAGTTAACGGTAGCACAAAAACCTGACGTGCCCTAAAAAACTAACTTCAGATGTGGATTCAGTGACTTCAGAAACATTAAAAATCGTCATGAAACGCTACAGGATTTTCGGACTGTTGTGCAGAGTTATTTGTAGCAAAATACGAATAAAAAACAAATTCTATAAAAGTGTTTTTTTTTTTTGTAAATTTTTTTTTCTAGTTGTACTAAACAATAAAATTAGTCGCATAATGTCAAGACGATCATATAAATTGATAACTTTTAACTTAAGTCGCAAAGTCACTCCAAAATACCTTAATAAATATTCTCTAGTATTCTATAGTACTAAACTAAGATATATTTAAAAGTTCCTGATATATGACCCCAAGAATAGAGAAACCGAATTTAAAAAAACTCACTGACCTTCTTTATCTAGGTCTCATAAAGAAGATATTGAAACGTCCACCTTAATGAATGTCATCAAAATGTTATTTCTTCCCACGATCTAACTTTTGTACTGGAACATCTTAATAAGCAACATTTCCATAGGTTTTTAATATTATTATTATTTCATTAACAATTTCTTATTTGTTTTAGAGTTATAAATAAAATAGGGAAATTTGATGGATACATCTTTGTTGTTCTGTATTTGGATTTCCATTCCGTCTTGTAACTTATGATAGCAAATAAATAAAAAGTGAAAAATTACTCTTTTGTACATAATTTTTATTTTTAACTCCCGAACCAATTTCAACTCACAAATGAAATTTATCACAAGCCTAGAGAAGACTATCAGCATATTCCAAACTAGAGATTATGTACTTATAAACTGTGATATTAACGAAAAAAAATTTATTTCAATACCCTCCCACCACTGTGCAGATAGTATATATCTCATTCTACTTGCGACGCATCGATAAAGTATGTATATTCCATAAAGTATGTATATTCTTGATCCATACAACAACTCGCGTCGATCAATGATAAGTGTGAGGCGGGGTTCGGTCGTAAATCATATATTTCAAAAATTCACAACTACTCTGTATTATTAATCGGACCGGTTTCTGGCATTTCAAGCCTTCCTCATCAATTTATTGAACATTGTGATAATTGTTATGCTATAATTGAATAAATTGTTTCTATATGAATTTTTTCTACTTACGTACTTGTACTTTTTGGTTAGCGCTTTAACACACTCACCTAAATTCAGGCCTACGAGCAGTGCGGTTAGAATCAGTTGTCATACCATACAGCTTTAACTTCGTATTAATTTCAGAAGATACAACTCTGTCCAAACAAACAATCGTTATTTTTGAATTTTTTAATATTTTTGCATTTATACTTCTAATTTCCACTATTCTCAGTTTCGTAAGAGTTGCCATATGTGATGTAAGGTTTGTACATATTACATATTCCATTTTTTACATATATTTGAGATGATGCTTTGAAGCGAAAATTTTTTTTTTTTGTTTGTTAGATTTGTAGACATTTTTCAGACATATTGCAATTAATACTGTAATTAATATGCAAATTTTAATTTTGTTTCAACGGTGCGTGGTAGAGACGAAGAAAGCATATATTTCAAAAATTCATAGCTACACTGTATTCTTAAAATAATACTGTTTGTCATTATTGCGAGTAGGTTGGTATTTAAGATGAGGTAAATCAGGCATCATTATGCCAAAATATGTACTAAAATTTGGAGACACCCCTAATGAATGATAAAAAATTCAGTGAGTTTGTTGTAATACTTTAGCATTAAGTTTATCAAATTGTTTAATTTTTCAAACAATTTTTTTACATTTATTATAAATAGTGCAATAAGCCCAGCTATTAATGTAAACGTAAAACCCAGGCAAATTTAACAGTCGTACTTGCTTTGTTAAAGATGATATTTTACTATCTTCCATTAATATTTCCTGAAATAATTGCGGAGACATTCTTAAATATGGCTTGAACAACCATACAATAAACAATATTAAATACATTTAATGTTATGCAGAGGATCTTATCCAAATTAAGAAAAAAAAAACCCAACAACAATATATCACTTTCGCCGCAATTAAGATTAAAAATCATCAAAAATAAATATATATGCCGCATGATTTGTACTTCAAGTTTGAATTAAATTTCATTATGCAAATGTTGACAAAAACCAGTCGTATAAACAACAATTAAATTAATGAACATATTCGAAGACAAAACTTGTCTATAAATAGCTTAAACTAACTACGCCAGCTAAGCAGTTCTAAATTTCAAACAAACAATACAACAACTATATCCAAATTTTAAAAATTAAGTTCAATGAAATATTTTGTAGTCTTGACAATATTAACTCTCAGCGGTTATGCAGTTAATGCTAAAGAAGTAACTAAAATGTATTGAAATAACATTACCACTGAAACATCTTGTTCTTAATTTAATTTCAGCCTTTCCCGTTAACAGAAGAGCAAAAAGCTACTGCTTTAAAATATGCTGGCGAATGTATGCAACAGCATAAAGTTCCAAAGGGAACGTTTAAAGAACTCCACAGTGGTAACTTTGAAAACGCTAATCAAAATTTGAAATGTTTCGTTGAATGTTTTTTGGAAAAATATGGATTCTTAATTGAGGGCCACGAACAGAGTGCTGTGATATCTGATGTATTGGGGAGTATTGTTGGTGCTAAAAAACTAAGTGCCATAATGTCTAAGTGTATTGGTTTGAAGGGCAGCGATAATTGTGATACAGCTTTTGAATTGTTAAAATGTTTCTATAATACAGCTGCATTTGTATTATAGTAACATTTATGTAAAAGTGAAATAAATTCATATTAAAATTTATATTGAAGATAAAACAGCAGTTCTACTAAGATTAGAAGAAACACGTTGATATCCTCATAAACAGTTATAAATTAAAAACTGGGCCTATTATGTAGAATTACTTTAAAAAAAATAATTTTTTTGTCTAAATTGGTAAGGAGTCAAGGACTGCGTACTAAAATTTAGGATCTTTTTAAAGTAATATTCAATTATATATATGTATATTATTTTCTTAGTTATCAAATATCAAAGTTTCTGTAGCGAACTACAATCGTTTGTACAGTAAGTAAAACTTATGAGAATAGAATAATATTTGCTCGTTATTTAGTGGAAATATGTGCTGTCTAAATGTGACCTAAAAGGGTAAAGTAAAAAATATATAAGTATTCACGACAATGCCACATCTCATCTTTCAACTCAAATCCGCGCATCCAATTTGCTATGATATCTGACAACTGATATGATAATTTTGAATTAAAAATATATAAAGAAATATTTTATTAATAATCAAAATTTAGTTCATTAGAAAAATCAAAAGTAGATTTTTTTAATAGTAAGATTTACTGTGCAGATTTTCTAGAGAAAAAATAAGCATTTTTGGGGTCCAATTTGAAGAATTGCACACATTAGTAAACTTCTCAAAATATGCAATTTATTATATTGATTAGACAACAGGAATCTTTTAGAATGTCCTGAATAATAATCCGAAATCAAGGTGATGGTTTTTAGTATAAAAACAGAAACTAGTTTTGAAATTAATAGAAAGGTCACAAAATAGTGTCTGCTTTTAATAAAAAATAAGAGAATTACAATCGGTCTAGACTTGGGTTCAACTATTTGGATTTTGATTAATTTTTTTGCCTGCCGATATGATATAGCATCATATTTTTGGACTACTGATTGTGGGATGTAATAAACAAACACAAATCAAATTCGACCGATTTAATTTAGACTTAATTTAATTTCAGTTCATTGCTTTCCAATCCAACACGATTTACAATCATAAATTAATTAAAGTAAAGAATTTTTACAGTATAATGATAAATAAGTAAATAAATGTAATGTACACAGTATAAAAAATGTAATTTAATTAAAAACAAAAAATAGTAATAATAAAAATGGTTAATACATATCAAGCCTAAAGGGGAAAATTAATAAAAATTAAAAAACATATATCTAAAATAAGTATTAATAGGCAAGGCGATTTCTTGTGACCGATGTAAGTTTCACAGTTTTACCCCGATTTTGACAAAAAATTTATCATTTGAAAGGTATATCTTCTTAGCTTTTACCCTGATTTACAGATTTTCATCATCTGGAGTATTTTTTTTGGAGTTATGATCGTTCAAAGTTGCTACTAACAAATACACAAAATTATACAATATTATGTGTGTGTTTATTACATTTGTTAATGTGTTTGTGTTAATGTGTTGAGTTTGTTTTCTTCAAAGAGCTGAATTGTGAAGCATACCTTTAGGGTCTTTATTAAATGAAAAAATAAAATTTCCTAGAATTGCACTCGAATTTCGAGTGCTGGAATCTGTGTTAAAAAAATTTAAAAAGAGACAAAATATTTAAATTTTTTTTTTATTCGAGTTTCTTTTTAAAGTTATAATTACATGTCATGAGATTTTACAAAGAATTTCAAAAATCTCATGACATGTAATTATAACTTTACAAAGAAACTCGAAAAAAAAAATTAATAATATAATTAATATTTTAATTAATATATTTTAATAACATAAAATAGAGCTGACGACAATTACGTTTTATTAATTATGCGTGCATTTTACGTTGATATTATTTTTTTTTCGACTTATCAACTTGCAACTTGCATATAATTCACATCCGAATAATAGAGTTGGTATTAAGTAGGCTTTTGTTAGTAAAATTCTAATCTTAAGTGGTGTCAAATTTTGGGTGTGCCGCAAAGTTCGTAGTATTGCATTAGTATGCAATTAAAAATGATAGCAAGATTTTTGGATGTTAGTACAATTTCTATTTTTTGATCATTAAGCATTATAATCGGCTCAAAAGGCAACTACAAAGTTTTCTTGGCTATTATTAAACGCTTAGGGCCGTATGCAAATAATTAAAGTGTAATTCAAGTAGACTTTATTGTTGTAATTTTTTTATACAAAATTTGTTGGTAAAGTCTACTTGAAGTACCCTTAAAATTTTTTTTTGTATACGGCCCTTAGACTTCATAGAATTGAGGGTACAAACCATTTTCATTTTCCCAGTAATGAAATTGTTTAGGTCTCAGTTTAGTTTTTCGCAACAATTATTTATGTTACTTAAATCACTACTAATATAGAGTTGTACATTGTCAGCATATATGTGGGCATTAAAGTATTGTAAATGTCGCACTAAATCATCCATAATCGATCACCATGGAACTCCTTTCAGAACATAAACTTCACTTAAGATTTTATTGTATGTATAGATAGAAGAGACAAATTAAACATTTGAAGTAACTTCAAGCAAAGAAGTTTATGAACCACAGTGTTAAATGATTTGGAGTGGTCCAGAAGAACAAGGTATATGATATTTCCATCATCAATTTTACTACGTATTACTTCAGCTACAGCTGTTCTGCATCTGTGTTGGTGTCGAAATCCTGATTGCCTATCTGTTAACCAACCATTATTATTGTCGTAATTACTTATTTGATTATGGAGTAGTATTGCAGTTGTTCGGTATATGTTGGTATGTTGGTATGGTTTTTGGCTGGTATGATTTTTGCATATTTCCAGTTTTGGGTATAAACACACTTATTGGGATGGATACTGTCAATCCTAACTGCATTTTATTTAATCGCGAGACAAATATATAGTACATCCGATTGATTTACACAGTTAAAATTGAAGCAATTACCAGAAATAGCTGGACATATTCGAATGAACATAGAGCACATAGGACACATTCACTTTCTCCACATCTGCCAGCCATCGACGATGGTTTGTCAACACCAATCTCACGTATAGCTCTCCGAGTCTGTTTAGATCCCACAGGTGATAAAAATTACTAGAATATTACCCTGATTTCGTACTTTTTATCATTCTATTCACATCTATTCGTGCATTAAAATATTTAATATATAAATTTTGAATTTTTACAGTTTTCCAACGTTTGTAAGCAAAATCTCTGCGATCGATTGCTGATTTTATTGCTAAATTTTCTTAGTTTTTCGTTTAACGATTTTGATTGGAACGCGTTTCCTAAATATCTTGAACAGGTTATTTTCTTAGAAATTCAGCTGACTATCTATAGAAGGCATGCAAAAAATAGAGTGCCAATCAATATTTGAAAGCTCAGGTGATATAATGTTATACTTCATATTCTTAAAATCATGAAAGATGGCCTCATCATAAACATACTTCAACTGAAAATCAAATGCTAAAAATATTATCATGTTTGGAGAAGCAAGATGCTCACAAACTTTATAAATGTTGCTGACAAAAATATATCCAATAGCGTTTTGGTTGCAGAGGTAAAATGAGTTGGGATTGAAGAATTTGTTGGCGACAAACTAATCGAATTCATATCATTACTAATATGGATCTTGTGGCAATTTAAGTCGATCTAGGTCTGAACATGTAATGCTTTTCACCAATTTCAATAGCGTTCGCCCTATGGTCGACAAAACTTACATACCTCGTGAAACCAAATGTTGTCCACATACATATTTTCGAAAATGGGCCACAAATAATCAGTTATCATTGCACGGTAGCGCTGCAACCGCTTTGACTTCTGCATTTTTGAAGAAAACTGGCCCATACATACCGCCGCCCCAAAAACCACACCAAACAGTGCATAGTTCATAGTGCATTCATTATCTTTGCAGCAGTCATGTGGGATTTTTTTACCCCCCCCCCCAGATGTGACAATTTTTCTTGTTCATGTAACCACCGAAATGAAAATGAGCTTCGTCAGAAAAGGTGAAATGCTAATCTTTTCGAAAGATTTTCGTAACCCAATTAGAGAACGAAAAATATTACATATGGATGGTCCTTCCTTAATTGTACTTTGTGTGTCGTTATACGGAGATCTTTATGCAAAATGCGTGAAATACGTGAAATGTTCAATTCCTGAGAACGTTTGCGAGTTGAGGGGCTTGGTACGAGCACAAGGACATAGTGTTTTATCGTATAACGATCCAGTTTCGTGCACACGTTTGACAAAATTGTTCACATATTGTCTGGAAAGCGCTGGTATTTTTTACCGAATTCTGAACGTAATTTTCTTGCACTTTCAGTAGAAGATTTACCACTTTGGAAATAATTGTTTAATATATCCCAATGTTGTCAAAGCGTAAATCGACTCATTTTGTAAACCGCATATATTATATTAACTTCCTGTCATAACGCAGCTGACATTGGGCCACCATACTCAAAATAACCAGTACTTCAAAACCCAACACATAAGTAAGCATCCTGTGTGTGATGGATTTTTCGTTCTTCAGTATTACAAGGATTTCGAGAAGCTCAAAGCTTTTATATCCTCAATTTCTTATAAACTTTAGCATGGTGGTAAGCAGAATTGCTGTTACAAATGGTTTGTAATCTCAATACTTACATTATTCTTAATGTAGGATAATTTTAATATGTAATAATTTTATACAAAAACAAAAAAAAAAAAAACGACACAGGTGGGATGTATAGAACGAGTTTCTTTTTCGTATAATAGAAAGAGCAAATTCTCCACAACACATTGATGGTATACTTTATAAGTAGTCATACTCTACACGAAGTTCATGCTTATATCTTGATTAGGCTGCCAGCAATTTCAACTTTCAAACAGTTTTCGTTGACTTAAATAAAAATAATATCAAGTAACACAATACAACACAGCACAAATGAAAATGATGTTTGCATTAAACTAGAAGAAAGTGAAGTGCAAAAGTGTATGTGATATTTTCTTACGATTATTTGAGATATTAAATTACACTTTCTTTAACATAAACTTTTTCTGCTACACTTAGAAGAACAAGTTTTGCACTTGTATTATTCAGTATTATTTTACTATTTTTTTTTTCATTTATTTATATTTTGTTATAATTTATGACTTACACACTGATATGACAGTTTCCTTATACATTCAAACTGATAAACCCTTTTGTTTATTTTCACATTGCAGACACATGCACGTTTGTTTAAGATTTCTTATTTATTCTCCTCATATGTATAAACCAAACTCTCTGGCTCTGTGTGAGTGTGTGTGTTTGAGTGTGAGTATTTTTGTATCATTATTATTTGTTTTAATTGTTTGTCGTTGTAATTTGTCAACTTTGAACTTTTAAAAGTGTGGGTGTATATGACTTTTTCTTTGCCATTGACATACCTGTATGAGTATGTGTTTTTTGCATGTGTGTAAGTAAAAGTTTACAAATGGTTTATGTCATTTTTTTATGTTGCATGATAAATGTTATTAAATTTAACACAGTTTTATATAAACTCACAGACAATTATTCCTTTTGTTTGTAAAAGCGGTATTCACAATATTATTTAGCAATAGCACATGATTGTGACTTTAGCCAAAAAACAAAATAAGACTTATTGAAATATGAGTTGTTTCAAGATCATATTGTAGCATTTTTGTTGTTCATTTATTTCGGTTTTTGTTAAGAATTTGTGATTTTTTCTTTAGAGATTTAGAGTTGTAAAAGAAAATATAATTAAAAATATTTGTTTCCTTTTGACTGCTTGTTGCTAATGTACGGGGTATGGTAAATATTGTTGTGAATGCCCCTAACCTGTACTCAACTAATTAGATTTTTGCATTGTTTTTATATAATTCTTAGTATTTAAAAATCAATTTCATGTGGGGTTATGGGTTTGAATTGCTAACATATAATATTTAAAATATACGGCTATACAAATTGGAGGAACGCATAAATATCACCAACTGTTAGTAATGATGGTACTGTTGGATAATGTGATCTATGATTAATATTTTGATATTTGACATAAATGAATTAATATTGCAACACTGAATGAAAAAAATTCACGACAGTCGCAAATAAGCTTGCATCGTGTTTACTATACTAAAACCGAATCAATCTATATAAATTTGACATGGAATTTTATTGGCATTGATTAATTAAATGTAATTAGCATTAAATGTAAATAATGCTATTGCAAAATATTTTATTATAATTTTTTATTGTATTTATATAATTATTTTCAAAAATTTTAATTCAGACAAAGAATTAATTTTATATAGAAATACTGAATATTAATTATAGTTAAATTATTCAAGTTCCTATAAAAATTAAGAAAAAATTATATAAATACTACTTAATACTAACACAAACAAGTACGAAAATTGTAGTCGGTTTAGACCGATTATACGATACCTTATACCATGCGTTTAGAGACCCCATCTCTTAGGTCCAACTTATTGGATATAGAAAATAAGCATAAACCAACTTTGAGTGGCATTGTTATTTTTTTTTTTTTTTTGGCTGCAGATATGAAAAAGTTTATATCGGATGCTATAATTATATGCCACTTATATTTTGCAAAAAACACATACAAACCAAATTTTTGAGAAAAATTTGTGCAATATTTTTGTTTTGTGATAGATTTAAGTAAAGATCGAAAAGCAGCTTTATATGGGGGCTATGACTAAGAATTGTCCTGTAGTGTGTAAGGGATAATATTCATACATTTTCTGTTGGAGTTGAAGCAAGTCACTTGTATGGAATAGTGTATCATCTCCGACTTTGAAGTTTTCTTTATCAGTATTTAGCCATTGATTTTTAAATCTTTTAAATAGTTGCACTTCGGGTCCTCCGCTTGGGACAAAATACTCTTTAAAAACATAAGAAAGCATGACCTCAAACATATGATGGCGACAAGCAATCTATATAAGGTCTTTATTTAATCCTTTTGCACCTAGCTTTAAACACGTATTGAAGGCGGTAGTGTCAAAGCATAGTCCTCGAATTTGTTTTTTTTTATTGACCAATCGGTACAGACACCCAAACAAACGTTAGCATGTTCTACGCCGGTTCCTTTTATGATCTTCGGAACTGCTAAAAGTTTTTCTTTTCCATTGCCACTGATGAGTGTGGCAACTCTATCGACTTTTTAGTTTTCATCAGAAATATCGGGCAATAATTTGCTGTCCCAGTGCAATACGACTGGATATTGTAAACAGAATGAGTCCTTATCAGCTTCTGATATCTTTTTCCGGATATCGTTTCATTTTCGTTGTATTGTGGTACGTGATAAGTCAATTTTGGATACAGGTATACCTAACGCTTGAACTGCAGCTCCAACAACATGCATGGTATTCCGATCAGAAAGATTTACACGGTCAGTAGATCCAATAAAGTCGTTTGTAAAAACATGAATCTGACTCTCTGTCGGAAATTTCAACATAATCCTTCAGCGTAGATAATCCAGCCACTTCTTCAATAGCTCTATGACTTTCAATGTTACGCAATTTCCTTGCCTCTAATTTCACTTCTTTCTTTCGCTTCCGATCTTCTTTCTCCTTTGACTTTTTGTCTATTCGCGCCAACTCATAATTTTTTCCCTCTGCATTATAAAAAACAATTTGTCCTCCTCATTCTTGATTTTGTTTAATGCATTTTTTGTGGCTACGTCTAATATTTTACTTAAATCTGCTTTGAACATGACTTCTTTTGCCCGACTGCTTTTGAGATTGTTTTTCCGACTCTTCTCAAAATGTTATATCGACCTAACGAATTATTCTTACAATCGAATCAATTCTTTGAGTAGGAAGTCTTGCTTCATCCCAAATCTCGGTCACTGCATTTGCCGTTTCTCGAATACTAATCGTTTCAGTTCTCTTTTTTCCCAAGTGATAAAAGTTGAACAGTATAAGCACATCGCTTTCTGATGGAAGTCTTGCCGGACAAAAATGTTCTATTTGATTCCCAATTAGCCACGCTCCTGATGAGCTTCTCATTAATCTCGAGGATTTAGTGGCAGACATTTCTTATATTAGCTAAACCAATATAGTATGAAAGTGAATAAACGATTTAAAAAATTATTATTATTTTGTACTACTTACATTATAAGAAATCACTGAAATTTTACAAAACTTACATTCAAAATGGCTTGTACTTTGAAAAAAATCGCGCACAACCAACAATCAGGCACAACCTTCGTGCACAACCTTCTCGTTTAATGTATTTATTATCAATGAACTTTGCTCTTTTTTTACTTTTGAAACAACAATCAGGGGGATGCCCCTTATTAATATAGTATTTTGTTTTGATACGAGGAAAGTAAGTGCATGAAAGAAAAATAAGAAATTCTGAAATTCGCTAACATAAACTCGTTTCTTGTAGTTCTGCATTCAAAATAAGTTAAATAATTATATAAAGGGATCAATAAATTTGAATTTTAACGAATGTAAATATAGCAAAGATCAAAGAAAAGTGTGATAAAGTATCTCCAATACATAAAGAAGTACAATAACGATAAGCCAATAGTAAATGCATATAATAAAAGATGTGAAACATAAAAGTCGGCATTCATCGCGACCTCTAAATAGTGTTCCATTGAGCCAATTTTTGGTATACAAATATATATTAGTAAAAGAAACAAAATCAAGCTTGTGGAGGAAGTATTGGACTATACTTTTACTTTTCCATAGTGGCGTGGGCCATCCTAATGTATTGCCGTTAGAAACGGTATAACAAAAAAGAGTAAGACATGAAGTTGTTGTTTTTGTGATCTGCTTTGCAAAATCGAAAAGCTGTAAGTTAAATAACATTCTTCACTTTATGTGCACATCCAGCCTTCATCATCCATAAGCCTTGCATAGAAGTGCAGGGTCACCCCGGTGGGTATCGGTAGACGATGTACATAAAAACAGTTCGTAAGGCGAAGATTAAATGCATTGGCCAGACTTGGTTAGCCGCCATTATACTAAGAGGATTTTGGATAGGTACAGAACCAACTTTTTGTATAAAGATTTGCGCGATTTGGGAATTATACTGTATAAAAATTTAAAAAAATCCCGTAGAGTTTCATGACAGCTTTTAACTTTGTATATTTCTACTATATTTTTGATTTTACGCTCCAAAAATTCAATATTTTCATTGAGCTTGAGACCAATTTTTTTTTAAATTTTTTTGTTGTTATTTTTTTATTCAATATTTCGCTATCCGCTAGATAGGATCTTCAGGATTATAATTTGAGTAACAGTAATTAAAATTAACAAAAATGCGTCCTTGCGTTTTTACAATATGAAATGTAAATTATATTCCTGAAGATGCTATCCAGCGGAAAGCGAAATATTGAGTAAGTAGAAAACACAAAAAAACTTCAAATAAATTTATAAATTAATAATAATAAAAAGGTCGAGGGAAACACTTAAATTTATTTAATATTTTCATTTAGTTTTACAAAAAAAAAAAAAAAAAAAAAAAACGCAATTAAATGAAAGATGTCACATTCGAAGAGAAACTGACAGATAAGGAAGTAAACCTAGAAATACAAAAAGACATGTTCCATTTAAGTAAACTAATGAAAAATATTTTTTCTAAAAGTTTTAAGGGAGCCCCCTAAGAAGGGTTCAAAGGGGATTGATCCCAAAGAAAAATGTTCCTCTCGAATAATTAATTTCTGACCCTCTCTATTGGTATAGTTAACAGTGTGGCGGTGAGGATTTGTCCCCTATAGCACTAAAACATGACATGACCTGATAAAACTGAGTTGAAGAACATTGAAAACCGCCACCAAACCCTACGGGATTTTCGGACTGTGATACAGTGTTATCAAAATATATTTAGCGACATTTGGAATGCACTGGAAAAATATCAATTATATCGGCAAAACTGTCGGCTAAACTTGTAAAAAAATCAATTGATTTTTTATTAATCATTAAAAAAATAGCAAGTTTGCAAAATTACCATGTTCGCATCATGCCTTAGTTCTGATTGTCAAAATCTAAGCCGAATTGATTTTCCCAATTCGAACTCAAGTACTAGATCTAGATCATTTATACTTTTAGAATGGAATTAACTGATTTGCATATAAATAGGAATTCATCTATCTTTGTTAACCCGTTATTTGTATTATGCTTTGCAAGTAAAGTGCTGCTTAAATCCTAAATGTATGCTTTAATTTTTAATTAGGTTTTTAATACTTTGTAGTTTTGCTTTTCATTTTAAATGTTTGTGTAACTTTATTATACAGATTTTTGTGATATACATTTTTTTTTTGGTATAATTTCCCAAAACTCTATTTAATTTTTATGGAATGAAAGCAAAAAAATCTCAATTAAAATTGCTTTTTCATTACAGTAAAGTAAAAGTAAATATTTTTTTAATACATATTTTAGCCAAAACAAAACGACGACATAAAACGCTAGTGCAATTTTCACTCCACTTTATTTAAACTACTCTCACATCATTTTTGTGCTTCCACTCTTCCGTCGGTTGTTCTGTTTTTTTTTCAATGTTTTGTTTTCTATGAAATGGTTTTTTATTTTTATAGTCATTCTGGTGATGATGACGATACTGCAGCAACTGGCAGTTGTAGCAACATTTTACATGATGAACACGTCGCATCTAAATAAACAATGTAGCCATAAAAATCTCATACCATCACATACATAGAGATATATTTGGCTCATGTATTTCCCATTTTTTTTTTGCTGTTGGTATTGTTGTTGTTGTAGTTTTTGTTTTAATGCGAATGCAGGAGGCATGCAAATGAATGGTTGGGGTTTGGCTTGTTAAGTAAATTAAAAACAAATAAGATTTCTTAAATCAACAAAAAGACAAACAGTCCTGTATGCACATACTTCTACATAAATGAGTATGTTTATGCATGTATATATTTCAAAGGAATGAATTAAATAATAAAACAAATAAACAATAACAAAAAGTAAAGGGTGTACGAAATATGAGCAGGTTTTAAAAATAATATTTACTTTCTTTTAAAGCATAGTTCCAGGGGTTAAGTTAAAATAATATTAGAGAAAGACAAAAAATACTGTAACCTAAATAAACAACGAACGTTTTTTTAATTGGACAGGATATATAAACAGATGACACAAGGTAAGTTTAATGCACTAACTACTACTGAATGAGTTTTCTAAGGACGTGATAATAAATTAAATATTAACTAATGGAGAACTGGACAATAATTTGATGTGTTTATTATTTCTCGAATCAATGAATTAAATTTGATTTGTTATCTATTGCATGTAACTTTTTTGTTGTTACTAAGTATATACAATTTTAGGTAGAGATGCTTTAAGTATAAAACTCTGATTTTATTTAAATAACCCCCTTAAAGACAGTTTTTGTGGAATGGTTTTAATTTAATAAAATAAATTCTAAATGTGACATATGAATTGATGGCAACTAAGCCTCCAGTAGAGTTTTAAACGACTAGACAATGGGTAGACACAAAAATAAAAATAACAAGAAAACAGAAAAATCCAAGACAGCGGAAATATAACCGGAAAAAACATGAATGAAGTCAGTTTAACAAACACAACTTCACCCTAATCGAAGATATCTATTGTTACAAAAAAGTCCAAAGATACGATAGGAAAAAAACAGGAAGTTTTTTTGTTTTCTCTGCTAAAACAAAAAATAAGAAATGAAGAAATATTATCTATTAAAGGCTGTGTAAATCTCAAAAATCATTGGTAAAATTAAATTAAACAGATTGACACATTGTCACTATTCCAGTGCCAGTGGCCAATGTTTTTCATATAAGATAAACGCAAAGCAAATAAAAGATATTATATAATACGTTTTTTGTTTTCTTTGTTTGTTCTGTGCTCTTAGAATTGATGGCTGTTTTTATCAAAGCCTTTTGTTTTGAATTTGATTTTCATATAAAAATGAACACAAAAGACAGGAGCTCCTTAATAAATTAATGTTGACCATTCAATACACTCAATGTTATCAATCATTTTTTTGAGGTTAAAAGAAATAATAAGCATTACTGTGAACTTAATTTATTTAGAGATTTAATGGAGCACATCTTTTAATATAGTTAATTTGAAAAAATACTTAAAATATGAGCTTAACAAATATAAGTAAACTTCTTATCACCTCCTTATATTATAATCATAAAATACGTTTATTAGTGGGCACCAATGAACTGCACAAAATTCTAGGGGATCTTGTGACTTTTTCATTTCATAATTTCTGATTTTTCATTTCATAATCACTGACTCTTTGATATTTTGATCGGCCGATGTTGTAACGCTGTACGTATGATTAATTACACTGCGCGACAATTTTACATTTTTTTTTTTTGACTTGAAAAAGATCATATGCAAATGAAAGTAGAGACCGTATATAGTAAAACTGTGTTCTCAGTTTTTCACTTGCTGATATTTTCTCATTTTAAAAGGACTTCTTAGTTTTAAGGATATAAAAGTTTCCAAAAATTTATTTTAATATTTCTACCCATAAGTTAACGTCAATATGGATATCAAATGAAAGAGGACAATCTCTAGAATTGAAAAAAAAAAATTGCTCGAATTTCTCAGGACGAAAAATTTTAAATAATATCCATTGAAAAATTTATCCTTTTATATCCTTGAGAATTTTCAATATATTTTTTTCTAAAAAATATATTTTGAAATCTTATGTATACTTTACCACATTCTTTAGTTTTGTTCCTATAGATTTATTAATCAAGCCTTAACAAAAAATCATATTATTAATCTAATATTTAGAATAAAGAGATTGTTGAACGATGAAGGAATCAAGGTTGGCAAAATACTGAACAGTAGTTGTTACACATGAAGAGGACCAAATACAAGTGACACTAGAGATTGTGTATAGAAAGACCATGCACGCAGTTTTCCATATTTTGATCTTCTTCTTCTTTTTAAAGTAACCAAAATGTAAAAGACATAAAAATTTCTAAAATCAATTTAAATATTTCCCTCCGTACGTCAATATGGGTATCAAATTATAAAAATCTATCTCTGTATATGAAAGCTATTTTCCTTTTGATTTATCACGACGAAAAGTTTAAAAAAAGTACTTTCAAATGTAAACCCTTTCATATTCTTGTGAACTTCCAATAAGTTTACAGATCAGGTCTAGAAGAATCGACTGAACAATGAAAAAATATTTTATTTTTACTATAATTAAAAACAGAAAAGATCAATTCATGTAACAAAAAAAAAAAAATAATAAAACTAACTTATAAATTAAATTGAGATCGTGATTTCAGAATTTTAAAAAAAGTAAATAATTTTTCTAAAACAAACAACTTACATTATTTTAAGTTTTGCATTTCATCAAATTTTAGTTTTATTTTTTGAATATAAATTCTAAAAAAATAACCAGCGAGAATCTTTTTGTGATCTTTGACTCTCGTTTTCTCAAAGACTTGACGTTGTGGAAATATTTGTTATACAGAAGTTCTCTAGAAAAAAGTTAGAAAAATAAATAAAGCAAAACAATAAAATACTTTTGATTGTTCTGTCGATTGTTCTAAACCTGATCTAAAATTTATTAGAAGTTCACAAGAATATGAAAGGATTTACATTTTTAAAGTCCCGATAAATCAAAATAAAAATTTTGTTAGATTTGGCGTCATTTTTTCAGACATATTGCAATGAATACTGTAATAAATATGCAAATTTTGATTCTGTATCAACGGTGCGTAGTAGAGAAAAAGAAAAAAAATGTGTATTTCTAAAATTTATAATTCAGACTAGTTTCTGACATTTTAGTCTTCGTCAATGATTTTATTGGACATGTGATAATTGTTATAATATAATTGAATAGATTGTTTCTATATGAAATTTTTCTACTTGGGGTTCGGCCGTGGGATTTGAACCTGCGTCTATTTAACACACTCATCTAAATTCAGCTTTTTGGTTTTTTTTAATCTCAGAAGTCTCTTACAAATATGTTCCGGTTAAAAATGAAAAATTATGTTGGTCAGGTGGCGCCCCCGAATGGCTCGGTAGGCTCCTAAACTTTTACCAAAATTCTCAATTACTTTTTGCAATAAACTGTTGTCAATGGTTGATATCTGCTCGAGAATGTTGTTTTTAAGCTCTTGAACTGTTGTGGGATTATTGCTGTACAATTTCGATTTCAAAAAACCCCACAAAAAATAGTCGGAAGGTGTCAAGTCGCATGATATTGGTGGCGATGTTCGAACTTTTCTTTCAACAGGACCACTCTTTCTCTTTCTGTGTGGCAAGTGGCACCTTCCTGTTGAAACCACATATTCTCTACATATCCATTCGCATATCCATTTTGGTTTTCAAAAAAATATTGTCCGATGATTCCTCCTTACCACAAACCATGGTTGCTCTAAGATAACTCTTAGATTCTCTTCACCTTTCACCCCAATTCTGGCAATTTTGCTTGTTGACGTAGCCATTCAGCTGGAAGTGGGATTCGTCGGTGAAGATTATTTTGTTAAAAAAATCTTATCTTCTTCTTGTTTTTCGATAGCCTAAGAAACAAATTGTCGACGTAATGCATGGTCAGTAGGTTTTAATTCTTGGGTCAAGTGTATCTTGCAAGCCTTTAAATGGAGATCACGTTAAGTAATGCGGAATGGAAGTTTTTGGATTTTCTTCAACACTTCTGCTCACAGCTGCTACATTATCGATTGAACGATCACAACGTTGATAAATTCTGCTTTTGTTATCAGGAACGGATCCAGTTTCTTCAAATTTCTCAACCATGATGGCACAATTTGTTGGAGCATTTTTTCTACCGAATTTTGTTTTAAATTTTCTAATTCCACCTTGAAAACTTTTTCCATTTTCAAGAAATGTTTTAATAATAAAAACACGCTCTTCCTTCATGTAACGTACCACATTAACTAACCGGAATGTATTAGCAATCCTAAAATAAAAATTTAGAAATAAAATTCCATGTCCAAACAAGCAATCTGTCCAAACAAGCAATCTGTCCAAACAAGCAATCGCTATTTTTGAAGTTTTGAATATCTGCTTCTAATTTCCACTATTTTCAGTTTCGTAAGAGTTGCAATATCTGTGGTTTTCTGGAATAACCGCGTATTTCCATTTTTGTCAGTTTTGAGTTAACGATGCCAAAAAATTTTTTAACGCCTTTACATGTGTTAATTTTTTTTATATTTACCTTTTCTGAGTTTTTTCTTTAAATAACGGCGTAATTTAAATGTTTATTAAATTAATTTGCAGCACTAACGACGTATGTCAACCTACGTTTGATTGCTGACAAATTATTGACGCATAGCGACATACGTTGTTATTAATGAAAAAAAATTCAAAATAATTTTGGATTAGTTTTCACTTTATAACCACTTGTAAAAGCTTGGGTGTTTATTTCTGTTATTTTTTGTCACTATTATTCTTGATAAGTTGTTAAATTCTCATCCTAAGTCACGTTAACTTTTTTTTGATGAACAAAAAGATCCATTTTTCAAGCAACAACAACTTATGTCTACATGGGTGGTTGCATTGGTAGTTTTCTTTTTCAAAGAAAATGACGTTTGTCGACATAAGTTGTTTTATCTGCACACACTTTAAGTGTAATTTACATATTGTTTTTTTCGTCCTTCTCTAGGTCCTATTTCTCTAAAGATTTTTGACTCGAAATTTTATATAACTTTTTTTGGCTCCCCTGTACATTTTGATTTTATGACATGCGCAGTTATTCTAGAAAACCACAGATATGTGATGAGTGGTTTGTACATTCTACATATTGCACTTTTTACATATTTTAGAGATGTTGCTCTGAAGCGAAATAAATAACAATAGTTTTGTTCCCCAGAGATCGTCCTATTTAATTTTTTTAATCATATTAAACGTGGATGAAAATATTTCAATTAATTAAAAATTTAAACACCCCAGATTGAGAAGCCTAAAATTTTGCCGTTGCACATAAAATCGCCTAAATAACGAAAACTAAGCATAGTACAATAAGATGGCTGCCACCTATCTGAAAAACCACATCTGAATGGTGTACTAACTATTTTTTCTGTTACCAGATTTAAAAACTATGCGTCGTACAGCTAAATGTGTTCAATATTTTGGCCTCGGAGAAACAAACCTTCACAATTGTGGACTAATTATTTTTACGGTTATCATATTGAAATACATAAAATTTTGTGAATAATTGTGTATTCAGAATACACAATATTTAATGAAATTAACTTTAAATAAATAACACTATAGAACAATTTTCAAAAAAAAAAAAATAATAATAAAATCCTGTTGGGTTTAATGAAGGTTTTTAAAGCTGTCTATTTTTTATGTTCGGTTTGAGATCATGTATACATTTTCTAATGAAAGAAAAGATAATAATAAAGTTATCACTCTCCAAAAAATGTATTTTTTTTTTTTGGCAATTTGTTCGGCAAGGATGTTACCTTCGAAGAGAAACTGACAGGAGAAGAAGTAAAACCAAATATATAATAAAAATTAAATAGGAATGTAATGGATATAAAAAACATATTCTATTAAAAAAATATCATAAAATTTGTAAGGGAGCCATCAGAAAAAATATCCGGAGGTGACTGGTCCCAAAGAAAAAATTATATTCTCGAATAGCAATAGGGGTCGGTAATATATATTAACTCTTTCCGACTCTCCCTATTGATTTAATTAACGATAGGGAGTTAGGACTTGCCCCCGCCCTGTTCCACCGAAACCTGACGTGATCCAAAAAATTGACTTTTGACTTGAATTCAGCAACTTCGAAAACGTTAAAAGTCGATGAGATTTTTAGACAGTTGTGCAGTGAAATTAGTGTATATTATATTAAAGTATTTTTTATCTTCCATAATAAATAATATAATATATAATTAGCACATTCCAGCCCTCGAATTCGAGTGCAAATTCTAGAAAATTTATTCGTTTATTTATTTATTAAATATTAATATTATAATTAAATTATAATTATTGATATAAGACTTAAAGGGGTGCTAGCAACTGAGGTTTGCGACTCCGACTAGTTTATATGTACGTTTTAAATAAGATTTTGTAAATAATTTTCAGATACACATTACACATTACACATTGTACATTAATTTGATATTTTTATCACATGAGTTTTTGAGAAGAGCTGTTGGTATATTTGTTCCGAATAGGCGATTTCTGGATGTGTTGTATGTTATGTAATCGTCAAGGATGTAGTTGATAATAAGTTGTTTGTTGCAGGTAGGGCAAATAGGTGCAATAGTTCCATTGTACAGATGTTTGTGAATAATCATGAGTTTAGTATAAAATTTTTATCATAAAATTTTTAAAATAAAAATATTTTCGAAACAAGTCATGTTACGAAGCCATAACAGCTTAAAACAAAATACAAATGACCCCTACGAGATCGACTTAAATTGCCATAATATCGATATTATCATATTGATCTCAAATTGGGTGTGTGTGTGTGTTTATTACAACCATTAACCAGTAGTCCAAAAATAAACCCTATACGACAATTCTTAGTAATAACCTCCATCTAAAGCTCCTTCCTGATATTCACTTAAACTTATCAAAATCAAAAATATGGTACAGATTTTGTTAAAATTTGGTTTGTATACTTTTTTTCAAAAAAATAAGTGACTATATTATATACTAGTAGATTCCAGCCCTCGAATTCGAGTGCAAATTCCAAGATATTATATTTTTTCTTTAATAAAGACACTAAAGGTATGCTAATCAATTTTAGCCAATTCAAAATTCAACACTTTTTACTGTCGTTATTTTTCAATTCACCACACGGCGTCTTGCAAACACATTAACAAATTTAATATACTCACACACAGCATTTTATGTATGAGTAAGTAGTAACTTTAAATGCATTTTACTCCAAAAAAAAATGTTCAAATGTAAAAATCTGTAGATCTGGTGAACAGCTAAAAAGAAATAACTTTCAAATGAGAGATGTTTGGCCAAAATTGGATTAAAACTGACAAACTAAAATCGGTAACAAGAAATCGCCTTGTCTATTAACATTATAGATGATATTTAAAAAACAAATATTTTACACAATCATGCCTTCCGTGATTACAAAACTATGAGCAATAAGTATGTAGGCTTAAATTTTTTAAATAAAAACACATAAACCTGCGAATGTTTGAAAGACACTTAAATAAGTTTTGAAACTAAAAACATTAACTACGAAATACAAACATCTTATAACTGAAGTACTAACACTTCTTACAAATCCATGATATTAAAAAAGTTATTTAAGTAGATTTTTTCTCTATGTTTGCTACTTATTTTATATTTATAACTCCCTTAAGTAAAAAGTTGTTAATTTTTGCTTTGAGAAGTTGACAACTTTAAATAAAAATACGAAACATAAATACATATATTAAAATAAATCACTCTTATCCTATAACTAGTTTAATTTTAACGCCTTTAAAATATTCTGGCTACAATTGTCATTAATAATGTATAAAAAATATTTCCCAATTTCTATTCAAAATATTTTAATGCAAATAAAACATAATTTTGAGATTTACAATATGAATAAAATAAGAATACATATTCGTACGTATAGAAATCCTTGGGGATTTCAGCATAAAAAGTTAAACACACAAATGTTCTTTCCTAAACAAATATGAAACAAACAAAAAAAGAAACACACACATCTCTCAACCCTTTCCATGCAAAAAACCAAAATCCAATTAACAAATCATTAAACTTTCATTAAACGCAAGGCTTAACACACAACGTACTCGCATGATTTGTTGTTTCAAGTATTTTTGCAATTGGTCACTGTTAATAAAAGAGGAAAAGTTTATTTGAATTTGTTTGGTTTGAAATTTTCCCTCGTTTTGTGTTCGTTTCAAGTATGTTATGTAAACTGTTTCTAAAAAGTGCATTTGTGTTAATCCATTTTTGCGTGCGAAAATTGCTTTTGGGGGTTTTATTACACATATTGTGTATTTCATTTACAGTATGATACGAGTAGTGTTGATAAAAACCAATGGAAAATGAAATTTGAACAGTTTTTCTGCTATTTTAAAATGAAATTGCTGGTTTTTGGAAAAGACTTGAAACCATCTAAAAAACTGTGTAGTTATTTTTCATATTAAAACGATCATTTTACAAATCTGAGAATGTGTATATTGGCAAAAAAAGAAAAACAATTAACTAACGATTAAAAGGAACAAAAGTGATTATAAAAAATTACTGTAGACATTTATTTTCTTTTATCAAACTTCAAAATATGATATTTTTGTTAATATAATTGGACAAAGAAAGTCTTATAATTAAAAATAGTGTTAAATTTTATGAACCGATATTATGTTAAAAACAATGTGGAACATTTTCGGGGTCATTGTATGGGCGGTGAAAGTAGTTTGCCAATATAGTAAAACCCCCAAAGGGTTTGGCATTCTCAGGCGAAATAGTAGCTCTGGCTTAAATGAATAATTCTTATTAATATATCCATGTAAAAATTAATAAAAAAAATACTGATGATTTTATTTTATGTTTGATTTAATATCAAAAATATCACTCATGCGTAGACTTTATCAATACATAATAACACTGTGGAAGAATACCGAACGATTTTATTAGGTTATTATAGTAAAACTGTTCAACTGTTCGGTCCTGTGTGTATATATAGTCCCCTCCCAGAGCGATGAAAAGGGGTACGTAAAAATGAGAAGGCAAACGCGGTGTCGTTTTTCTTGATGGATGGCATTTTGTTGGTAATCACGTCCGGCAGGTCCTGAACTAGGAAGGAGAGGATCACAAGAAATCGCTGCATGCCTTAAAAAACATTTAATGACTTATGTCTCGGAGTACATAACTATGTACAGTGATGCATACGGAGGACAAAATAGATATATCAAATTAAGCCTCTCCTTACTTAGATTAGTTGGGTCAACTAACTTCGACATAATAAATATGGGGGCTGGCCAAACGATGCTTATTTTGGTGTAATTGAAAACCGAAGCAAGAAACAATAATTTATTTATTGTTATAATGACTAGATTGAAATTGTCAATAGTGCTAATATCAAACGCCCACTAAAAGAAGTGAAAGAAGTTAGAAACAAATATTGCGAACTGAAAAATGTCAGTTGATGTGTAATGGTACGGCGATGGTGGAAGATCCGCTTCCGTTTCCCTGAGCCTTTGCTGGTCGCACGTGCTTGCGAAAGGGCCTAGCTCGCCGGATGGGTGGGGTCTTGCTCAGGCCCAGGGAAACCGCACTACAGATTTTCACGTGCGATTTAAAAAAAAAACTGTCAAAACACGGACGCTAAATGTGACGGATGGCCATACTTACCTTGGGATTGGGGACTAGGTGTTCTGCCCCTTTTGCCCTCCCAACCATGTTACGTCGACTCCATCTTAATTGGAGGTAACCCACTCATAGAATAGCCTATGTATGTCATTATGTAACTTTTTATCTCTTTATCCCTAATACACATAGATATACATACACTCGTTCATAATCTCACTCTTTTCGTAAAAAAAAATACCAACTCATATTAAAAGGAGAGAGAGTAAGTGAGATTATTTAGTGAATGAAGGGGCAAGCTAATACCAATAGCTGAAAACCAGGTGGGAGAACGAGAAGGATTGCAAGCTGTAGTTGACCCATACATACATGAACAATCATGAATTCATATAAACAACGAAGAGACAAACAAATCGCTCCATTAATCAGTTTGCAAAAATATAACAAAAAAAAATTTCCATTAATATGTTACCATATAAGGTGAACTTGAAAATAATTTCAAGATCAAGGTTATATTTTTTTTTTTCTGCTTTCTTATTTTGCTTGTAACAGAAATTCTTTTGTTACAGTAAAGCGCAAAACGGATCACCGTCACAGATGGTCAGAATAAGTCATGGCACAATATCAAGTGGCTTCTATTTGAACGCAAGCTACCTTTTTCGTTTAAATTTAAGGAGGCACTAAACAAAGAAGTCCAATTCGATGAAGTTTATTTAGGAAAAGGTAGAAGCCTATATTATCTTCAAAATTTACTACACACTATCATGTACGCAACTCGTCGTACAGTTACGTCAGAGAAAGAACAAGATGATTGATTTGTTTAAATTTATTCCGCCCATGTAACACAGTTTCTATAAGAATCTATCAGTCAAACAACAACGAGACAACATCAGGATCAGCCCAAAAACGACGAATACGAAAACGACGAATTTTTTTAGCAGTAAACATTTGTTTAACCTTAAATTTCATAATTTATTCAATATATTTTTAATTAATTTGTTAAATAAATGAATTAATGTTTGTTATGACTTTTCTCAAAAGTTATACCGACATTTATTTTCGTAAAAAATTACAATAATAATTATTATTCGGATTAAAAATAAACCAAGTCATTTACTTTTATCTTTTTTTTTTTTGGAAAATTTTTGGAAAAATTTTCAAATTTAATGTATAAAATTTATATCGTTAAACAATTTTGAGAATAAACTTTAAAAACTGTTTTTTGTATAACCATGTGTGACCCCTCCAGATATATATTCATAGACCAGTGGGTTTTGAGTTGAAGCTGCTTCTTTATATGATAATATATGTACATATATCACTATAAATTCTCAATTTGTTCAGTTCTCACAAGTCCTGTATTCTTTTTTTCCATATTATACAAAAAATGAAAAATTAATCGATCAATTAACGAATTAAATTATATTGTTTTTTAAAATTTCAATAAAAACGAAATATAATTTTATTTGTTGAAAAGTAATATAAACTGACATGTTATTATGACTACAAAAAGAGTATTAAACGAGAAGGCCATTTAAAGTGCTAATTTTTTTCGCCAACACTCTAGTATATAAGACTCAAAAAGAAGTATTTTTTAATACAGTTCTTTTGAACTGAATTATAAGTTCAGGTGTCTCCAACAGAATTTTTTCATAGAATATTTTAGCCTGCAATAAATACCAAAAAGGTATCCTAAAACGTGCATTTAATGGGTTCAAATGTTCTGTAAATATGTTCTGCAGTTCACGTCCAGCATTGTCATTCAACAATATTATGTAAATTTTTCTAAATTTATGTTTTTACACAACTGGAATCCTTCATCTTTTTCATTATTTTTTTCCTGAAACATGTAACTACTCCACCAACATATGGCTGGCGAATTTTATCTTTTATATCTGTAATTTTTTGATATTGAAAATGTAAGTTTCAAAATTATTTGCTGGTTGAAATGCATCACATAGGCTTCTATAAAATCTCCACTAAAATGCTCTTTTCTTTATTTTCTTGGGATAAAGTTACCACAAACATAACAAAAACTATTAGCATCAAGTATGCAAGCTTATATTTTTATTATTTTCATTTTTTCACAGTATTAAATACGATTGATGCTTTTGCCAAAAAATTTATATGAATATCAAAATTTTGTAGATCGTTTGTATACAATTTTCCGATGAAGTTTACGTCTTCGACAAATTTCCTACAAAACATATTCACAGAACATTTCAAGCCTTTACACACACGTTTTAGGATATTTTTTATGGTATTTCTTGAAAAATTAACTAAAATGACCCACGAAAATTGCAAAGGTTAAAATATTTTACGAAAAATGCCTCTTAAAGTTCTGTTGGGGACATCCGAACTCAAAATATGGATCGGGAGAACTATTACACTCGCTTTTACGGGGTATTCCAAACAGTATTGACAAAAAAAAAAAAAAAAATAAAACTTAAAATGTGCCCACACAGGACCAAACGCTTTGAGGGTTTCACTATACTAACATAGTACATTCCTCTGGCATAGGAATTATTTACCCCAAAAAATGTGATTATGTTTTGTAATTAACAAAACCTGATATAAAAAAGGGGAAAAGAAATAAATTTTTAAAGATTTTATTCTATAAAGTTAGTCCAACTTGATTTGCTGAATGAACTGAGAAATCATAAATCTTGAGTTATAGCTGAAAAATTACTCAAATGAATATCAAGATAAACAAAAAAAAAATTAAAATGCCTGAGAACGCCAAGCCTGGTATTTTCACTCTGACTTGGAGTTTCGTACTATTAAAATCGACATTAATTTACTATTTTATATTTTATATTTTATAAAAAGCATTTAGAATGTCTTAAATCAAGTTTTTTCAAAATATGAACGTAGACCATTCAATATTGGCGCAAATCGGATAAGTCAGAATTCATTAAAAAGTTGAAATATTAAAAAAAATATTCTAAACTGTTTTTAAAGAAGGAAAATTTGGATTGATCAATATAAAAATGGTTAGGTTTTGACATAAATTTTAAAAACTGTATTCCATTTATCTTGTTGTAAACAAATTGAAATATTTAATATTAAATGTTCTTCCACATTTTCAATTTGACTATGTCCATAACTTTTCAAAACAATTCTTAACAAATATATTTCATTTTCATGATTTCAAATTTAATATCTCAAAAATAATCTTCAAATTTATGTACTTAATATCATCACATTAGACCAAGGACGATTCTACTTTATCATTTTTTATCAGCAAATATTCCATGAGAATGTCTGGATTTTGTTTGCCATCAGTGTCAATAATGCCCATTTTCATATAAAAGCATCACAAGAAACATTGTAATTTCTCCGTAACATCCTTTTACTTGGGGCTAAATAATTCATTAGCCATAATGCGTGTACTTTCCTCGGCACTTAGGCCGAATACCTTAATGCATTCTTTGCTAAATTTATTCGACATGGCTTTTGCTTCTGCAGCAGTAGTGGCCTATTAGAGGAGATGATAATTAAAGGAAATGATATGCAATATTTGCTACACTTAAGCAATTGGTTGTTGTTGTTGTTGTTCTTCGTTTGTGTACTAACTTACTTCCGCGTTATAGTTGAATGCCACAACTTAGAGTGGGAGGAGTTGGTAACTAACAGTTTTCATTGTTGCAAGTTGTAGAATTTAATGATAATTTTCATATTAAAGTCGGCTGCTTAAATAGTAATTTTGGCTCAAATAGTTTATTATTAAATTAATTCATTGATATAAAAAAAAGTTAAAATAAAACAGTTTAATTTGTTTGTACACAGCACATTTTTCATTTGCAATGAAAATTAAACGCAATTATTTGAATCACATTTTTCGTAATGTTTATATTTGCCTGCTAATTTTTAAAATATTTAAATTTAAATTAAATGAAATTACAAAAAAAAAAATAGAAATACTAGGCAGAAAAAGTAGACAGTTTTTTGTGGTTTTGTTTTAAAATTTAAATATTTTCACATATATAAACATTGGTCAACCAGTGTTGTTTATAACTCAAACAACCGTGAAACGAACAACGTTAATAACGGCAATAACAATGTTCGGAGTGCAACAATTAATGTTTTTCATGCTTTTAATTGGAATTGTTAATGTTGACATAATTTCAGCTAAGTCGGTAAGTACAAAACAACAGCAAATATTAAAAAAAAAAGTTCGGACTACATACATATAACAAATTTGTAATAAATTAAATAAAACATGTTTATCCATTTCTGTACTCTTGTGCGTAGCCCGAGGATAAAGCTATGGAAGCAAAGCTTTTGAAAATTCGTGAAAAGTGCATTCAATCGGCAAATTTATCTGATGATCTCGTTAAGTTAGTATCTGGTCATAAGATCTTTATCGCGGATACAAATGTGGCTTCAACGCCCAAGTCTTTGCAATGTTATTATTTGTGTTATTTACAAGAAAGGAACATTTTCATCGGTGATAAACCCAATGAAAAATTTTTACGCGAAATATTACCCATTATGATTAATGATCAAAAGAAGGCCACTGCTGTTTTGGATAAATGTATGAAACTGCAAAATGATAATAAGTGTACTCTGGGTTTCAGTTTCGAATTATGTTTGGTGACGGAAACGGATTTCTATATATATTAATTAATAGTTAATATAGACAATTGAAAGTAAAAATTTATTTGAAAATTATTAAATCAATAAATATATTTATGCATTTCAGGATCGCTTAACATTGACTATTTCTAATAAAGCCTGAACAAATTGAGTATCAGCATTGATTTATTTTCTAATTTCTTATTTTGTAATTTAAAGCTTTCAGAGAGAACAAATTTACCCCTTAAAATTAGATAAATTTCTTTTGTTTATAAGTTTTTGTTTTATAACATTAATTCCATCTCTATCTTATTCATTACAGATGAATATTTGGATAAAAAATAGAACAAACTTTTAAAAAATCTATGTAAATCTGGTTGTTTTATGTTGCAAAATTATTGTAACAAATAGAATAGGAAAAGGATAGGCCTACTAAAAAAAATTACGCGCCACAGTACCATCCAAAACAGACAGTGTCACACATAGCGTTTGATGTCCCACATCTTACAAAAAAATATCTACCTGCTTAGGACCACTCACCAGGGCCACGAGTATGATTTCATGGAAAAAGTACTTAAATAGCCATTTAGCTGTTAAAAGGTTCTAAGAATACGTAAAATAATTGGGATTTTATTTAAAATGCTTTCTAATTCGAAAGCAAGAAAACAAAATAATTGGTCTGGGCCGACTTATAGTATCCTGTACTGAAACCTTTTTGGTGATGATCTTAGAAATACGGAAAAAGTATACCACTTTAATATAAAGGAAAATTAAATTGACATGACACAATCCAAAGCTCTGTCAAAGTCTGTCGAAAGAGTCGGGAGTCAGCCGTGTAGAGTAGACTTAAATTAACAAAAAAAAATTTTATGCTTAAATATGAGAAAAATTTATTTTGATAATTTTTCTAAACTTCTTTGGCAACGTGCCAATTTTTTAGTGACTTATAAAATAAATTTTATTAAAAATTCAAAAAATAAAGGTTTTTTGCTGAGATAGAACTTACGAATACGTTACTGTCATGCTGCGCCTACTTTTTGACATTTAGGAGCAGTATGCTCTCGCAAATCATCATGAGTAAATTCTTGCTTGAGCAACGCTACTAGATTATCCAAACTTATTTTGAAAATCAGTCATCGGTTCGAGCAACTTATAGACGACGTCGGATCTTTATAGCGAATATGATCGGACATCTGAGCAAACCATTTATCAAACTGTGGATAGTTTCATACCACATACTCTCTACATGATAGAATAACACCAATACATCGAAGGATTGTGCATGATGAAAAGGTATCGCCGCTGTAAACGAAATTGTGGAAGAAGATCAAAATTTATCGATTCGACGTCGGTCGCAGGAATTGGAGCTCTATCCGTCCACTACATAAAAAATTTTGCGCAAAGATCTTTGCCTATATCCGTATAAGATCCAGCTGGTGCAGAAATTCAAACTACGAGACCATCATAAGCTAAAAATTGTGTTTAGCTCATTTGAGTTTGTTAGTAAACTAAATTGCAGTGTATGGAGTGCGACCAATACTCCAAAACATCCAGAAAAAATTCACCGTCCAAGAACAGCCGCGGTTCAATATGCCCGAAACCATTTTTAACTGAATTGGTTTTTCGAATACAAAAGTTTTTTAAGAAAATTTAATTTCTTGTGTTATTTTATACAATTTCAAGTTCTACGTGGCTTAAAAAACACCCTCTATATATTGAAAAAAAGTACAAAACTGGTTCGTTGTCACAAAAAAGAATATGAAAATCAGAGCTGGCTAAAACATATTGTTATTTATTATTAATTTTTTGAAAAACCAAAAAGCACCTGAAACTTAAAGAAGTAAGAAAATTATAGTCGGTCTAGACCGACCATGCATTTAGAGACCCTACCTCTCAGGCCCAACTAACTGGATATAGAAAATAAGCATAAACCAAATATGAGTGGGATTTTTATTAATTTTTTCGGCTGCAGATATGCAAAAGTTCATATCGGATGCTATATCTACATGGGGACTAGGCCCAAAAATGGACCGATCCTGACCACGGTTGGTAAAGTCTCTTGTATTTTTTGAAAATATATACAAACAAAATTTGAGAAGGATCAGTGCAATATTTTTGTTTTTTGATAGATTTAAGTGAAGATCGCGAAGCAGCTCTATATGGGGCCTATGACTAACAGTTGTCCAATAGGGATCATTTTTGGACTACTGATTAATGGATGTAATATATACATACAAACCCAATTTGACTAAGATTTGTATGATAATTTGGATCTTATGGCAATATATGTTGATTTCATAGGGGTCATTTGTATGGGGGCTAGGTCTTAACATAGACCGATTCTCACCAATTTCTATAGCGTTTATCCCATGGACGATGAAAGATCAAATATCAAATTTCGTCAAAATATATTCATATTTGCGACCTGCAGTTTGATTACAAGCTTTACATGGACACACAGACGGACGGACGGACGGACGGACATCGCTAAATCGAATCAGATAGTGATTTTGATTCGATCGGTATAATTAAAGATGGGTGTAGGTCAAATATTTTTGGTTGGTACAAACAGCAGCACAAAATCATTATACCCAAACCACATAGTGGTATAGGGTATAAAAAGAAACACCCCAAGGGTATGCAAAGTTTTTTTTTAAATATAAATCTAAGTATTGATTCAGATTAAAACTTTATACCTTTTATGAGAAAAACAATTGAATACAAAGTTTCTCAATTTCCAACAAACACATACACAGAGAAAAAATAGTTTACTAAAGTTTACTGTTTTTTCGATTGTATGAACAGAAAATTAATAAGAGCTAACTATTTGCGAAATTTGTTAAAAATTTCTTGTAATCAGACAATACTCATAAATTATCAGAAAATCGATTTGCAATAAACTCGGTAAACAATGCGATTACATATGTTATAATGTTATAATTTCAAACCTTATTATTAAAAGTTGAGAATTGCGTAGAACTAGATAGAAAAACGGCTTATTAGTTCTCAATTTTATATTATATCAAGTGATATTAATAGATTGCTTTCATAGGAATCTTATTTTAACATTTTACAAATCTTTAAATAGTGTTAACGCGAACAATTTATTTCATAAATAATTATTAATAATTTGAAACAAAATTTCAAAATCTTTTAAACATTTTTTTTTGTTAAAAAAGATAAAATTTGATAAATGAGTGGAAAAATAAAATAATTCAAAATATGTGCATATTTTATATTAATAAGCAGTATGTAAATTTAGAGTTGTGTGTTTTGTATCGGAAATGATTTAACAAACATACTAAATTTTCAACACTTGATTTCGAGGAGCTATAGGTTTAGGCTATTTCGTTATTAAAACAAAGAATATTTACGTACAAGTATGTATAACAAACGATAAATCAATTAACCTAAATAAAGTTCGAAACATTAAACATATGCATACATTATAAAATATATCAAATTTTATTAAGTTCCAATTAAAAATATATGAAAATTATACAGAAATTCGAACTAATGGATTTGCTGCATACACACATAAGATAATTATCATCATAATTATACTTACTAACATATTATAATGCATATTATGCATTAATTAATAATAAATTCATATTAGCAGACAGACAGACAGACAAACACTCTGCCATACAGAACAGTAGCAGTTTAACTACTTTTTATGGTAATTTTTAGATAAAACTAAAATGGATATGTGGTAATGAAACAGACGCTCAAACACACACACACACCCACACACCCACGAGCATTAAACATTTAGTGAGAAATTATTATATGATAATAGACAAATAGAAACATATCAGATCATAATAACTTGATACTGAAAATACAGACAGAAAATACATACAGATTTAGAAAAACAAACTGAAATAGTGTTGCACTTAAATTGTGCAGGTTTTTATTGACCAATGATGCATATAATTAAGCGATATTGTATGTGTGCGTGTGTTTATGTATTAGCAAATGATTTTTGTTGAAAAATACTCGACATATCATTATGTGACAAATAAGAAAACTATTTTTAAACATAATTAAAAATAAAATCATTGCACATTTTTGTAACTTATGTAAACAGTTTTAATTATTTATTTATAATTTTTTTTTATATAAAACATAAAAAGCACAAATACTTGAAAAAAAATATGGTTCATAAGTTGCAAAACAACTTAAACAAAAACAAGTAAGCAAATTATAGTCGGTCTAGCCCCCAACTATACGATACCTTATACCATGGTTAAGAGACCCTATCTCTTCAGTCCAACTAATTGCATATAGCAAATAAGCATAAACCAAATTTGAGTGGGATTTGTATTAATTATTTCGGCTGCAGATACGAAAAACTTCATATCGGATGCTATATCTATATGGGGACTAGGCCCAAAAATGGACCCATCCCGACCATGGTTGGTAAAGTGTCTTGTATTTTGGAAAAATATATACAAACAAAATTTGAGTAGAATCCGTGCAATATTTTTGTTTTTGATAGATTTAAGTGAAGATCGGGAAACAGCTGTATATGGGGCCTATGACTAAGAATTTTCCTATAGGGAGTATTTTTGAACTACTGATTAATGGATGTAATAAACACATACAAACCCAATTTGACTGAGATCTATATGATAATTTGGAATTTATGGCAATTTATGTCGATTTCATAGGGGTCATTTGTATGGGGGCTAGGTCTGAACATGGACCGATTCTCACCAATTGAAATAGAATTCATCCTATGGCCGATAAAAGCTTATATACCAAATTTCATCAAAATATATGCATATTTGCGACCTGTAGTTTGATTACAAGCTTTACATGTACACACAGACGGACGGACGGACGGACGGACGGACGGACGGACGGACGGACATTGCTATTTCGACTCAAAAAGTGATTCTGAGTCGATCGGTATAATTAAATATGGGTCTAGGACGAATATTTTTGGTTGTTACAAACAGCAGCACAAAGTCATTATACCCAAACCACACAGTGGTGTAGGGTATAACAAGCAAGATACCCTATACCATGCGTTTAGAGACCCTATCTGTTATGTCCAACTATTTAGATACAGAAAATATGCATAAACCAAATTTGTTATTATTGTTGTATTATTGTTATTAATTTTTTTACCTTCGGATATGAAAGAGTTCGTATCGGATGCCGTATTTATACAGGGACTAGGTCGAAAAATGGACGATACTGACCACATTTGGCAAGGTCACTTATTTTTTGCAAAAACATTCATAAACCAAATATCAGAAAAATCTGCGCAATATTTTTGTTTATTGATAGATTTAAGTGAAGATCGGGAATTAGCTTCATATGGGGGCTATGGCTAAGAATTGACCCATAGGGTTTATTTTTGGACTTCTGATAAACGAATGCAATAAACATACATAAACCCAATTTGACCGAGATCTATATGTAATTTGGATATTATGGCAATTTAAGTCGATCTCATAGGGGTCATATGTATCGGGACTAGGTTCAAACCTATGAACAGATTCATCAATTTTATAGCATTCAGAAGCATTGATAGAAGCTTATACATATACTAAAGTTCATCAAAACATATCCATTTTGCGACCTGTGGTTTGATTAAAAGATTTACATGGACACACAGATGGACGGATAAACGGACATCGACCCATAAAAGATGGGTCTAGGGCAACTTTTTTTGGTGGTTACGAACATCAGCACAAAGTCGTTATACCCTGACCGCATAGTGGTAAAGGGTATAATTAACGTAATAAAAAAAGTTACAGGTTATTGCTCTAATAAAGCCAGAAAAAAAATGATCTTGTTTGAGTACAATTAATACTGTTGCGGTAGTTTGAGTAAATATTATCAGAGAAACCTGTTTTTCAACAATGCTTTTTTAAACGATTTGAAATACACGGGCAATAAAATAAACTTTTTAAAATAAAAGAATCCCAATGGGACATGACATGATAAAGTTCACAAAATATTTCACATCAGCATATCTAGCGTGTAAAAACAGGCTTAGCTGTATTTATACTTCCGATCAAAAATGAAAAAAAAAAGTTAATTGAAATATACATAACATGTTTTTAATTTTTTATACGGACTTAACACTTAAGCTATTAATATTAGTTATATTCAACGATTCTGTTCATTTAAATAGTTTTTGAGTTTGAAAACCCGCATATAATAACTATCTATACATAATATACATATACATATACACCGTCTCTAAATCTTTGTTGAGAGGATATAATAATTTTGTTATATCAATTTGTTATTAAAAATAAGAATAGTTTAAACACTTCATTTTTTACTACTGCAGTCATTTATTCCTTTTATGTCGTTTCCTATCGATAAGAATAAAAATTATTTCCGTTTCTTTTAATGCCATCAAGTTTATAAACTCTTGTACACAGCCATTAAGACTTTTTTGTACCATCAATTTACAATGTCGATGACTACTACCGGTCATTTGGTCAGTTCTTTATGACAATATCATCGTCATCATGCAAGCATACATAAGAACAACAACAATACTGGGATGCTATTTGTTGATGTTGCTGTTAACAAGAAATCGCTTATACTCGTAAAAATAACATTGTAAATTACTGCAGAGAGACGCGACAAGATTAAGATCGAATATCTCGTAAAAAAAATGCACTTGTACACATTGATATAAAAATATCAACCAGCACGAATGAACACTGCATGTTGTTGTTTTTATTATAGAGTTATTAAAGTTTTTTTTTTTATTTGTTTATTAAGTGCATCATTATATTGTCATAATATTTGTACATAATGAACAAAAACTCAAAAATCGATATAAAAAAAATTTTATTGAAATAAAAGCAATAATGATGTTAAGGTAAAATGAATTGTTCGAAAAGAATAAACAATGAAATTCACATTAAGTTGTAGAGAAAAAAAACTAATTAATTTTAACAATTTAATGGAAGAAAAACAACAAGTATACATATTCAGTCAGAATAGACTACATGATACACTATGTGTTGCGAGAAAATTTTTCTTTTTCATTAAGCGCCTTTTATAAAAAAAAAGTGCTAAGGTGTCATTTTCCGCCTTTTAAACAAATTTCGCGTAAAAAATTTTAACTACATTTAGATTAACGAGCATACGTATGGACAAATTTAATTATATGAAGGATGAAATTGGCTCTGCACTTACGAAAATTTGCTTTTTAAGTTATAGTTTTGGAAAGGCAGTTATATTAAAGAATCGAATAAAAAAAATCATCAAACAAAAAAATAATATTTGTGAGATAAGAGCAAAATTTTTAACTAATTTTATAACATTAAAAAACTTTTCAATACTGTAATGAAGTTTTTAAGATTATTCAGTGCATAATTCCGTTAAATCTTTAATCTATAATATTAATAGGCTAGGCGATTTCTTGTGACCGATGTTTTGTTCTACCGTTTTATCCCGATTTTGAGCAAACTATATTATTTGAAAGGTATTTCTTTTTAGCCGTTTTGCAGATTTTCAGATTTTTTAATTTTTTCCTTTATTTTAAGTAAATTGCATTTAAAGTTGCTACTAACACATACATAAAATTATAAAATGCTATGAGTGTGTTTATTAAATTTGTTAATGTGTTTGTGATAAAAATGTGTTTGTTTTTTGTGTTCATTTGTTAATTTTCCTAGAATTTGCACTCGAATTTCGAGGGCTGGAATCTGCTAGGATATATTTAATATGGACAGAAAATTTAAAGCAATCTTTTGCTAATTACAAAATTACACAAAATATGTCTACCAAAATTAATTCACTTCAAACGTGTAATAGAATCAGAATTTAATATAAAAACAGTATTCTGGTCTGAATATAAATATGTTACGTTTTTATTTGAAATTGACCAGTTTTAATAAAAACATTTCACGTCCTTCATATTTTTTGATTGATATTCACATAAAATGTCACATTTAAGTTTCTAGCGCTTTTCGAATCATTCTAATTTTATGGCTTTTTGCGCTTTTTGATTGAAAAAGTTGGCATCGCTGGGTGAGATCATTAATGGATATAGAAAATTAACATAAATCATATTTTAACGAGAAATTTATGTCTCTATTTGTCTAAACATATTTGTTATAATTTACTTCCAAAAAACATAAACAAACCAAATTTGAGTAAAAGGTATAAAAATACAAAAATTATAAAATTTTCTATGTTCTCCCAATGAGATATTGAACAAGATTCTATGTTCGAACTAATGGTACATTATTCGTTCAGGTTCATCGGTAAAAAGTGTTAAAAATAGGCTAATTGCAAAACTTGCAGGCCAAATCTAGTTAAAAAAAAAGTTAGTCTATATTTCAATAAAGTAATTTGTTATAATAAAACTACCCAACAAACAAAAGTGAATACAAATAAGTACATAAATAACCAACAATCATGTAGTGATTTTTTATATTTTCACGTCGCTCGTTGGAGCGGAGTTCTTCTTTTTAGTTTTTTTTTGGACTTATTTGTATCTTGTGCTTTGCGTTTGATAGTCTAGCGCAGTAAAATTAATAATAACAAATTTATAAATAACTAGTAAATAGACTAATCGAAAAATACAATTAAACGAAAAAACAATTTTGTTTCTGAGTCAGAATTTGAACTACGGTATGATGGATATAAAAGAGCACCACCAACTACACAAACCTCTCATATAATAAACAATTCAATTTTAACTTGTGAAAAAACAATTTCAAAAAAATTAATTGCAATAAAATTTCATTGTCATTTTCCGACGCTGTCTGTAGTTAGAACCGATAGATCAGCATGTAACGGTATTTAGTAAGCAATAATAAAATTTTGAATAACTTCGTTTATTTTTTCCTGGGTAGAGTTATAAATTGTTGAACCGATATTCAACGTAATCTAAATTTGATACTAAATTTATTTAATTTTATAAATTTGCTATCAAAAGAAACATCGGTTATAAATATATTACAACTTAAACACCTATTTTTGAATTTTTAATTTTATTCTCAAAAACGTTCTTTTCTTCATAACGGTTTTCAATTCATTTTTTGCAATACTTTAAACAAATCAAATACCAACTGTAGCCAAAGCACTCGTTTATAAACAAAAAAAGCTTAAGTAATGAACCTGTCATAGTGTTTTTATACCCTATACCACTATGTGGTTTGGGTATAATGACTTTGTGCTGCTGTTTGTAACAATCAAAAATATTTGACCTACACCCATCCTTAATTATACCGATCGAATCAGAATCACTATCTGATTCGATTTAACGATGTCCATCCGTCCGTCCGTCTGTGTGTCCATGTAAAGCTTGTAATCAAACTGCAGGTCGCAAATATGATTATATTTTGATGAAATTTTGTATTTGATCTTTTATTGGCCATGGGATGAACGCTATTGAAATTGGTGAGAACCGGTCCATGTTCAGACCTAGCCCCCATACAAATGACCCCTATGAAATCAACATATATTGCCATAAGATCGAAGTTATCATACAAATCTTAGTCAAATTGGGTTTGTATGTATATATTACATCCATTAATCAGTAGTCCAGAAATGATCCCTATTGGACAACTCTTAGTCATAGGCCCCATATAGAGCTGTTTCCCGATCTTCACTTAAATCTATCAAAAAAACAAAAATATTGCACTGATTCTTCTCAAATTTTGTTTGTATATATTTTTGGAAAATACAAGAGACTTTACAAAACATGGTCAGGATCGGTCCATTTTTGGGCCTAGTCCCCATATAGATATAGCATCCGATAGAAACTTTTTCATATCTGCAGCCAAAAAAATTAATGAAAAACTCACTCAAATTTGGTTTATGCTTATTTTCTATATTCAGTTAGTTGGGTCTGAGAGATATGGTATATAAACGCATGGTATAGGGTATCGTATAGTCGGTCTAGACCGACTATAATTTTCTTACTTGTTTTTATTATTTTTGTTTGTAGTGGTTGGTTCAATAGCTTTAGAAATTATGTTGTTCTTTCACCAACATCTAAGGTGTTTTATATTGAGAATTTCTGCTCAAGTTTATAGTGGGTACAGAAAATCCAGTTTCTAAACAATTACTGTGTCTCATTTGACTGATTGCCTTTTTCTGATAGGTAATAGTTCCATTGAATCATTACTTTGTTTAATTACTCGTACAAATAGCGTTTGGATTTACTGAGACAGACTGTGTTTTGTAATGAATATGACGTTAACCTTAAAAAAAAAGTTAACATCATGATGAATAGAGAAGTTTGAAGTATACTTGTTGATATCGACTACTTTATTTGATCAATCGAAATGAATTTACTTAAATGTTTAACTTTTAAATATTTTCAGAAATTAAATTGCCTACTATACAACTATATATTTGTGGTACTTAAAAAATTCTGCACATTCGCTAATATTACACATCTTATGTCTTAAGCTGCCAATATTAAAAAAAAATATTAAATGTTAAATGTAAAAATGTTTTTTTTCTCCAAATATTTAAAGAGTAACTTGTTAAATTTAAATCTTATAAAACTCCTTGAATTTAAAAATCCTAACAATTGAAATGCCAATTTCTTAGTTTTTCCATTTTATTTTCAACAAGATTTGTTTTCTCTCTACAATTTATGTATAACTTTTCAATTATAAAATTTTTCTTATCACTGCAAGAGGCACCATTTTCATTTTCGCAAACTTTGAAACCAGTATCACATTGATTTTCACCCTTAATGTCCTTGAATTAATCCAAATTTGATTTGATCTTATCTTCACAAACAACAGGATCCAATTTTTCAATAACAACAGCATTTTGGACTTCATTGTCTTTCAAGGAACCAGCTTTTCAAAGAAATAAGCACCGAAACATTTCATATTCTTTGTGACATCAGAGAAATCACTTTGGTGCAACTTCGTGGCCTCTGCTTTGGAAACATTTTCCTGTTTAGTATATTCATTATTCATCATTGAGTCCGACGGGCTGAAAATTAAAAATTAAATTTAAAAAATATATATTTTTATTAAATAGAACACTTACTGTAGCCAAAGCACTAGCAATTAAGCCAACAACAGCTTAAGTAATCAAAACTTTCATAATAATTTTTAGATTTTCGTTTTTTCGTGGTGTATGATGTGGTAGTTTTAGAACTTATGTTGTGCTTCAACCAATATTTAGGGCCTTTTATATTAACAATTTTTGCTCAAGCTTGTAGTGTGCACAGAAAATCCAGTTTAGGTTTTATCTTTGCAAAAAATTACTTTGCCTCATTTTGGTTGTATATTTTTGACAGACAAACAATTGAATAAAAACGTGATTTGTTATTAAGTTGTTTTTTTGTAATAAATATTATTTTAACCTAAATAAAAGTCAACATCATAATGAATAGACAAGTCTGTAGTATACTACAAAATATCGACTAGTTTTTTCGATCAATAAAAATTGATTGCATACTAGATGTTCAAATTATATATTTGTGGTGTTTACAAATTTGCTTTTATTACTTTCAAAATTAGTTCCGCACGTTTGCTATTGTTATATATCTTATAAATTTTATAGATTTGATACATCTTATATGTCTTATACATCTTAGATATCTTATAGATCTTAAACATCTCGTACATCTTATACATCCTATATTATACATTTTATACATTTATACATCTATACATCTAATACATCTTACACATTTTATACATCTAATACATCTTATATATTTTATACATCCATATATCTTATATATCTTATATATTGCTTGCATCTTATACATCTAGTATATGTAATAAAATGGCAATATTAGGGAAAAACTTTAATTTTAATTTTAATATATATATATATATCTCTTCTCCAAATGTTTAAAGAGTAACTTGATCGAAAAAATCTCACAACACGGTTTTACTCTTCAGTTTTTTCACAAATATTCTTTAATATTTTTGATCAAGCTATTTTTGAAAAATATGTCAGCTTAGTTTGATTAAAATGAATTACGAAATAAAAGTGCGTGCTATAATTACAATGTGGAACAAATTCAGGTTAGCAAAAGTTAGGTCGATTCTGAGAGTGGGGGGTGAAAATAGAGGCTAAATTAGAAGACGCGTATCGCGGCGTTTGTTTATGTTAGTTCGATTTTTTTTAATCGACCTGCGAACTTTGCAGTCAAATGCCGATTTTCATCATATTGTTTATATGGTTTTTTGGCTATAACTCGTCGACTAATTGATATTTTTTGAATCTGTAAAAGCCAAATTATTGCTAGAGACCTGTGCAACAATTCAAATTTTTGTGGTGCTTATGAAGCAAAATGTTGGAAAAATTATTTTTTTTCATGCTTTTTGAAAATATTTTCCACAAAACTAAGTCTTTTTTGCTTTCTGTTTGATCTATAATATGCTTCTCAGGTTCTACAATAAATTTCATTTGAAAAGAAAACCAATCATAATACAAAACTTGCGTTTTCCAGCCTAATATTAATTTACTTCTCATTTTTTATGTACCAATTTTGTTCAGTGATGGTTTTGAAGAAACATTGAAAAAGAAATTACAAAAATATGGAAAAAAAAATATATTTTTGAAATGTTAGTTATGAAAAGTTTTAAGTAAAAAAATTAAAAATTTAATTAATGATTTGGCCAGCTGCCGTTTAGCAGGCGGCTGTGGATCAACATCACTGCTCTCTCTAATATCTTGGTCATCTTCGTCATCATCAGAAAGGTCGAAAATTTCGTCCAACAGATATTCTGGAATTTCATCTTTGTCTTCCCCTTCTTCCTCTTTTTCCTCGTCTTCCTCTTCTTAAAAAGTGTTTTTATACCACCAACAAATTTCAGCGAGAATTGCATCTGGAGATTTCTTTTTAGCAATGCCAAGTTTAATGTGGAGCAATGGCAACAAAATTTTCATTTCAGGAACAAGACTTTCGTGTAGCCTATTGTCTTTAGGCCATTTCCGTCCAATGCGACTATTCCAGTTATGCTGTTTGTACTGGTTTCTTCCTTTAATACCTTCTCCGTATCGTGAATCCCAATCGCACAAAAAACACAGATATTTTGGACGGCCAGAAGCTGTTAAGCCTGTAATCAATGAAACTATTTTGAGGTCGCAGCAAATGCGCCACTGGTGTTCGTTATATTTGACTACTTCCAGAATGTGTTTCAAATTATCGAAATTTTCACTAGTGTCAGTGCTATACGCAATCGGAACAGAAGGCATTCTATTTGCCTTGTGCAAAAGCACAACTTTTAAGCTGATTAGTGAACTAATGATGAATAAACGCCAATCATCTTTTTTATAGGTTAACCCTATCGTCTCATTAACTTTTCAATATCGTTGCAATAAGCGAAATTTTTGCATCATTCACATTGAAGAACTTTTCTAACTCTTTTTGGCGTTTCCGATATGCTGCTACTTTGGTACCTTTCGCCAGCAAATTATTTCCTTTCAAAAATGAAGCCAGTAGTTTTGATTTTTTCTGAGTCAAACACAAATTTGCAACAATTCCATCCAATTGGTTTTGTGTAACTAGGATTGGGTCCTTTGATGTTTCATAGGATGTACCTTCACCAGGGTCGTATTCTGAGAAGAAATCCATGGATGTAGCAGCGGCGGTTGTAGTACCGATATCTATTTGAAGATCAATACTTCGGTATGTTGGTACTGGAACGAATTCTGAGTGCGGTAATGGTAGTTGGACACTTGGCACTGCTACATAAGTTTTATTCTTTGCTTTCCTTCTATTCAAAGTTTTGTGGTAGTTGATACATGCATAGCAATTTTCTTCTTGATGCGGGCTGTTGTCTAACCACATCATTGGTATACCATAAGGTATAGCCTTCTTCTTTTCACTCTTCCATTGCATATGAGTTGAATAGCAATTAAAGCAAACTTTTTTAGGGGCATAGTTTGGTTTACGTCAATGATAAACTCTTGCGAGAAATATTGTTTATAGGTTTCCAAAAAAAAAAAAATCACTCGCATTGCCACATTTTTCATCGCTTGCTATGAAACGTCCACAAACATTACAAAAATGGTCCATTTTACATTTTGGTTCCGACATTTTTAATACAATATATATTATACAATGTTTTTTTGTTATTTTTATGAAACCGATGCACTTAACTTAAATCACTCACAAAATGAAATAAGTTCCAAAAAAATTAATAGCGAATTTTATCAGACCGAGCGAAAATTAAAAGACATCAGCTTCGGCTGAGTTTCGAGTCTTAACTGAATCTTAATTTTTGAAATTAGTTCGTTTGTACGAAATAAAAAAAAAATCGCTACCTGTGCGGTGGTTGAAAACAAAAAAGTTGTTTTACTTATTCCTAATTCTTGGAACTTCCCTTTTTAATTACTTCTACCTAAATCGCTATTTATTTATCGACTGAGACCATTTTCTTTTCAAATGAAATTTATTGTAGAACCTGAGAAGCATATTATAGATCAAACAGAAAGCAAAAAAGACTTAGTTTTGTGGAAAATATTTTCAAAAAGCATGAAAAAAATAATTTTTCCAACATTTTGCTTCATAAGCACCACAAAAATTTTAATTGTTGCACAGGTCTCTAGCAATAATTTGGCTTTTACAGATTCAAAAAATATCAATTAGTCGACGAGTTATAGCCAAAAAACCATATAAACAATATGCTGAAAATCGGCATTTGACTGCAAAGTTCGAAGGTCGATTAAAAACAAAATTCGAACTAACATAAACAAACGCCGCAATAAGGGTCTTCTAATTTAGCCGCCATTTTTACCCCTCACTCTCAGAATCGACCTAACTTTTGCTAACCTGAATTTGTTCCAAAGTGTAATTCATTAACAACTGAATAATATTGTTTTTTATTACTTGGAGCAGGTAGGTATTTAAAATGGGTCAAATCGGGGATCATCGTGCCAAGATATGGCCTAAAATATGAAAATGACTCAAAAAGACGCTAAAAATTCAGAGTGTTTGTAAATAATTACTAACTAAATAAATTGTTTGCTTTATCAAATAGTTTATTTAGATTTTTTATAAATCGTGCAATAAGTTCAGATATTAACGTGAACATAAAAAGCAGGTGGAGGGTATCAGAGACTCGGCATAGCCGAATTGCACACAATTATTTGTTAATTGTCATAAACTTATTTAATTTTTTTCGTGTTACAGTTACGATTGTAGTTCTTTAAAAAGAAATACCTGAAGATTGTTTATTATGCAGATGAACTGCCCTCATTACTTCAAGCAAACTCACTGAGGCACTTTTGAAGAAAATGGTAAAAGGATTTGCTGCCTGCAAAAAATATTTTTGCAAGCGGAAAATTAAAAACACAAGCCATTATATTTCAATACAACAACTCAACCCAAGCTATTACCAAACCGTCACCTAAATTTTAGCTGCTAAGATGATGTTAAATATATTGGTTGTATATGGCGATGCCACGACAAATTGTTTTGTATAAATACTCCGACATATTTTACAGCTTGTACTTCCTCTACCTCTTTGCCATCAATATATATAATGTTATTGTTATTTTTACGATTCGGATGAGGTCTAAATCTTATCAGTTTTGTTTTATTAGCATTTAGTACAAGTTTGTTTAACCTCGCAGACTCTGAAACTAGAGCACCATCTCGTTCAGCAAATGTTTTAAAAACCAGATCTTCTCTATACGGGTAAAAAATACACAAATCATCAGCGTACATAAACATCTTCCCATCAAGACCTAGATTGTTAATATCGTTTAAACAAGGATCCAAAACACTGCCCTGCGGAACACCGTGTTCGACAACATTCATTGAGCTCTTAGACGTATTAATTTGAACATATTGCTTCCTTCCTTCTAAACAGTTTTCTATTAGAGCCAATTCTGTACCTCTTATGCCATAAAATTTTAACTTTTGTACTAAAATCTTGTGATCGACAAGATCAAAAGCCCTAGAAAAATCGTAGAAAAGGCCCGCAAAACCAGTAAAATCTCTATCCAAACAGTCACATATGTAATTAACCACATTGATCACAGTCCATCAGCGCCACAACCCTTCCTAAAACTATATTGATTAGGGAATATAAGAGATTCTCTTTCAAAAAACGCTAAAATTTGTGAATGCAAAATTTTTTCAAAAACTTTATCAATTACCGACAAAACAACAACCGGTTTAAACTTTTCCACAGAACTGGCATTAATTTGCTTTGGAATCGGAATGGGTTTATGGAGCTTATTAGGCTCTCCTGAAAAGGGAGTTGAAGAGCACAAAAGAAATATTTCGAAATGTTATAGAAACCATAAGTTCATAAGTGGTAATATGAACAATTTATAATAACTATCTTTTTTTTGTAATCTTTAATATAATTTAATATAATTAAATTATTTAAAAATTCCCTTTCTGTTGTATTTGATGTACATATGCTACGATTTTTCCGATCTCCGAAAATCGATCGAACCGATTTTCTATGTTATTCCTTAAATTTTAAAATCTGTAACAACTCAAATACCACTTTGTTAGTTTTTTCATTTTATTTTCAATAAGATTTGCTTTTTTCTACAAAATTAATGTATAATTTTTCAATTATAAAATTTTTTTTATTACTGCAGGAGGCACCATTAAAGAATTTTCATTTTCGAAACATTCGTAAACTTTGAAACCAGTATCACAACGATCTTCACCCTTAATGTCCTTGCATTTCTCCAAATTAGACTTGATCTTATCTTCGCCAATAGCAGGGCCCAATTTTTCAATAACGACATCATTTTGGACTTCATTGTCCTTCAAGAATCCAGCCTTTTCAAAGAAACAAGCACCGAAACATTTCATATTCTTTGTGACATCAGTGAAATCTCTTTGGTGCAACTTCATGGCCTCTTCTTCGGAAACATTTTCCTGTTTAATACATTCATTAAAATAAATTTTAGCGTTAGCCTTTTGTTCTTCATTGAGTCCGACGGGCTAGAAATTGCAATAAATTATGTTTGTTCGTTAAATTAAAAAATATATATTTTTAACAAATATTTACTGTAGCCAAAGCACTGGCAATTAAGCCAACTACAGCTAAAATAATGGAAACTTTCATTATGATTTCTAAATTTTTTTTTTGTTTGCAGTGTTTGATTCGATAGTTTTAGAAGTTATGTTGTTCTTTCACCAACATTTAGGGCTTTTTATATTAAGAATTTTTACTCAACCTTGAAATGGGTACATAAAATCCAGTTTAGGTTTTTTTTGCAAACAATTTGTTTGTCTATTTTTGGACAGATAAACAATTGAATAAAAACATGATTTTTTATAATTTTATTTTTTGTAATGAATATTATTTTAAACTCAAAAAAATAAATCAACATTATGATGAATAGACAAGTTTGAGGTAATAATATCGACTAGCATTTTCGATCAATCAAAATTGATTTACTTAAATTTTTAACTTTCAACTTTCTTTAAAAATATAATTGCATATTTTTTGTTCTACTGTTTGTTTGTGGTGTTGTGTTTAGAAATTTCTTTTTATTACTTTAAAAATTTGTTCCGCATGTCTGCTTATCTTTGGTTAGTTTCAAGTTACATGTCCCTTTTATATATTTGTGTTTTTCGTATTCCGTATGTATTTGTATTAAAAAAAAAATTTATGTTAAACCTTAATAAAAAAAGGGTATCTCTTTAAAAGATTTGACTTTATTAAAAATTTATAGACCTACTAAACTGTGACATTTTCTAACTATCTGTGCAGATATATTCAACAAACATGGTTACGTTGATCCTTATTCTACAGTACACATTTCAGCAATAATAGTTTATTTTTCTTGTCTTAAGTAGAGTACGATAGAGTAGAGTTAAGAGATAAGAAATTGATGAGGGTTAAATTACATTTGTTCACTTAAAGGATTTTTATTTAGTTAGAAGACAAAAAAAATGTTTGAAAAAAATAATAGGTTAAATTTAAGAATTTTTACCTCATTTTAAACTTTTCATAATAACTTCGCCGTACTTCACCGTTACTGAATTGTTAGAAAGGCCTCAGCCTATTTGCCTCTAAAGTTAATTAAATCGTCATCAATTTATGGACTAATACGCAGTATCAAAGTTTTATTTCATTTTTAAGAGTTTTAAGAATTCACGTATTTTCAATTATAAATACTAGGGATGCCAAACGGAAAATCCCGAATTCCGGGATCCAAAAATCAAAATAATTTTATTTAGTAGTAATTAAGAAAGGAAAGCAGAGTATTTATTTTATTCTTTTAAGTTTTTTAAAATTTATATATTAAATCTGCGTTTGATAATAATTTGGATATGAATATATTTATTTCATATTAAAAAAAAGTCGATATAGGCGATTCCATGATATCATTTTAATCTGATAAATCAGATAAGGATCTAAAGGAAAACTATCATGTTTCCAATACAACTGATAAGATATTAAAAATTTATTAACAATATTAAGAATTGATCAATTATAATAGAATTAGCTTCTTATTTTGATATGTTTTTAGCAATTAATTTTTTTTTATTTCTTTATTTAAACATAAAATAATTTAAATGTTAAATAAATTAAACAAATTAAAAAAAAAATGACTTTGAAAAATTAACGAAAAAATAAATGCCGTAAAATTCCAATATATCGTTATGTTGAAAATTCCGAATCCCGGATTTTACAAAAGTAAGTTGCCTCTGGCAATCCTAATAAATACGTACAAAACCAGAATGTTTTTCTTTAGAAAAATAATGACTTCATAAAACTATTAAATAAGCACAAAAAAAAAAAACAAAATTGTATCTTGAGATACAAAAAAAAAAAAAACAAACTTTGTGGTGTGTTAGTATTACAAAGATTTGCAAATTGACATGATATAAAAGCACCAGAATATTGTCTAAAGAACAACACAACTTTCGTAACTATCAAACATTCCGGACGAAGAAAAATCTAAATCATCATGAAGGCTTTCATTGCTTTAGCTGTTGTTTGCTTAATAGTCAGTGCTTTGGCTTCGGTAAGTATTTTGAAATTTAGTTAAAATTTTTAAATTTTTCATAACATCATTAATTTTGCTTATGCAGCCCATTGAATTGAATGACGAACAAAAAGCCAAGGCTAAAATTCATTTTGAAGAATGTCTTAAACAAGAAAACCTTTCCGAAGAGGAAGCCACAAAATTGCGTAACAAGGATTTTGCTAATCCCTCAAAGAATTTGAAATGTTTTGGAACTTGTTTCTTTGAAAAAGTTGGAACCTTGAAAAACAACGAAGTTCAAGATGATGTTGTAATTGCGAAATTGGGCTCTATTATTGGTGAGGATAAGACAAAGGTTATTTTGGAAAAATGCAAAGGCATTAAGGGTGAAGATCGCTGTGACACTGGTTTTAAATTATATGAATGTTTTGAAACAGAAAAGTCAAAAATTACGGCTGCCTAAAACTTACACATCAGGAATTTTTTTTTTTAAATGGAAAGAAATTAATCTACCTTCTTTGATATAATAAAAAAATATAGCAACAAAAAATTGTGGTGGTTTTATTTAAATTAGATTTTCAATCAAAGTTTATGTTAATTAAATCGTCAGTTAGCATTCTAAAAATTACAGTTATTTGCCTTGAAATTATATCTATTTTAGAAATATCTAAAGAAAAAATAGAAGTTGAAAGGACATTGAACAACCGACATTAGATATTACAATATTCGATAGCTAAAAATAGAAATAATCTGCTGAATAAAGACTTTCACGGCAATGTGGGTTCTGACTTTCGATTCGATTTCGATCCACATTTTTACACATTATTGATAATTGGTGTTCTACAATTTATTCGTTTTTAGTTTAGTTAGAATTACTAAAAATTAAAAATTAAAGCTTCCTTAACAATTATTATTATTATTTTCATCATAATGTAATATATGTATATTAGCAATGTCAAATTATCATATTTGTCCTTAGTGTACCCTCTGTGTTATTTTAAGACTTCAGTCTGGTTACACAGGCTAACAAATAAATAAATAAATGTAAATGTAAACAAACTTGCATTTTTAAATGAAAATATGTGTAACATATGCAATTTTAAGAGATTTTAACAACTCTTGCTGTATACATTTCAAAATTCTATTGATTTTAGTAAAATCTATGTAAAATAGATCAAGATACTAGGTATCGTTTTCATGTTACGACAATTACTTATTTGAAGAAATTGTTATTATATTACTTTCACTATGACTTTTCTGAAAATAATTGACTATGTTTAGAAGTGTAAAGTAGAACCCGAAACTGTGCTTCGTTTTATATGATATGATCAGAATAGGGGTGAACATTAGGGTTATAACTTGTTTTTGACAAAATTTTTTAATCGTTCCTCGCTATACTGATACTGATACTAAAAATCATTAAAAAGTTCACACACCGAATTCAGTTTAAAAACTCTCCCAATATTTATTATTACTAGCAGATTCCAGTCCTCGAAATTCTAGCGCAAATTCTAGGAAATTTTATTTTTTTATTAAATAAAGACCCTAAAAGTATGCTAATCAATTATAGACAATTCACAAATCAACACAAAAAACTAACTCATTTTTATTACAAACACATTAAGAATTTTAACAAACACACACATAGCATTGTATAATTTTATGTATGTGTTAGTAGCAACTTTAAATGCAATTTACTCCAAATAAAGGAACAAATTTAAAAATCAGTAAATCTGCAAAACGGCTAAAAAGAAATACCTTAAAAATAATGTAAGTTTGGCCAAAATCGGGATAAAACAGTAGAACAAAACATCAGTCACAAGAAATCGCCTAGCCTATTAATATTATAGATTTTTGAAAATTTTTTTTTATTTATATAGTTACCATATGGTATATAATAATAATAATAATAATAATAAATAATGTAATATATATTACATATGTACATTAGGGTGGCTGTTAATAAAAAAAGTATTCAAACTCTCGCTCCCAATCCCTAGAAACATGCGAATAGCAAAAAAACGAAGAAATACAAAGTTTTGGGCCAATCAAAAAACATTAAGATGTCGCTCAACGCGACGGAAAATTTCAAGTGTGTTTATATGGGGAAAATATGACTCTTTTTCAGATTTTACGAAAATTTCGTTCAAAAGTTTAATTTTGCTGACAAGTTGTTATATAATCAGTATTAAATTATCTTTTCAAAAAACTATAAAACTTCAAAATCGAATAAAAACTCGCCAAGAAATAGCAAATTCCCCAGACCACTTTTGTGCCAAAAAAAACTATGTCATGAAATTTTATGGCATTTTTTTCAATTTTGAAAAATTAATTAAAGCCATAATTTTTTTTTACTTACAAGTACCTAGATATGAAGTACTGTTTTATTACCACGTTGTTAACCTATTGCGCATTGAGACCGAATATGGGTAATTTTTTGGATAAAATTTTGAAAACTCCTTTTTCAAGTTTTAAAAAATTTTCTTAAACAAAATTTTAAAAAGTGGATCTGGTACTTTAGGGTTTTGTTAAGTACATGTCAGAGATTAACTGCCAGAATTTTTTTTTGACAAGTATTTCATTTTTGCGGGTTTCGAAAAAAATGGGATTTTTGTGAAATATTCTGTAAATGTACTCTTTCTAAATACTTTGTATCAAATTCATAATTTTTCTACAAAATTGAAAAAAATGCTTTACAAAACCAAATTGTGTTGAAATATCAATTCCCCACTTAGCTAATTGTTTATATATTCACATCTTGGCTGCTTTATCGGTATCCAAATTTGAATTTTTATCTTCCAGACGGTGAGAAATCCATGTTCTCTGCATAGTCATCACTATAAAACATTGTTGAGTTCTGGTTCAGATTTTGGTATATCTGACACCTTAGTTGTATCGTATATTTGCATTAAAGTTATCACCATAAAGACGATTTAGTATTTTTCATAGTGTAGTATCAAGTTTTGATCTTTTTGTTTTTTTTAATACCTACTTTAATCCAGAGGTGAAACAGCTCTTCAAAAACACACTCTTCCTTTTTATATTTTTTTATCTTTGGCTATAGCATTAAGTATTCCAATAGTATTTATACCCTATACCACTATGTGGTCAGAGTATAATGACTTTGTGCTGATGTTTGTAACTACCAAAAATATTTGACCTAGAGCCATCTTTTATTATACCGATCGACTCAGAATCACTTTCGGATCATATTTAGTGATGTCCGTCTGTATATCCACGTTAACCTTGTAATCAAACTACAGGTCGCAAATATGAATATATTTCGATGAATAAAAATAAACCATGTAGGAAAATTCTACGAAGCTCACTCCCTATCTTCACTTAAATCTATCAAAAAAGAAAACTGAATGTTGCACAAATCTTTTTCCAATTTGATTTGTATATGCTTTTGCCAAAGATAAGTGGCCATACCAAATATGGTCAGGATCGGTCTATATATATAAATATAGCATCCGATAGGAACTTTTTCATATCTAAAGGCAAAAGTTAAAAAATTAATAAAAATGCCACTCAAATTTGGTTTATGCATATTTCTTATATCTAATTAGTCGACCTAGACCAACTATAATTTTCTTAATTGTTTTCTTTTGGTATTCTATTTAACTCACATACAACAACAATTCTACGTTTTGTATACCATATCATCTAAAATATTAATAGGTAAGGCGATTTCTTGTGATCGATGATTTCTTAAACAGTTTTCTGCCGATGTTGACCAAACGTATCTAATTTACAGATTTTGTAAATTCTAAATTATTTTTGGAGTAGAATGCATTTAAAGTTGCTACTAACACATACATAGAATTAGGCAATGCAATGTGTGTGTTTATTAAATTTGTTAATGTGTATGTGAGTTTGTTTTCTTTATTCACAATAAAAATTGTGTTGAATTGAAAAATAATTTTGGACATAAACCAGTAATGGGACATAAATCAATAACGACAAATCTGTTGAATTGTGAATTGGCTAAAATTGATTGGCATACCTGCGGGGTCTCTATTAAATGAAAAAATAGAATTTCCTAGAATTTGCACTTGAATTTCGAGGGTTGGAATCTGCTAGTTTAGTTTAATCCTCCTTAAATCCTTTAAAAGTTCTTGGTCCACGTATTTGAATTTTGTGAATAATTATTGTAATTTTTTAAAATTTCATGTTAAATAACACGAACGATAAAACATATGCTTAATAATTAAAATACTTGTGATACAACTTTCGACACTTCCCTAGGCACAAGTGTATAAAACACGTTTGCTACATGACCTCTTTTAACAAACACGAAAAAATAATATAACATTTCTTAATATTTTTTCATGATCCATACGGCCAGGCGGTGAAGAATTTGATATTTGCAAAAATACCAAAAGTTATACCCTGGTGATCATGTGTGAAAAAATAAAATAAAATATGTATAAGGAAGGATATATATATGTATAAGGATTTTGTATAAAGTTATATGTAGCTGCTTATAAATCTTACAAACATTTGAAATTTATATTAAATTTATGATAAAAAAAGTTTTTTTTTTTTAATTTTTATGGTTTAACATTTGATAGATATTAATTCCATTTCATATAATTTTGTTTTTAATAAACTTCAGAAAATCAACTTAGAACCAAACCTTTTCTACATTCCTCTAACACCCATGTCTCGTATATGCTTCATCTGTTTTATTTCATTTTTTTCGTTTTGTATTTTATATTTGATTTTGATGTTGTTTTCATTTCATTTGGGTTTGTCTTGGTTTGAAAGTTAGTACTTGGATGTATTTCGCTTTTGTTATTTATACCCTACATTACGTTGTGGTTCAGAGATTAACGAGTTCATACTGATAGTTCTAATTACAAAAAAAAACATGATCAGCCTATACCCTTAGGCCAACTGGGAAACGATGAACGCTGCTGAGAGAAAAACGGATATATTTCAATACTGTACATCAAAACAAAAACTGTTGAACTAGAATAGATTTTGTGAGTTTAATTAATCCACAAAGAGAATATGCAGTTTTATTTATAGCTTCAGAGCAAACTATGGCAGATCAAATATGGCACGCGATATGGATGATTGGACTTTAATTTTTAGCTTAAAAATAAATTTCAGATCAAATTTCACAAATACGATACCCGCTATGGTTGCATTTTGATCCTGCAAATCTCATTAAGATTCTGTTTATACCCATAAATAACCTTACCAAGTATTATTGGAATCTGATACTCATGCTGTAGCATTACATTTAGTCGGACTATATCGTCTATAACTTTTATTCATTTCAACTTTTTTCTCTGCTATTTGGGTGTGCATTTTTCTAAATGTCATTTTGCTGTCAACTCGTGGATAATAAGATTACAACTATGTAGAAATAATAGGATTCTAAAAGTTTTGTTGTTGTTTTTGTAGCAACTGCTACTTGCTTTTCATCTGTTATTTTAATACCATTATTATTTCACTCAAAACGCAAAAAACTTCAATATTATATAAACTTAGCTAAAAAGTCTTTTTGAAGTTTGAAAACAAAATTAAGTAAAAGAAAAGTAAAAAAATATAAGAGTTTTTTGTGCGATTTTTCTTTCGTCGCACATTTTTATATGAATTTCTTAACCACCCTCTTTCAAAAAAAAAAAAAGAAAAAAAACAGTAACTTTTAAAAATGTCGATGATAAAACCATATTAAGAAGAAATAGCAAAATGAAGAAAAAAATTTGGTGTTAAAAATATATCTATTTAGCTTGTATTATTATTATTATCTTTGCCAAAGCTCTTTTTATAATGATGAAAAATATATTTTTGAAATTGCATTTGAAAAACCCTGTCTTTAATGAGCACGAAAAAAATAAAATTAATACTTATAATTATAGTTTTGCTTTAATTTTACTGACTGATTAATTATAAGACTTTGATCTTGATTAGAGATAATTAAGTGTTGATCATTTAATTACCACAAATTTAAAAGTGAACTTTGATTTGTGTCTTCTAATACGAATATGTTTTGTTTGAGCATTATCATGACACGCGTTTCGTTGTGTTTTGTTTAATAAAAAAAAAACCGGTTGCCGGCAAAAATTTTATAGTATACAATGTTTTTAAATAAACAAAAATAAATAAAAAATTAAGTAATGTGAGAATAAGTTATACACGTAAAAAATTTCTGTTTTTATTTGAAAAAGCTGCAGTAACAGACATTTATCGTGTTAATACTTATGCACAAAAAGTTGAAATAATGGATTTTCATAGAGACATACAAGTATACAAACAAGTTTAAAACGTTTTTGCCAATTGAAAGTTAATCAATTGAATGATAATTTTTTCAAGCGCATTACAGCTTATCAGTTAATGTTGTTTTTTTTTTTCTTGTGAAAGAAAAATGAAAACATAAATTTTTCTACGTAAAAGCTAGTACATAAATTGAAAAAACACCACACTAAAGCTGGCGGGATCCTGAAGATGAACTCTAATCAACCTCAAAATTCTATATGGTTTTTGCACTGATACAGCTTAGAGTTGAAATTAAAATCGAAAGAATAAATCCCATACCATGGAGCTCAACGAGATATTGGAAAAAATATTTGTTTCTGTCGCTAAAGAATTTAATTTGTAAGGGCCATTATTATAATTGGCCAATAGTGAAAGTTGGAATGTTATTAGTTTTTCGTTATTATAAGTATACTTTAAGCTAAAAGTGACCGATAAGCCAAAGGGAAGATAGTGTTGTCGTTAACTTTTAACGTATGGTTTATGATTTTTAAGTTGCCACAATTTCTGAACTGCGAAGAAAAAGAAGAAATTCACATTAACTTAGTTTTGGAACTAAAAATAGAAATATAGAAAGCCGACCAGACAGACTAAATTTCCTTATTTGGCGTCATCATTTTAAAATTTTTAATATAACACGACACAAAAAGAAAAATAATCTAACCCCTAAAAACAAAGTTTGAATTAAAAATCTTTCTTTCCTTATGTATATGAGTTTGGAATATCACCGTGACTATGAGCGACTGTGCGTAACTATGTCAAAATTAATCTTTTTCCACATCAAGTCTATCGACCAAGTTTCAGATCGATCGGATAAGGGAAATGGGTTTTAAATCGCTCCGTGACTGTGCGTGACTATGCGTGACTGTGCGTGACTATGTCGAAGTTAATCTTACTTTACAGTTTGTATATCGACCAAGTTTCAGATTGATTGGATGGCGGGAAATTCATTTTAATTCTCTCCGTGACTATGCGTGACTAAGTCAAAGTTAATCTTTTTTTCACAGCAAGTGTATGGAACAAGTTTCAGATCGATCGGATGAGGGGTTATGACATTTAGATCACTCCGTGACTGTGCATGACTATGCGTGACTGTGCGTGACTACCCCAAAAATAATCTGTAGTAACAACAAGACCATGGACCAAGTTTCAGATCAATTGGATAAGGGGGAATGGGGTTGACCCACGACAAACAGACAGAGAGTATGAGTTAAAAGAAAGAGTTTAAAAAGCAAATTTCACATATTTTTATTGTTAGTTTATTATTAAAAAAATAAATAGAAGTATGTTGCCATTCACTTTTTCAAAAGTAATCGGTTTTTCTTTTGATGTTACCGGATTGGCAAAAGTATTAATTTTATTCTACTGAGAAGTTGTAATAACGAAAAACAGTTTAAGGTCAATGCTTTAAGCGACCAATGCTTTAACTAAAGTTACGTTTTACTATTATTTACTTTAAAGGCAAGTTATAATAATGGCCCTAAGAGTAAAAATATGTAACAAATAAACAAATATTTGCCAATCCTTGGTCGTAAAAGCTTAGAAATAAATTTTCTCTTTTATGTTTTGCTATTTAACCTCTTAAAATGAAGTTTTTATTAAACTTTAAATTTCTGTTAAAGTAAACAGTCTTAAAATTAAAAAAAAAAATGTTTCCAAAATTTTAAAAGATTCGATAGACCAAAGATAAATTTTGAAAATTTTTTAATTAAGATAGATAGTTAAATAAAAAATTTATCTTCGGGAATTTTTTCTTTAAGACTGTTAAATAAGAAACGTATTACTTTGAAAAAATTCCCAAAATTGCTCTTCGGTCTATCGAATCTTTTATAATTTTGGAAACAATTTTCTTCAAATTTTAAGACAGTTTACTTTAATAAATTTAAAATTTTTTCTTTAAGTGTTAAGTTAAATAAAAAATTTATCTTCGGGAATTTTTTCTTTAAGATAGTTAAATACAAAATTTATTAATCTTAAACATTTCCCAAAAATGGTCTTTGGTCTATCGCATTTTTTAAAATTTTGGAAACAATATTCTTCATATCTTAAGACAGTTTACTTTAATAAATTTAAAATTTTTTCTTTAAGTGTTTTCATTTCTAAAATATTGTTTTTCTTAATCATGTAATAAAACCAAATCTACTTTGAAACAATGCAAAGAAAAAATCCCAAATCATGTTTAAGCCATCATATAAGTGTAATTAACAATAATAAAACGCAATTAGGGGATAGTGGGGAGTTGTCGTTCAGGTATTGTTTTTTGGGCTAAAAAAAAAAAACCTAAAGTCATTGCATTTCCAAAAGCTGGCTCAAACTGGCATTGTTAAAAATGGAAAATTTGTACAATTGTTTATTTTACTATTAAAAAACTGACAGTACAGTTTAACTAAAAATCAACAAAGTTCGATTTGTTGACAATGGATATAGCTGTATATACCGACTGTTTAATGTGCACTATTCAAGTGCCCATGTATTTAAAATATTTTGGCTCGTGCTCTTCGGCAATGGACTTTTCTATCATAGTTTGGTCTCATCAGGTTGAAAACTTCCATTGTCATCAGCTGGAGAAAGTGAATAATGAAATACTAAAAATATTTTGACAGAAGTTGGAACCTGTAAAAAGTTTTGCCAAGATGTGCTCCACAATTCTCCAAAATTCCCTAATCAATTATTCATTTAATTATGTAAAAAAAATCGTAAAAAAAAGTCATAAACCAAAACATAAAATTTCCTTAATAGCCAAAAAAATCTTTTGATGCTAATATTTAGCGCTTTACTAAAACAAATCCTATAGTTCACATGAGTCACCAATAAAAATAGACCTTAATAATAACAAAAAAATTATGCATTGTTACATTAATTAACTTACAATAAAACAAAGAAATAGCAAACAAAAACTGAGCTGGTTGAAAAAAAATTGCGTTGTACGAATTATTCTAAGAATAATTTTGTCAAGGCGGATTCGGTTAGAATAATATGAAGATTGTTGGTCTTGTAACAATAATAATAAAGCATATATCTTCCCATACTTTTAATTGCACAATAATATATTTGTGCAATGTTTAAAAATCTCTATGTATGCTGTCTAGTACTTAACTTACATAGAACCGAATAGTAATAGCTAATTATTACACTGTACAACAATTTTCAAAAAAAAAATTAAATATAACAGAAATATAATAGAAATATAATACGAATATAAAAAACATATTCTATTTAAATAAATTTAAAAAAAAAATTATTTAAAGCTGTACAAAGATCATAAAATTTCTAAAGGAACCCCCTAAGGAGAGTGAGGAGAGAATACGTCCCATAGAAAAAAGGTTTCTCTCCAAAAAAAATAATAGAGTTCGATCATATATATTAACACTCTCCGCCCTTCCCCATTGATTTTCTTAATAATAATGGGTTAAGACTTTTACCCCCTCCCCAAACATTTAGCACAAAAGCCTGACGTGTCCCAAAGAATTGATTTCAAAATTGGGGTCAACGACTCCGAAAACATTAAAAACCTTCATGAAACCCTACGGCATTTCCGGACTATTGTAATTAAAACATAATTACCCCCCAAGTGAATAAAACAAAAATTCTATATTTAGGTGTTATTGGAAGATTTTTATAATACAATTCCAGTTGTATTAAACAATAAAATTGGTCAAATAATGTCATGATGATTATATCAAATTACAATAACTTTGAACTTAAATCGAAATGTTACTCCTAAAATCGTTAATAATATTTTGGCCGAATAAATTATTATACTAAACCAAGAATTTTCAACCTCTAGCTCTAAGAGTTCCTGAAATACGACCCCAAGAAGAGAGAAAATATAATTATAAAAAAACTCATTGAAGTGATTCAAAATAATTACTTTTATCGAGGTCTGATAAGGACGGTATTGAGACATCCACTACAATGACTTACACCAAAAAGTGATCTAAATTTTGACAGGAATATCTTAAAAAGGTTTTATAAATTTTAAATAATATTATTATTACATTAATAATTTCATATTTGTTTTAGAGTTAGAAATAAAAAAACTAACCCTTCTTTGTAAATTAAGTTTACCATCATGTAATTAAAATGAGACATGTCTAGAAAAATATCCATGTCAAAAATGTCAAATTCGTTAAAATTTCCAAAAACCCAAAATTAAATTTTTTTAAACAAAAATATGCTAGATCATTTTTATCATCGCCTCGAGTCTGCTAGCAAAGTTTCAGCTTGATTGGGTTATGGGAAAAGGGTTAAAAATCGATCCAAAATTTTTTTCGGCAGAGTTAAAATAAAGGGAGTTAAAAGAGAAACTAGATGGATAGATTCTTGAATATTTAGCTTTGTATGTTTGTATTTAGTTTTCCATTTCGTTTTCTAACTTATATTAGCCAAATAATGGCAAATTAAGTTTAAATAAAAGTTTAAAATTTACTCTTTTGTACAACCCGATCTGACAAAGAAAACACAACAAATTTGGGAAAAATTTTCCTCAATATCCTGCTTCTAGTAAGAACTGTTTAAAGTCCACATCTTCATGGTTTGCAAATCCTTTACCGCCAAACCATTTTTTCAAGTCTGGAAATAGAAAATAATCTGAGGGAGCTAAATTTGCGAAAAAGGTGCGTGATGAGGCAATTCGAACTTTAGATCATGGATTTTGGCTATCGCAATAGAGGATGTGTAACTGGAGAATTGTCTTGATGAAGCAACATTATCCTAAATGCTGCAATAAATCCAACAAGTCCCCAATAAAAATTCTCACATGCTTATCCCAAAAAACAGACGCCATAACGTAACATGCAGATGGAAATACCAGTCCACTGCTTTGAGTGCTCCTATGTCTTATCCATGAATTTGAATCGACGCAAAAACTCGCCTTTATTTCGGCGAAACATCGCCAAACATTCTATTAAAACATCTTCGAGCTATTGTGAGCGAACGCGGCACCCACCTTGCGGACAGCCTTCTCATTTTCTAATTTTCGGTTAATGTGCGATATGCAGCACCTTATGAAAAACCTACTATTTCAGTTAGCTCATACACCTTCAGCTGGCGATCACCCAATATCATTTTGTCGATTTTCTTAACCAATTCGCCTTGGCAGCTCATAAGGCCTCGTTTAAACAGTTCCACCTTATATTTTATAGTCGTAAACGATTGACCAGACTCCATCCAGTAGAACCTAGGTCGGCTTTAGTATTTGTTGGACTGAGACCTTTCAAACGAAAGTATTGTATTACATAACGATTACCAATTTTGTACATGTTTACAAATTATATAAGATCGTTTATTTTTGATGGCTCCAAAATAATACTAAAAAACATGGCGCCTTGCAACTTATAGGGTTGCCACATTTCAGCAAAGAAATTTGTTCAAAATGGTTGCTCCGCGACCGCCCTCATAACGCACGAGCCAATTTCAAATTTAGTATAAAGAAAGCTATCAGTATAAACATATTTCATATTTAAAAAAAAAAATTGAAAACCCGCTTGTTGAGATATACTAGAGATCAAACTAGAGATCATTTAAATATGAATTTTGACATTAACGAAAAAAATTCATTTGTTTCATTAAAGATGGTTCTTCCATTTGGGCCCTAGCTCTAGCACTTCCTGAAATAGTTGTGTGACCATTCTTAAATATGGCTTTAACAACGTCACAGTAAACAATATTTAATACATTTAAAGTTATGCAGAGGATCTTATACAAATATATAAAAAACAACAATATGTATCGCAATTAATATTAAAAATCATCAAAAATAAATATATATATACGAGTATATATACCGCATGATTTTTTGTACTTCAAGTTCAAGTTAAATTTCATTATGCAAATCTTAACAAACTAAAACCAGTCGTATAAACAACAATTAAATTAATGAACATATTTTAAGACAAAACTTGTGTATAAATAGCTTAAACTAACTACACCAACTAAGCAGTAATAAATTTTAAACAAACAATATAACAACTATCTTCAAATCTTAAAAAACAAACAATGAAATATTTTGTAGTCTTGGCAATATTGGGTCTCAGCGGTTATGCAGTTAATGCAACAGATGTAAGTAAATTATTGAAATGAAGTCTCTACTGAAGCATCTTATCCTTAATTTGATTTCAGCCTATCCCGTTAACAGAAGAGCAAAAAGTTGTTGTTTTAAAAAATGCTGGCGAATGTGCGCAACAGCATAATGTTCCAAAGGAAGCTCTTAAAGAACTACACAGTGGTCAATTTGAAAACGCTGATCAAAATGTGAAATGTTTCGTTAACTGTTTCTTGGAAAAATATGGATTTTTAAGTGATGGCCAGGTACAGAGTGCTGTAGTATCTGACAAATTGGGCAATATTGTTGGTGCTGAAAAAATAAATGCTATAATGGCTCAGTGCGATGGTTCGAAGGGTAGTGATAATTGTGGAACAGCTTTTGAATTGTTTAAATGTTATTATAATAAAAATGCTGTTATTTTGTAAAAGTGAAATAAATTGATATTCAAATTTCCGAAACAAATTACACAAATATCCTAATTATCTGAAAATTTATATAGAATATAAAAATCAGTTCTCCTAATGTCAGAAGTCAGGCGATGACATCCACATAAACATTTATAAATTAAAAACTGACATGTATAGAACTGTCTAGAATTAAAAATAGCAAAATTAGTTATCAACATTTTTTTTCCTAAAGATCAAGGATTGTTTACTAAAATGAGGGATTTTTAAAAAACAATATCCAGCAATATATACATACAAAATTTTTTTATTGATCAAATATCACAGCTTCTGTATCAAATTCGAATTCTTTGTACAGTAAGTAAAACACATGAGATTAAAATAATATTTACTGACTAAGTATGCCCTAAGAGTTAAAAGTATTCTTGACTATTACTCAACTCACTTTTAACACTAATCTGCGCTTTGAATTCAATCTTGTATGCTATTGGAAAACTAGAAAACTAAAACTATAATATTAATTTTTTGCGGAAAATGCATTTAAAGTTTTTACTAACGCTTACATAAAATTTGCAAAAAAAAAAAATGAGTTTGTTTTCTCATTCACAATAATAATTGTGTTGAATTGAAAAATAATTTTAGACATAAACCACTATTATTAATACGTAAAAGTAAATTTTTAGTTACCTTTTTAAGCAATATGCGTGCACGGAGGAGTGTGAAAATTGGCATAGTTATAGCTCATATGGAGGAGAAACTGAGAATGATAAAATTTATGTTTAATCCGTCTTAAAATTATATTAAATTAAGTAAAATATAGTATTTATAATAAATTGTTATACCCTGTTAATGCGAATGATTTAAATTATATATCAGACGCTCTGTGTTGAATTTTGAATTGCTAAAATTGATTAATATACCTTAGGGCTCATTTAAATATTCATAAATTTTTTATATACATAGATTAAAAAAATTGGAAGACAAAAATTGAATGAAAAAATAATATATCCTTGAATTTGCACTCGAATTTCTAGTGCTGGGCTATACTAGTAATATTTGAAAAGTGTTGGATAAAATTGATTACCATACCTTTAGGGCCAATAATTTTTAAATGAAAAAATAAAATTTCCTAGAATTTTCACTCGAATTTCGAGGGCTGGGATCTGCTAGCATTGAATTAAAAATATGTTTTTAATTTAATATACGAAATACAATTTACTAATGATATACAATTTCGTAATTTCAAACGTGCTAAACAACATATTTTAGGGGAAGATTACATCAAAATAGACAGGAGCTGTATATATAACATGTTATCGGTTCTTGATCAATTAGCCTTTTCGGAATATAACGAATCATATCTGTGCAACATAATAGTGCTAATACAAACAAAAGCAATATGCAGCAAACAAAAACTCTCTGCCGCTCGCCGCTTTGCCGATCATTGCGTGGCCTCGGCCTAAGTCATCATATTATGCTAATAAGTTTACGAATTCAGTTAACACACGTGAAACTTGGAAACCTAAGTTTCAGATCCAAATGTCATTAATGAACATTTTATTAATATTTTATAACCACTCTTACTACAGTAACTTTCGGAATGAGCTTCTACTAGAAAATCAATTTAGTTTTGATTGTGTTAGTCAGTACGATGTACTCATGAGCTGCTCATCCATCAAATCCAACGCAACAGGTGTTGCCGATATTCATCTCACTTTTTTAAAAATGTTCCCTCCATATATTTTACTGGTGATAACCCACATCTTTAATAAAATAACCATGACAAGCACCTATCACTACAGATGGAAACAAGCAAAAGTTTTTCCAACACCAAAATCGTCCTCCGTGTATCGACCAATTGCCATATTACCGTACCATGAAAAACTGTTACATAAGCAAATAACTAATTATATCAATGATAATAATCTTCTTACTTGTATACTATATAATCCGATTTTCGTACCAAGCATAGTTCTATTACTGCTCTTACTGGTGTAGCCGAAGAACTTACAAAAGAACTAGACGATGGCTGTATGGAAATGCTGGACAACTCAAAGGCTTTTGACACAGTTGATCACCCTTTTTTGATTCAAAGACTGGAAAAGATTATGAATTTTTCCCCAACGTGTTCCAAATTGATATATTCATATCTTAACGGTCGATTACAGTATGTAGAAATCTACTCATCAATAATCTCAAATTTCCTACAGATCGCTAGGGTTGTACTACGTGGTTCCATTCTTGGACCTCTTCTTTTTTTTATTTAGCAACTAATTTGCCAGACCAGCTGATATACTGCAACATTAGAATGCATGGTGATGATGTTCAATTGTACATTAGCAGTAAAAAGGAGTAATTTGAAAAATGCACGCAAAAATTAAATGATGATTTAGAACGTGTTTCTTTTTGGGCTTCAGTAAGTGGACTAAGTCTAAATCCGAAGAAAACAAAATGTATTTTACTACGTAAGCGAACGCAGAAAGTAGTCGAAATACCCAACGTTTATATTAAAAACCAAAAAATTGAAATAGTCGATAAAGCCAAAAATCTAGGTGTAATTTTTAATAATACATTAACCTGGTGAGATCATGTTACAAACTCGTGTGGAAAAACCTTCTCGGTGCTACGAACTTTATGGCCAACTCAACACTGCACCCGTTTTAAAATCAGATTTCTGCTCGTGAAAACTTATTTAATACCAATTTTAATATACGATTGTGAAATTTTTTCTAGTTGTGATGCAAATAGCAAATCGAGACTAAACGTAACCATATAATAATATTACAAGGTACGCTTTTGGTCTCAAATTTCATGGTAACTATGAACATATTACGCCCTATGGAAAGAAAATTTTAGGCCTTCAGCTTGATGGAATGATGAAGATTAGAACTCTAACATTCTTACACAAAATTGTAACAACTCGTGAGCCTAATCATCTGTATAATCGAATCATATTTAGCTGAAACAGGAGAAATAATATCATAAAAAAAATTTTTTTTGATTTTTTTTTTAATAATTATAAAAATAGAATTTCGTTGATTTTATAGAGAAGAATCAAGCATTTGTTCCAAAAAATTGGATTTTTATACCCTATACCACTATGTGGTTTGGGTATAATGACTTTGTGCTGCTGTTTGTAACTTTCAAAAATATTTGACCTAGACATATCTTTTATTATACCGATCGACTCAGAATCACTTTCTGAGTCGATTTAGCAATGTCCGTCCGTCCGTCTGTGTGTCTATGTAAAGCTTGTAATCAAACTACACGTAGCAAATATGAATATATTTTGATGAAATTTGGTATATAAGCCATAGGATGAAATTGAAATTGATGAAATTCGGTCCATGTTCAGACCTAGCCCCTATACAAATGACCCCTATGAAACCGACATGAAGTGCCATACGATCCAAATTATAATATAGATCTAAGTCAAATTGGGTTTGTATGTGTTTATTATATCCATTAATCAGTAGTCCAAAATTAATCCCTATAGAACAATTCTTAGTCGTAGGTCCCATAAAAGCTGCTTCCCGATCTTCACTTGAATCTATCAATAAACAAAAATATTGCACAGATTTTTCTCCAATTTGGTTTGTACATATTTTTTCAAAATATGAGTGACTTTACCAAATATGGTCCAGATCGGTCAATTTTTCGACCTAGTCCCCATATAAATATAGCACCCTTTTTCATATTTGCAGCAAAAAAATTAAAAACAATGCCACTCAAATTTGGTTTATGTTTATTTTCCATATCGAATTAGTTGGACCGAAAGATAGAGTCTCTAAACCATGGTATAGGGTATCATATTGTCGGTCTAGACCGACTATATTTTCTTACTTGTATTTTAATACAAAAAATATGCTAAATGCTTTTTAGGAAAAACAGATTTTTTTAAGCTTTGCTAATAATTTCTTGTTGTTACACCTGATATGTGACCAGGGTATAATGAGTTTGCGCTGATGTTTATAACTAACAAAAATGTTTAACTTAGACCCATATTTTATTATACCGATCGACTCAGAATCACTTTCTTAGTTGATTTGGTGATGTCCGTCCGTCTGTCCGCCCTTCTGTGTGTCCAAGTAAACCTTGTTATCAAACTAAAGTTAGCAAATGTGAATCTATTTTGATGAAATTAACTATATAAGCTTTTATCGCCCTTTGGACAAACGCTATCTCTTAGGCCCAACTATCTCTTAGGCCCAACTGGACATAGAAAATAAGCATAAACCAAATTTGAGTGGGATATTTATTAATTTTTTTGGCGCAGGTATGAAAAAGTCCATATCGAATGCTATATCTATATGGGGACTAGGCCCAAAAATGGACCGATCCTGACCATGCTTAGTAAAGTCTCTTGTATTTTGCAAAAATATATACAAACAAAATTTGTGAAGAATCAGTGCAATATTTTTGTTTTTTAATAGATTTAAGTGAAGATCGGGAAGCACTTCTATGTGGGGCCAAAGGGATCACTACTAATTAATGGATGTAATGAACTCATACAAACCCAATTTGAGTAAGATCTATATGACAATTTGGATCTTATGGAAATTTATGTCGATTTCATAGGGGTCAATTGTATGGGGGATAGGTCTGAACATGGACCGATTCTCACCAGTTTCAACAGCGTTCATCGCACGGCCGATTAAAGCTTACGTACCAAATTTCATCAAAATATATTCATATTTTCGACCTGCAGTTTGATTAAAAGCTTTACTTGGACACACAGACGGACGGACGGACGGACATCGTTAAATCGAATCAGGTAATGATTCTGATTCGATCGGTATAATAAAATATTTTTGGTAGTTACAAACAGCAGCACAAAGTCATTATACCCAAACCACATAGTGGTATAGGGAATAAAAACTGAAGCACACACAAAACCAAGGAGGCCGACTTAGCGTTATTCATGCTACACTTAAAAGAAACAAAAAGCGTTTTTTTAATTTAGCCATTTTATAAAAAAGCTCTGAGTTGACGTTTTCCGTTTTCCCTTTTTAAACAATTTTCATATTAAATAAAATTTTATATACTTGAACTATATTTATATAATTTACTTGGGTTGACCTTAATTTTATTATAGATGCAAGAAGTGGACTGATTAACAAGCAGGATAATTGTACCTACGGAAAAATTTAATTATATGAAAAAAATTAGCTTTTTAAGTTATTTTTTTTAAGCCTGTTTGACAGCAGTATTGAAGAATCGGTCACAAAAAATTATGTTCACATTTTATTACACATTTTTTCAAAAAAATTCTGAGAAAAAAAAATTATAAAAGTATTTTAAAAAAGTAGAAAATAAATTGAAGATTATGGAAATGTTCTTAACAAGTAAATGGAATAATCGAGATAGAACTGATTTAATTTGAATTGAAGTATATAACTTCTAAAAGGGAGACAATGAAAAAATATTTAGTTATGGATACTCGTATATGCCATTTCCATACTGAAACGCTGAAGTCGAAGGAATGTAAAGTTAAGTGAAGTTTTTTAAATTATTCTATACATATTTTCATTAATTCTTTAATAGATATTAAAGATGAACTAAAGATGACAAATTGAAGTTGTGATAATTATAATAGTTCTGTTTCTACTCAAATTAATTGACTACATATTTTATACACAAACAATTGTAGACCTGTACATGAAAATAATCAGCTGTAGTAATATTTTTAATGTATCTTATCACTTAACAAGTAACATATAATACTAGCGCTTTTCGCTTCATTCTAATTTAGCGTCTTCTAGCGCTTTTGGAGATACTTTTCGCGCTTTTTGTTCGTAGGAAGTTGATATCACTGTGCTCTAATGCTGTGGTCTTATCTTCCCTTATTATTTGTTAAAATCTGTAGTTATTTAATCAACTGCTGCCGTCAATATTTTTGTATCAAAAAACTTACTGTTTTTAAATTAGAAATTCTAAGTTGAATAAAAGATACTATAGAAATCGTTATTTTTCTTTAATTTTAAAACATCAACTAAATTAACAAACCGTAGCTACCCACATTTAGGAACGGTTGTCCTAAATCACTTTCACTGAGATTTTGTACTCATCAATCTTTATATCTTTCTTTTCTTTTTTAGTTTTTATCTTAATACGAGTATTTAGAATAATAAAACTTCACAAAAATTTTTTCTTTTAAATTTATATAATTACCAGTATTTGTAAAGTTCAGTTCAAACTGAATAAATTAATATTGATTACATACGAGTTTCAATTTCATTACTCCATACAAATAAATTTGATGCAAGAGAACCGAAAGTAAACAATCCACTACTCAGTTCAACAATCATACCCACAATTACACACTAACGCAAATCAACATTAATTTCATTTCATATAGCCCAAAGAACGAAATGAACATATGGTTTTTGAATAACAATATATATACATATACATATATATATAATATGCATAGATAACGACAACATAAACTACAAAAAAATAAAACAAAAAAAAAAAACATCCTTATATAAAAAATATATACGTCTATTTTATATGTGTAGTAAAACCTAATGGGTTTTTAAATTATATTAAATGAAAATAAAGATGTAAGCTAAAATTATTTTCAGATTTCGATATGGGACTTTCTTAGCTTTTCATATGTACTATATAGAAACAAACACCCATTTACTGAAACCATTACACACACACATACACCGAGTTTATAATGCATTTATATTCTTTTGTAAAAATCGAAAAGACTGCAGAACGTAGTAAAATATAAAAGAGAAAAAAGCGAAAGGAAGGATAACTCGTTTTTTACAATTCGTTGTGGATCTTAACGAGGATTTGATGATGCCGCGAGGAATTAAACATTAAAATGTATGCAAAATACAAATATGTATACCAAAACTAACATTAACACACTCATTTCTATACACATACACACATGCACACATGTTGCCGAGAATATAATTTACTTTGGCTTTAGATAAAATTAAAATAAAACGACAAATTCTGTTACATTCAGGTTCACTGTAGTTGTATGTTTCTAGTAAATAACATGACCAATTAACTTTCTTTTTAAACTCTTTTTTTTAACTCATACTCTCTGTCCATTCCCCCTTAACCAATTGATCTGAAACTTGGCCAATAGTCTTGTTGTGACTATAGATTATTTTTGAGGTAGTCACGCACAGTCACGCATAGTCACGCGCAGTCACGGAATGATATATCATTTCCCCTCATCCGATCGATCTGAAACTTAGTCCATACACTTGCTGTGAAAATAATTAACTTTGACTCAGTCACGCACAGTCACGTATGGTCATGCACAGTCACGTAATGATCTAAAACCCATTTCCCCTTATCCGATCGATCTGAAACTTGGTCGATAGACTTGCTGTGAAAAAACATTAAGTTTGACATAGTCACGCACAGTCACGCGTAGTCACGAACAGTCACGCATAGTTACGCACAGTCACGCATAGTTACGCACAGTTACATAGTTATCTAAAACCCATTTCCCCTTATCCGATCGATCTTAAACTTCGTCGACAGACTTGCTGTGAAAAAAGATTAAGTTTGACACAGTCACGCACAGTCACGCGTAGTCACGCACAGTCACGGGGAGATTAAAACCTCACTTCCCCTCATCCAATCGATCCAATCACAGAGTTGTTGTGGCCAAACATTAATTTTAAGATAGTCACACAAAGTCACGCATTGTCACGAACAGTCACGGATTGATTTAAACCCCATTTCCCCTTAACCGATCTCTCTGAAACTTTGTCCACAGACTTGTTATGGTCAAAGATTAATTTTAAAATAGTCACGCAAAGTCACGCACAGTCACGGAGAGATTCAAAACTCATATGCATATGGAAAGAAAGAGTTTTAATAAAAATTTTGTTTTTATTGGTTAGATTATTTTTGTGGTAATAGTGGAAATAAAAAGTGATCCTTACAAAAAAGGTTTAGAATTCAACATGATTGTTGAATTAACCAGTGCATAAGCATTTTTCGCATGCATTATTTTAATTTTTTATGATCCAGTTTCGAAAAATTTTTCATTTATTATGCATAATGACAACTCTGTCCATTTGTTGTTAGATTGACTAAAATGAGTAATGAAAACTAAAAATTATTAAATATTATTAACTGAATCCATCTTGGCCCTACAAAAAGTAGGTAAAACTTTTTTCAAAGTTAAAGGGTGTTTTTTTTTTAAATAAAACTTATGAAAATGTTAGCTGTCAAACAAATTGTCATACTGCGATCACTTTTTGACATTTATGATCAGTATACTCTGGCAAATCACCACAAATAGAATCACGCTTAAGAAACTTATTTTGCAAATCAGTCATCGATTCGCGCTACTTATAGATCACTTCGTGATTTTTATGGCGGATATAATCGTCCAAATGGGTAAACCATTCTTAAACCTGCAGATATTTATAGAGTATGTCGTTTTTAACAAAGTTGCCGCATACGAAGTGCGACCAATCCACAACAGATCCTACAGGCTCTATTATATCCAAAAAAATGCTTTTTTGTTTGAAAATATGGATGACAGTGATCCGGGCGAGATTTCAACAGGATGGCGCTATGTGGTATACGGCGGCCGCAATCACCGACATATTAAAATCAAAATTTGGCGATAAGTTCAAATCGCGAAATGCACCTATCAGTTAGTCTCCAAGGTCGTGCGATTTGGCCCCTCTTGAATTTTTCCTTTGGGGCTACGTAAAGTTACTGGTTTATGCTGATAAACCAGCATCAATCGGCAACTTTTTTGGATAGCTATGCGCGAAAAAGTGGCCCAAAATTTGACGTCAAGAATGCGCTTCGTCAAGAACAGCCGTGGTTAACATATGTACGAGATCATCGTCAAATGTTATTACCATGTATTGGTCTTTCGAATAAAAAAAATTTTTTGATTAACTTTAATTTTTTGTGTCATTTTTTACAATTTCAAGTTCTATCGGGCTTAAAAAAACACCCTTTATTAGAAAATTTCGGAAGAATTTCATTATTGATAGGAATCCTGTTTCGGGAAGGAAGAAAGATCCACATGATATTTCTAAGGCCAAGAAAATTGAAAGCATATTTAAAAGATCCCCCCACACATCCGGTAGAAAAGCAGTGCTCGAACTATTTAGTGCAAAAAGGACAAAACAGAGGCCAAAAAATCGAACACAGATATAGGATCATGTTTCATAAAAAAATACTTCTACTGCATATTGGATGACGAAACGTATGTACTGGTATGGCATGCAATATGCAATTGCGGCAAAAGAAGCTAGCCATTTATTACAACGGACTCTATAAATACCACAATTTTTATTAAGGAGCGTTTACAAAGAAGACTACTTATTTCCTTGCATATGCCAACACAATATTTTTAACTCGATTTTCACCCTATCACTACGGCATATGCTTTTTGTAGTATTTAAATTCTCTAAGCTGTCTGGATCCTAGGACAGTGGAGAGATATTGGGTTTTTTTGAAAAGGAAGTTGAAAATAAAAAAAACGATGTCCCAAAATGTTGAAGATTTTAAACGGAAATGGACAATTTGTTCCATAATGGAAGGGTTTCGGATAAGATTTATAAGTTCATGAGTAGTGTCTCGAACTATAAAAGTCATCTTTTTTGTAAGCTTTAATATAATTTCAAATAAATAAAAAAAAATCAAAACTCTAGGTTCAATAGTTCCCTTAATATTACATTTTATGAATGTTAAGATTTTTTCCTTACCTTGGTAAATCAGTATACTCTACAACACTGGTCCAATGAATTATGCTATTGTCTACAACTACTAATTTTTTTTTATTAATTCACAGAGTTAATTCTTTGTGCCATTTCGTCTACGAGTATCTCCATATTAACTTGTAACTAATTGTAACGTCCGGTAATAAGCTTTTTATTTAAATTTTTTATTTCAGCTTTTGCGTCTTACGGCTATAAAAAACGATTAGTTAATCTGAAATTAAAGTCAGATCGCCCAAAGTCAATCTGCCTATGACGGATTTTTGGAATGGATGTCTACTTTTTAGCTGGTCACATTGGTAAAGCCTAATGTTTGCAGTCATGTGTATGTATATATAAATGTTGCTTTCTATATAGCTCTTGTTGTACATTATGCGTTTGTTAAAGGATATTAAACAAATAATATACAATAAAAATGATTAAGTTTTCCGCATGCGAGCACAGATTATATACACATATATCTACGAAAAAAAAAAATATAATACTTAAACTCAAACTCTATCGACCTTAAAATGAAGTTAAAGAAAACAAAATTAAAACAGGACACTACTCTGTATCTCAAACAACCACTCCTACATTATCCTACTGTAGAATACTTACATTGTTTGTTATTCTACGCTGGCAAAAAAAAAGACGAAACAAAATAAAACTTACAAAAAAATCCATTTATGTTTAATACCACTACACAGCCACTCAAGCGTTACTTAGCAGCTCTGTCTCTCTGTCTCTGTCTCATTCACTGAGTGAGTATCTTTGTTTGCAACACTGCTGTTATAAGGCAATGTATTAAAAAGTTATATAAAGCACTATACTCTAGCCGAGATTTTGTAGATATTACTGAGGCAAAACGAATAGAAAAGAAGACAGTAAAAAGTGTAAAGAAAACTGTTGCATGTTTAAAAAACCAAAAAGGACACTCGTTCAATGTCACACATAGTGTTAAAGCAATGGATGTTTTTACTTTTCCACAACAATATAACACCACTTCCATACTTTAAAAGTATATATTTTTTTTCTCTCTCCAAGTTTTAGCTGCAATATCAGTTTTTGCATAGCGTATAAGTATAATGCAACAATATGCTAAATTTGTTCAACAATCTAGAGTTTCTGAATTGCTGTTTGTTGCATGGCTGGTGCTTTTCTTTCCCGGTACATCTCTCTGCTAAATAATGCAACACACAATACACAACTACACATTAAAGCAACAACTTCCTAAAGCTACTTTAGCCATTTGAACATATGGTGCCATAGCAAAAGACATAATTGCGTGAAATACTATAAAAAAAAAAAAAAAACAAAAAAGCAAAATGAAAAACATCAACAATATAATAGTCTACGATTTGGCTATGGGTCGGAATCCGAATAACACAAGCTAAAACAGAACAGCTCATACAGGCAATAAATGTTAGAGAACAAAATAAACTAATTAAGGGATTCATTTTGATCCAACAGAAATCTTAATTTACTTCAATTAATAGTAGCATACCAAAATTTGTGAACGGAATATCGAAAGATATTAAAGCTACAGATCAACGTAAAATTTTTTAGGCGAAAACAAGCTTACAGAACTTTAAACAGGTTTTTTCAAAATCAAACTTTTTTATGCGGACTATTTCTTTACATCCATGAGAGCTGCCAATAAATATAAAAATTACTCTATGCAACATAAATTAAAAATGATAATCACTAAATATTATTGATGCGTTATTGTGCTCTAGTAAGAACAACAGTCGGAATTTAAAATTCTGTGAATAAGATTAAAAAATTTATTTTTTCTAAAATTTGGGATTTTTGAAGAGGAAGCTCTATCAATAATCATAAGTTGATATCAACTTGACGAATTTTGTAATAAACAATAAACAAGTAAGAGTGTAAAATTCGGATATGCCGAATCTGTGATACCCTCCACCTGCGTCTTAAACTCAATATTACGATCAAGGTTGGGTACGGCCACCACTTTAAAACTGTTTCTGCTAAAATTTATTCTTATAAAAAAAGAATGATCATGCCTTATATAGAAAGAATTACTTACTAATCAAAAAATGTCATTAGTCAGTTAGTTAATTGTTCTTTATTTTTTCAAAATAAGTGCTTTACAAAAATATAAAACTAAATATAAAATTTAATATTTCCAGATTTTAATAATTTTTAGATAAAAAAGAAAAATATGAATAAAATAAGAACTTATGACTTTGATATATTGTCGTCAGTCGGTTATAAGTATTTAAAATTATAATTCATATAAAAAGAGCATTTTTTGTTTTTTTTTTTAACATATATATTAATAATTGAATTCAATGATTAATTCCTTTCTGTACTCAAGTGCAGCTACAATGTAACGAAACAAATCATTCCAGTGTAATCGAATGCGGCGCAGAATAGGGCAGTAGGCTAAAAAGTGTATATGGGTTTCTTCCTCTTTGAGGTTACATAATGAACATATTTTGGATCTCTGTTGCTGGAATCTGGTTGCATTTAGTTCAATAAGATCGCATCTGACTTTAAATATCCAACTGGCTATATTTTCATTGGGGATGGTTTCAAAGTAAAACTGCGAGTTTCCATAATTTAATTGTTTATAAAAGCGATTTGTTGCAGAGGCTTGTTGAAGAAACCTTTCTTTTATATTATTTTTTATAGAAGCAAGCATTTCTGATCTTAAAAATTCCCAGTCTTCTTTTGTTGAGCATTCGCTACTTTGAATTATGTTACAATCTTCACATAACTTTTCAATATTGTTATACCAGAATAAATTCTTTTCTATTAAAATTTTGGATAATTGATTTGGAAGGCGGTTGTTTTTGTATAGAAATAATGTTTTGATAATATACCTCAGGTGCAAGTGGCTATGTGGCTATTTTCTATGTTTGTTTCTAGCAGTAATGCATACGTTGGTGTAAATGATGGTAACTTTAAAATCTTCTTTAAGAAAAAACGTTGAAGTTTATCAACATCATCGAAAAGTGTATAGCCCCAAATTTGAGCGCCATATGATTGAATCGCTCTGCACACAGACTGGAAAAGATTCCATTTCGCCTTCAGGGATATGTTCTTTTTCGCCAGAAAATTATTCCAGGTAGCATTAATGTTTTTTTTTTTTGCCGATACATTTATTTTTTCCAGATGTTTGCTAAATGATATTTTTGGGGTAAGTGTTACCCCTAAGTAAATATATTCTGAGGTTATATTTATTGGGTTGCCACTAAAAGAGAATTTTTCGCAATTAGATATCTTTCCACCCTTTCAAAATATCATCATTTCAGACTTGCTCAAATTAACTTCAAGGTTCCAAGTTTTACAATAAACTTCAAGTTTCCTGATCATGTTCTGCATTGTTGAAATATCGTCCGCTAATATAACGATGTCATCAGCATATAATGTTAATCTAACAGCTAAACCTCGTATAATAACTCCTCCACTTATAAAATCGTGTAAATCGTTCAGATACAGTTCTGCTATATATGCTTTCGATCATATTTACCATTTTTGAGGATATACCTGCATTGTGAAGTTTATAAATAAGAGCTTTTCTTAATATTTTACCAAAGGCTGCCTTGAAATCGAAAAAAAGGCATATAGTTTGCGGTTTTCACTGAATTTTATGTTCGCAATTGCAGCTAGATTGTAAATGTTGTCTGCTGTAGAATATCCTTCTCGAAATCCAGCTTGATATTCTGTGAAAACGTTTTGTTTTTCCAACCATTTATTCAATCTATTGTTTAGAATTCCCATTAGTATTTTCGCAATTGAATTCATAAAGGAAATTCCACGATAATTATTGACCAACCCTTTATCACCTTTTTTGAATATCGGGAAAATAATGTTAGTAACGAATTTTTCATCTAATTTAGCCGTTTCAAATAATATGTTGTACGATTTAGCTAATTCCTCTAAAATTATCAGTAGCATTTTTAAAAAATTCATACGATATCCTATCTTCGCCTGCGGCCTTATTATCCTTAGCTTTTGCCAAAGCATATTTTATTTCCAATGGTGAAATAGGGTCGTCTAGGTCAGATTCAGAATAAAACATAGGAGCATAGCTAAACATCATTTGAAATTTGTATGGGATTAAGTAGCGCGCAGAAATAGGTTTTAAACTCAGAAGCAGATATTCCCGGACTTTCCTGTCTGTCTATTTGTCGTATTTTCTTAACGACATTCATTATTTTTATTTCACTAGAGTAAAAAACCTAAAACTTCCATAGATACTTCATAGAACAATAAAATTCATTATTTTACGCAACCAGCGTTTAACAGCTGGTAGTAAAAAGGGTATTTAAAAAAAGGGTATTTTTTGAAAATGATAATTTTTAAAATGTCCTCTTTTTAAATAAGGTATCTTTTATTTAAAAAGGTATCTTTTAAAAAAGGAAATTTTTTAATAATCAATGATAATCAATAGTTAATTTAAAGATAATTGAAATAAATGCATAAGTTAAATTTTCCAATATTTGCCATATGACAGTAGAACTGTCAATCATTTCACGTACATATGCTCCTGGGATTTTATTTTTAACTGTTAGAAGAACGCTATTGTGAAGCCATTTTTTGAACAATAAACTCACTCTTGATTTAACCTTGAAGTTGACGAGACTAATTAGAGATTGCCTTTTTAACCCGGCTTAAGATCTGGTCTTAGCTACAACTCTTAAAAAAAGCTTAAGATACTTTTAAAAAAATTTACTTTTGGAAAAAATTTTCTTTCCTAAGAAAGCCATTATTTAAAAAAAATTTACTTCTTATGTATTATATTTTTTCTTTCATATTGGTGATTTTCTTTTTTAAAATTCAATTCCAATTTATTGATCCCAAAAATATTCTTATAAGAATTAACAAAAAAATAAACAAAACTTAAAAGATAACAGAATTCCTTACATACAAATCGTATTTATCAAAGTTTTCTTATGCGTTAAGAAAAGAAAATTTTTTAACATTTATAACTAATAATATGTTTATGTAAATAAATACTTAAGAAAAAATTCATCAAAAAAGGTGGAAAAAATGTGTCATTATCATAATAAATTTTAAATAAAAAGAAATCTTACAAACTAAGGAAACAAAACAAAACAAAAAAAAAAAATAACAATAACAATATATTAAATAGAATGTATCAACTAACAATAGATATAAATTGCGATGTATTATAAACTGTGTTATATATATCCAGAGAATTAAATCTTCTGTGATATAATAAAGCCTTTGAATTATTAAAAACTGCATTATTCTCAAAATTTTTAAGTGTAGTGGAGAATAATATCTTTCAACTGGAGGAAATATGAAAGTATTAATCTTTTCCATATATTTAGAAATAAGAACATTCTCAATATTATTACAGCCATCTAAAAACTTGCGATCAAAGTTGATCAAAAAGTTGTCAATCTTTTTCATTTTGTATATTTTATAAATGTTTCTATTAGGAACTTTTTAATAGAACCATCGTATAGCGTTATATTTTTTAATCCGGAACATATGTTTAAAACTTTGCGTTAAAAAATTCTCAATCTTTCCACTTAGTGAGACGTAAAATTTGTTTATAGCAATTTAATTTTATGTTAGTCTTGACCATTCTATTTCGCCTAAGGAAATTGCAATAAGGAAAAATCGCTTTTTGTGCTTTCTCCAATATGTAGTCAATATGTCTATAAAAAGTAAGCGATTCTTGAAAAAATACTTCTAAATATTTAAGTTTATCAAAATTGAAAACTAATTCATTTTTAATTTTAATAGTCGGAATGAATTTCCTAGCATTTGGAAATAAATATTTTTTTTTACTTTTATTAATTGAACATAAGCATTTATTGATACTAGCAGATTCCAGAACTCGAAATTCGAGTGGAAATTCTAGAAAATTTTATGTTTTCATTTCATAACGACCCTAAAGGTATGCTTCACAATTCAACTCATTTTAAGTGAAGAAAACAAACTCAACACATTAACACAAACACATTAACTAAATAATTTAATAAACACACAAATAGCATTGTATAATTATACCCTATACCACCATGTGGTTTGGGTATAATGACTTAGTGCTGCTGTTTATAACTACCAAAAATATTTGAGCTAGACCCACCTTTTATTATACCGATCGACTCAGAAAGTGATTCTGAGTCGATTTAGCGATGTCCATCCGTCCGTCCGTCCATCTGTCCATGTAAACTTTGTAATCAAACTACAGGTCGCAAATACGAATATATATTGATGAAATTTGGTACATGAGCTTTCACCGGCCGTAGGATGAACGCTATTAAAATTAGTGAAATCCGGTCCATGTTCAGACCTAGTCCCTATACAAATGACCCATATGAAAACGACATAAATTTCCATAAGATCCAAATTATGATATAGATCTCAGTCAAATTGGGTTTGTATGTGTTTATTATATCCATTAATCAATAGTCCAAAAATAATGCCTATAAGAAAATTTTTAGTCATAGGGCCCATATAGAGCTGCTTCCCAATCTTCACTTATTGAAATTAACATAAAAAGTTCTACTAGATAAAGAATGAAAAATAAACCTGCAGACATTTTTATTAAACCTAAAAGTTTTTAATATCACATAAAGAATTTCTGCCTGCCAAGCAGTGCCGTCTTAAGCCATCCGTCGGTCCTTAGGCACTGGATCTCATAAGCCACCTATATACATATATAAAAAAGTAAGAAAATTATAGTCGGTCTAGACCGACTATAGGATACCATATACCATGCGTTTAGAGACCCTACCCCATAGGCCCAACTAACTGGACATAGAAAATAAGCATAAACCAAATTTGAGTGCGATTTTTATACATTTTTTTGTCTGCAGATATGAAAAAGTTCATATCGAATGCTATATCTATATGGGGACTAGGCCCAAAAATGGACCGATCCTGACCATGTTTGGTAATGTCTCTTGTATTTTGCAAAAATATATACAAACAAAATTTGAGAAGAATCAGTGCAATATTTTTGTTTTTTGATAGATATAAGTGAAGATCGGGAAGCAGCTCTATATGGGGCCTATGACTAAGAATTGTCCCATAGGGATCATTTTTGGACTACTGATTAATGGATGTAATAAACACATACAAACCCAATTTGACTAAGATTTATATGATAATTTGGATCTTATGGCAATTTAAGTCGATTTCATAGGGGTCATTTGTATGGGGGCTAGGTCTGAACATGGACCGTTTCTCACCAATTTCAATAGCGTTCATCCTATGGCCGATGAAAGCTTATATGCAAAATTTCATCAAAACATATTCATATTTGCGACCTGCAGTTTGATTACAAACTTTACATGGACACACAGACGGACGGACGGACGGACGGACGGACGGACGGACGGACGGACATCGTTAAATCGAATCAGATAGTGATTCTGATTCGAGCGGTATAATTAGAGATGAGTCTAGGTCAAATATTTTTGGTAGTTACAAACAGCAGCACAAAGTCATTATACCCAAACCACATAGTGGTATAGGGTATAAAAATTAAAGAAAATACTACTAAGGATAGGTTTGAAACTTATTTTACTTTATTTTTTCATTTTTTTAATAATACTTTAAATAATTGATATGTAGTATTTTTTAAATTAAAATTAAATAGCTTTTCTTTATTTCGCTATGCTTTAGTATATTCGAATTCGCGAATGAAGGAAAATCAAAAAGTTGTGAAAACAACAAAAGGAGTAACGCTTAAATTCTACGAATATTTAACTGCTGCTTATTACAACAGCAACAACAATTTCTTACAACATTATTTTATTCAATTTCATTGAAAGTTCACCTACATATGTTCGTTATTAAAATTTTAAGGGAATACAATTAAAAAACTACAATTTGAAAAGTAAAGCAAAAATTCAATAATTGTAAATTTTTTTAATGTCAAACAAAAGAAAAAATTTTTAATGTAAAAAAAAAATTTTTTTTTCCTGATTTCCGTGGGCCTGCTGAAGTGCTGTGGACCCTTAGGCACGTAGCTTTTTGTGCCTTGGGGTTAAAGCGCCACTGCGGCCAAGCTGTATCAAAAGCTTTCTCAAAATCTAAGCTGAGAATTATTGAAGCATTTCTATTATTAAGATTAGTAGACATAAAGTCTGATGCTATTGTGAGACCATGTACAGTGGAATGCTTCCATCTGAATCCAAACTGGTAGTCGCTAAGTACAGGATTATCTAAAATCTTCTTCAAAATATTGTACTCGAAAACTTTGCTAATGTTAGAGAGTAAAGATATTGGTCCATAACTACTCACTAAAGTTGGATCAGAATTAGGTTTGAGAACAGGAATAATTTTTACCTTCCAAATTGAAGGAAAATAACCTAAATTATATGCTTGATTAAACAAAATAGCTAGAAAATTCCAAAAAATGTATGCCAATACTTGCTTAGGCCAATGTGACACGCGCAGGTTAATCACACACACACCTTCATGTAGCAAATGACACAATAACAGTGGCCATAATAATAATAAGAAGAATTACAACATGTACATATCTTAAGGAAAACAACAAACACATTGAACATCTTAACTTTGTCAAGAGTTTCTTCATTCATATCTCGTGACCCTTTGAAAGTTCTTCGAGATGTTAGCGAAGGATTTCATGCAAAAGCGTAGAGTCTACATTAGTTAGTGAGGGTGTAATCATGATTGCCACAGACAGACAGACAGATGATCATCGCTAAATCAACTTCCCGTGTTATAAGGATCAAGAAAATATATGGTTTCGGAGTCTGCGGAGAAAAAAACCGACAATTTTCGGAACGAAATGATGAAAATAAAATTTTTGGCGCAAAATTTAAATATTTTTATTTTTTAAAATTCATAAAAAAAAGAAAATGGTATAACATTAAATTTTTTATTGCTAATTCATAAAGCCACATACCCTGGAAATAGAATGAGCCATATACTACGAAAATATATGAGTAAATATTGATTACATTCTTATTAAACTGAAGGTACCTGGTTTTGACAAAAAATGTGAATTTTCAATTTGGTTTCGTTGTAATGGATAATAAATGCATTTGTGTTTATTGACGTTGTGTTTAGTGGAAGTGTATTTGCAATATATAGCGAAGTCATTTCATCATCGTCTGCACCCTCGCCTTCAGGCGTAAATATGCCTCTAAAAATACATTTGTTACATACGCATTAGTACGTTTTCCCGTCAATCCTTAATAAAGTCAGCGACGAGCATGGTGAACAATTTCCCCAACAACTTTAGACCATGGAGCAACGTTATCAGGGATTATGGAACGAAAATATGATGAGAGATTTTATTTGGTTCCTTATAAGGGATTCAAAAGTTAAAATAATTTTAAGAAAATTTATTTCAGTTTGTAAAACTTACAAAAAAAAAATTCGCAATTCACTTTACTAAGAATAAAGTCAATATTTTTCTATAGATTTTTATGGTTTATGGCTCGTTTTATTTCCAGTTTATGTAGCTTAATGATTAAGCAATAAAAAATTTACTTATGCTTTAATATTAGCGATTTTTATGAATTAAAAAGTAAAAAATAAAAATATTTAAATATTGTAAAAAGAATTTTAGTTCACATTAGTATAACTTTGATATATTCAACTTAAATTTTTTTGATGTTTTTTATAACAAAATTGATGCAATTTTTCTAAAGTTATGATAAAATCGGAGGCTGCTCTTCAAAAATCCGAAAATTTGTAAACAAAAAAAAAATAAAAAACTTATCTATATAATTTTAAATTTCGACTGTTTTTGTACTTAGATGACCGTAAAACATCAAAAAATAACTCGTAAGAAAACTATAGTTGGTCCTGACCGACAATACAATACCCAATACAATGCGTTTAGAGACGGGGTCTCAGGTCCAACTAATTGGATGCAGAAAATAAGCATAAACTGAATTTGGAAAATTCATATCGGATGCTATATTTATATGAGGACTAGGTTCAAAGATAGACTGATCCTGACCACATATATGGAAAAGTCACTTATTTTTTTTGCAAAAACATATACAAACCAAATATAACAAAAATACAAAAATCTGTGAAATAATTTATTTTTTTTTTTTTTTTTTTGATAGACTTAAGTGAAGAAGAATTGTCCTATACGGTTTATTTTATGACTATTGTTAAGCGGATGTAATAAACATAAACAAACCTATATCTATATGATAATTTCGTTATTATGGCAGTTAAAGTCGATCTTATAGGGGCCATTCGTATGGGGACTAGGTCCGAACATGAACCGATTTTTACCAATTTCAACAGCATTAATCCTATAGACAATGGAAGCTTATACACTAAATTTAATTAAAATATATTCATATTTGCGACCAGCAGTTTGATTACAAGTTTAACATGGACACAGACAGACGGATGGACGGACTTCGCTAAATCAACTCAGAAAGTTTAGCTCAAATATCAGCACAAAATCATTATAATCTGACCGCAAAGTGGTATAGGGTATAAATATCATCAAATTTTTTTTAATTTGTTGCGTAGTGTTAATGCATCTGAACATTATGGAATTATTGTCCGATAGTGCTCTTGGTGGCTGTCTTTTTTTTCACAGTCCCTATAAAGACAGTATTATTTTGATGTGCATTTATTCTTATGCTGAACTCATCTGCAAATGGGGCGTGTGTATTAACATCCTTTGGTGTTTTTTTCCTTGATAATTCATACACATTCCCAGATTTGAACTAAAGTCCTTTACAGTATTTACAGTTTTGTGTGTGTATGTTTGGATTCATACATGATACTGCAGTTCGTCTAGATTTACATAAGGGATCCTATGTCAACAATGTCAAGCTAATCTCAAATGGTTATTTTCATATACATGAATGTTGTTTTTTTCATTTCGTTGCAATGTCTGCCACTTTTTCTTTCTATTTTTTGTCATATTGTATCGGAAATGTTTTAACTAAAAACGGAAAATACATCCATTTAACATAAGGATAATGTTTTCTAGCTCTCATGTATTTATTTGAATAAAAGAGATTTAAAATTTGTTTCGCTGTGATTTAATTGAAATTAGCTGTTTCGTTTATTTTTCGGGATATGAAAACATTATCAAAATGTTCATTTTATTGAAGAACAATATATACTCGTACATGTATTTAAGTAATTATATGCAAATTAGAAAAGAACATTTTTAAAATTTAAAATTTATTGCTAATAAGATTATTCGCCAAATATACTTAAAATAAGTAAGAGTGTTAAATTTGGTTAGGCCGAATCTTTGACAACTTCCACCTGGTTTTTACGTATACATTAATATCTGCAGTAAATACACTATTTATAACAAGTGTAAACAAGGTATTTGAAAACGTAAACAATTTCATAAATTTAATACTAAATTATTACAACAAACAAAATTAATTTTAAAATTTTTTAGAGTTACCTCCACAATTTAGATAACACCTTGGCACGATGATCCCCGATTTATCCTATTTTAAATACCAACCTGTTCGAAATAATGCAAATAATGTTATTCTAAGTTTTTCCATGTAAATGGTTTTTTTTTTTTGTGAATGAACGTGATTTCAACAGACAGACAGGCGGAAGACGATATATCGGCTTGAGTTGTTATAAGGATCAAGAATATATATAGCTAATGAAAATGCATTATTCGATGCGGAATGACGAACTGATGTATACCCTCTGCACACTGACGTAGAGGGCATAAAAATTGATTGTTGGAGGTTGACATTATCCATTATTTGGCTTATATAATATCTCACGATAAAACCTGGCAGCCATATTGTTCAACATGAATAATCACCTTTAAATTAAGAATTTGATTAATTATTTTTTTTAATAAAAGCGGAGAAAATAATGTAAATTTTTAACCACTGTTATGGATTCTGGCGAATATTCAGAATAAATGCCTGCATAAGTCAATAGGCCTTGACTGACCATATTGATATTGGTCAAATATGTCTATCTTCCAATTGTTTCCGTTTTGTTTTATTTTATCATAAGTTTTATAATAAGGCCCTTACAAGGAAAATATTCTAGGTGTAACTGTCAGATCGCTCTGAAACAACACAATTTAATAAATATGTTTTATAGCATAACCGCTTTATTAAAACTAGCAGATTCCAGCCCTCAAAATTCGAGTGCAAATTCTGGGAAATTCTATTTCTTCATTAAATAAAGACCCTAAAGGTACGCTAATCAATTGTAGCCAATTCACAAATCAACACAAAAAAAAAACAAACTCATTTTTACTGCGAACACATTAACAAATTAAATAAACACACACGTAGCATTGTATAATTTTATGTATGTGTTAGTAGCAGCTTTAAATGTAATTTACTCAAAGTAAATGAAAAAATTTAAAAATCTGCAAAACGACTAAAAAGAAATACCTTTCAAATAATATACGTTTGGTCAAAATCGGGATAAAATGGTAGAACAAAACATCGGTCCCAAGAAATCGCTAACCTCTTAATATTATAGATTAAAATTTTTATTGAAAATTTCATACGACGCACAGTGGACCATATTTTGAGAAGGCGGCCAAAAATCATTTTTTTTTTTGTTACCGATTTTAAAGTTATGTTATCCATTTGAAAGTAAATGCTAGTAAACCTCGGGAGCCCAAAAATTGCGACCCTATCTCAACTATATCATAGCGAGCAGGGTCTTCGAAAATGGGCTTTCTCAGTATTTTGCTAAAATTAAAAATTTCTTTGTAAATTTTTATTTTTGAATGACTGTAACTTTTTTGATTCAAAAGATTTTGAAGTGAAATAAATTTTGTATAATTTTGTGACTTCCATACTATTAATGTTAAAAATGTAAAATCACTGAGTCATTCCGAAATTAAAAAAAATTTTTTTTAAAAAGATCCAAATTTTCCGAAAATCTCCTACTTAATAGTCCGAACCCTCCCCTATACTCTTATACCCCATTATACACCCTCCAGTTTCTGCCCGTGTGCACCAGAACAATTTTCCAGACCCAAGGTTAGATATTTTCTGCAAGATTTATGAATAAAAAAGTTGTCCACTATGTGGTTAGGATATATTAAGTTTGAAGTGATGTTTGTAACTGCCAAAAATATTGGACCTTTATCCATCTTTTATTATACGGATCCACTCAAAAACACTTTCTGAGTCGATTAAACGATGTCCGTCCGTCCGTCTGAGTGTTATAATTACAAAAGTTGGTCGTACCGGTGCACCGCGGTGTATTTTTTTGCGTGTCGGTAGAGTTGTCAGGAGTTGTTATGTAATTTTAAAAAAGGGTTGAGATATAATGCGTTTAATTGTTACAGGTAATTTACATAGGTACCTTTTAAAAACATTAATAGTCTGAATTAGAATTATATAGTTTAAATACCTGACAAAATGGGCAACAATTTAAATAACAGGCAAATGGTAAAAAAAAACTATTGCGACATAGCCCTTTAAGATATGAACAGGTATGCTTCACCTTTTAAAAGGGGTTAGGGTGTGGGTTTTTTATGCTTCTAAAAGTGGTAATAAAAGATAAAAATTTTTATTTTACATAATTGCAAGAAAGAGTATTTATAATAATGTTTCCACAATTATTATTCATTACAAATTGTGCAATGACTAAGTACTGTTACAGAGATCTGGCAGATATTTATTTTCAACGAAATGATGTAGACGATGTAATTTTTCACATAGTGAGCAACGACTTCTTTAAGAATTGTAACCTAGAAGACATTGAAATGCACAAAGGAAAATTACTAATTTTGCATCGAATTTGAAAAGACGGTACATTGAATGATCTCATAGCTAGGCAAAGATGTACAAACGTTACCAGGACTGGTTAATAAAGGAACTTATTTTTGAGAGTCGACCAGCAAAACCAATTGACGGATGTAGTGAAAGATCTTGAAGGCGTAAGCTGGAGAATATCAATGAAGAAATTTCTCAAAGACTTATTAAGGATTCATTTTTGCACCAAATTCAACCAACCCAAAATAAAAAAAATAAAATTGATATAATTGAAAAAATAGTAAAAGTGAGCCCAAGGCGCACAAAGAGGATTTTGAAAAGCATTTCTATTTCAATTGAAGATAAGAAATTTACGCCGGAAGAAGCGTTCGCCTTATTTTTGGATTTGAAATGGACCAAAAATCAATATAAGGAATTGCGGAAGCGAACCAATGAAAAGAATTGTGGGATTTTTCCAGAGTATCGAGATTTAGTTTCTGCCAAAACAGAATGCTTACCTTCACAATCTGCTATTAGTGTCACATCAGCAGAAATAAAATTGCAAGATCTCCTTGAACATACTGCAGAACGATTGCTAAATACGCTTGATACTGATCATTTAATTTCTAAATGGGGATGTGATGGATCCTCTGGTCAGAAACAATACAAGCAATTTAATGCCGAAAATTCATTAGATGTTAATTTATTTATGGTATCTTTCTCTCCATTGCGCTTAACAAAAAGGTATAGCGGCTTAGAGCCATCAACTAGTAGAGCAACACAAATTGATATATTGAAAAATTAAATTCCTTCTTCAACAAAGTATTGCAGACCAATAAAATTTGCATTCAAAAAGGAAACCAAAGATGTCATAACTGAAGAAGTTCAAAAAATAAAAGATCAAATTAAGGAACTTCAACCAGTAATATTTGAATTTGATGACCATGACATTGAAGTACATTTTAAAATGTGTCTCACAATGATTGATGGAAAAATTGCACAAGCTTTAACTGGAACAAAGTCAACGTCAAGCTGCTTTATATGAAAAAAGACATCAAGTCAATTAAGCCAACCCCCACCAGAAGACGATAGTTTTAAGGAAGCCTACGAATTTGGAATGTCCCCTCTTCATGCTAGAATACATTTCATGGAGCATATTCTTAAATTGGGTTATGATTTGGAATTTGGTCCGTTAGGCGAAACAGTGAGAAAAAATAAAGAAAATGAAGAAAAAAGAAAGCAAAAAAAAAAACAAATTCAACAAAAATATCTACAGCTAGGCCTCGTAATCGACCAACCAAAACAAGGGGAAGGAAACACAAATGATGGAAATACTGCAAGGAGATTTTTTTTCAGGTGTAGATCATGAATTAATAAAACGATTCAAAATCATATTACAAGTTCTAGCATGCAGCAGAAAGATAAATGCAAAAAAATTTGGAGAGTACGCCAATAAAACAGCTATACTTTATAATGAAAAATACTCTTGGAGATATATGCCATCCACAGTTCATAAAATGTTGTACCATGGGGAAAACAATATGCTATCAATAGGAGATCTATCTAAAGAAGCGCAAGAAAAAAGGGACAACGACTACAGATTCTTTCGCGAGCACAACACAAGGTAAATGTCCAGATGTTGTACTAATGAAGACCTTATCACTATTTGGTTGTGCACTTCATATCCATATATGTCCAACATTCGTCAAAAATGGAAAACTACCTCTATTGAATTAGACGAAGAAGCTAAACAACTTCTAGAAGATGAAAAGCAAGGCTATTTAGAAGAAATTTTTACTAAAATTGGTTGATTTCAAGTACTTTTTCACTACACTAACAATAAGTTACACTTTTTTTTTTTATAGTTGAAAAATTTTCTTGATTTAAAAATTTATATATTTTGTAAATTTACAATAAAAATTGTTATATTTCATAAATTTACCATAAAAATTGATATAGAAATATTTAAAAAGACAATAAAAAAAAATTTAACTAAAGCAAAAACATACGAGTTTTTCATTGAAACTTCTCTATCTTGAACCAATATAAGGTAACTTTTACGTTCGCTGCTTAATAAATTATAATTTAACTCAGGATCTTTAAAAAAAAAAAAAAAAAACAACCTTTGGACCTTGTGCACATTAGGACTAAAAAGTTTATGGGGGCCTAAGTTTGGCATTTTCTGAAAAAATTAACTTAAAAAATTGTTAAAAAGTATTAGTTGTAAAATTAACTGAAAAAATAAGACATTATATTAAAAAAAAACCTTTTTTTACCTTTTAACACTTTACTTTTGTACTAAAATTCAACTACAAATGAAAATGTATTTTAAACCCTTCGTGAATTTTTTTTATTTTCTGTCGAGAATTACGTTTTACAGCAAAACTTAAAGGCTAAAGTCTCACCTACCAAACAAAAAAAAAAAAAAAACGCATAACAAAATTCCAATCCAATCAAAAGTTATAGATTTTTGACCGCCTTCTCGTCAAATGGTCCACTGTGCGACGTGGGGGAAATAATGCTGTCAATATTATAATTTTAATTATTTTCATTCATAATTAATTATTTTCCATATTTTAAAACATAAAAAAAAGTTTTATTTTCGATATGTGAGTTTAGCTAAATATGACCTTAGCAAAAACAAATTGTACTTTTCAGGACAACATTTCAAACGTACTGTATAATGTGTACTCATATACAAAACACATTTCTTTCAAATTTGTTTATATTTTATTTTTTTTTTATTGGAAAATCTTGAGTATTAAAACTCTTTATTTCGATTCTCATAGGTTGGCTTCAGCAAAGGTATATGAATTTCAGTTTTTACCAAACAACCTATATACTCCTTTTACTGATGAGTGTTGGTGACTCGACCCGAAACAGCTTGCAGTCTTGCAGATTATAGCTAATTTTTTTAAATAAATGTTTTAAGGTTTTTGCTTTATTAAAAGAAAAAGCATTTGATCTTGAGCTTGATTAATTTCTAGCCCACTTTTCATTTATATTTGTGCATATTGCTAGTTCAAGTTTTCTGAAAATTAAGACAAAATGAAAATTACTAAACTTGTTTCAAATTACAAATATTTTTTCTTATGCTATCAACCATCCCTATCTTTCATTATCTTTGATCTTCGATTGAGACATCAAATTCTTTAAAAATTGTGTTGAAGACAAAATTCTTTTTATACTTTATCTTCACTTCAAAAGTTGACCATCTCGTGGTGGTAAATTGTTGTTTTTTTTTTTTTTTTTGCTTTGAACTTCAACTTTAATGAAATAGTTTTTTGTTTCCTTTTTTTGTTCGTTTTTGTTTGTTGAAATAAGTAGTAAATTGCTAATGAAATATATTTTCAAAAGAAGCCGTGTTTTGTTGTAAAGTGACAACATCTTTAAGCCATAAATAACCACAAATATCCGGTACATGACACATGGTATCAACAAAACAAAAGAATTTAAACATGCTAATGAAACATGTACAATATATTTCAATTTGGACACATTCGTACGAAAACACCAAAACAAATACACATACTATGATAACAAATAATACTCATACAAAAATACAATCTGATAACACTATTAACATATAGAAATAACGAAAAAAAAAATAAAACCACACACAGCTCCAACAACAGACAGACAGACAGACGGACAGAAGGACGGACAGGACAGAGTGATATACCATAGAATTTTGCCAAGAACTTTTGTTTGGCTTGTTTTGAATTTAAATGCAATTTAAATTTATTTATTTTTTTGCTCGAGTTGTAGACCTTTTTGTTGTGTTAATACCCAAAGGACATCTCTCTTTCTATATTCCATGTTCTTATGTATGAGTATTTGAAAAACATTAATGCATCATTATGAATAAATGGCAAAACGAAAAACTTTTCCGTTTCTCTAACCAACCCCACACTTATCCAACAATAAAAAAAAATGAATATAAGAAAAAAAAAAAAAACAAATACAAAGAAAAATTAAAAGGCCATGAAAATCAAAACACATTTCGTACAATTATCAAAATACCCATGAGATATACCTTGACTTTGGTGTCGTACAATAACATACTAAAATGAATGAATGAATGTGTGAATGAATGAATAATTGCTGCCAACAAATATTCTGAGTTGGTTACCTGAACATAAAATACCCCCAATACATTCTCAAATACACGATAAAGAAGTTGGTGAATAAGAAGTCATATACAGATTTCGTTAATTTTTTTGTCACGGTAAAACCAAATAAAAAAAATTCGGGTGATTAATGATGTTAATGTTTATGGTTCTACAGCTTTTTGTTGTACACCCTAAATACAACAACTACCACAGTTTCCATTTGGGGGATATAATTCTTTTGAAATGTAACATATTTCTTCATAATCAAATAGTAACATTGTTAACCTTGCAAGAAGTTGTCATATTCAAAAGAATTTATGCTGTGGTTTTGCTGAAGTTTATCAAACTGTGTAAGCTCTAAATTTTCATTCTTTACTTAATTATCCCCAAAAACAAAAAATGATTCATGTGCAGTTCCATAACTTTATTCGCAAAAGCCTATGAAGCTTCAGTGTTATTTAGCTAATAAGAAAGGAAAAACAAAAAATGCAAGCTTTATTCACTTTTAGCATTTAAAGGATTTTCGAAGGAACATAAAATTTAGTAACAAACAAAAGCTAAGTTAGTTAAGACTTTATTTTCTAACGAGTTGATAAATAGGTGCCAGAGAAAAATATCGGCTGTTGTAGAAGGTATTGAAACTGAAAGAGAAACCGACTTATTAAGCTGTGGAACATACTCGGTGTCATTATTTGAGCGGTAAAAAATTACAAGCCAGAGTGAAAGTACTAGGCCAATATTGTAAAATCTCCAAAGAGTTGAGCATTTACTAAGTTTTTCAGCTGTAACTCAAGAACCATTGATGATTTTCTCACTTCACTCTTCAGTAAAATTAGTAATAATTTATTCATGTAAAAAATAGAATAAGAAAATACTGATGTGTTTGATTTAATATTAATTTAATTTCACTCATTGCGTATACATCTTTTCTACTCTACTAATAAATAATAATCATACGGCCTGAATCTGTAATTTTATCAAAAAAAATTGATTAAAAGGTCATAAAAAAGGCTTGACAACGCCAAACCATTTAAAGGTTTTACTATAATGAACCCCAGGATGCCTGTTTGCAGTTTTAAAATTCTTTGCAGTTTTAAAATGTTTTGAAAACTGCGCTTTTGGAAAACTATCCAATACCAAGTTTGTATCATTAATTATACCCTATACCACTATTTCTGGGGTGATTTAACAATGTCCGTCCGTCCGTCCGTCTGTGTGTCCATGTAAACCTTGTAATCAAACTGCAGGTCGCAAATATGAATATATTTTGATGAAATTTGGTATATAAGCTTTCATCGGTCATGGGATGAACGCTATTGCAATTGGTGAGAATCGGTCCATGTTCAGACCTAGCCACCATACAAATTACCCATATGAAATCGACATAAATTGTCATAAGATCCAAATTGTCATATAGATCTTACTCAAATTGGGTTTATATGCGTTCATTACATCCATTAATGAGTAGTCCAAAAATTATCCCTTTGGCCCCATATAGAGCTGCTTCCCGATTTTCACTTAAATCTATAAAAAAAAACAAAAATAATGCACTGATTCTTCTCAAATTTTGTTTGTATTTTTGCAAAATACAAGAGACTTTACCAAACATGATCAGGATCGGTCCATTTTTGGACCTAGTCCCCATATAGATATAGCATCCGATATGAACTTTTTCATATCTGCTGCCAAATAAATTAATAAAAATCCCATTCAAATTTGGTTTTTGCTTATTTTCTATATCCAGTTAGTTGGGCCTAAGAGATAGGGTTTCTAAACGCATGGTATAGGGTATCGTATAGTCGGTCTAGACCGACTATAATTTTCTTACTTGTTTTTTGTATAAGATTACCCAATGATGCCTTAATTGACTCAGTATTACGTTGGGGTTTGGGGGATGACTTTACTTTTCAAAATTCAATAACAATAAGGAAATTATTAATTCACCTTAATTATCGGAAATATTAAGTAAAATGAAACGATTTCAATCCAATTTGGTATAAACAAATTTCGGTAGTCTTATGCACTATCACACTATTAAATTATAATTTCGAAATAACCATACCAAGTTTAAGGCAACTGGCTTTTTTTATGCGAATTCGATTGTGCGAATTATTAAATTTAGTTCATATTATGGAATTTAGATTTTATATTTATTGATTATTACATCCATTTCTCGGTGTATCCCATTTCAAATACAGATCTGAAGTAATTTTAACTACTCTTTTAAATAATTTAAAATATTGTTATTTTTATTTTACAGTTATAAATTAAAAAGAAATCAAATAAAACAATTAACAAAATTATAGTCGATCGAGACCGAATATACGATACCCTATAAAATGGTTCAGAGACCCTATCTCTTCGGTAAAACTAATTGGATATAGAAAATAAGCATAAACCAAATTTGAGTGCCATTGTTATTAAATTTTTTGACTGCAGATATGAAAGAGTTCATATCGGGTGCTGTATTACTAGGTCGAAAAATGGACCGATCCTGACTATATTTCGTAAGGTCACTTATATTTTGAAAAACTATACACAAACCAAATTTGAGAAAAATCTGTGCAAAGTTTTTGTTTTTTGATAGATTTAAATGATGATCGGGAGGCAGCTCTATATGGGGCCTATGACTAAGAATTGTCCTATAGGAATTTTATTTGGAATACTGATTAATGGATATAATAAACACATACAAACCCAATTTGACTGAGATCTATAAGATAATTTGGATCTTATGACAATTTATGTCGATTTCATAGGGGTCATTTGTATGGGGACTAGGTCTGAACGTAGACCGAATTTCACCAATTTCAATAGCGTTCATCCCATGACCGATAAAATCTTATATACCACATTTTATCAAAATATATTCATATTCATGAACACACAGACGGACGGACGGACGGACGGACATCGCTAAAACGACTCAGAAAGTGATTCTGACCTGATCGTTATAATAAAAGATGAGTCTAGGTCAAATATTTTTGCACGTTATAAACAGCAGCAAACCACATAGTGGTATAGGGTATAAAAATATCTTGTTACAGATAAACAACTAATAAGGACTCGTTTGTTGCTGTTTGCGTATAGCAATTTTAATATTAGATTGATAATGAAAATTACCGAGCAGCTGCTATTATGAAATATACATCATTGGTTGAATATGCGATTGCTCAGACGAGGCAGGTGATACAGCTTGACGAACTTTTAGAGTTAAACTAAATGAACTTTAGAGTTAAATCTCGTCTTTGTTGATGTTGCCAGTATTGTTGAAGAGCTTTATTGTTCTTGTTTTTTGTGGTAAAACGATCCTTAAAGCATACATTTCTTGTAATTTCTTGTAAATTCAATGGCCATTAAAATTTTATTTCATATTTTATTTAATATTGAAATCCATGGTTTTAAGTTATGAAAAAAAGAAAAATATTTTCAGTTCAGATATTTATTCCTATCTAGATCTCTTTTTATAAAAGATTCGATGTTTTCTAACAAAATTCGAATATCAATAAATCAAAAATATTATAGAAATATGAAACTAGTAATAAGTTAATTTTTTATAATTATTAATTAAATTAAAGGTACAAAATAGTTATGTGATAGCGGTTTTTGTATGCTTCATTATTATATTTATTCTTTAAGCACAGAAATTAAGTAAGGGGTCACCATGACCGAAGTCAGGTGGTAGAGTGACTGAAAAATACTTTAGGTGGCTAAGTGTGAAACATTGTAATAATTGTTATATTATAATTAATTAGACTGTTTCTATATGAAATTTTTCTACTTATGGCGGCCATGAGGTTTGAATCTGCAGCTATTTCATATACCCTCATACTTGAACTTTTTGGTCATATGTTTTAACACATTCATCTAGATCTTTTTACTACGTATTAATTTCAGACGATACCACACTGTCCAATACACCAATCGTTATTGAATTTTTTTTTAGATTATTTGTGCATTTATACTTTTAATGTCTACTATTCTCAGTCTCGTAAGAGTTTCCATATGTGATGTATGATTTGTACATTTAACATATTGCACTTTTTACACTTTCTCTTTTGTTGTATCAGAAAGCTATAATTCTGATTGCCAATATATTTCTATTGTATTTTCAATAAATTTGTCCCAATATTCGGTTTAAAATATTTAAGAATTAATCATGTTACAGTTCCCTCAATTGAATTTTATTATAATTTGTATGAAAATTTCGGTTGATAAACCCAACTTTTTTTTCTATCAAAATTGCATTCATTCTCTGAGAATTATATTTTTAATTATGACAATGAGGAAATCCGGTTGCATTTTAAAACAGTTGTCCATTACAATAAAAATGTTTATTGCCTGAGTAAATTTTTCTATAGTTAACGGAACTCTAACCAATATTTTTTTTTATTTAAACAACTTGGCTATAAACTTTTTAATTTCAATATCCTTAAAAATATTGAAAGATTTATTTATATCAAATACAATCTTGATTGTTATATACACACTTACATACAGACATATATCAAAATTTAAAATCAAATTTGTGACACAACTTGGCAGTAGTAAACATTTCATTACTTTACGATTCCAGTGGCGAACAATATTAAATTGAAAAGCTGAAATTGCATTTCAGACCCATACTATTAGGAAAATATTCAAACACAGCGGCTGTTGTTGTCTGACAAGATATTTGAAAAATTTATTATACTTAACGATGAAAATACAATGACATATCGTTCTAAAAGAAAAAAAAAAAACATAGACACAAATCAGGAAGCAGGAAAAAAACTAAAATCAAACGATATATTCTGGGTTTCACTTACACCAAAAACAACACCAGCAAATACATTGATATAAAAAAATAAAATCAACATGTTATCCTTACTGTTTATAAGGATACTTATAAATGAACGAGAATATAACGCCACAGGACACGATTTACAATTCTTTTGCATACATTAGAACGTCTTGCATTGCTAGTATTTGACAGCTATCCACGACTTAAGTAGTAGTTACTCAAAGTGTAATGTAATATTATACTACCAAACAGGGTGTTTAGTAGAAAAACCACAACTACTTTCAAAACTCATACAGACATATATCATGTAAAACTAATTTAATAAGAAAAATACAAAATACAAAAAAAGCAAAAAGAAAAAGAAAAACAGAAGAACAGAAAACAATACAAGTTCGCAGACTTTTCTTAGCTAGAATTCAATTTATTTGTATTTTAAACAAACGCCCGCTTTAACAGACTTTTAGGCCCCGGGGCATATTTGCAATGTTTAACAATTTTCTAAAACACACATTCAGGGGTCATTTAAGTAAAACAAACTTCCACAAAAAGAAATATATATATATATATATATATATGTATATATAAGTGTGTGTGTATGTGTGTGTGTGTGTTAAAAATAAAACAAAGACATTGTTAAAAACCAATGACAAATGTACGACAGGAAAATGGCTTTAGTCCACATATAAATATATAAAAAAGACATGTACACAAAAAAGAGAAAAAAAAAACATAACCAACACACGTCACATTCCTGGAACAGGACTTAAAAAGTAAGTAGTAGAAAAAAGCAATACACCAAAGGCATAAAATTACTTAGTAAACAGCAGCCAAGAAAATGTGTCGTTTGCAATTGAAAATATGTAGACTTTTATTTCAAAAATACAGACACGACATAAAACAAATGCAGGTTTTAAATTAAACTTGGAGGATATGTGGACATGTCTGTGTATTAGAAGACAACGCATCAATATTTCGAGATATCGAAAAAAAAACAATTCTCAATTTGTTTTAGCATTTGATATTTTAAGAACAGAAGACAATTTTATATATTTTCTTTAAAATTTTGAAGTTCTACCATTTCTGCACGATTCTGTTTAAGATTTTGATTATCTAAAAATATTACGCGGACAAAAGTAATTCATCTTTTAATGAAGTTCTGATTTAAAAGATATTGGGAGATCCTTTACAATGACATGCACCAAAAAAGTTCAATTCTAATAAAAGCATTATTTAAAAAAGTGTTAAATTATTAATTTCTATTTAAATGTGAAAGGTTTCAAATATATACTTATACTTATGTTTCTGATTATTTGTCTTCAAATTTCATTAGTGAGTTGATATTTATTTCGAATTAAAAAAAAAGAACAAATTTTTTAAACATCTAAGAAAATTATAGTCGGTCTAGACCGACTATACGGTACATATACAATGCGTTTAGAGAATTGGTCCTTGGTCCAACTAATTGAATATTAAAAATAAGTATAAACCAAATCTGAGTAGAATTATTATTAATTTTTTGACAGCAGATCTTAAAAAGTTCGTATCGGATATGGGCACTAGGCCAAAAAATTGACCAATCCTGACCATATTTGGTTATCACTTATATGTTGCAAAAACATGTACAAACCAAATTTGAGAAAAATTTTTGCAATATTTTTGTTTTTGAGAAGTTTAAGTGAACATCAGGAAGCAGCTTTATTTGGGGGGTGACTATGACTAAGAATTGTCCTATAGGGTTTATTTTTGGATTACTGTTTAAAAGATGTAATAAACACACATTAACCTAATTTAGCCAAGATCTATATGATAATTTGGATCTTACGACAATATAAGTCGATCTTATAGGTATCATTTGTATGGGGACTACGTCCGTACATGTACCGATTATCGCCAATTTAATTAGATTTCGTCCTATGGTAGATAGAAGCTAATATATACCAAAATTTCATCAATATATAGACTTGTAGTTTGATTACTACGTTCTCATGGACACACAGACGGGCCGATATCGCCAAATCGACTCAGAAAGTAATTCTGAGAAATTGGTATAATAAACGAAATGTGGATCTAGGTCAAATATTTTTGTTACACACAGAAAAATGATTCGTTGTGGCAATCCAATTTGTTGCCAACCCAATTTTGATAGTCTCATAAACTAACATATTATTTTCGAAATAGTCGTACGTTGCTTAATGCAACTGATGTTTTAAGTAGATTCGATTATATTAATGGTTTAATTTAGTCTATAGAATAGATTTTATTTTATTGATGGTTCCACCCATTTATTGGGATTGCTTAATGTATAAGTGCAGTAATTAAAACTGCACTTTTATATAAATTTATTTATAATTTACTAGCTGACCCGGCAAACGTTGTTTTGCCATGTAAATAATTTCTAGTACATATTTTTGTTGTTAATTATGATGATATGTATTATCCATGTTTGGGAGGTGCCACGCCCACTGGTTTGATCCCGCCCATTTTTCACATAACTGCTCACACTCATCACTCGTGAACTCACACGTAGTTTCAGGACTGTTGGGTTTATAGTACTCCAGATAATTTTTTTTGTATGGGAGATGCCACACCCACTAACCCAATGCTGCCCATTTTTGGAAAGACTACTCACATTAACTACGAATTGGCATGCAGAAAGTTTCAAGACTCTTGTCATCATAGTACTGTAGATATTTACCATGTGTCGAAGGTGCCACGCCCACTGGTTGATCCCGCCCATTTTTTTCGAGTACTAATGCTGATAACTTATGAATTCACACTAAGTCCCAAGACTTTATCTGTTACAGTACATTAAATATTTACTTTATATGGTGGGTGCCACGCCCATTGACCCGATCCCGCCCATTTTTTTGCAACTCCTTAAATAAGTTTAGTATGAGAACCACCGAGTTGCTGCAATTATGAAATATGATGTATTTGTTGAAATTCCAATTCCTGAGCCGAGGTGAATGATATTGTAACTTGATGGACATTTATAACACTGCCGCGGTGATAACTTCATAAATGGAGCAAAATAAAAAATTTTTAGTAGCATCAAATGATCTGCATTACACCGTTGCAAGAAATCATCAACATATGTATCGTTGTATGTAGAAGTCACTGGTGTCACCATCGAATCCAAGTTATTTTCGGCCACATGAAAATGGACGTGATATATTGAGGAGTTTCTTCTAATTATGGTACACTTTTTTGTTGCTACTGAAATTGCAACTTTTGTTGGGAGTGGTTGCAACCAGCGATTCGTCGTATTAGAATTCTTCTTTTCTTGAGAGCCGTCCCATAATGCGTTGTAGTATTTTTGGATGCTAATTGGGTATTTAAGCTGCTATTTATCCTAGAATAATATATTTCTATATTTATTGGTTCTTATTCTTCAATCGGCCAAGAAGGAACGAAAATTAAGAAATAATGATTACCGCTCATATGTAGTGTCCTAATGGATGTTAATATAATTTGTATATTCCATTAAAATTATTATGTTTTGTTAGAAATTTATAGTTGACATGTTTTAAAAATAAAATTCAAATTTTAATGTTTTATTTTTAAATATTTATTATATTTTCGATATTTCGAAAAGCTTCGCTGTTCATCTTCAGGGAAAAAAATTTTAATTATCTTTTACTGAAGCGTGGAGTTGAAAACGCCCTTTCTTGTTTGTTATCTTATGTTTTAAAATTTTACTTATGTTATTCTTATTTATATTTAATTTTCCAAAAATGACTGATAAATTTAATTATTCGGTTGCATTTATTGTATCATTATTGTTTTTGGTACATACCACAAAATTTTATTGAAGCAAAAGGAATTTCGGTAAAAACTTCTAATTCAGTTATATGTTTGGCTTTCTTTTAATATAACCGAATTTTTTTAACCTTATTACAAATTTGTGTCGATCAACAATTTGCTGCTATATCTGTCAACATATTTTCGGTTTAAAGTATATTGTGTTAACAGAATTAGATGTTGTAATCCCCAATATTTAAGAACGAGTAATATTATAACAGGTTTAATTTAGTTCCGTCAATTGAAAGAGTATAATAATTTGGAAAAAAAACTTGGAACTTATTTTTCAATAGAATTAACGATAATTCATGGTAGATAATGAAGAAAATCTATTGCATTCAAAAATATTTACGCATTACAATATAAATGATTAGAAACTGATTGAAGTTTGCTAGTAGTAACGGAATTTCTGCCAATTCTTTCTCTGTGTAGTTACAAATATCAGCACTAACTCATTGTACCCTGAACACATAGTGGTATTGGGTTTAAAAATGAAATTAGACGAACATTTTATAATATTTTATTTTATAGTTCTATATTTGCTTTACTTTTTCATTTTGCAATTTAGACATGCCATGAATAATGCAGGCAATCGAAATTAATATATTTTTTATTAAACATTTTAAAAATGTCGCATATCGAAATATTATTTCCCCAACTAAAGATAATAATTCATTCCTTATATTAAGGACGATTCGAAATGCTTCCTAATAACTTGTATGTAAATGCTTTTTACTGGATAAATTTTATAATGTTGACCCACCTTTCTGGGTTTTTAAAAAGTTTTGAGTATTAATTAATTGACTGTGATATATTTTCATAAATTTTTTTTATTAATTTTGAGCGAATGCTGGCAACCCTTTTCGTTGATTAAAAATGGTAGTTTCCAATTCATTTACCAGTTCTATACTCTCTGAATAAAGCATCAAATTAATGTCTCAATTTGCAAATGGATAATAATGTTCGTATTGTATTTTTTGACGTTTATCTACTAGAAATGTGTAAATAAAATAATAGATGTGGTTGCGTAGACAAAAAAGCTTAGAGTAAGCTTAGAAACTTTTTTTTCGAATCTTACATATGTAAATATTTACAATGCTTATTTATGGTCATTGACAAATTATTGATTGTATTTCCAATACATTAGATAGTCATTCTTAAGAAGAATCGGTAATTTGCATATTCAATTATGTGTTTAACCCTAAAAAGGAACACAGTTATTGGGGGTGGCATTTCCCATATAAAGGGAATTTTAAATATCATATATTTTGAGTACTATGATAGAGATAGCTTTGCAAAATAGTCTGAGGTCAAATCAACGGGCTTGGCCACTCTGATACAAAGTAAATATTAAATGTCGTATATCTGGAGAGCTGTAATAGTAAGGCACCTTGCCCATAAGTTATTCATGTGATGGGTCAAACAAAAATTGATGTGATCGGAAAAGTGGGCGTGGCGCCATGCATAAAAAGTTAATATATAATATCATATAACTGAAGTCCTATTAAGGGAAAACCTTGCCACTTTGCACCTCCGACACAAAAAATAGGAAGTACTATGAAAACAAAAGTCTTGAAGCTTTTGACAACTTTACTAAGTATCGCCGGATCCGCCAAATTCAAAAATCGCCTAAATCAAAATCACAAAATGAAAATTGTCAAATGATATGCTAAAGTCCAAACTTTAAGTGTTGCCGGATTTAAATTGGAAAATCAATATTTTTCTCATGGATATTTATAGGTGGCGGATGCAAAAACAAAAAATATTGTATATCAACATGCACTGAAATAAAAAAAAAAATAAAATGAAGCGTTTTATTTGCGCTATACAAACTTCGTAGGTAAAATTGATTATGAAAGCATACATGTCAATACGTCCTGGCGAGTCATAGCGGAACACGACAGGACACTCTAGTTTACTATAAAGATAAGAATGCCTTTCAATTTCAAATGAGAATTTGTTAGTAATAAAAGTATCTTTGAGTTTCTGAGATTAGTACCCAAGTAAATGCTTTCGATAATTTTGAATTGCACATCACATATATATATTTATAATGTATGTAAGTATATAAAAATATAAATATTTATATTTATATACAAAGTAAGTCACCTTTTATATCGGTATGTCATCATTGAATAGCTCTGGCAGATTGACTTAAGAACACATGTTTTCGAAACGTGAATTCAGTTGAATTTTTAAAATGTATCGCTTTTTACAAAAAAAAAAAAACGTGCTGAAATAGTAAGGCTGATGTCCGACGAGACCCATATCACACTCTGTGGCGGTGTTAACAAGCAAAACTGCTGCATTTGAGGAACGGAAAAGCCAGACGAGATCCAAGAAATATCACGACTACAAAGAGACTGTTTGGGCCGTCGTTTACGCCACCATAATCATTGAGCCATTTTTCGATGGAAAACTATATCAGCGGATGTTGGCTTATTATCTCTGCCCGTAAATGCGTGGAAAAGATCTGGACTATTACTGGTTTTAAAAATATGGTGCACCAAACAATGCAGTTTCTATATATCAAACAATGCAGTTTCTGGAACAAAAATTCCTTGGATGTGTTATGTCGACAAAGACGACATTGACTGGCCACTCTTATCTCCGGATCTAACCCATCCAGACTTCGTTTTTGTAGGGTTATTTAAAAACCGAAGTATATGCCAACAAGCCTCACACCAAGACAAATTTTTTTACCGAAATCATCGCCATACTGCTCTAGATGCTAGAAAAAGTTATAGCAAATGCTGCAAAATGGGCACGATTTGCAGTGTCCAAGCGCAATAGATTGTGGTTGTTTTCAAAAAGTGGTCCAAATGAATTGCGAAGGACCAAGTAAAATAAAAATATAAAACATATGGAAATCGTTTTTTTTTTTTATTTCTGTAATATTCACATACCTACGTTCAAGATAGAGGCACTCTGTGGATATATTTAATCGTAAGCTAGTACATATATCTGTGGTTTTCTGGAATAACCGCGTATGTCCATTTTTGTCCGTTTTGAGTTAACGATGCCAAATATATTAATTTTTAACGGTCTTTACATGTGTTAAATTTTTTTTAAAAAAATATTGACCATTTCTGAATTTTTTCTTTAAATAACGATGTAACTTAAACGTTTACTAAATTAATTTGCAGCACTAACAACGTATGTCAACCTACGCTTGATCGCTGATAAATTATTGTCTCAGAAAACGACACATAGCGACATACGTTGTTATTAATGAAAAAAAATTCAAAATAATTTTGGATTAGTTTTCATTTTATAACCACTTATAAAAACTTGTGTGTTTATTTATGTTATTTTTTGTCACTATTATTCTTGATACGTTGTTATATTATCATCCTAAGTCCCGTTAACTTTTTGCTGACGAACAAAAAAATCAATTTTTCAAGCAACAACAACTTATGTCTACATGGGTGGTTGCATTGGTAGTTTTCTTTTTCAAAGAAAACGACGCTTGTCGACATAAGTTGTTTTGTCTGCACACACTTTAAGTGTAATTTACATATTGTTTTTTCGTCCTTCTCTAGGATCCATTCCTCCGAAGATTTTTGAGTCAAAATTTTATATAAAGTATTTATTGCCCATATCTACAGGACTGTTAAATAAAAAGCTCTAAAATCTTTATATCGAGCCCATAATTTAAAATATAACGTTTTTTTTTTTGGCTCCCCTGAACATTTTGATTTTATGACATACGCGTTTATTCCAGAAAACTACAGATATATGTGTGTGTGTCTTTTTTTTTACAGACAGTTTTCAATATTAAAATAGTTTCGCACATTTTTGAAAAGTAGAAAAAATATTACATGGCAGAATATAAGATAACTTAATATTTATTTTTAGATTATTTCTTGTTAAATTCCATGATTGTCCTTCATAACATAATATTATTTTATTTTTAATACCCATTTCACTTTTTGGCAGTACTTTTCCTTATAGGGTTAAAGTTATGGCTAAATTTTTACATTATGCAAATTCTTTATATATATATATATATATTTTTTTTTAATATAAAATTTACTGTAAACCAATTCTATATAAAAAATGGTGCAAAATATGCGTATCAACTTACTTGCACTACATTTAACTTAAAATAATTTACACATGCCAATATATGAATGACACATACGAGTTTGTGTCTGTTGTCTTCTTTTTTTTGTTTTTTTTTTTTTGTTTTGGCGAAAAATACATAAATTGAAATGGATGGGTATTTGTGAGTGTTAAAAAAAACATTTTGTTGAAAAAATGGCCCATAAATAATGAGAATTAAATTTACATAATTGATACTTAAGCATAACATATGAGAGTTCAGAATGAATATGGTGCGATAAGCAGAAGACTCAACCACTACAGCCGCAATGACAAAATGTATATGTATTTGGAAAAGCTTCGTATATTTATTGTGTGTGTGTGTAAAAAAGCCAAGGTTATAAAAATATCATTTAATATTGATGAAATTAAATAAACATTTATACTAAATGGGATTTCCTCCTTGCCATCTAAAGTGTTATAGTGTTTTATAACCAACAATAAAGGATGATGTTTTTTTTTTTGTTCAAACATTCTACATATTTATTTTTTTATTTTTTGCCACAAAACGTGATAAGGTGTATAATACCCAACAAAATAATAAATAAATTTCCAGTTCAAAACAGTATAAACTATAAAAAACATTGTTAACATATTTTACGTTATTTACAAGTACACGTGTTTTTTCTTTCTTTTTTATTATTATTATTATTATTTCTAAAGAAAGCCATCTTTTCAGTATAGAATAGAAAAATATTTTCAAAATACCATTACAACCTTTTCTTCACTTAACTTTTCACATTGTTTGTAATTGAATTTATAACATTCCCCAGCTATGAATAACTGCATATTGAAAAGTTTTTTATTCTCGGAAAATATTCATTGTAGCTGTTGACTTTTTATGCATTTTTGTTTGCGCGGATTTCGCTAATACGACCAACACAACACAATTAGAACTCTAACAAAAATTAATAATTACGAAAGTGAAAATCTGTTTCTTTTGAATTTAACTTCAGCTCTGAATGAAATCTGTTACTTTCAGTGAACAATTAAAAAAATATTAATTAGCAATTATTTTTTTAACTGATTGTTATCCTACTTTATTATGGTTGAACAGCATTTAACCTGATGACGGAAACAATCTATACTTTGTAAAAAAACAAATTTGAAATAATTGTAAATACTTTCAAAGGATGTTGCAAAATATGAAAGGTAATTTGATAAAATTTACTACAAGAATTGAAGCAAAAGGAAAAAAATTTAAAAAATCCGAATAAAAAAAAGAATTGAAAATTTACCAAATAAATATATGGGCCCTTTTCGTCACCAAACAAAATAGTGTTAGCGATTTCCTTACAAAAAAGTATTTCATGTCTGTATAACTATGAGCAAAAAGAATGCAATTAATTTTTAAAAAAGAAAATTTAAAATTTTGAAAATTCTTTCATATTATGTTCGCTGAAAATTAACTATGATACCATATTTGTACATATATTTGCATAGGTTCCACTTAAACCTAAAGTGAGATTCCAGCAATAGCTTTTCGCTCTATCCAAGTGAACAGTTTCTATTATATGCTTCCGCAAAACCTTAATTCCCTCGTTATGGTTCATACTTGGTTCTACGTTTAGCGGACTCTCGTTTATCTATATATAAAGAGAATAACTCATTAAATCTGCATCAAAATTTTATAAATGTGACGCAACTGAAAAATTTATAAATCCAACCATAAAAGAGTTACAAATAATAATAAATAATATAATAGATTATTCGTACACCTATGGAAATAATTTATTTTAAAGCTAAATCGAAATTAATTAAGAAATTAATCGGTAATAATTTCGTTATAGCTACTAGTAGACATTTTCACGACAAACTTACAAGTATTGACCACAAGTATACATCATTTGTGATGCAAATTGCAAAATTTGTTAAGAGGACGAAATATTAGTGAGAAATTCTGGCATTAATTCTCTTGAAATAGATAAAGAAAAGAATAATTTAGTTGATGGATCATGGCCAAATTTTAAATTAAATTGGGACATTTTTGGAATCTGTAAAATCTCTTAAAGAAAAGTTGATTCCTGTAACAGATTACATATTGAAGTTAATAATAGTTTCTTAAGATTTTTCAAAATGAATCTCGACCATGAATGAATTGATTAAATATCACCATATTTAGTGAAAAGAATAAAGCCAATGGATTAAATGAATTTTTAATGAGTAAATTTTTATAACAAATCTACAATAAGTTATATTTTCAGTAACTTAGCAAAAAATTGTCATCTGGAATGGATAATATTCCCTATATCGTATTAGGAAGCATTCACGAAAACGATATGCTTGATCATTACACCTTTGAATAATATGCTCAACAATTTGTATTTCTCTTGTGTATGGAAGTAGTTTTCCAAAAAAATAAAAAAAATAAATATAAGGACATCAGCAATCATAAAAACTTGCGTGCAAAATGTTTACTATCGACCATAAGTGAAATTTATGAAGTTAGTATTAATAACAATATAATAAAATATTGCGAAAACAAGAATTTAACTAACAACAGATAACTTGGATTTAAATATAAACAGCTCCTAGTGTTTATGCAAAAAAATTTAAGTGAACTTCAAGTAGACTTTATCAACAATTTTGTATGAAAAACATACAATAAAGTCTACTTGAAGTACACTTTAATTTTTTTTTGCATACGGCCCTAGGGCTATAACTTTTTAACATTTTTGAAAGTATCAAAATTGGCAGATTATAGTCGAATAGGTCATTGAAAACTATAAAGGAATACGCTTTTACTTTTTCAGTAGCAGTTATTAATTTTTTTGGCTGCAGATATGAAAAAGTTCATATCGGGTGCTATATTTATAGGTCGAAAAATGGAACGATCCTGACCATATTTGGTAAAGTCACTTATATTTCGAAAAAATATATACAAACCAAATTTGAGAAAAATCTGCAATATTTTTGACTTAGAATTTTCCTATAGGGATTATTTTTAGACTATTGATTAATGGATATAATAAACACATACGAACCCAATATAGACTGTGATCTATGTATATGATAATTTGGATCTTACGGCAATTTAAGTCGATTTCATAGGGGTCATTTGCATGGGGACTAGGTCTGAACATGGACCAAATTTCATCAATTTCAATAGCGTTCATTCCATGGCCGACAAAAGCTTACATATTATTTGCGACCTGCAGTTTGATTACAAGGTTTACATGGACACACAGACGGACAGACGGACGGACGGATGGACAACGCAAAATCAACTCAGAAAGTGATTCTGAGTTGATCGGTATAATATAAGATGGGTCTAGGTCAAATATTTTTGGTAGTTACAAACAGCAGCACAAAGTCATTATACCCAAACCACATAGTGGTATGCGGTATAAAAACGGAAATCGCTCAAATCAAAAATCGCCAAAACCGAAAATCGCGAATTCGTCTAATTCCAAAATTTCAAAGACGAAAATCGCGAATAACAAAAATCGCCACAAAACAAAAAACGCGAATAACAAAATCGATTAAATCAAAAAACACCAAAAATCAAAAATCGCAAAAAACAATAATCGCCAAATCAAAAATCGTAAAAAACAATAATCGCCAAAGTCAAAAATCCCCAAAATAAAAAATCGCCAAAATCTGAAGTCGCAAAAATAAAAATCGACAACTAGTAACCATAAAAGCAAAAGCAAGAAATGCTTTTTTTAAATATAAAGAATTGGTTTTCTCAAAACACATTATACCAAAACTTTAAATACCTTTGTACCAGTCATTATTACGGCCTATCTTAATATATGGTTGCCACATATGGTTCAACATATCGCCATTCTATATGGACAAATTTAGAGTATTTGAAAGGAAATGACTGGGGGCATATAAGAAACTATATTATGTTGCAAAAATAAGTAGAGTTGATTACTTTATCATACACTTAGCCAGTTATCGCTTGTGACCTCATATATAAAAGCTATATATACCAATCAACTTCTAAACGACAATTGATTTGATACTAGCATTTACTTACTAGATAAAAACATGATGCCAAATCTAAACAAAAGGAAATACTGGTGGTTTAGTGAATAGTTTTACAGCTTTCTACATTTTTATCTAATCCATAACCTAACAATTAATTGTTTTCTCTTAATTTTTTCATTGTACGTCATTTATATTACAGACAAACACTATTAAGTTCTGTAAAGGCCATAAACAATCTAAAGTAATATATTAAATATTTTATTAATGTGTATATGTAATATATTCAAAAAGTGTTATCTGCTTTAACAACATTTTTGAGGAGAGCGGTGCACACCCAATTATTCATTAGATCTCAAAGTATTCATCGATCGGTTTAGTACAATATCCATTAAGAATTATTCATACTATTGATGTTGAAAATTAAAATAATTATTAGAGATAACAGTTTGCTTAGAGAATAGTTAAAAACCAAACACAAATTATATTGTAAATTGCAGACAGCACCCTCGATATACTTGAGCACCCGAATATGAGACTGGATATAACAAAATGTAAATATATACTATTTATTTATTTTTAGTTTAATTAAATTAAAACAATTTTAATATGTTTCAGTTCTTTATTGAACTTTCTTGACATTTTTCCATATCTCTCGATTTTCAGGACCCTTTTGTTTTCATTCATAAACTACATCCAATCTGATTTCTTAGATATTAAGCGGGTTGGTTCCATTAGCCTCCTCGCCAAACCATTTTATTATTTGTATCAATTTATTTAATACTTCTTCTATGCTTCGAAAACATTCCTATACATTTTTCATAATTGTCCTTGATTTCATTTTAGGATACTTCAATTTTTTATTACAATTTCATTTGTTACATATTTCTGTTAATAAAATTCCGATTTGTAGGTTTTTCTTTATTTTGCTACACAAAGATTTAGTAAAAGAGTCTAGACAGATGAATTGGTATTTGGTATTATAATTAAAATACTTTTCCAATTTGCAACATGTCAATTCTTTTGCTTCTTGTCATTGCCTTGATTTGTGTGAGCTTCTCCTATGTAACAATAAGAAAAAGTTGCTCTTAGAAAGTATTATGTTCGTTCTATATTGATTTTATTTCATTCAATTCAATATGAAAAGTAAAATGCAAATCAGAGTGATAGTGAGAGAAGAATGTCTTTTCATCTATAGACACATGCAAACAAAATGTTATCCCTATTTCATGGTCAATATAGCATTTAAATATTTATACAGATGATTATAAATTAAATAATATATGATGGTATATGATGTTTTTATAAGCCCTTAAACTTGGAGTGATCTTTAACGAATTAAAATAGTTCAATGTCAAATTATGAAATAAATTATATTTTTTATATCTCCTACGTTAAGTAGCTAAGAAGCACTTATACGTCTTTAAATAATTAAACCTTGATTTTATATACTTTTGTTTGCTCAATACATTTCAGTTTTGTTTTCTTTACATTCTCCACTTCATTATAATTTGCACTATAATTTCCATTTTAAAAAAGACCTCCTCCAGTAATTCTTTGAATTATGTTTACTTTACAAAGATTACTTAAGTAAACTTTAGTCACTTGAGAGAGCATAGAATTTTGTAACAACAACAGCGGTAACAACAACCAAATAGAGGAAGAAAGAAATCAAGACTGTACCTACTTTTATAATTAAGTACCTCTTGATGTCATGAAATGCGTAAATCCTACTTACCCAATGAAATCTCTATATAAATTTTACTTAGAAAAAAATATTTTTTTCTGTTTTTACCAACAATGCATAAGATGATATTCTATATATACATAGTTTATCTAAGTGGGTAGATTGCTTATTAATTAAAATAAAAAACAAATTGTGTTGCACTTTTTAAGGAAGAGATATTTTATATTATTAAACAAAACTAAAAATATATTTATAAAAAAATCCCAAAATTTATAGCTTATCCCCGTTAGAGATAAAAATTTATTTATTTTGATATTTATTTCCATAATTCCATAAAATAATCGATTAATTTCTGGTTTCTAACAGAATCTGACCGAAAAATGCATGAAGAAATAATTATACTGGAAAAACAAACGCTTTCGCTTGTAATTGAAATAAACATATGAAAGTCGAACTACTGGTACTCGAAACAAAAAGAAATTTCTAACCTATACAAGACCAATAAATTAAGAAAAATCCTAACCTCTCTAATAGATACGATGCCCTTAAAAAAACAGTCTTTTGTTGGCAAATAAAAATGTGCAGGAATAAAGACCTACAACATGCAGAAAGTACCGGATCGGTATTAGAAGAAAAGTAAGGAGGAAAAAGATCGACCTAAAAGACTGCTTCGATATTTTTAGAAATTATTGAAAATATTTTAGAATAGAGAATATATATAATGAAGATTAAACCTAGTTAGAAGAAATGTATATACAATATCATAGGGTCAGAAAATAAAATTTGAAAGAAGATAGCCGACAAAAACAGACGTTTTTCAACTCCAGAATTATAATATATAAAATATAGTATCCCGGAAGATGATTAGCGAAGCTATTCGAAATATCGGAAATAATAAAGAAAAATATTTAAAAAACGCATCAAAATTTAACTTGAGTTTTTATTTGTTTTTAAATACATACATGACCTAAAGCCAGACAAAATAATCACACAAAAAAAAAATCTCAATTTGGTAGCAATTTTCACTCATGGCAGAATGTTCAGTTTACTAGTCCTAACTGGTGCTATTAACAAGAATATTAACTTCCGTAAAGGAAATAATTGCCGTCCTTGTCTCATGCCACAACATTATATAAACTATTTTGTGATATTGCTTAAGTTATGTTGTGTTTCTAAGCAGGGAACTGCTAAACTCAGGCCCATTCAGGGATACTAAGCTTTGGGTTTAATAGTCATAATACAGAAAAATTTACAAATAATGGCCCAACTTTTTTCTCTGAAGTGGTATATCTAAAACAAGTACTACACAAATAATACCATGAAATTGCTAATGTTTGGAATTTCAGACAAAGTAAAATAATTCATTAACACGGTTTAAATGGAAAATTTCAAGCAGTTTGTTAGTCTGTTTGCAAAATGCATTTGCGACCGTATAATGTTATATTATTGATCCTTATAACAATTAGAGTCGCTATAGCGATATCCATATGTCCGCCTGTCCGTCTGTCTATCCGTTTAAATCACGTTCATTCGCGAAATATATCATTCACCTGGCTAAACTTAGAATAATATTGTTTCTCATTATTTGGAGCAGGTAGGTATTTAAAATGGGTCAAATCGGGGATTATTGTGCCAAGATATGGCCTAAAATATGAAAATAACTCAAAAAGATGCTAAAAATTCAGAGTGTTTGTAAATAATTACTAACTAAATAAATTGTTTGCTTTATCAAATAGTTTATTTAGATTTTTTTTATAAATCGTGCAATAAGTTCAGATATTAACGTGAACATAAAAACCAGGTGGAGGGTGTCAGAGACTCGGCATAGTCGAATTGTACACATTTATTTGTTAATTGTCATAAACTTATTTTATTTTTTTCGTATTACAGTTACGATCGTAGTTCTTTAAAAAAAAATACCTGAAGATTGTTTATTATGCAGATGAACTGCCCTCATTACTTCAAGCAAACTCACTGAGGCACTTTTGAAGAAAATGGTAAAAGGATTTGCTGCCTACATAAAATATTTTTGCAAGCGGAAAATTAAAATATCATCAACAAAACACAAGCCATTATATTTCCATACAACAACTCAACCCAAGCTATTACCAAACCGTCACCTAAATTTTTAAAATAAGCGCCTTAGCATCTAAGATGATGTCAAATATCTTGGTATGTTTCTGGATAAAAAATAAAGTTTGTAAAGAAATCGCTAAATAAGATTAGAGCTCTGTGTCCAGTAATGAACAAACGCTCATCACTCAATACAAAAAACCAAACTTATTATTCAAAACCTCCTTGGACCAACATTGATATACCAAGTCCCATTAGGTATAAAGCTGCAAAAACATATTTTAATAAACTCCAAACAATCCAAAACAAGTGTCTTAAGATTATAAATAACAACCACTGGATATATTCTACACAACTTCTCTACAGCGAAACTAGTTACGAGCGTGTTGACTTAAAAAAAAAGACTCAATAATAAATACTTTGATATGAGCTGATAAGGGAATATATGCAATTGGCTTAATGGCATCTATAAAACATAAATCACCGAATCGCAAATGATATGTATGTAATCCATTATCGCTTATTTATAATCCAATTATATACTGACGAGAGTTGGAGACTCGAAACAGCTCGAGGAAACAGCTGTATGATCTGTCATCAATTTTCGAAAGAAATGTGGCAAAGTTGTTTGTTTTTTTAAAACTAGAAAAATTTGATCTTGAGCCTGATTTAGTTTCTAGCTCAATCACTCATATGATATATATCGAAAATAAGAATTTTTTGAAAGGTTTTCTTATTTTCCATTTAAATAATACTAGCAGATTTCAGCCATCGAAATTCGAGTGCAAATTCCTGGTGTTTTTTTTTAATGGTGCGTGGTAAAGAAGAAGAAGAAGGCATATATTTCAAAAATTCATAACTACTCTGTATTCTTAATCGGTCCGGTTTCTGGCATTTCAGCCTTCATCAGCGATTTATTGAACATTGTGATAATTGTTATGTTATAATTGAATAGATTGTTTCTGTATGAACATTTTTCTACTTAGGGCGGCCGTGAGGTTTGAACCGTGAACCTAAACATACACTCGTACTTGCACTTTTTGGTCAGCATTTTAACACACTCACCTAAAGTCAGGCCTAGAATCAGTGTGGTTAGAATCAGTTTTCATACCATACAGCTTTTACTTCGAATTAATTTTAGAAGATACAACTCTGTCCAACCAAACAATCGTTATTTTTTGCATTTTTTAATATTTTGCATTTATAATTCTAATTTCCACTTTTTTTATTTTTTCATTTAATAAAGACCCAATTTTAGCTAACTCACAATTCAACACTTTTGAAATATCGATTATTGTCGTTATTGGTTTATGTCCAATTATTGGTTTATGCCCAAAACTAATTTTCAATTCAACACAATTATTATTGTGAATAAAGAAAACAAACTCACAAACACATTAACAAATTTAATAAAAACACTCATATTATCGTATAATTTTATGTATGTGTTAGTAACAACTTTAAATGCATTTTGCTCAAAAAAATTTGTCGAAATTTGTCTCACAAGTATTTTAATTATTAAGCATATGTTATATCGTTCATGTTATTTAACATGAAAAAGTAAAACTGTACTTCAAAATTCAAATACGTGGACCAAGAACTTTTACAGGATTTAAGGAGGATTAAACTAAACTAGCAGATTCCAGCCCTTGAAATTTGAGTGCATATTCTAAGAAATTTAATTTTTTCATTTAATAAAGGTATGCTAATCAATTTTAGCCGATTCACAATTCAACAGATTTGTCGTTATTGGTTTATGTCCAAAATTAATTTTCAATTCAACACAATTATTATTGTGAATAAAGAAAACAAACTCACATACACATTAACAAATTTAATAAACACACACATTGCATTGTCTAATTCTATATATGTGTTAGTACCAACTTTAAATGCATTTTACTTCAAAAATATTTAAAAATTTAAAAAATCTGTAAATCTGGTGAACAACTAAAAAATTACTTTTCAAATAAGATACGTTTGGTCAAAATCAGGAGAAAACTGTTTGTCAAATCATCGGTAACAAGAAAGCGCCTTATTGATTTAAACATTAAATTATTCAATATTTTTAACTAAAAATTTTTTTCCGTTTTAATATCTCTCAAAAAATAAATATTTATAAAAAAAAAACTGCAAATAAAGATAAATTTAAAAATTAAAATGAAAAAAGTTCTTTAAAATAAAGATCCTGAGTCTGTGCCAAATTAATATACTCTTTGCAGTAAGCAGAAAGCGCAATTTAAATAAACGCATATTGTTGAAGAACTATAATTCGGAATTTTAGCAAACGCAATTCATTACAAATTCAAGGGTCTTGGTTTTCTAAAACGGTTCTAAAATTACTTCACTCCGTTCCAGGGATATTGGGATTTAAGGCAATGAAGTTATATAACAAAAAATGTTTAGAAACCCATGAAGATTTAAGTTTAAAAAAAACTTCCGCCGTTATCTGGGTAAAATTTATTATATTGAGCATTTTTTATTGAATTATCAATTTAGCTACGCAAAGTTTGTACATTTATTATGTACTTATAAATGTTTTCGTTACAATAAGGAACTGAAATGTTAAGAAAAAAAAGAATAAAAAACTAGTATACCTCAAAAGTATATCATTACTAGAGTATACGTTGAAGAAAACTAACTTCTTCACTATGTAGCAACAATCAGCTTAGCTTTAGTTTACAACATTATATCCTTAAAATATCATGACTAGCCACATTCATTCATTTTCTTCACATTACAACATGAGTGAGTTCTACAACATACACTTACATATACACACACACACACATACACTCATATAAATACACTCGTATCCATACAAGTAAGTACTAGTCTTTGTTTTCCTCATATTTTATATTTGCAAATAGTTTGAATGATGTATAGTCATCATTATAAAGTAGAAGAAGTGAAAAAAAGTATATATTATACTCGTATGTTGAAGTTATAATGATGATGATTCTTAAGAAAATATTATACAAAACTACTTGTTAGTTAAAGAGCAACAACAACAACAACAAAATTAACATTATCATCATCTTCAAACAAATATTATCTAAAAGTAATGCCACAAGAACTAGAAAAGGCAAAACAGAGTAACAAAAGACATATTTAAAGAAATACTTAGTATATGCTGAATTTTTGTTAAATTTATGTCTAGACTCGTGTTGTATTACTGAGAAGCTAAACTAAAAGAGAAACCTGATATACATATATATGTGTAGCAATCTACGAGTCTATGTATGTCTATGTGTTAGAGCTATAAAGGAAATCTTGTGGGATAATATAGGGCACTCATATTAACTAAAGAGTAATTATGGTTTTACATATGAGAGAAAAAAAAATATTCAAATAGAAGTACAACTACCGAAAATGAAGCTGTTTGTATTTTATAACACTGCATAATTTGCGAGAGTTATTTTTCAACAAATTTATTTATGTATGCTAAAGACTCTGCAAATAAGTTGCTTATAGAAGTATATGAAGTAGTTGTTTACGTTACTAAAACAACTAACATAGTGAAAGTTGAGAGTTTTCAAGTTATGTTCGCAAACAAAAATGTAAATCATCATGTCAGAAAATTGAGTATTTAAATGAATCAGGAAGAAACTTGTTGACGTTCGATAGCTAATTGTTACATCAATTTAGAATAAACAGTTTATGTAAAAATCAGAAATTTTTTCTTCTTACTAAAAGCTAAAACAGTTAACTTTTTTTCACTTTTTTAGAAGTGATTCTTAAATGTATGTATATTTTTAAATATTTTCCATGCACTTTACTAAACTGCAAATAGGTTTTATTTCTTTGAAAAAAGAAAATATAAAATATGTGCTTCGATTTTCTTATTTTTCTATATGAAAACATAATTTACATAAAATATGAAAAGAAAATATTTTCAACAAAAAATGTCGTTACTTATCCCACCTGAATATTTTACACGTACTCTACATTAGATCTACATGAATATTCTTTTTGAAAACAAATGACAACTTTTTCAGTTCTAATTTTATTTTTAAAAAATCTGCTTTTCAACAGGGGATTCAATTTAAAGAAATTAATATTTTCAAAAAGTGTGATTCTGACAAAATAAGTCGAAAAAATGAAATATAGTTTTAGATCTTCTATGCAAAAATTTTATTATCTTTTAATTTAGTTGTTTTTTTTTTTTTTTTTTTGTTATTGCAGACTTTTAATATTTTTTGCAAACAAATTTATTTCATTAAATATATTTGAATACGATTTTTCACGCACTTATGAGATTAAGAATGGCCATCACACGGTCGGTGCTCTCCGAATTTATTTATATTTTTTCTAACGAAACATCATCATCAACACATATCCCTACATGAATATTTCCTTTGTATTTGTATATATTCATAAAGCTGTTTAAGGATTGTTATTTTCAAATTTTCGCAAAACAAATCACTGCTATACACAGTTTTTTTTTATAACCCTCAAGAGTATATGTGGCTTATGAATTTTCGGCAAAAACAGAAATTTAACTTCAGTTACAATAAATTCACAATACGTATTGGCATTATCTGTTTATTTTTTATTATTATTTTTTTTTTTAAGTAAACAATCTAACTGTATATGCTGGTATTTTGCATAAATTTATGCTTATTGAATTTGTTTTTATATTATTGTATTTTCAGTTTGAATCTATTGGATGATTCAATATTTTTGTATAATATTCTCTTTGTACAATGTAAAAATAGTTTTTATTTATGTATTGGTTTGAATGAATATAAGAAAATCTTCAATAAATATATTTACTATACTCATATTTATGAATCTGTTTGTATCTCTTTATTTGCGTTTTCTATTAAAGACCCATAAATATTAACTGCTAAGTGTTTATTGTATGCCATAATTTCAATGGAGCCTTGATGCTGTTATCCTTCTAAGCCATGCCAAGTCAACTCTACAATCCAGCTAACCAACAATCTGTGATTATACCATAGACAAATTATGAATCATAAACACCATGAGAAATAAAAATGAATATATAAATAATTGTGGGAATAATGTGCGTGAATGTTATTTTTTTGTATTTAAAATGTATGTATTTAAATTATGGATTGAAAACGATTTTTAAACTATTTTTCAGCAAACTTATTGTGGTATACTTAATATACCTACAATTTATTCAAAATTCTTAAATTATGTACTTAGTAAATAACTAAGGAGGTAGATCGAAACAATATCTTAACACACTTCCAAGTTATCTTTGCAAAATACGTCAGTTATCATGCTAAATGACGGCGCTATCAAGAGAAAAGAATGGGCTAAAATTATTAAATATTTTTAACAAAATTCAACTTGCTCCTACAAAGTGTTGGCCAAAGAATCAAACGTCTGCCTTCAAATTATTTCCAATGTTATTAGAAACTATCAGGGCAATTTGACCATTGATAGGAAATATGGTTCCGGAAGAAAGAAAAGTTCACATGGTGTCTTTAAGGCCAGGAAAATAGGAAGCATATTGAGAAGAGCTCCTAACGCAGGAAAGCAGCCTGATTAGCTCAGTACCCGGACTATTTGATGCAAACACTTAAAACCAATGAAAATTTGAAAACGTACCAAGTCCAAAAAGTTCTAGACAGTAACGCTGCAAAAAATTGAGAGGCTAAAAACAGAACATGGGAATTGGAATCATATTTCATAGAAGATAAATCTGCTCCATATTAGACGACGAAACATTTGTATACTGCTTATGTGCGAGGGTATGCCGAACACTCAAAATAAGATGAAATTTTACCAAAAGTTCCCGGCATGGTAAGCAATATGCAGCTGCGGCAAAGGAAGCAAGTCATTTGTTACAACGAGCTCTATAAACACCGAAGTTTATATAAAGATGACTTTGCAAAGAAGACCCCTTCCATCCATAAAATTTTCACATATTTCTGGCCTGATTTGGCATCCTGTCACTACAGTAAAAAAGCTCTTGTGTGGAACAAGAACAATAACGTGGGAGGTGAACTCTCCAGACAGTCCGGAGCTCAGGTCAGTGGAGGGATATTGGGCTCTTGTGAAAAGAGAGTAGAAGAGATCAAAGAAAGTGTCCTAATATGTAAAAGATTCTAAATGGAGATGGATTATCTGTTCCAAAAAAATACACTTTCCCAACGGCTTTCCGGAAAATTGCCATAAGTTCGTAAGTAGTAACTAGAACTAAAAAAAACATATTTTTTTCTTACCCTACACCACTGGCTGGTGCTTGTAACTACTAAAAAATTTTATCTAAACCTACCTTTTATTACACTTGTCGATTCAGTATCATTTTGTGAGTCGATTTAGCGATGCCTGTCCATCTGACTGTCCGTGGTCCATGTAAACCTTGTAACAAAACTATTACGTATAGAACGAATGCTGTTAAAATTGATAAAAGTCGGTGAATGTTCAGACCTAGTCCCCAGATCGACTTAAATTGGCATAAGACCCAAATTACCATATAGATTTTGGTTAAAGTTGTTATATTTTTTTTTTTGTATATAATACCCCTTATTATTCATTAGTCGAAAAGTAAACCTTATAAGAGATTTTTTAGTTGTAGCCCGCATATAAAGCTACTTCCCGATCTTCACTCAAAACTATCAAACAACAAAATTATAATACAGATTTGTCTATTTGTTTTGTAACTGTTTTTGCAATAAATAAGTGACATTGAAGAATATGGTCAGGGTTGGCCCATTTTTTGACCTAAAAAACTATTAATAATGCAATTCAAATTTGGTTTGTGCTTATTTTCTACATCCAATTAGTTGGATGTGAGACCCCCTCTCTACAATCATGATATAGGGTATCTAGGTCCTTAGGTATAGGATCTAGACCGACTATAATTTTTTTTTACTTATTTTTGGTTCGGTTTAAAAAATCTCAATTAAATAAAAAAAACAAAACTCTAGGTTCAATGATTTCCTTATGATTAAATTTCATATAGATTAAGATTTATTCGATCTCACTCCTTATCAGACATACGGCCTCTATCAATGTGCATGAATACGTTTATAATGCTTTTATCGTGGAACGAATTAACAAATATTACAAAAATTCAAACGCCATATTGAATCAAAAGCACATGAACTTGTTCTACTATCACTTTCTACGAAGAAGTGTGAACACTTTGGAGGGTGATAGAAAGTCACATAGATATTGGATATCTAGACAAATGATTTCTGTGAAAGCTGAAAATACAGGGATGATAAATACTTATGCATAGATTAACGTACTACTGTAGTTTTCAGTTTCTATTATCTATAATATTAATAGGCTAGGCGATTTCTTGTTACCGATGTTTTGTTCTACCGTTCTATCCCGCTTTTGACCAAACGTATATTATTTGAAAGGTATTTCTTTTTAGCTGTTCACCAGATTTACAGATTTTTAATATTTTTTCTTTATTTTGAGTATATTGCATTTAAAGTTGCTACTAACACATACATAAAATTATATATATGCTATGTGTGTGTTTATTAAATTTGTTAATGAGTTTGGTTTCTTCATTCACAATAATAATAAACCAAAAAAAATTTGGTTTGTAAATTGGCTAAGTTGAAAAATAAAGTTGCCTAGAAATTGCACTCGAATTTCGAGCGCTGGAATCTGCTAGTGTTTATAAAAGGATTAAAATATAGTTATTCGTAAAGAGGACGTATGAGTATTATTTATTTATCATAACACTTATACTTTACTTTACACATATCATGTCATGTTTAATTTTATATTATTCTACATTATTACTTTGTTATCTAAAAAATATTATTCTTACGCGTAATTTAATGACAAAACAACCAAAGCTATTAAATATTACAATAAAACCTAAAGCGAAACAATTTCAAACCACAAAACAATTTATATAAAATCACGATACATTTACACAATCAAACATATATCTCGTGTAATGCCAAATGACACATTTAACTCTTGAACAAAATAAAGACCGTTTCAGCATTCAGAAAAAGGAAAAAAAAGAATAGAACATTGTTTATGTTACAATATACGCTAACACAATCAAACGATTTGACAAACAATGGCACCGAAACCGTACTAAATATTAAAGCAATATGAAGTTTAGTATGTGAATGTGTGTTTCAATGTGTGGTTGGGGGTTACTCTACTACATAAACAATAAAACCGAATAAAGCATTCAAGTTTATATATAGATTAATATATGTTATACTTATTGTTGGCTTTATCAAAAAATAAAAAAATAATAGTAATATTATTTGTATTATACATTGTATATTGTTGTAAATATAATACAATACCGCAGAACAATAACAACAACAACAACAACAATATACAAAAAATTCTATACATTGTTGAAAAATATAATATTAAATTTTAAAATCCTCCAAACACTTTTGCTATAACCACATACAGAGAAAACCAAGCGAATATTGTTAATAACGTAATTGCACCCATATAGAAGTTTCTATTTACGCTGTTGCACGTACACATGATTTTTATGTAAGATAGCCACAATATCAGTCGATCTTTAAATTCAAAGTAGCAGGGGTTCATCTAGAAGCTTTGTTAAACTAAGTAAATTTTACTTTAAAGTGCCAAAGAAACTGAAAAATTTTGTTGGGTATACCCAGAAACGTTTTTCTTTTTTTTTTTTCTTTTGGGAACATACAAAGAAACAAAATATCAATTGATTTTTGATATTCCACACAAATATTGTCAAAGCAATGTTATATTGACTCCTTTTACCTTGAATGCCAACCATAAGCTAGGATAGAAAATATCACAATTAGGGTTTGGATTTCGGATATAATTTTTTTGGAAATCACCATATACATATATTTTGCGAAATACAATTAGAGAAGCATTTCAAACATTTTTTTTTTTTATTGAAAAACGCTAATTAAAAATCCAAAAAAAAATTAAAAAATCAATTGAAATTGGCAATATCGGTAAAAAGAATGTGGTTCAGGAATAACATTACCAAAAAAAAATTAAACCATATTTTCTTACTAAAGAAATGATATAATTTTTTTTATTCACAGATAACTATTTTTTTGTGGCTTGGATTACGGAAATCATTTTTTTGGAAATCACCATATGTATATATATTTTGCGAAATACAATTAGAGAAGCATTTCAAACATTTTTTTTATTGAAAAACGCTAATTAGAAATCCAAAAATAATAAAAAAATTAAAAAATCAATTGAAATTGGTAGAAAGAATGTGGTTCAGGAATAACATTACAAAAAAAAAATTAAACCATATTTTCTTACTAAAGAACTGATATAATTTTTTTTTATTCACAGATAACCATTTCTTTTTTTTAGAAAAAAATTCGATTTTTTTACTATGCTGTTTGTATGATCTTTTAAAAATATCTATGGTACTTTATGTCCTGCATTCTAGTTTTTAATAACAGATCAGAAAAACTAAAAATTAAAAAATTTTCTTTACAATTATAATTTGTGCAAAGATCGATTCTCATACTTAGTGATAATCTATTTTTTTTTATTTGAATATCTTTTTTGCATGGTTTGTTAATAAATTATTATTATTATTACATATTTATATTTTTTTTTGGAATCCCGGTAATGTCGAAAATAATACTATTTTTTTCTGTGAGTTCCCAAACCCTGAGCACGCTCGTTTTAGTAATCTTTTAACTAAAAAAATGTTAAGATGACTTTTTAGTAAGATATCTTTTTACATTTTCAAATTGAATTTGTTCACAGATTGATTAAATTCAAAGAAACCTTAAAAACAACATCTGTTATATTTTTAATACACTTATTTATGAAATACTTTTCAATGTTTAAGATTTTTAAAATGAAGGTTCACTAACCTTTATATATATCCAATATTATATATGCAATATAATGTTAAGAATTTGCTACCATTTGCCGGCTCATGAAGTATTCATTACAATCTGTCAGACATTCTCTCAAGCTGGCCGTGAATGTAGTCTAACTAACCCGCTAATTAATAAATATCACAACTATAAAATATAATTATACGATCAAGGAGAACAATTTCAACAACGGATTTTTTGTACAGATAACTCAAAGATATTCCATAGTTTACACTATGGAATATTTTCTGGTTCATAATCTGGTGGTTGAGAAAGGCCAAGTCACGGTGAAATTACTAGGCCATTATAGTAAAACCTCGAAAGGGTTTGGCCTTTCTGGTCAAACTTTTTCAGCTATAACTTAAGAACTAGCAAAATTTTAGTTAAAGCTTAAAAAACTAATTTTTATTAATATACCCATGTAAAAAATAAAATAAAACATATTGATGTATGTGTGATTTAATATTAAAAATATTATGCAATATTAAAACAAGTAAGAAAATTATAGTCGGTCTAGACCGACTATACGATACCCTATACCATGCGTTATGAACCCTATCTCTTAGGCCCAACTAACTGGACATAGAAAATAAGCAAAAACCAAATTTGAGTGGGATTTTTATTAATTTTTTTGGATGCAGATATGAAAAAGTTGATATCGGATGCTATATCTATATGGGGACTAGGTCCAAAAATGGACCGATCCTGATCATGTTTGGAAAAGTCTCTTGTACTTTGCAAAAATATATACAAACCAAATCTGAGAAGAATCAGTGCAATATTTTTGTTTTTTAATAGATTTAAGTGAAGATCGGGAAGCAGCCCTATATGGGGCCAAAGGGATCATTTTTGGACTACTCATTAATGGATGTAATGAACGTATATAAACCCAATTTGAGTAAGATCTATATGACAATTTGCATCTTATGGAAATTTATGTCGATTTCATAGGGGTAATTTGTATGGGGGCTAGGTCTGAACATGGACCGTTTCTCACCAATTTCAATAGCGTTCATCCCATGGCCGATAAAAGCTTATATACCAAATTTCATCAAAATATATTCATATTTGCGACCTGCAGTTTGATTACAAGCTTTACATGGACACACGGACGGACGGACGGACGGACATTGTTAAATCAACTCAAAAAATGATTCTGATTCGATCGGTATAATTAAAGATGGGTTTAGGTCAAATATTTTTGGTTGTTACAAACAGCAGCACAAAGTCATTATACCCAAACCACATAGTGGTATAGGGTATAAATATCATTCATACGTATACTCGTGCATCTCTTCTACTCTATTAAAAAAAAAAATCATACGCCTTGGACATGTTATGTTATTCAAATAATTATAAAGAAAGGGGGGAAATGGCAATTTTTAAAGATTTTATTTGACAAAATTAGTCCAACCTGATTTGCTGAAGCTATTTGCTGAAGAATGAAATGAGAAATCTTCAAGGGTTTTTGTAGTTATAGCTGAAAAATTAAGAAATCAAAAATCAAGATAAGGAAACAATATATAAGGTCATAAATAAAAGTTTGGCCTGAGAACACCAAATTGCGTGAAGGTTTTACTATATTGGCCTAGTACTTTCAACCTGACTCAGAATATCTCACCCCCCCCCCCCCCTGAATGGCTGTTGTAGAGTCTTAACTAAATTACTTTATTTTTCAGAATACCACAGTTAAATCAAGTGAAAAGCAAAACGACCATTCTGTATATAAATGCTTGTATTCATGTTTATTTTAGCAATAATATAACTAAGTGAAAATAATAGCTCATGAATTTCTTAAGCATCAGTTCATTTTATTAATTTATATAAACATGAGAGTCGCTCTACTCTCTCTCCCACCAGTGAATGTTACATTACACTGTAATTGGGTAAAATATAATATTTATAGTGTACACCTTGTTGGTAATAAAAAAAATAAATTGAGTGCTACAAATGGCACAATTAATAACACATTATGTATATTTATAGGCAATAATACTCGTTTATTAACTATATAAATATATTTGTGCATACATTACAGTTGATATTGTATGTTGTGATTTTATTATGTTACATATTTGAGGTGGAAGACATAACAGCTTTATGCAAATCTTTTATAATCAAACACAATGTTCTTATAAATGCTTTTACTTAAAAAAGATATTCCAGATGAATGACTTTTCATTCCATCGTTTTAAACATTTGCAACAGATTGAAATTGGTATCGAGAAATTAAAACAAAAATCAAACAAGTAAGAAAATTATAGTCGGTCTAGACCGACTATATGATACCCTATACCATGCGTTTGGAAATCCTATCTCTTAGGCCCAACTAACTGGACATAGAAAATAAGCAAAAACCAAATTTGAGTGGGATTTTTATTAATTTTTTTGGCTGCAGATATGAAAAAGTTCATATCGGATGCTATATCTATATGCGGACTAGGTCCAAAAATGGACCGATCCTGACCATGGTTGGTAACGTCTCTTGTATTTTGCAAAAACATATACAAACAAAATTTGAGAAGAATCAGTGCAATATTTTTGTTTTTTAATAGATTTAAGTGAAGATCGGGAAGCAGCTCTATATGGGGTCAAAGGGATCATTTTTGGACTACTCATTAGTGGATGTAATGAACGCATACAAACCCAATTTGAGTAAGATCTATATGACAATTTGGATCTTATGGCAATTTATAACGATTTCATATGGGTAGTTTGTATGGGGGCTAGGTCTGAACATGGACCGATTCTCACCAATTTCAATAGCGTTCATCCCATGGCCGATAAAAGCTTATATACCAAATTTCATCGAAATATATTCATATTTGCGACCTGCAGTTTGATTACAAGCTTTACATGGACACACAGACGGACGGACGGACGGACGGACGGACGGACATTGTTAAATCAACTCAGAAAGTGATTCTGATTCGATTGGTATAATTAAAGATGGGTCTAGGTCAAATATTTTTGGTTGCTACAAACAGCAGCACAAAGTCATTATACCCAAACCACATAGTGGTATAGGGTATAACAAGAATATAAGAAGAACTGTTATAGTTAATAAAATCATATACCGGGAAAGAACAAATGTCATCAAATTGAAGAAATATTTTTAAAAAATCTTGTTCTAAAAATATCTATTCGGAAGAAGTGGAGTGATTTACTTCACAGGATCCATAAGAGACAACTTCTATGATATCACAAGTGCATGTTTCATTATATCCGGATCTTGAGAATGGCATCTATTCCACTTCTGTGAATGGTATTTTTTGAAGGATACAGACGTCTGTGATTAGCAAATTAGAAACGCTATTTATATGTTAGTGCTTCATGAGCATAATTCAAATATTTGCTGATTTACCGTTATGTTTTCTCTCTTTTAAACACTTGTATCCTATTTATTAATCTACATGTTGAAAGAACTTGTTCTTGAAACGTGTTTATGTCTTCCTTAATACTATTCAAAAAAAAAAGCGTGAAAACTAATTAGAAATGCTTAATTTGTAATCACAGTCTTGCTAGTTAAGTTATATTTTGTTAAAAATATATTGCCTTTCGGTATTATTTTTTTTTTTAATTTATCTATAAATGAAATTTTAGATTATTGTTATGTAGAACGATAACAGGACAGGCAAAAGCTGCACTCACGCATATCCGGGCTCCATTTTTGGCGTTCATAAACCGAATAATCCTATAAAGAAACAGCAGAGCAGCTCAAGTATTCCAAAGAAATATTTTTAATGCTTTATGGCATATAAACGAATTTTAAACAATAACTAACGTCCGCGAAGTAAGACGCCCCAAAAAACATCAGCCCAAATTGAAGGATTGATAAGGTGAATCTCCAAATCTGACCCAAAAGCATCATCCAATAAAAGTCAAAACAAATTGAATATCACAATATCCAAGCGGATTATTGTACGGCGTTCGGTAGAAGGAGGACTAGAGCAGCACGCGAGAAGCCGATTCTGAGAAGCACTCAAAGGAAACGTCGTGTATACTTCGCCAAATGAATGGAAGTATGCACTTTGGAGTGGCGAAACAATGATAGACCGCCTTGGTCGTGATGGTCGCAAGTATGTTAGATGGACCATCAATCAAGAATTCAATCCTCGCTATGTTTCACACGTGGTGAAGTCTTGTGGAGGATCAATTATGGTATCGATTGAATTTTTAATAAAGAAAAAAATGTACACATATTAAATAACCACATATTAAATAACTTCATTCTGTCATGGGCTGAGCGGAATATGGCTATTATATGTTAACTCTATAACGAAGAACACGGCGAAATTAACAAACCAATTTTTTGCAGAAAATTCCATTAATATTTTTTAGTGGAACATCTTTGATGTGACGGTTTAAACAGCCGTAAGACCGAAAAGTATGACAAATATGTCAAGCCTTTTTGAAGCAGTGAAGGTAACGTGGCAGTCAATACCAGTGCACTGCCATGGAGTGGTGTAGGCGTCTCGTCCATAATTTTAACAGGTAAGGCGATTTATTGTGACCGATGATTTTTTAAACAGTTTTCTCCCGATTTTAACCAAATGCATCTTATTTGAAAGGTATTTCTTTTTAGCTGTCCACCAGATTTACAGATTTTGTAAATATTTACATGTTTTTGGAGTAAAATGCATTTGAGATTGCTACTAAAACCTACATGAAATTACACAGTACAACACATTAATTGGACTCAATTCTGACAATTGCACCTTAAAGTAGCCCCAAAAATAAGAATTTCTCGTTCATTCGTTTTGTCAAGTTGGCTGCCATTATAATTTAATGGCCATACGAATTTTTTTGCTCAAGGTGGATTTTTATCACTTTTTGTAAATTTTAACACGATTTTAACACGGTAACCGTACGGAATATCTCTTTTATGTCTGAAACAAAATTCTAAATATTGAATAGGAGAAAAAAAGGAGATTAAACCTATCCGAAAAAAGTGCATGTCTTAAAAATCGCAAAAATTACCATTTTCCTCCATTTTTTCCCCCCTTCTTCACCATTTTCACGGCAATAATTGACATTTAAAAAGTTTTGCATTGTGAATTGGCTAAAATTGATTAGCATATGTTTAGAGTCTTTATTAAATGAAAAAACAAAATTTCCTAGAATTTGCACTCGTATTTCGAGGGCTGGAATCTGCTAGTAACATTAATACGCATTGATAAAGCAAAAGGGTTTGACAAGAAATTGTCATATTTTTTTTTGGTTTCTACTTAGATATCGATTCTACTTAGATATCGCAGTCAAATTCGTACAATATACTTAGTTTTTAAAATAGTTTTACGACTGAATAATTTTTTGATTAGTTTTTTTATTTTTTAAATTTTTTTTTTTTAATTTGATAACTGTTAAATATATGTATATACAAGAAATACGATGAAGTACCTGATAAATGGTGCAATAAACAAGCAAAAACATTTTATATAAAATACCAATATTTTCTAATTAGTTGTCAACAGCTGTACATAAAACGGGACACAAATTATTTTAATTTTTAATGCCACTATTTGTTGTTGTTATTAAGGAGTCGAAATAATTATTGATTTACCATTGCATTGAATCATGTTAAATCAAAATACGTATATTATTATTAAAAACAACAACTTGAAGTTGATCCTATAATTTATTAATAAAGTTAAGGAGTGAATATGTTTTGAACAAATTAAACTTTTTGTATAGAAAATAATTCGATATAACCCAAATAAATTGAAGGTAATAAATTTAACAAAATAACTAAAACGAAACAATGCGGTGTGGCAAATTCATTGCACTTATGCGATGTAGGTCCAGTTGTACCAAATTTAGAAAGTGTTTTAACATGTGTTATGTGTCCTTACAATTAGAAATTTAAAATTTTCGGTGTATATTTTTGGATTAGCTGCACATGTGAAATTATTCGTCAATATAGAAAAAGACGCTCATGGTATAATAGGCCCAAAGGTATATTTAAAATTAAAATGTCATTAAGTACGAAATATCTCAAGCTTCATTAGTAGCCTTAAGAAACAACAATGCCATATATTCTATTATTAAATGAATAGTAGGTTAATTTTATACAAACTCTAGTAAATAAATAATAAAGTAATACAAAACAAAATATAAATAAACAAACTATAAAAACTTTTTTAATATCATTATAAATATATTAAATAAAAATATCAAAAAAGGACGGGCAATGTATTAACTTCTTCTGCGAAAATAACAATACAAATATGAATAATAAAAAAAGCACGAAAAGGAGAATGAAGTGACAACAATAAATACATAAGATTATTTCATATACTCGTAGTAAGAAAAACAAAAATTCTTTACAAATATTTTGGTTGATAACACAAAACTAAAGGAAAACTTTTGGTTTTTCTACATGACTTTTCTTAAGAGTTATCCCCAATAAATAGTTATTTAAATAAAAACGTGGTATAGGAGACCTCATCAACATGCAAAAAACATTAAATAACTGACAAGTGACAGTGTTTATTAAATGACGTAACACAGAACACAACAAGAAAAACTCCACAGCAGGAAATTCAAGCTCATGGAGAGAACGTGTAAGTAGAAAAAAAAACACAAGGAAGCGCCAAAATAACACAGAAAATAAAAAAAATCAGTGTGGAAAAAATGAAAATAAAAAACAACAACACTTTCTGTAGGAATGTAACACAAAAAAAAGTAATACAACACTAACAACAAAAGTGTATTAGCTCTAAGGGCGTTGAGCTTTTACAAGGAACACCAACAAGAACAACTATATAAACATACATTCGTCTAACAAGAGAACAAAACAAAAATACCAGTACTGCATAACTAAACATGAAAAATTCAACAATATTACATACAAACGAGTATGGTAATACTTTTTCTCTATACATACATACATATGTATGTATATATAATACACATACAATTTATAACAGTACAAAATGTTGATTCTCAAATTGTTGTTGTGCTGAAAATGAAGCAAAAGGATGAAGACGAAATTAGTTTTGTGGTCATCTGTGCATGATTAATGACACAGACCAAATTAAAACTTAAATGAATTTCACACATATGATAAAATGTAAAAAAATAAGATAAAAGCAGTAACCGGAAATATAATATTCATCAAATATTAACAAACAAATCTCATATTATGCCATGCAACATAAAACAGGGAGTTTTTTTTTTACAAAAGGCATCATGTGAGGAAAGTACAAACTTCAAAATTGCTCAAGCAAAATATAAATCTAAAATAACAAAATTCTCTTGGACATAAGGATATAAATGGTATTTAGCTGTGAAAATATTGGCACAATATATGTTAGGGATAACTTCAATTAAAAACTGGGGAGTTCCTAAATGAGGAGCAACCTTTATAATTTAAATTTATTAAAAATAAATATAGGCTGTAAATATATTTCCCAAATAGTTTGAAGTGCTGTAAGTCATTGTTCCAAAAAATCCTTATGCCACCTCCTGATGATATTTATTAATAAGTGGTAAAACTTTGGCATCGACAGGTGTGTGCAGTTTTCCATCCCTACTAACGACCGTCTGGAGACTAGATAAATAAAACATTAAAAAACATAAATTTTTCTATTTAATATTTCATAAGCCCAATGATTTTTTTCTTAATTTAACAGATGCGTACAATCTCTTATTCCTACCAGCCACAATTTTCAATCCCATTTAAAAATTTTCCCATCTGTTGACTTGTGGCTTACCAATTTTTTTCATTTGGAAAAATATCAAAAAAAAAATTAGTAAGCCCAATAAACTTTCCCCTTAATTAAAAAATATATATTTATTAAAGATAACTTATTTTTACCAACTAAATAAAAAAAAAAAAAATAAAAAGCTAATTTTAAAATTCATCAATATTTGGAGGCACACCCTAGTTGTTGGACACATTGAATATTCCAAACAATTTCAGCGCCTCCACAACTATGTACATAGCATAACAATAAAAACAAACAGCACTTCCCTCGAAATTCAAAGCGTATAATTAGTTATGATTTAGTCAATTACTGTTATTAAAGCCACATTTGTTTAACTTAATGCCACCCCTAGTTCAAGGTTGTATTCAGAAGTTTTTTAATATCTCTTGGGTTTTCCCTTCAATTGTATAAAATTTTTATAAATATTTAATAACGCAAAAAATTTAAATGCGGAAAATTTCAAAAATAATATTTCTTAGAATAATGTGACTTAATTGACTTCAAAGAAAATACTAAAATTATTAAGCTCAGGGAAAAACCTAAAGGTCTATGAAATATAAAAATTTCCCAAATATAGCAAAAAACTCAAGAGAACTTCACAAAAAGAACACTCTTTATCTAATATTCTCTCTAACATAAGTTGTGTATTTAGTGCCAAATATGAACGCTACATTAATGAATGGCGCTAGAGCACAAAAACTCAATTATTCTCATTTCGCTTCGAAAAGTTTGCTCTCGTTGGGCCACTATCTTTCGCATTCGCACAATTACCAACTCTCCTTGGTTCAATTTACTCTCTTTTAGCTATTCTATTATCCTCCTAGTCTCCTCGCCTATTATTTCTCCATATACTCCCTTCTTTGTTTGCAAAAAAAAAAAAAAAAAAAATCAACATGTCGTTTGTCTTTTCTTTTGTAAAGTATACTACCGTTTATACTTTCTCGTTCAATTTCTGTCGTTTTCTTTATACTCGATTCGTTTTTCTGTTCTAATATTTACGTTTTCATTTCGAAGTATACATACATATGTGTGTGTTTTCCATATTAATAATCGTATTTTTTCTTTGTCTTCCTTTCGTATGGATTTTCCCATATTATTTTTTATTCGTTTTGGTTCTTTTTTATAATATTCCTCGTATTGGTTTTTGTTTTTTCTGTTTTTTTTTTTTTTTTTTTTTTTTTGTCAAAACAACCTAGTCAGCCGTTTGCTGGTTTGTACTTTTATACTGCCAGCTGTTTTAGCGAAAATTCCTGTGAAGCAGCAACCAAAGACTTTAATATATTGAATATGGTATTAGATTTTTAGGTAAAATTTGGCCCATTAATGGGTAAATAAGTTATATATAAATATTTTTAAAAACACGTCTGTTTTTTTCAAAATATCAATAGCATACCATAAGGATAATCATGGTAACCTATTTACAGTAATATCAAAATAGGCTTTTGTGTTCAAATGGCAGTAAAAGGTTTGCGGATCAAAAAAAATAAATTACGATAGTGTTGGTCGCGAAAATAGTAGTGCAGGATTGTTGATGACTTAGGCATTTTGAAATGTTCAAATAGCAAAAAAAATTTTTTCGTTAAAAATATCCCCGATTTTTTTCACCCTACCTCGAATATGAAGTCTATTTAATAAATCCATAAATAAAGATGGTAAAAGAAAAATCAATAATTTGTATCATTTAACAGATGTAGATATAAAAATTTATTATGCTACTGGTAATAGGAAACTAATAGTTTTCGAAATAAATTTTCTCAACAACTAATATAAATATTTCCATAGTTTCCATTTTATTACATAAGATTCCTTATTGTTTATATAATTAAAGCATATGTGTTTTAGTATGTTTACTAAATAATACCAACTAACTAATTGTAATTACACATAGTAGTTAGAGTATATTGTCTTTTTAACAAACTTATTTAATAAGTTTTACAATATTTATGTAATTACTTGTACGATGTTTTCTCTATTGAATTAATTTTTTTTTCTTCTTTGGATATTATTTATCATGACAACCTACATGGGTCTTTATAACTTTATAGTATATCAACATTGTCTTTATTATTAGTTGTCTATAGATAAAACAAGAGCACATTGTTAAAGAAATCTGTGGAAGTAAGAGTTAAGAATGTTATAAAGTAAATAATACAGTAGTTAAAATTGTTGTTAATAAACATAAATGGAGAAAAATAACATAACATAATATATAGTATCTAGTGACAAATATTATACCCTACAGATATATAGTTACACTTGTTATGATAATTCAAATGAATTGATAGGTCCAAAAAATCGATATTTAATATACTTAGCAACTACTATCACTAATCTGCTGATTCTGTAACGCTGGACGTATGATTAATTACCACTCATATGTCTATGTATAAATTTTGGTTGGGAACATAAAATCAAAAACTAAGCATCGTACAGAGCGGCGTAATCCATAAGAAACCATGTATGGTATCGGGTAAAAGTAGATAGAATTCTACATCGCTAACTGCAAAAATAAAAGTTCTAAGTTGTTTACATTATTCGCATTGTTTATTTCAAAGTTCAATAATTATAACTAGCAGATTGCAGCCCTCGAAATTCGTGCGCTTATTCTAGGAAATTTAATTTTTTCATTAAATAAAGACCCTAAAAGTATGCTAATCAATTATAGCCAATTCGCAAATCAACACAAAAAACAAACTCATTTTTATTACAAACACATTAACAAATTTAATAAACACACACATAGCATTTTATAATTTTATGTAAGAGTTAGCAGCAACTTTTAATGCAATTTACTCAAAATAAAGAAAAAAATTTAAAAATCTGTAAATCAGCAAGTCGGCTAAAAAGAAATACCTCTCAAATAATATACGTTTGGTAAAAATTGGGATAAAACGGTAGAACAAAACATCAGTCACAAGAAATCGCCTAGCCTATTAATATTATAGATAAGTGTTGCGTGCATTAGTTTAAAGTGAACATTTTGATATTTCAACTGACTCTTTTTTTTTATTAAGACTTCTAAAAGTAAGAGTTTTATAACGGAATAATCTATTTCAGGTACTTGAGCATATAATAATTATTTTTTATTTAGATAAATGTTTTGCTATACATATTGAGTTTCACGAAATATCTGAGTGAAATCAACTAAGAAATCTCAGAATATCATTTTGCGATTCCTTGCGGTTTTCTTATTATCAAAGTTTTTGTGAAAGAACACCAGTTACTAAAAATCTATATGAAAAAACCAACAAAAAATAAAGTTTTTATTCCCTATACCACTATGTGGTTTGGATATAATGACTTTGTGCTGCTGTTTATAACTACCAAAAATATTTGACCTAGACCCATCTTTTATTATACCGATCGAATCAGAATCACTATCGGATTCGATTTAACGATGTCCGTCCGTCCGTCCGTCCGTCCGTCTGTGTGTCCATGTAAAGCTTGTAATCAAACTGCAGGTCGCAAATATGAATATATTTTGATGAATTTTAGTATATAAGCTTTCATCGGCCATGGGATGAAAGCTGTTGAAATTGGTTAGAATCGGTACATGTTCAGACCTTAGCCCCATATAAATGACCTCTATGAAATCGACATAAATTACCATAAGATCCAAATTGTCATATAGATCTTACTCAAATTGGGTTTGTATGCGTTTATTACATCCATTAATAAGTAGTCCAAAAATGATACCTATAGGACAACTCTTAGTCATAACCCCCATATAGAGCTGCTTCCCGATCTTCACTTAAATCTATCAAAAAACAAAAAAATATTGCACTGATTCTTCTCAAATTTTATTTGTATATATTTTTGCAAAATACAAGAGACTTTACCAAACATGGTCAGGATCGGTCCAGTTAGTTGGCCTAAGAGTTAGGGTCTCTAAATGCATGGTATGGGGTATCGTATATTCGGTCTAGAATATAGACTAATTAGAGATGGTTTTAATTAGAGAGCTCAATTCTATTCACAAGAATAGAATTTTTCACATATATGTTCAGGCTATAATTACAAGCTTGAATTTCACTCACGAGCACGAAATTATCTCGTAAATAATTAATATTTTTTTCATTAAAGCTTAATGTATAAATAATCAAGGTTTTGTCTATATATATATTTGCCTTTATCTATTGGTCAACTAAGTGAAGAATCACAGGAAGCTATAAATAAGGACTTCAAAAGTCACAGCGAGCACTTTTTCGCATGCAGTCGCGAAAACACAACAGAAGATGTGTTCTATTCATTCTGATCTATCCATTACACACATAAGAAATAAATGTAAAAAAAGAAATTGAGGAATGCCACAGTATGCTATAGCAAACAAGATAGTTTTTGTGTTTTAAATAGTATTTATTATTATTATTATTTCAGCTCTATCTAGGAGCTAAACTATTAATTGATTGATTGATAAATTATTAATGAATAATTGATTATAAAAGGTTCTTCTTTATATACATATTTTCAACCTATATTAACAACAACAATGTGTTACCTGCACTTGGGTCAGCATAAACATAAGTGTGCCAGCGTAACAACAACATACAATAAGAATATACGCAGTCATACAATGTTTTGTAAATGCAGTGGTCAACAATATTGATATTTGTTATTTCCGCATTTGCAAACATTGTACGCTATGCAGTGTGGGTATTATACAGCACACTACGAAAGTCGTGTTACGCTACACCTTCCTTTTTTATAAGAATGTTCATATAACATTTTGTTCTATGGACATTCTTTTATTATTTGTACTGTTGGGTTTTTTTTTTTTTTGTGGTTGTATCAAGTGCAAGTTTCACATTTTACAATAAATTTATTTTATTTTATTTACAAATATAGATTTAAAGAAAAGAATGCATATTGTTTATTTAATATTGTATAACTTAAGTCTATTCTTATGAACTATTTGTTCTTTATTTGTTTTCTTATCAACTATGGTTACATTATTTCTGAAATCTATTTTCTTAATTTTATATGGCCCTTTATATGCCATCTCTAACTTATGTCCTGCATCATTTCTTACTAAGACTAAATCTCCTATTTTAAAATTGTAATCTAATTTTGTTTTATCATAATTAATTTTTTGTTTTATTTTATTTATATCTAATAGTTTTTTAACTCTATCTATTGCTACTTCTAATCTAAATTTAATTTCCTTAGCATAATTATCTATATTATAAAGTGGTGCAACTCTATCTACTTCACTAAATTGTCTAAAATTGTTTGGAATTTTTCCAAAAATAAGTTCATAAGGGCAATAATCATGTACTGTAGATGGTGTAGTGTTAAAACAGTACGTGAAATATTTGAGCCATTCATCCCAGTCGTCTTTATCTACTGATATGTAGTTTCGTACGTATTCGTTAAAAGTCCGGTGACTTCTTTCTATCGTACCTAGTGTCTGGTGATGATGTGCTGTCGATGTGCGTTTATCTACCTTCAATAGGTTGCAAAGCTCTGTCAGTATAGAGTTCTTATATTCAGTGCCCATATCCGAAATGAACGTCTTCATTGGACCGTATATAAGCACAAAATTTTCAAATATCGCTTTTGCGATCGTCTTAGCTGATTTATCTTTTATTGGTATTGTTACCAAGTATTTAGTTAAGTCACATATCATTGTGACTGCATATTCATTTCCATAATATGACTTTGGAAATGGTCCAATTGTATCTACGTACACCGTATCAAAAGCCCTATTTGGTGTCTCCGTTATTGTCATTGGACTTTTTATATGTTTCTCCGTTTTAGCTAATTGACATTTATGGCATGTTTTCACATATTTGGCAATGTCTTTTGTCATATTTTTCCAGTAATAGTATCTCCTGATCTTCTCAGTGGTTCTATATATCCCACAATGTCCTCCTTCTATAGGATCATCATGGTATTTCAGCATTATCTCACGTATTGCCTTTGCATTCGTGTTATCAATTTTAGTTACTTCGTTTAATAGCGCTATTCTGATTTCATTCAGTGTTTTATTGCCCATATTCTCAAATTCACTTATCGAGACAAATTCGAAAATCTTCTCATGTGGTGAAATTTGAATCTTATTAATATTTAGTTTACAGGCTATTCGTTCTAGCCTAGGGAAAAATTGTCCTAAGTCAATATTCCCTTTAGTAAACAAATCATCTATTCTTATGCTAGCATATATGGATTTTCCCTTTTTGATGTAACATCTGTTGGGTAAAATCTTTAATTTATAATATCTTTTGACGTCTATATTATTCAATGGTATATATACCTTGGTCTTATTATTATTATTGATATTTTGCTGATTTACTACTGGTTTACTAATTTTATCTTCTTTAGTCATCGATCTTGTCGTGACCCTTAAAACGGATGAAATCTTGTCGTTAATATCCTTTAAGTCATTTATTGTAATGCGCGACAGTGCGTCGGCAACATAATTATCTTTTCCCCTGAGATATTCTACTGTGAAATCATATTCCTCCAGATCGAGTCTCATCCTCGTTAGCTTAGAACTTGGATTTTTTATGGAGAACAGGTATGAAAGTGGTCTATGGTCTGTTCGGACCAAAAAATGTTTTCCATATATATATGGTCTGAAATATGTGACAGCCCAGTGTATGGCAGTTAATTCCTGTTCAATGGTCGATTTGTTGCTTTCGCCTTTAGTGAGAGTTTTAGATGCATAGGCCACAGGTAGGTATCTACCTTCATGTTCCTGTGTTAAAACTGCACCGCAAGCATGCTTACTCGCATCTGTTGTTATGCAAAATTCCTTCGTAAAGTCTGGGTACTGAAGCAATGTTGGGCTCATTAATGCCTTCTTTAAGTATTTAAACGCGCACTCACAATCTTTTGTCCACTGAAATGGTACTCCCTTTTTGGATAGCCTTGTAAGGTGTCTGGAATATTCAGAGAAGTTTCTAATAAATCGTCGGTAATAGTTGCAAAACGCGACAAACCTTCGTGCGCTCTCGGCGTCCGTAGGCGTCGGGTAATTTTCTATCACCGAATATTTACTATCATCTGGTAATATTCCTCTATCAGTACATTTGTGGCCAAGGTAGGTTACCTCTCTCACAAAGAATGAACATTTTTGGGGGTGTAGTTTAAGATTGTGTTTACGGCAAAGATCGAATACATCCTTCAAATTTGAAAGCATATGTTTTTCAGAACATCCCAATACAACCAAGTCATCCATATATAGGAATGCTTGATTCGGCTTCAGACCACTGAAGGCTAATGTCATCATTCTTTGGAATGAATTCGGTGCTATTTTTAAGCCATATGGTAGTCTAGTAAATCTGTATGAACCATTGTTTGTTGAAAATGACGTCAAGTCTCTAGAGTTCTTTTCCAAACCAATTTGATGAAACCCGGACATCAAGTCCATACAAGAAAAATATTTTGCTCTACCTAGTTGGTCTAGAATATCGTCTATTCTAGGCAACGGGAATTTATCTGATATTAGTTTTTTATTTATCTGCCTATAATCTATCACCAAGCGCCATCTTTTTTCATCTGTTCCGGGAAGTGATTTCTTTGGTACCAACAGAATTGGGCTATTGTATTCCGAAAATGATGGTTCGATTATCTTGTCATCTATTAGTTTTTCAACCTGTTTGTTTATCTCCTCCTTATGAGATTCTGGTATGCGATAATTTTTAATATACGTTGGTTGATTATCTTTTACTCTCAGTTTTTGTTCATAGAAATTGTTGGTAGTAATTGTTTCAGTCCCTAAGCCAAAAATATCATTGTATTCTAAACAAAGCTTAGTTAAAATTGTTCTGAACTGTTCAGGAAAGTTTCCCTTCAAAAGGTCCAAAACTTCAGATTTTCTTTGGCTATTTTTATGTGGTTTTTGTTTTACTATTTCATAGTCAGACATTTTCTCGGTTTTTATGTTATTTTGCCTAATTGTTACTATTTTATGTGTGGTATTTAAAAAACGAACCAATGCGTTATTTGATTTTACCAGTGTATTTGGTACAAAGACACCTGGTACGATTTCTTGATTTGGTATTAGTACATCGTCTTCAAGCTCCGGAAACCTGATTTGACGAATCACTTCTGACCTTGGTGGGAGTGTTATTCCATTGAAGCCGTTCGTAAGTGGAATTTTTATTACATGCGACAGATTGGGTGGTCGTAGTACGAGGTAATCATGGTTCCCATTGAAATCTAGTATACATTTATACTTCTTAAAAAAATCCATTCCAAGGATACCGTCGCAAGGTATTGGAAAATTATTTTGCACTACTTGGAAATCATGTGGTATCAAAAAACCTCTAAATTTTAGGTCAATAAATACATTACCTATTGAACGAATTTTACCCTGTCCTATTCCACTCAATGTGGTTGTTCTGTTTCTGTTAATTTGTGTTTGATAAAAATGTTTAGTTTTTATAACCGAAATGTCTGCTCCTGTATCTACCAACAGTGTTACCGTGTTGTTCGTGTCGTTAATTTTTATATTAACATAAAAACTTAAGCTGAGGTTAAGGTTGTATATGTAGTTGGTATTGTTATTATGATATATCTCAGAGGATTTTAGCAGTTTTCCGAATCATTTTCATGTGGCTCTGCTGCTCTGACGTAATTTCTGTTACGTCTGTGGTTCTGATTTTGTTGAACCCTGTTATGAATAGGTTTTTGTTGGGGTCTGCCGTTGTTACTGTTATTACTATTATTGCGTGGGTAATTGTACCTTCCACGATATTGTCTGTAGTTACTATTTCGGTTAAACTTCTGCCCGAAATACAATACGGCATTTTGTTGCCCTGTTGCTTCAGTGCAACTGTTTATGAATTTGCCAACGGCCTCATTCATGTTACTGAATTGGCCTGCTTCCATGATAAGTTTAACTTTATCGATGGTGCAATTTTTGGTTAGTGACTTTACTGCAACCTGTGTTGAATATTTACATGCCAATTCGCATGGCAAACCATCTGATAAATAGGCATTTTCTAATGACTTCGTTAAATTCTCTATTTCACTGCAATAGTTATTGGCAGTTTTATTGTTTTGTCGGGTATTCATTATTTTTGCTGTCAATACCTCAACCGACTCGCCCTTTACTGAGTTTTTTAGTTTATGTATTATCTCAGTAATGGTTTGTTCATTACCTATTAAATTTCTTGCACTTCCCTTTAACTTTGTTTTTATTAAAGAGACTGCGATAGATTCGTGGTCACCTTTGATGGATTCTATTAACTGTAACGAGTCTATAAAGGAACGTAAATTTTCTGGTTTTCCATCAAATTCTATGATCAGCTTTGAAGCTGTGTTCAGAAAGTCAACGACTGTTTGTGTCATTTTTACTTCTGTATTTTCCAAAGAGGTTCCAATATTTTCTGAATTTTCAGTTTCTACTAAGAATTTTACCTCTTCGTGTAGTGTATCTGGTAATTTTACCTTAACACCCTTCTTAGATGATATAATCAGGATTCTAGTCTTGACATCTAAGAAAAAACTTTCAGCAGCTGTCCTATGTGGTGTCGTGAGTCTGTTATAATTTGCATTTAGCAAAACCCTGATTTGTTCTAACTTTTCGCATAAGATTCTAATATGTTTTATTATTGTTTCCTCTTTTGTGCTTCTATCTATATTTAAACATTTATAAGATTTGTCGAACTCCTCTTTGATTAGTCTCACCTTCTGAATTATTTCTTGCCAATCCATGGGAAAATTATTTAAATTTTGTTTAAGTCATTGGCTCTGCTCAAATATTTCTTTTTTAATTTCTTGGTGTTTAAGGCATAAATATGTAATGCAAAATTTAAGCTAATCAGTACGGTTATTATTAGTAAACAACACTCAATTAATTTTAGGTCGATTGAGTCTTCTTTTATTTCAACTTCATTAATAACATTTGCATTGGGATTCTCTATTTTTGATTGACGACCTCCCATTTTCTTTCGGTATTTATTTTGCATATTTTCCTATTATTTATTTCTATTAAATATTTTTCTGACTGCCTCAATAATCTAACCGAATCTTATATCTTGCTAATTATATATCTTCCCTAGTAATTCATTATTTTTATCAATAGCTTATACTATTTTACATGCATCATTTTATTTATGTATATTTAATTTAAAAAAAAATTTTTAATTTAATTTGTTTTTTTTTTTTTTTCTCTCTTAAACAGCATAATTACAAAAGTTATTTTTTCTCTTTATATAATTGTATCAAGATTAAATAATAGCTTTTTATACAGAACAAATCAGATTAATTGAACTACATTCCTTTGTGGATTTTTATTTTTTTTTTTTATCTCTTATTTTTTTTCCTCTTATAAATTATTGTGTTTTCTATTTATTTGTTTTTGTTTATTTGTCAAGAGCGGTTAACGCTTTCTGACCTACGGGTGCATAACGGGATGCTCCACTTTTTTTGTTTTTTTTGTTTTTGGTAAAACTAGGATGAACCTGTTAGGGGCATATTGATGTGTATATTGATATATACCAGAGGTCTTTTGATGTGTTTTTCCTTCGTTTTCTGCTGGCCCGTCTTTCTTCTGTACTCTTCTATGAAGATATGTTTTGGCCCTTCCGCCATTGATTTTAAGCTCCACTGTCTTTAGGCCAGACAGTATCTTCCTTCAACGCAGCTGATGGATCGTTGTGGCTGATCCACCAGGACAAAATTATTATGTGTTTTTTTTTTTTTTTTATTATTATTCTATTCAGGATTGCTCAATTTAAGAGCATAATCCTTGAATTATATATATTTTCTGCAATGCTCATCTAAGGAGCACTGGCAGGATCGCCATATAGCAAACAAGATAGTTTTTGTGTTTTAAATAGTATTTATTATTATTATTATTTCAGCTCTATCTAGGAGCTAAACTATTAATTGATTGATTGATAAATTATTAATGAATAATTGATTATAAAAGGTTCTTCTTTATATACATATTTTCAACCTATATTAACAACAACAATGTGTTACCTGCACTTGGGTCAGCATAAACATAAGTGTGCCAGCGTAACAACAACATACAATAAGAATATACGCAGTCATACAATGTTTTGTAAATGCAGTGGTCAACAATATTGATATTTGTTATTTCCGCATTTGCAAACATTGTACGCTATGCAGTGTGGGTATTATACAGCACACTACGAAAGTCGTGTTACGCTACAATGCCTTAGAGTTAATTGTGCTTCCCCACAATGAAAATGATGATGATAGTGAAAATTTTTTTATGACACCTCCCATAGAAAGTAGTTATTCAATATCATATATCTCGAGTACTATGATAGATATAGCTTTGAAAATTTATCTGAGGTCATCTACTATTAATTCGAGTTGTTCGACAAAAAGGGTGGGATCATACATCTGGAGCATTAATGAGAGCCTTGAGACTGCGTGAGCCCATATGTTATTCATGGGTGTGATAGGAGCAGTGGTTGTGGCACCGCCCATGCAAAGTATATATGTATATAATATCACATAACTGAAATATTATTAAAAGGAAAGCCGTGACATTTTGTACGAGTTCAACGGATATTAATGTGAGTAGTCAGATATAAAATGTGTGGGATATGATTAGTGGGCGTGGCATCTCTTTTTTAAAAAAATTTATAGTGGTAGGAAAGCGACAGCTTTGAAAATTTTAACAACTGCATTAATTACCAGTATGACTAGTCGCGGAAAATAAGTGCAGGATCGCTTAATTCAAAAATCACCAAAAACAAAAATTCCAAAAAACCAAAAATCTTCATAATCAAAAATCTCAAAAATCAAAAATCGTCTAAATAAAAAATCGCTAAAATAAAAAAAAATGCCAAATGATGATCTCGTTAAGTGTTGCCAGATTTAATTTCAAAAATTCACATTTTTCTCATGGCCAGCTATATGTAGCTTGCTCCACAGTAGCAACGCCGAAAAATTTTATAATTTTGTATACCAGCTAGTATTGAAATAAAAAAAAAAAAATATAAAAAAATAAAATATTTTAATAGGACAATAAAAACATCGTACGAAGAATTGATTATGAAAATATGCATTTCAATAATTCTCGATGAGTCAATAATTCAATAATTCTCGATAGCGAAGCACGACAGGGCATACTAGTATTAAATATTTTTCCTTTACATCTTTTTTGAAAATATATTTTTTTCGAAAAGCAAAGTATGCTCCCATTTCCAATTTAATATACTAATTTATTGCTTTTCAGTCTACAGTTATAGCGAAAATTGTGAAATAACAACAAAAAAGCGCCTAACAGGTTAAGTTTTTCAACTATTTTTTTTTAAATGCTGTTTTTTATGTATTTATGAATATCCATCAATAAAAAATAACAATATTTTATAAATAAAACTATCCCGAATTAATCGCAACATTACATAACGTGCAGCCCACTGCGCGTCGTATGGCAAAATGTTTGAAGTTTTGCTCCCCTCTAACAAACTATTATTATGATTGCCATATTTAAAGAAAATTAAATTTTTGATAGGAAAATCGCTTATATTTTGGGAACTAAACATCATAGGACAAAATTGTTGACATTCTGCCTCAAGTGCCTGGGCTGGAAATAGGCTTTTATATAGTTTTTTTTTTTTTTTTTTTTTTGCTTAAAAAGTGTGACATAGTAAAAATACAGCATAATTAAATAATTTTAATTACATACTTTAAATAAAATAATTCCATAAAAGATAACTACTTCTAATGTCATCAATGTCAAAGCCTAGTATAATTTATTGGTATCACAGTCGGAAATGTAGTTTTAAAAAATGCTGTTAAAATGTGAGAATGTCGTAGCCATAGTAGTAGACACAGTTGTCAAAGTAGGGTATTATGTAAATGAAATAATGACAAATTTGCCTTGGCATCTTTTCATCCAAGTAAAGGGCGTATAAAACTGGCATAATTAAAGTTTAATTAGGAAGTTGCTATACATACACACACACAGAAAAAAAAACTATAAAATTAAATTGTATGAGGTACAGGGTTGTGTACGACATCTTGTAACTTGTAACTACTTTAAACTTTTACAACAGAATATGAAACAATAATTTCTGTGCGAGAATTTTTATATACTACACATTCATACATTCATACATCCATAGATCCATATATGTATACTCGTATATATATATATATAAAATACGCTTGGCATGACTTGACAAAGTGTTGCGTTTATGCATGCATTTGTGTATGAGTGCAGATTATATGTATAAAATGCACTTGCTGATGCTATGGATCTGTATACGAGCACTATACTACAAAATAACTACTATGTGTTCTTTACACTAATATGGCTTTTAGGTTGAGTTCTTTTTGTGAAGCACGAGTAGCAAAATTATAGTGTAGTAACTGTAACTCGTGTGAAAAGCTCTCTAGTACCTTTACTGTGTTACTTAAGAGTGGTTATTGTACACAGAATTGTTTTTCTATTTTTCACTGCTTACTATCATTATACAAGAAACCACATTAAGTCTTACAAAAGTTTAAATTTCAATATCAAATTCTTATGTGAAATCGAAAAGTGTTTTCAAATAATATCTCAAAATTATTAAATTAAAAAACTAATGGTAGATCCAACATATTGCAATGATCGCATATTTCGGACCCAATATTAATCATTAGAATCACAAAAAACATGTTGTTACTGATTACTTTAGCGTATTTCATTTTGAAAGTGACTCATGTTTTTGTAGAATAGCCGCATCTTATCGGCTTTATGTTCTCTTTACAACTTTAATTTCTATTCTGTGTTAAGTTCTCTGAACATTTTAGCTAATTCTACTTTGTATTTTTTATTTGACTATAACGCTGATAAGATATTGATTTTAATCAACAAACAGGTTATCTTGAACATTCTGGTTTTCTTGTACTTATGTATAAATTCGTTTAGTTTTAGTATTAACGTGTAGTAGTTGTTAGAGCTTTAAACCGTAAAGTCAATTTAATTGGAGTTGTGGTAATAAACGGAAGAAAAGAAAATGCCGACGCACGGACCTTTTTGCCTAATTTGTCCACCCTATCATGGGCCACCTCATTGTAGGCCACCTTGCCATCACCACGGGCCACCACATCATCATGGACCGCCTCATCATGGACCGCCGCACCATGGACCACCACACTATGGACCACCACACCATGGTCCTCCTCATCATGGTCCCCCTCATCATGGTCCTCCTCATCATGGTCCTCCTCATCATGGCCCCCCTCATCATCATTGTTAATTTGTGAAATTTTTTAATTTAATTGTTAAAAAAAATAAGAATTGTCAAAAATAAAATAAAATTTTTTAATGCTGTGTGCCGATAAAAAATTACATTTATGCTTTTTATTTGAAGAACAGGTGACGAACCCTGTTCTTTACGGTACTGCGACTAAACAACTAACAAATGCGTTGATTAAATTAGTTCATTTAGAGTTTTTCTTTTATTGTAACCACTTTGAAGATTATCAAACAAACAGTGCAAAATGCTTAAATCTAATATTAAAGAATCGGAGTAAAACAAAAAATTCATTACATTTTTAGATTAATATTTTTTTGAGTGCCAATAATGAAAAGTTTCTTGTTAAATAAAATATTTTGAGACATAGTGCCAATTAAGAAGAAGGTTTTACTTTTAAATAACAACAATACTGGGCATGTTCAATAAGGGATATAGAAACCCTATTTGTTGTTGTTATAATTAGAAGCAAATTGGATATGGACAAACGGTGGGTGGGCCTTGTTAAAGTATTTCTGGCAGCTATAGAAATATTTGAATAAATATTAAATGCCAAGTTGAAAAAAGTTAAGGAAGAAACTACTAATTTTAAGTAAAATATATGGGCATTTCCGCGAAAGGGCCACCGAGACCAAACAAATTAAAAGTTAATGACATCACTTTGTTTTATCATATTTTCTTAGGAAAACAATCATATTTAACTAATGTCAAAAAAATTTTACATATATTCGAATCCAAAAACAAGCACAACTTTTCTTATTTGGATATTTATAATGCCGTGCGACATTAAATAACAACGTTTGTTGTCATTGCATCGAAAGTGCATGCGGAAAGCTCATCAAGTATTTTGTATAATTAGAATAAAAAAACCTTGCTGAAAAATGAAAAGATTTGTGATCTTGGTCACGTAAGTGTGAAATTTAAAAATTTTTAAATTATTTTCTTCTTACCTAAATGATTTGTTTATTTTAAATAATTTAAATCTACATTAGCGAGCCTAGTTGATTTTACAAAACAATTTAGGATGTTCCTCACATCGAAAGGGAGCTGTCGATGGAATTGAAACAGTTATAGAAATAAAAGTCCGGTAGATAACGAAATCCAAAAATCCGATTCATTTTCATTTATCGCTGTGCACAATCTATAATATTAAAGGTAAGGCGATTTCTTGTGACCGAAGATTTGTTCAACAGTTTTCCCCCGATTTTTTTCAAACGAATCTTATTTGAAGGGTATTTTTTAGCTGTCCACCAGATTTTTAAATTTTTTCAGAGTTATGCTCATTTAAAGTTGCTACTAAGACATACATAAAATTGTACAATGCTATGAGTGTTTATTAAATTTGTTAATGTGTTTGCAAAAAAAAAGAGGTTGATTTCTTCATTCACAACAATAATTATGTTGAATTGAAAAATAATTTTGGACATAAACCAAAAAAGTATAGAATTGTGAATTGACTAAAATTGATTAGCATACCTTTAGAGCCATTAACTTATTAAATGAAAAAATAAAAGAATTTGCGCTCGAATTTCGAGGGCTGGAAACTGTTAGTATAATACAAATAGCGGTATTTTATGCCATCGGAAAATAAGTTAAAAGCATTCCAGGTATATGCCAGTTGCGATGTTTAAGAAGTAAAGGCAGCCAGAACCGCCTATTCTAATAAAAAAAAACGGAGTTTGATATTCCTGATGCTAGTTTCAGTTATCTATAATATTAATAGGCTAGGCGATTTCTTGTGACTGATGTTTTGTTCTACCGTTTTATTCCGATTTTGACCAAACGTATATTATTTGAAAGGTATTTCTTTTTAGCCGAATTGCATATTTACGGATTTTTAAATTTTTTCCTTTATTTTGAGTAAATTGCATTTAAAATTGCTACTAACACATACATAAAATTATACAATGCTATGTGTGTGTTTATTAAATTTATTAATGTGTTTGTAATAAAAATTAGTTTTTTTTGTGTTGATTTGTGAATTGGCCATAATTGACTAGCATACTTTTAGGGCATTTATTTAATGAAAAATTAAATTTCCTAGAATTTGCGCTTGAATTTCGAGGGCTGGAATCTGCTAGTATATATTATACCCTATAGCACTATGTGGTTTGGGTATAATGACTTTGTGCTGCTGTTTGTAACTATCAAAAATATTTGACCTAGACCCATCCTTTATTATACCGATCGAATCAGAATCACTATCTGATTCGATTCAACGATGTCCGTCCTTCCGTCTGTGTGTCCATGTAAACTTTTTACTCGAACTGCAGGTCGCAAATATGAATATATTTTAATGCAATTTGGTATATGAGCTTTTATCGGCCATAGGATGAACGATTTTGAAATTGGTGAGGATCCGTTCATGTTCAGACCTAGCCCCCATACAAATGAACCCTATGAAATCGACATAAATTGCCATAAGATCCAAATTGTCATATAGATCTTACTCAAATTGGGTTTGTATGCGTTTATTACATCCATTAATGGGTAGTCCACTCTTAGTCATATGCCCCATATAGAGCTGCTTCCCGATCTTCACTTAAATCTATCAAAAAACAAAAATATTGCACTGATTCTTCTAAAATTTAGTTTGTATGTATTTTTGCAAAATACAAGAGACCTTACCAAACATGGTCAGGATCGTCCCAATATAGATATAGCATCCGATATGAACTTTTTCATATCTGCAGCCAAAAAAAAATAATAAAAATCCCACTCAAATTTGGTTTATGCTTATTTTCTATATCCAGTTAGTTGGGCCTGAGAGATAGGGTCTCTAACCGCATGGTATAGGGTATCGTGTAGTCGGTCTAGACCGACTATAATTTTCTTACTTGTTATTATATCCATTAATGAGTAGTCCAAAAATAATCCCTATAGTACAATTCTTATTCATAACCCCATATAGAGCTGCTTCCCGATCTTCACTTAAATCTATCAAAAAACAAAAATATTGCACAGATTTTTCTCAAATTTGGTTCCTTCAAAATTTAAGTGACTTTACCAAATATGGTCAGGATCGGTCCAGTTTTCGATCTAGTCCCCATATAAGTATGGCATCCGATTTAAACTTTTTGATATCGGCAGCCAGAAAAATTAATAACAATGCCACTCAAAATTTGGTTTACGCTTATTTTTTATATCCACTTAGTTGGACCGAAAAGATAGAGCCTCTAAACCATGGTATAAGGTATCGTATAGTCGGTCCAGACCTATAATTTTCTTACTTGTTTATGTTTATTATATTTAATATTACAAAATATTTTATCATTATATATATTTCTAAGTTTGTTGCTTGTTGTTATTAGTTATATGAAAAAAAAATTGTTGAAAACTTCTGCTGATTTGAAAACATTCTTATTGAGCAACAGAAACAACACAAATATCATGATAGAAAAAATGTTCCGTGAGACATGTTCCATGCGATAGTGATTAAAATTAAATTAAATAAAATATATATATATGACCTTCTCCGAGCAAAGGGACCTAGTGTGTCAAAAAACGGGTTGTGTCAAAAACGGTGGATTCTGGTACCTAAGAGAGTGTAGAAACTTTAAATGAGTTGTTTTTCTCAAAACTTAATTTTCACACACTAGGTCCCTTTTCTCGGAGAAGGTCACATATGAATCATTTCTCAGTAAAATAAAACCCGTTTTTAAGAGACACAAATGTAGAACATTCAGAAACTAGTCAGATTGAAATATTGCCTTCAGTAGCGTTGAAATCTGTCTTTAAATAGTAGGCCGCAAAACCCCTTCAGTATTTGTTCCCGTGCGAATTCCTTTGTTTTTTGCAATTATCTTGAAAACTAAAAATGGCCCAAAATCAGGCTTATCACAAATTACAGGATGAATTAATTAAAAGCTATAAGCTAAGCCTACCATCAACATGAAAACCCGTTTTATTTTGACCTTTTTTATACTTCAAATGTCAACGGTCACGTTCGACATAATGGAAATGACCATATGCAAAAAATATATTTAAAATATATGAAAATATGCAAAAATATACAAATTTCCAGAATAATAAAAACATTGCAAAAATTAAATTAAATTTTGAAAATTCAGAACCAAAAAAAAAAAAATTAAAATGGGTAAATAGCTTTATTTCTCAATTAAGCCATCTTAGCACATTGATATAAAAATTCAATATATCTTTGTATATAAAAATGGAGTTGTGTATGTTTGTGTGTGTGTTTGTTTGTTTGTGGTTTATAGGAGACTACACCACTGGACCGATTGTTCTGAAATTTTTACAGTAGGTAGCTGCCTATCCGGAAGGAAAAATAGGCTTTATTTTTTTATTTTTCAAGTGGGCGTGGCACCTCCCATACAAAGTGAATTTTTAACATATAATTTTAACATATAATATCTGGAGTACTACTACAGCAAGCGCTCTGAGACTATATACATATAATTATTTAAATAATTCGAAGACTTGCGGAAAAAATGGGCATGATCGGACCAATAGGCGTGGTACCCTCCATACAAAGTAAATGTTAAATATCATATATCTAGAGTATCAGAGGGCGTGGTACCTCCCATACAAAGTAAATGTATAATGTCATATATCTGAAGTACTGTAATAGTGAAAGCCTTGGAACTTTGTCTGAGTTTATGAGTTATTAATGTGACTAGTCCCATAAAAAAATGGGCGAGATTCAACCATTGGGCGTGGTACCCCCCATACAAAGTAAGTATTTAATATAACATAACTGGAGTACTATAATAATGAAAATCTAGCGACTTTGTTGAGCTCATAAGTTATTAATGTGAGTAGTTGCCCAAAAAATGAACGGAATCAGACTAATGGGCTTGGCACCTCCTATACAAAACAATAGTTTTCTACAAAACGTATTGCCTGCTTTTTATTTCGTTACGAGGGGTGTAGCGAAGCGCATCGGGTTACTGCTAGTAACTTATATAATTGTAATCTTGAAAACAAGTTCAAAGGAAACGGTCCTATGAATGTGGCTGCTTTCGAAATAGAATATCACGTAATTCACTTTTGAAATGTCAGTTAAGTGAATTACTTTTATAATTTTCAATTATATTTGTTAAATTAAAACTTAATATATATGCAATATTTTTATTTTTTATTTTTCAGCATAATAATTTAATTCCACTACAATATCGTCTGCCAAGTATAATACTGTACCAACTGAAAATAGATAGTTTTGAGATATTACGGTTTAAAATTTTATTGTTCAGTGTAATTTGTTCAGAGTTATATAAGAATATGTATTGTAATTTTACTGAAAACAATAAAATTTTGAGATGACATTGAGATGACAGACATTCCTCTGATTCTTTGGGTCTCTTCTAGCCCAACAGAGCAGTTTTCGGAAAACAATAACATTTTGAATTGTTACAGAATTGCACTGGCAAGACAATGTATATTAGACAAAAACTTTTAAATATAATTAAATATAATTCAAAAAATTAAGATAGGCTATTTATAAATCCAATAAAATCAACTTAATAAGCTAATGTAAATTTAAACTCCCACCTTCTTGTAAGACGGTTTTATTTGTAGGACGCTTATAGTTATTTACAAAAAATTTGTTTTCAGTTTGGCGATTAAAATCTTTTTTATTCAAATTATTAAATATGTATATTATAACTTATAAATAATTAAAAAGTTAAAAATATTTTATATTGAAAATTAAAAAAAAAAAATATGTTAAAAAATTACAGAGAAATACCTGAATCCTGGATAGTTGCAGGATTCGTGATCTTTATATTAAATTTGTATGACTTGCAAATATTAGCACCGTTTGGCAATATAATAACTTCACTTTCTTGCTTCAATGTTGATATTGTCGTAACTCCAAATTTAACATTACTGTCATTTATTCTAAAACTAATATTTTATTTACAAATTTCTTCAGTTAAGTTTTCTTTTTTTTTTCATTGTGTTTCAAAACTTTTAGAAGTTTTATATTTTTTAAAATCACTTTTATTTATTAAACCATCAGAGTATTGTGCAGCAACATACAACCGGTCTGCGATGATGACGCCGTGGTGGTGGACCAATTATTATTGCAGGTCCATGATGATGGTGCTGAATATTTAAAAATAAATTAGACAATCTCAAAATGAAATTCGAAAACAAAATATACCCTAGGTGGTCCACCATGATGGTGGTGTGGTCCACCATGATGATGATGTGGTCCACCATGATGGTGGTGTGGTCCTCCATGATGATGTCCTCCCCCATGAAAGCCTCCTCCTCCATGATGACCGTGTGGTGGCATTACTTTAGATATTTTAAATCTGTTTCTAACTTATTGTAACACGACAAAATGCGTTGTCTAACTTAATCAAACTAAACTACTAATATACAAATATTTTCATATAAATCGAAAAAAATAGTTTTGTTTCCTTATCGATATGTAATCTCGAATTTATATACATATATATACTTTATGAAGTGTAAATAAGATTACTTTAAACGCGAACAAGGTCTTTATCTAATCTGGACAGCCCATAGAATGGTTTTTGTTAAAAAAAAAATATCTAAAACGTGATTCATATCTGTAGATGTGTATTTCCAAAGAAAACCCCCCTACTAAAGTCATGACGTTCATATCACTTTAATTGTTTTAGATTTAACAATTACAATTACAATTAGCAGACACACAACATATCAGATATTTAAATTGTGAGCAATTTTTATCAAATTGTCATATGCTCGAGACCTTGAAAGTTCCTCAATTGTAAGGCTGTTAGATTATACTAATTCTTAATTAATTAATTAATTAGGAATAATTCGAAAACTAAACCATTCATAAATAAAAAAAAGGTCACACCTCCTGTTGATTCATTAACGGATAATTAATCTTATTTATTAAAATATTTCTTTAAATTATGTCATAGAATATATGAAAATTAGGGTGGCATTGGGAGAAACCTCAAAATATGACAGATGTCATAATGTTTTTACGTGTTTTATTTTAAGTATTTAAAACATTTTTGAACAACACTAAATTCGAAATGTAGTTAAGAAAATGGGACGGAATGACGCAAAATATGACAGAACGATTAATGTTTTTTATTTTATAAACATTGTTTAACGTGTCGTATGGTGAGCAGCTAACAAAAGTTTCTGTATTTTTTTATTTGAAATATATTTAAGAAAATAGGACATTTCGGCTCCAGAGAACATAAAGGTAAATTTCAATAAGAACATTTCACAATATTGTTTACCAAATTTTGAATAGAAAAGTTCAACAATTTCATGAATTAAGTTTTTTATTCCGCCAAAGGGCATGGGTCAATACATATTAATGAAACTTCATACAACATTTATAAGTAAACAATTGAAATGTGATCCCATTATTAAAATTTACCTCACCACCCATTGCCACCAATTCATCATCCTGCAGAACAACCGCATCATCTATCAAGCCCAACATACCATCACCATATAATATAAAAACAAATTTCGAAGGAAATATCAATTCCCGTAGGCATCAATGTAAATTTTTAACAAATAAGAGTGTTAAATTCAGTTATGGATTATATTTTCACAAAAATAATAATACTTATTGCACTATTTATAAAAAATGCAAACAAAATATTTAAAAAAGTAATCAATACTTAATTATTACAACAAACACACTACATTTCTAACAGTTTTTAGAGGTGTCTCCATATTTTAGGACATATCTTGGCACAATGATAGCCGATTTACCCTCTTTTAAATACCAACTCGCTCGAAATAATGATAAAATCATATTATTCTAAGTTTAACCAAGTACACACATAAAACGGATTCGTTGTGGTAACCGAATTTGTTACCAGCCCCATATTTTATCACAATATACTGCTGTAATTCCTAAATATTATTTTCGAAATATCCTCACGAAGTCATATTAAATTAAGTATATTGGATTGTATGAACTATTGAAATTAGTCTATAAAATGGAATTTAGATATTAATTATTGATACTAAGAAGCATTTCTTGGTGTTGTCCAATCCATAACTGCAGTAACTATAACTACATTTTAAAAAATATTATTTTTTTATAGTTATAATTTAAAAAGAAATAGAGTAAAAATATCTTAAATGAATTATTATTGGATAACTATTGGCTGCACTTATTATACCACTTGTTGTTAAATTAGAATATCTCTTGTTCCTTTTTGGATATAGATATTACAAGTGGTGAATAAATTACTTTCAAATTATCAAGAAATGCAAAATTACCGGATTTCTGCGATTACGTATTATGCTGCATTTGTTGAGCATGAAATTCCGTAGCCGAGGCGAATGATATTGTAGCTTGATTAAAATTTCCATTACTGCCGCCGTGAAATAAAAAATTGGGGTAGAGTCAAACTATCTGGATTACGCGGGCATCACCGTCGATGTTTACGGGAATCCAACTTATTGTCGACCACATTTAAATGGACTTATAATGTTGAGAATTTTCAGCCAATTATGGCACATCGTTTAGCGATGTATATGAATTTTTTTATATGTTTTTTGGTAGTAATCTTTGCTGCTGTTGCAATTAGAATTGGACCTTTATTATTCTTGTGTTTTCTTCTATATTCTGGGCTGCTTATTCTTAAAAGGTAAAAACGAAACGACAGTAAAGAAATTATGATCGCCATCGTGTGTAGTCTCATAACGAATGTTATTATGATTTTTATATTATTATGAATCTATTATATTTCCAAATGTTATTTTATTCTAATGTTCTAAACATGATAAATAAATTAAATTATTGGGTTGGGCTCATCATTCCATTAGCTATAATATTAATAGGTCAGGCGATTTCATGTTACCGATATAAAAATTTTACCTACAAACCGATGTTGATAAAAAATGACCCATATGAAAGGTATTTCTTTTTGGCTGTACGCCATATTAACAGATTTTCAGCGTCTGGTACATTTGTTTGGAGTAATGCTCATTTAAAGTCGCTACTAACACATACATAAAACACATACTGTGTGTGTGTTTATTATAAATATCAAAAGCCATGTGTTGAATTATGAATTGGCTAAAATTTAGTAGGCCCATTTATATATCTTCTGTGTGTTCAACAAATCTTTATAATGAAATTTAATAAATTTTATTTAAAAAGTGTTGAATTAGGAAATAGCTAAAATTTATTAGCATACCTTTAGGCTCTTATAAAATTATTCATTAAATGAGAAAATAAAATTTCCAAGAATTTGCACTCCAATTTCGAGGGCTGGGCTCTGCCAGGATTATTTGATACATAAAACAGAATTTGATTTATGGAATTTCCTTTAGGTTAAAGTTACCAAACCCGGTTAATTTTTTCGCTTTCACTTGTTCTGACCAAATTCCATAGTTCAATTACTAATTTCTTTGTATTATAATTATGAACAATTTTTTACAATATCTGTAAATAAATTGTCGGCTTAAATGTATTTATAATGAAGTTTAAAAAATTTTATTTAAAAAGTGTTGAATTAGGAAATGGCTAAAATTTATTAGCATACCTTTAGGCTCTTATAAAATTATTTATTAAATGAAATATAAAATTTCCAAGAATTTGCACTCCAATTTCGAGGGCTGGATTCTGCTAGGATTATTTGATACATACAACAGAATTTGATTCATGAAATTTCCTTTAGGTTAAAACTACCAAGCCCGGTCAATTTTTTCGTTTGTTATGACTGAAATCCATGTTTCAATAACTAATTTATTTGTATTGTAATTACGAACAATTTTTTACAATATCTGTAAATAAATTTTCGGCTTAAAATGTATTGTCTTTATAAAATTAGATATTGTAATCACCAATAATTAAGAATGAGTCATGATATAACAGGCTTAGCTTAATTCTCTCAATGGAATTAGTTTAACAATTTGTATAAAATCGTTGATTAGTAAATGGAACCTATTTTTCTATTGAAGATAAATTAATTTTATGAAAACTTTGTTTTTATCGTATGTTATGACAAAAATCTCTTGCATTTTAAAATATTTACTAATTACAATAAAGATCATTATTACCTGATTACATTTTCCTAGTGGCAACTACTAATCCTTGTTCCTACTAATCCTTGTTCTGTGTGTAAATGGTATATTTTGTGAATGAGTGTGGTTTCAACAGACTGACAGAAAGACAGACAGACAGACATACATATGGACGTACGGATGAACGGACAGACAAAAATCGCTGGTATCGATCAAGAATATATATATATATTTATATATATATATACTTTATGAGATAGGAAATTAATTTTTCATGCATTACAAATGAAATGCAAACTGAAAGCAAACTTCTGCACAGTGGTGCAAAAAGTATAAAAATATGACAATGACTCTAAAAACTAAATTAAATAGCAATATCATGACAGGAGCTAATAAGAAGTAATAAACGATAATTGCAACAAGTCATTTGAAACATATTTGTCCTGGTCAATATTGAAAAGCAAATCGCATTGCATCAATAACACTAAAACAAATTAAATGAGAAATACAGTATCAAATGTATATATTTTTAATAAAAATTATACCCAAAGGATATTAATAATAAATTAAAATTTTGTTTTATAGTATGATAACGTCTTAACCTAAATCTCAGAATTATAAATGAATCATTTTTATAATTCCATTTAACTCGTGGCTTTTCTAATATCGATTACATTTCTGATTACATTATTTACATGTCCAACATACGTTTTTTGTTCTCTTACTCATAATAAATTTTTGAAATATGGCTCTTGATTCTATAAGTATTGCTTCCAAGGTTTTTGGTCCAATTTATATTATAACCAGGTTAGTATAATATGCTCGTTACGCCTCTGACAATGCCCGACATTCACATGTTATGTTCTTAGCTCTTTTTTTATGCAACAAAAGAACATGCAAATCACTTTGAAAGCACTCAAGTCTAAAATTAAGGATAATCCTTAAGTGTAAGCTCAAAAAGGCTATAAACGAGGCAATGAAAAAATAAAAAAAAATGCAAATCGGTTTATAATCATGTGAAAAAAAAAGAATAACTAGAACAAGAAAAGAAAAACGACATTATAACACCACTACAAAAACAACAAAAGTTAGAAAAAAAAAATAATCAAACAACAACAAACACGTTAACATATAAAACTCAGCAACGCCATAAATCTAAAAGTAAACAACGACATATTCAAAACGTAACTGGGCTAGAGCAACAACAACAGCAACACTAAGAATAACGACGTTAAGAAACGTTAACACAAAATTTAAATGCTGTTTACAAAATCCTTTTAAAAAATCAATTTTTTCGCAAAGCCTAACAGTGGGCTTTAAACAATTTATTTGTTGGTTTATTTATTTCTTTTTTCTTTTTGTGTGACTTCTTATGCTTAGTTGACACTCCTTGTATTTTGATTTAGCGTGCAAACGTTATTTTATTTTTCTTGTGGCGAACTAAGTATTTGGGTAAATTTTAAACATTATCACACACAACCACTTTTGTTTTATATTCTCATATATTTAATCGCTATTTTATTTGCATATATGCCTCTTTCATATTTACTTATCGCCAGATGGCAACAGTGTGGTCATAAAGTATTTCATTATTTTTAGTCTCTTTTTTTTTGGGATTTAAACACAAGTTTCACTACTTTTGACGCAGTCAGTAAATGGAATACTCTGACAACATGCCATCAAAACATAAAACGGCTGTGGAAACTCCTTGTACACTTGGCCAATAAGGTATTTGTTATTAGCTTTTAACAAAAAATCGAATGCAAAAAAGCGACATAGAAGGCAATCGAAATATATTGTCTTAAAATTGGCAAACGCCAGTAAAATGACATATCATGAAATTGTTCGAAATTTCTTTATTTAAATTGAGTTAAATTTTTATTTTTGCAAAACACGCAAATGTGTTTGGTTCCTTTTTTTAATATTTTTAATAATGTAACCAAAAACATTTATGTGTAACCAGCTATCAATTTAGAATGAAATTATTCTTTAATTATGTCATAGTTGTTGTTTTATTTTAAGTTATATTAAATAACAATTTCTGTTTTAACTTTATCTTCCCATTACTGTAATATTAATAAAATATATTTCTTGTTTTACTGCATTCTTGAAATAATAATTAAGTAATTAAAAAATAGTTAAAATATAAAGATTTCTTGCTAGACTTACAGAATATCAAGGAAAATCGGAATAGTACGCATATTTGTATTAGAGGTCCTATATATTATTTAGAATATTAACCAATCAACGGGACATTGTTTACAGGGACATTGTTTCTTATTTTTAAAATATTCCTAAAAAGAATTTTATAAATTATATAATAAATAGCTAATTTTATGTATATTACGATTGTGTTAGAATTTAATTTTGATGAATTTCTTAATAGTGAAATTTAATACAAATTGTGTTTTTTTTTTTTAAAACAATTATTACTTATACTTTAATCACCCCAAATTTGTATAACTCAATTGCACTACTTTGTATATTGTGCTTTGTGTATTGTGTTTTCCTCCTTTGAGCATTTAAAGTTGTAGTAATAAAATACTCGTAATTTCTTAAGTAAAAGCAAAAAAAGTAGAAACGGATAACAACAATTACCCACAAGTAGCAGTAAAATACAAATGTGCAACTCATACTTATTACAAAATATTTTTCTTTTTTCTCTACAATCCTCCTTAAGTGTTGTATAACCTGCATAAACAAATCCTTTAAATTGGAAAATCACAGCAATTATAGAGTAATATTGGTAAGTATACTCGTAGTATGAACGACATACGGCAAAACAGAAAAAAAACCCAACCATCATAATATTTTAACTAAGCCTAACTTTATGCAATGGAGTTTATAACAGAATGTATTGAGAAAGCCAGCAAAAAAAAAAAGCAACAATTTTATTAAAAACGCAAATGTCATGCACGTTCAAACTACCGTTATTTCTTGAAAAGGTTTTACCCCATTTCCGCTCTTTTAACCAACTTTTTAAACAGTGAGTTTTGTTGTAACAGTTGTAGGTTTATAATCGTATTCGAAAGTAGTGTGTGTTAATAATGACTAAGAACTGACTATGGATTTGATTCGTTTTTGTTTTTGCTTTTGTGGTTCTACTGAAAACAAGTAGGGCTTTTCAGGGCTCTGAGAGTAAGAGGGGCCGCCCAAATAAAATTGTAGGCTCTGATGGTATGCAAAATATAATCGCATTAATTATAACAATCTTTAATAATATTAAATTATACTACATGGAGTGAATATTACTTGTAGTCACATAGAGATGGCGTGGCAAGTGCAATTTTTTTCTGTTTATCCAACTGTTTAGGACCAACTGTTAAAAAACTTGTGTAAAAATTTCATTATAAAAAAAGCTACCGTTATAAAAATAAAGCTGCTTTTAAAGTTAACGAAAAAATGGATTGCAAAGAGTTTCATGTTTCGATTAAACATTGTTTTTGTTGGGAAAACATAGTGCCCAAGCCAAAGAATGGATTGATAAACATTACGGTGAATCCCCAACGTCATATTCAATGATCAGAAGGTGGTATACCGAATTTAAACGTGGTCGTACGAGCACAAATGCTGCAGATCATTCTGGTCGTCCAAATGAGGCAGTTATCGAAGAAAACGTAGGAAAAGTGTATTTTGTTGTATAGGATGATCGCAAAATTAAAGTGTGTAAGTTTGCTGGCATCATAAACACACCAACAGAGTGAGTTTGGCATATATTACATGATCATTCAAATACGAAAAAGCCTTCTGCTCGAAGGGTGCCACGATTTTAACAGCTGAACAAAAAAACTGAAACGTATTCATGATTCAAAGAGGCTTTGGAGATATTTGAAGTAAATTCAACTAAATTTTTATGTCGATTTGTAACAATGAATGAGACATGGATTCACAATTATATATCGGAGTCTAATATACTGTCTACGGAGTGGTTACAAACATGCGAAAACCGACCAAAGCGCCGAAAGACTCAACTGTTGACTGGAAAGGTAATGGCCAGTGTTTTTTGGGGCACGTGCTAAAATATTTATTGATTACTTTGAGGAATTGGATAAAATAACTGTAAAGTACTATATTGAGTTTTTGGAGAGATTGGATGAAGAAATTAAGAAAAAACGACCCCACTTAAAAAAGAAAAATATCTTGTACCATCATGACAATGCATCGGTACTTTCATCTGCTTTGGGTTCGGAAAAATTGAAGTCTTTACATTACGAATTGCTTCCCCGTATTCTACATATCTGGCCCCCTGGGATTATTATATGTTCCTAAACTTGAAGAGATGGCTCCAGGGAAGAAGATTTTCCACTAATGATGAGGAAGCCTATTTTGAATAGTTTGACAAATCGTATTACTTCAAGGGTATCAAGATGTTACAGTATCATTGAAAAAAGTGCATTTCACTTAACGGAGATTATGTTGAAGAATAAAATTGATTTCAAATCCAAAAAACTGGTACCAGAAATCGGTCTGATTAAGTACCAAAAATTGGTCTGATTAAAAATATTCATAATTTTCTCAATCACCCCAATATTGCAAAAAAAAATAATTTTTTTTTCATATTTATTTACTAAAATAAATTTAAAATAGTAGTAAAATATTGAAAATAATAGAACTATTTATCTGAAAACAAGTTAAACATTTAGGGCCGTATGCAAAAAAAAAATTAAAGTGTACTTCAAGTAGACTTTATTGTATGTTTTTCATAAAAAATTTATTGATAAAGTCTACGTGAAGTACACTTTAATTTTTTTGCATACGGCCCTTAATATTTAAATTATATAAACAATTAGTTTTAATTGGACGTCTGCTAAAATTAGAACTAAGTATTAGTAACTGTATGTTTCCTCAAATATAGTACAAATGTGTATTGCCTTTCATATTGGAATCCACTTAATTCTTAAGTAAACAAAAAAACTGAAAACTGCGCTAAATAAAATCTAAACACATGTTTTCCTATGTTTTTTCTCAAGCATTTTCAACAAAATCCAACGTTGTCCTACAAACACATGGCTAAAGAATCAAAGGTCTACCAGCAAAATCATTCCTTTGATAACAAACATGGTTCGGTAAGAAAGAAAGGTCCACATGATGTCTTTAAGGTCAAGAAAATGGGAAGCATATTGAAAAGACCACTCCCAACACAACCGGTAGAAAAGGGACGAAAAGTAAAAGCCAATGCACGTTTGAGATCATATAAAGTTCAAAAAGTACCAAAAAATTGAGAGCCCAAAAAGAGAGTACGAAAATGGAAATCATGTTTCATAAAAATTTATTAGTGCTGCATAATGGATGACGAAACGTATGTACTTGCAGTCAAAAGTTTTTATATTGCTAAAGCTCCAGGAAATGTCGGAGAAAAGTTTAAAAAAAAAATTTATGCCAACTAACATGCAGTTGCAGTTGCAAGTAATTTATTCCAGCGGACTTTATAAATACCGAAATTTATATTAAAGAATGTTTGCAAAGAAGAAAGAAAGTAGTCTTTCATAAGCCAACACAATATGTCCACATATGTTAGATCCGATTTTCCATCCTTTCACTGCGGTAAGATAGCTCTTGAGTGGTACAAGAACAATAACGTGTTTTTTATACCAAAGGAGCCAAATCCTTCAAACTGTCCGGAGCTTAGACCAGTGGAGCGATATTGGGCTCTTGGGAAAAGGGAGTCCAAGAGCACAAAAATGGTTCCCAAAATATGGATTTTAAACGGAGATGGACAACCTGTGACAGAAACCACTATAAAATCCCTAACGGAAGGCTTTCCGGAAAAAGTCCATAAGTTAATAAGTAGTGATTAGATCTATAAAAATTATATTTTTTTGCAAGCTTTAATAAAATTTCAGTTAAATAAAAAAATAAAAATTCTAGGTTCAATGGTTTCCTTATTCTCACTCCCTAGATTAAAACAGAAATCCGTGACCATAAAAAGTTTTATAAAGAAAGCCTCCCCTGACAAATTAGTTTCTTTTTCATGCTCTTTGACTTGAGATTTTTAGCGAGCCCTAAAACCTGTAATTACAACCTCCTGTCGGTATTGTGTTGGTTGGTTTAAAGAAGAAAAACAGCCGTCATCGTCACATGACGATGCACTGTCATTTTGTCAGCTTTTAAAGGGGAAATGAGAGTTCCGTTTTGACAGTTTACGTTTTAACGTTTTTTTTTTTTTTTTAGTTGCAACCAACATAAACAACTGGCTCAACTACGTTGCGATATAACTGCATATATATAATTATGCATATACACTAAAATCTCCTATAAGAGGACAGCGACGGCTACCAAAAAACTACCGATCTTTAATTAAATAAATTTTATCAAAAAACATGTTTGGTCTACAATTAAAAGTTGAAGAAAAGGAAATAATTTCGTGACCGAAATTGTCACATTATAAATTTCGTTAAGTAAGGAATTTAAAAAAAGTCTAAAAAAATTCTTAAGCTAAAGTTTTCTAAACTTATTCTTAAAAGAACACTTAGCTTAAGTGCTAAAAAGAAAACTTTATAGGAATGAATTATTAAATTAAATTTGGTTTATTATAATTTGCTCTGTCAGCTAATGACCCCATCCAGAACTGTTGTACCTAAACCTCATTTCCAAAATTCTTGGTGCAGTTCAACGTAGATCCGGCCTAACCATAGCAAATATTTTAATAAATAAAAAACAGCATATTTTAAGGGTTATTTTAAATGATTTAGCTTACGGACGGTTATCGCTATCGACGAATTATTTTGGAAATCATAACAAAATATTTCTAGGTTCCATTTCAAACCAGTTTTTTGTTTTTGTTTTTAAGTTTTTGGATTACCGAAATCCAAATTTTAAAAATATTTATTTATTATTTTATATAAATATAAATATAAATATAACTTATTACTTGTCCGCTTTCGACTGATTATACTGTATATTATGACTTTTTTGAATTGCTAACATTTGTTTAGTAATTTAGTTAAGTTGATTATATAAAACCTTTTTTTGCATTTAGCCGTATAACAGCGTTACTAACGGACACTTTAAATGATGGAGTTTTCCTACTTTTCACGCTAGTTTTTTTCCACGAACTTTACCCATATCTTTTCTTTCCTTTGTAGATGTACAGCAGTCATCCTTTCCTATTCTAACAAAAAGGGTTTATTTCGAGAAAAAAAAGTCGCTTAGAGCTTAGCTGACAATTGTTATAGTCAACTAACAACACCATGTTGTTGGCTGTTTGGTAAGAGGGAGTTAAATATCTTTGTATAAATATACAGGCGTAGATAAAGGAGTTTTAATATTTTTTGTGGGTTTGCTTCTAAAGCAGTTGGCAAAGGAGCAGCGAATTGCTTGTAATTGGTTACTTGATGGTGGCAAATGTCAGCTTCGTTTAAATGTAACGTTCCTTTTGATATCTCGTACAATATGCGTGCATGTTGTTATTTTCTGCCTGCTGTTTATGTTTTTGCCAATCTATTTTTTTTTTTTTTGTTGTTGCAAATAACTTTTATATTTAATATTTTTTGTTATAAAGAAAAAGTTTTTTGTTGTGGCAGAAATGCTAGCCAGGAAAATGCACAAATGCTTTCGAAGGGAGACAAATGCAAGAAATAGTAAAAGTACTGAGTAATAATATAAAGGAATATTAAGTTTTTATGGAAATGGTCTGTAGCAAAAATAACAAAAAAAAAAAAAAAACATTTCAGTAAATCAAAAACTAATTAATTGGAGTTTCCAAGAATAATGGGAATGTAGACGAATGGACAAAAAGTGTTTCGCATAAAGACGAGAATCAATCTTATCTTATACAAATGCAAATTACAATTTTGAATAATACGCCAATTTATATAGAAAATTAAATGAGATTAGAACAGGCTTATCACGATATTTCGGAAGATTTATTTTAGATATAAAAACGTACAATACAAAATAACTTTACTACGTGTGTCTCAATTTTTTAAATTAATAGCAGGAACTAATTTTAGTTCAATTTCAATAAATCATCGCTACCAATATCATCGCTGACAATATATGCCTCCTATAGCAGAGATGAATAAAATTATACCCACAACAGAATAAAAACGATCCCGAACATTTTAATAGTAACTATTTTCCAAGCACATTTCCAAAGAATCTTACACTTAGTTTATGAAATGTCAACTCAAACTTATGACCTCCACCCACAGCCTTGTCCCTTCTATAGGTTGCCAAGAAAAAACCTCATACGAGTTTATATTCAGTGAATTTGGCTATAAACCAAAACAATAACATATATAAAATAAAAAAGAACAGCAGAAACAGTCGTTGGAATAGTTGTTGCATAACTTTTCATATTATAGTTAAGAAAAAAGTTGTTGTCATGACATAAAGTTTTAAACAACTTCAGAAAGAAAACAAAACTAGAAGCTACAGCAACAAAAGTATCTAAAAAAAAAACTGAAATACAAAACAGAAATAACATAAATATCGTAAAATTATGATAATAATAAAATTATTTTGCAGTTTATATGAATAAAGTCAATGCACAGACAATAATAGTTTTTAAGCAGAGCAGAATAAAAAAATTCAACACAGACACCCTCATATATGGCTAAAAGTTTTATATATTTATGGAAGTGTGTGCTTGAATTGAAAAAAGGCATTTTACAAAGTGTTAAAAGGATTTCCGGTGTTCATACAAAGTTTGGCACTTGCTTATGTCATTGTACACTGACAGAGCCAGAGTCAGAGCCATAGTATAGGAAATGAGTAGCAGGTTAAACTATTTGTCTCTTAAATAAATTTATTACAAATACGTTTAGGTTGGAGACTATGCAGGGATATATATATTGTATTGAAATACATTGCAAGGAACCCGACAGTAAAAAAACATTATGCAAAATATTTTTAGTAATGTGTTAGAAAAACTATTCAAAATAATTTAAATAAAAAAACTATTAAAAAGTTGATACACAACGAACTGTTTACCTACTATCTATCCATGAGCCCAAAAAAGCTACTCTTCACTTAATTCTCAAGAGTCTTCAAATGTTTATCAGTAGCTTCAGAAATACCCGACCTGACGTATAGATGGCAGCAGTGGTTTGAAAAAATTACTTTCGTGGAAAGTGGCAATCTTATAAAACATATGTTTTAAGTTTAAAGGCGCCACATACTTGAGTATATTTTTTGGAGCCATTAGAAGTTAACAATCTCAGAGAATTTGTAGGCATGGAAAGAATTGGTCACCGTTTGATAATTAAATACTTTCATTGGAGAGGCCAATGAAAACAGAGCTAGATTCTTTCTAAGAGAGCCTGCTCCTCCGTTTACGACTATAAAATATTAGGCGGCAGAGTTTAAACGAGGCCTATTATTTGCCACGACGTTCACCGTTGGGTGAACGTGCGTGTGCTAGTTGAAATAATAGGCATTACACAAAGTGCAATACCTCTCATATTGTATGAAAATTTGAAGCTGAGAAAGCTGTCCGCAAGACTGATGCTGCATTACCTCACAATAGAACAAAATCAGCGTCGTAAAGATATTTCAATACAGTGTTGTCACCGCAATAAAGCCGAGTTTATGTTCCGATTCTTAACCATGAATTAGACATGGGTCCACCACTTCGCAGCTGCGGCAAAAGAACAATGAAAACAGTAGAATGTAATTAAAGAATCGTGTCCGAAGAAGGTGAAGACATTTCCATATGCAGGCAAAGGGCGTCTATTTATAGGATGCGCGTGGGATAATTTTTAGTGATTATCTTCAAGACGAAAAAACAATCAACGGCGAGTACTATGCTAATTTATTGCAGCGTTAAAATGATTAAATTAAGAAAAAAGGCAGCATATGGCGAACTATTGCAATAGACAAAATCCATAAATTAAAGTTGGAATTGCTTCATCACACACCTTATTCGTCAGATCTAGCTCCCAGATTTACCAACACTGAAGATGTGGAGTCTGTGGTTGATGGCTATTTTAAAGAGCTAGAGAATTCCTACTATAAGCAGGGTAACGAAGCTATTGAATATCGAACTAAAGGGAGAATATGTAATGAAATAAAGGTAATTTTCTCCAATTTTTTTACATTTTCTTTGTCAGGTCGCATTGTTCTGTGATCGCCCTGATATTTCGAGCACACAAAGATCATTGATGGTCAATGATCATCACTTATTATCAGAGTGTGAACAGAAATTTAATTTTTTTTCAGTGATTAGACATATTCATTTTTAACGTAAGTCAATATTAACAATTAAGAAAATTTAGTCGTCTAGACCGACTATACGATACCCTACACCTTGGTTTAGAGACCCTATCTCTTCGGTCCCACTAATTGGATATAGAAAATAAACATAAACCAAATTTGAATGGCATTGTTATTAATTTTTTTGGCTGCAGATATGGGGTCTAAGTCGAAAAATTTACTGATATTTTGAAAAAATATATACAAACCAAATTTGAGAAAATATTTAAGTTTTTTGATAGATTTAAGTGAAGATCTGGAAGCAGCTCTATATGGGGCCTATGACTAGGAATTGTCCTATAGAGGTTATTTTTGGACTAATGATTAATGAATACTAGCAGATTCCAGCCTTCGAAATTCTAGGAAATTTTATTTTTTCATTACATAAAGACCCTAAAAGTATGCTAATCAATTATAGCCAATTCACAAATCAACACAAAAAACAAACTCATTTTTATTACGAACACATTAACAAATTTAATAAACACGCACATAGCATTGTATAATGTTATGTATGTATTAGTAGCAACTTTACTCAAAATAAAAGAAAAAAAAATAAAATCTGTAATCTGCAAAACGGCTATAAAGAAATACCTTTCAAATAATATACGTTTGGTAAAAATCGGGATAAAACTGTAGAACAAAACAACAGTCACAAGAAATCGTCTAGCCTATTAATATTATAGATAATAAACACATACAAACCCAATTTGACTGAGATCTATATGATAATTTCTATCTTATGGCAGTTTATGTCGATTTAATAGGGGTCATTTGCATGGGAACTAGGTCTGAACATGGACCGAATTTCAGCAATTTCAATAGCGTTCATCCTATGGCCGGTAAAAGCTTATATACCAAAATTCATCAAATTTGCGATCTGTAGTTTGATTACAAGGTTTACGTCGACACACAGACGGACAGACGGACGGACGGACGGACATCACTAAATCGACTCAGGAAGTGATTCTGAGTCGATCGGTATAATAAAAGATGGGTCTATGTCAAATATTTTTGATAGTTACAAACAGCAGCACAAAGTCATTATACCCAAACCACATAGTGGTATAGGGTATAAAAATAAACTGTGTCTGATGGAATTAATATTTATGAAAACATATAATTAATAGTGTAATCATATAAAAGGGTTGAAAGTAAGCTTGAATCAAATTAGAGTGACATTGCTATTAATTTGCGGACTGCACATAAGTAAAGTTCATTGCGGATGCTATTTTCATATGGGGATTTTATTCAAACCGATCATAAATATATTCAGCAAAGTCACTTATTTTTCCAAGTTAGAGAAAAGTCATCGCAATTTTTTTTTTGTTTTTGATAGATTTAAGGTCAAAAATAAACCAAATTTAGACGATACTAAAATGATATTTGTATGAGGACTAATTCGAAACATTCGCACTTCACCGATTTCAATAACGATCGTCCTATGGCCAACAACAGCTTAGGGACCGAATTTCACCGAAATATATTTATGTTTGCGACCTGTAGTTTGATTATAGGTTTTATATGGACATAGTAACAGACAGACAGTGATTATTATATGATCGATATAATAATGATCTGATCTAATAGTTTTGGTAGTTACAAACATTAGCACAAATGACATAGAGTATACGAAATCAGATATCACTCTGGACAATGGGGAAAGTTATAAGTAACTTCTCTTTATTGAGATTCTAGATTCAATTTATACTATCAAGTGATGCCGTTATTCTATCTGGTCTCTTTTATGTTCTTTTAACTATTTAAGAAAAAAAACTTAACAAAAAAAAACTAAAAACAAATTCCATTCAATATTGTGTGGCAGAGAAGAGAAAGCACACATATTTCTTTTTCCAATAATCATAACTACTCTGACAATTTTGCAAAAATATTTTAAGCCGTCATATATGGGATTATAAAACTTTTTTTTTCTTACTTCTGCTACCAAAAATAAAACTTTCTTTGGAGTTTTTCATTCGTTTATGTTCATTTTTTGTCACTTAAAAAGTTGAAACCAATTTAGTTTTATGGAAATATTTTTTAAAACGTTTTTTAATAAAAATGTCATCATAAAAATTCTACTTAACTATCATTTATATATACATATATATGTTTATATATACATATATATATTTATCAGTATGTAAAGCAAACATATAAAGCAAAAAAAGTCCATAGAGGGAGAGATATCACATAAATAAGGAAATAATTCGCCAAGCTAAGGAAGATAACACAATATTCTATAACACTAAAGGGACAATTTCGTTTATTTTAAGTATTAATATAAATATTTTCTATGATAAACACATGACTGTTTATCATACAGAAGTATTCTATAATGTTATTTTCAGCTAACAAGTAACGAGAAGAAGTTTTTTTTTTTTAATATTTTTAATATAAACATAATATGCAAAATACCAAACATACTTATTACGAGTATACACTCAAAAAAGGACATTTTTGCAAAGAAAGACAAATAAGAAAATATTCTTATAAATTTAACATAATTTTTTTATTATTAATATCTTACGCATAATCTGGGAATATGTGTGAACAATTGTTTGTGGTTTGTTTTTAATACGAAATTATTTTCGGATTTTTTTTTCTTCTGCCTCTCCTACATTTTTCATGGCATATTTTTCGAATAACAAAAATAGGTGCAGATATAATAATAACACTTTGTTTTGTTGTTGTCATTTTGGCATTTGGGTTCTATATTTTGTGAATATTAAAAACTGTTTGTTTTTGTTTTTTTTTTTTTTTATATATAAGGACCCAGCAAACGAACCAAATTCGTTTCGGCACTAAAAAAAAGTCATCTAAACCAAACAAGGTTGTTAATAAACATCTATAAAAATGTAAATGATTTTTTTCCCTCATATTCTTATTGTTGTTTTGTAACAATTTTCTATTCCGCTCCATATAGGACTTGATTGCCATCGATATTGTTATGCCATTATTATATTTTGTTTTCTTTTTTTTTGTTACTGTTGCTGTTGTTTTCTAGAAATGGCCTTATCATAAATATCATTTGTTACGATGATAAAGGTTAGAGAAATATAATAATAATAATTTCTGAAATTTTATTTAAAAGTGACCTGAAAGTAGGCAATCAGTTTAAATATTCAGCAATCAGCTAAGAATATACTAAAATATCTGTTATATATATTTTTATATATATTTTTTTTTTATATAAAAACTTTGTTAGCTGCACTGAAATTAAATAAAAATCTTTAAATCAAAATATCAAGGTTAAGTTAATGTCACGGAAATCATTGAAACTTAAAAAATTATTAAAATTATGATCTCGTTCAAAATTTCTCAGAAAACTTAAGCCCTTTTTATAGTTTTAATATTAACGACGAAGTGTATCTGTTTCCGTTGCTAAAAAATTATAAAATTTCAAAGCCAAATTGGCTGTTTTGAAATGGTTTTTAAACTTTATAGAATTAGAGAGAATTTTAATATTTTTTGACCGATTTAGAAATATTTCATTATTGCAAAAAACGAGAGACAAATCCACACTAAAAAGTGAAATAAAAAGTTATAGAAAGGTATTTCAGGACTTGGCAGACTATCACTGCAACAGTAGAATATCTGATCCAAAAAAGTAATAGGACAACCATAAAATCCTCGATGCTTTTTGTGCACAATGTTTCAATACGAAAATGTTTAACGAGTTTGTAAAATATTCAAATGAATTGATGAAATTTTTTAAAATTTCTGAAATAAGCGATTCAAATTCTATTACAATTTATATGTCAATTCCTTAAAAAACTTTAAAATGCACAATGCAATAGCTATTACGGATGGTGGGGGGATTGCGGAAGAAATTATAAGTCAGGATCAAAGTACTAGACCATTCTCAGGCCAAACTTTGATATCTGTTTGCTTTGATTTTCAGCTATAAGTCAAGAGCCATTAATTATTTCACATTATTTCGTATTTCTTCAACAAAATTTTAGGTAAGGCTTAAAGAAATAATTTTTATTTATATTTTCAAATAAAAAATATCTGGACTTATTGTACTAGTTATAATAAATGTAAACAAAATATTTTAAAAAGTAAACAATTAAATTAACTGAATAGGTAATAAAGAATTATGACAACAAACACACTGAATTTTTAACATTTTTTAGAGGTGTCTTCATATTTTTGGAACATATCTTGGCACAATGATGCTCATTTTCAATACTAACCTGATAGAAATAATGACAAACAATATTGTCATAACTTACCCTGGTAAATGGTTTATTTTATGAATGAGCGTGATTTCAACAGACAGACGGACAGACAGACAGACGGACGGACGGTCAGAATGACATCGCTACATCGACTCGAAATATTAATACGATATGGGGTCGCAAGTGCATATTTCGATGCGTTAGAAACAGAATGACAAACTTATATACATATACCCTCTGCACAGTGGTGTGGAGGGTGTAAAAATTATGCGCCATATACGTATGTTTAGCGTAGTTAACCAAGTTTTAAATATTTCATAGCGCATTACATATTTCTTTCATTTCTGTATCGTATTATCGATTCGAACCGAAAGTTTTTCATCGATCTTTTGCAATAAAACCGCTTTCCAGTTGGACACTTCCATTTTTCACTTTAAATTAAATGTTCACACCTGAATAACTAAACAAAGATAGGGAAAAATATAAATGTTTATAGTTTGGGTTTGGTTGAGAACGCCGAACCTTTGAATGTTTACTATACTGACCTAGTACTTTCACCCTGCCTTGTAATAACTCACAGTTGTAAGTAGTAGTACATGCCCTAAAAAATATGTTATATGTGTGCTGCTAATTACAATCAGCAAAGAAAATAAGCTTTTTCAGCCATACCTTCTTTGAATATGAAAAAACATTTGAAATGTTGGAGCTATAGCTGTACCAGTTCCTCAAATACGACGGTTCAAAAAATGGAAAATTAGAAAAAATTCAATGTGTCTCGAATAACTATGCTTATCTTTAAAACTTATTAATCTATAACTCAAGGTCAAGGTCTTATTTAAAAGGAACAGGGCACTACACATTATAAAAACATGTGCCTAAATTTTATTTGCGAATGGTACCAAGAAAAACTCAATCATTAAATGTAGCACAATGAAATAAAAGATTATCAGCAACAGCATATCTTATAAATCTGTGGTTTTCTGGAATAACCGCGTATGTCTTTTTTTTGTCAGTTTTGAGTCAACGATGTCCAATATATTAATTTTTAACGCTCTTTACATGTGTTTAATTAAAAAAAAAATATTGACCATTCCTGAGTTTTTTTCTTTAAACAACGACGTAACTTAAATTTTTATTAAATTAATTTGGAGCACTAACGACATATGACAACCTACGTTTGATCGCTGACAAATTATTTTTTCAGAAAACGACACATAGCGACATACGTTGTTATTAATGAAAAAATAATTTTGGATTATTTTTCAGTTTACAACCAGTTATAAAAAGTTATGTGTTTATTTGCGTTGTTTGTTGTCACTGTTATTCATGATACGTTGTTATATTCACCCGTTAAGTCCCGCTAACTTTTTGTTGACGAACAAAAAAATCAGTTTTTCCAGCAACAACAACTTATGTCTAAATGGGTAGTTGCACTGGTAGTTTTCTTTTTTAAAGAAAACAACATTTGTCAACATAAGTTGTTTTATCTGCACACACTTTAAATGTAATTTACATATTGTTTTTTTCGTCCTTCTCTATGATATATTCCTCTTAAGATTTTTGACTCAAAATTTTATATAAAGTATTTATTGCCCATATCTACAGGACTGTTAAATAAAAAATTATAAAAACTTTATATCGAGCCCATAATTTCAAATATAATGTTTTTTGGCTCTCCTCATCATTTTGATTTTATGACATACGCGGTTATTCTAGAAAACCACAGAAATATCACTTTTTGTGATATTCTTTCACAAACAAAAGATGGTACTATATCCAAAAAAGAAAAAAAATTATTGATCATATCGAAAAAGTCTTCGAATTCTTAATGATTTTTGAGCAAGGTACAGGGCGGCGCACCAATTGTGCTACAATAAGAAATTCAAATAACTTTTTTCAATCAATGTATTTATTTCATTTATTTCTTTACTTTTATACCCTATACCACTATGTGGTTTGGGTATAATGACTTTGTGCTGCTGTTTGTAACAACCAAAAATATTTGACCTAGACCCATCTTTAATTATACCGATCGAATCAGAATCACTTTCTGAGTTGATTTAACAATGTCCGTCCGTCCGTCTGTGTGTCCATGTAAAGCTTGTAATAAAACTGCAGGTCGCAAATATGAATATGTTTTGATGAAATTTGGTGTTTAATCTTCTATCAGCCAGGGGATGAACGCTATTGAAATTGGTGAGAATCGGTCCATGTTCAGACCTAGCCCCCATACAAATGACCCCTATGAAATCGACATAAATTGCCATAAGATCCAAATTGTCATATAGATCTTACTCAAATTGGGTTTGTATGCGTTTATTACATCCATTAATGAGTAGGTCAAAAATGATCCTTATGTGACAACTCGTACTCATAGGCCCCATATAGAGCTGCTTCCCGATCTCCACTTAAATCTATCAAAAAATAAAAATATTGCACTGATTCTTTTCAAATTTCGTTTGTATATATTTTTGCAAAATAAAAGAGACTTTACCAAACACGGTCAGGATCGGTCCAATTTTGGGCCTAGTCCCCATATAGATATAGCATCCGATATGAACTTTTTCATATCTGTAACCAAAAAAATTAATAAAATTTGGTTTATGCTTATTTTCTATATCCAGTTAGTTGGCCTGAGAGATAGGGTCTCTAAACGCATGGTATAGGGTATCGTATAGTCGGTCTAGACCGACTATAATTTTCTTACTTGTTCTATATAAATAATTGTTTTTGAAGATGATAGACCATAAATGACCTACATGCACATCCACGCATGTACAACATCTGTTCCAAAAATTATTAATTTCATTATTATTGAACTGCTTCGCTTCAGTCAAATCCTTGGTTTCATTTTGTACTTGATTGACATAATCCCAAAAAAAATTAAAGTAGTTCGGTCAGGTGACCTTGGGGGGCCAGTGGAAAGTGGAGTCTCTAGATATAAATTTCTTTGAGGATTTTCGTTGGTGAACCGCCATAACCGGTCTGGCTATATGTGCAGTTGTTCCATTTTGCTGGAACAAAATGCTGTTGACACGGATCTTTGGCGCAGTTCTGGGTAAGAGAACTCCTTCAACATCTTTAAATAACTATCCTCATTGACAGTCACTGTTACACGGTATTCTTCAAAGAATTTTGGTCCCCCAGTGCACCTTGATGAAATTGCACACCATACAGTGACTGATTCTGGTGCAGTTCCGTCTCATGGAGTATTTGTAGATTAGATTTACTCTATATATGGCAATTTTGCTTGCTTACATTGCCGTTTAGATCAAAATGAGCGTTATCAGACATAAAGAAGCAATTTATCAAGCTTCTTCAGCTATTTCAAAAATTTTTTGACAAAATTGCAGGCAAGTGTTTACCTTGCGTTTAAGTTGGACTTTATAAGGAAACAATTTAAGTCATCATCAATTATACTTAGTAATGATTGTCTGTAATTTTCTGTGCCGATAAGTTTCGAGTCATAACGCTTGGATTTGCCTGAATTGATGATGCTACAGCCGCGATTGTGTCTTGAAACCGCACATATGGATCTCGATGGTAAGGTCTTTGTGCGATGCTTCCAGATTTGGCAGCCAGTTTAACCAGCCTAATAATGGTCCATCTACTGGGCAAAGTACCGCCAAACTCTCTCCTAAACTACCTTTGGATAGAAATTAAGGATTCAAAGCATGGTGCCGCTGCGCTGTCCCAATCCTCTTTTCGGTATCCCAAGCATTCATTTTAATAAATCTGAATAGTAACTTGCCAAATAAAAAAAAATAAGTCGATTACTCAGACAGAAAAAAGTCATTACGTTTTGTTTTTGTAGCACGATTCGTGCGCCACCCTGTACAACAAGTGTACCAGCCGCCCCGTTTTAAGTAGTTGTTCCCACATTTGTATATTCCCCTTATTCCCTAAATTTGCAATTGGGTCGCTAAATAATAAGAGTCCGTTAGTTTTATGTCTTCTATCACATATTTAAATTGTAGAGCCGGGATACCTTTTCCTATAGATTTAAGGCTGTATTTGAGGTTTAAATTTTCCTTAAATTTATTAACCAGAAAATATTGCTTAAAATACTCGTAGTACTTACATAGATAAATATTTTTAAGAAAGTGAAAATTTTACTTATTTCTTTTCTTATATGTTCATAAGAGATGAAATTGTATTAAAAATTTAGAAACAGCTCTTCAGGGGCATATAAACTGTAATGATATACTTTCTACACACACACAATTCAAATAGATATATGAACAAAGCTTTTATACTTGTAAAAATATTAATACAAATATATATAGTATACATATATAAGTTTTTTTTAAAAATCGTACATGTGGATGTTCTATTTTTTTAACTTGCACTTTATTACCAAACCCAAATTGAACAGGAACAAAAATGTCAAAATGCCAACCTTTTGGGAAATTTACTTTCATATATGCATAAATACTGAAAATGTTCGAATTTTAAACTGTAGCCTGTCTTTTTTTTTTCATCTATACATTGAAATATTCTTTTTTTGTGTTTGTCATTTTTTTTACGTGTTTGTGTGTGTGTGTGCAAGTCAGTTTGTTTGTGTGCCATAAAAGTATGATATATTAATATTTAAATATTGATATATGTTTATATACATATATGCCATCACATACTAAATACTCTAGGCCCAGCTGTTTTTTATGGCGAAAATATTGCATTGTAAAATATTAAAAGTGATTTAAAACAAAACTTTATTTAGTAGAAAAATAAACTGACGTTTTCATTTTTAAATAAAATTTGGTAATTTCACTGAAATTTGCATATTTAAAAACGATGACGTTTTAAATTTAACTTAATATTGTATGCCCTTTTTGTTTAGTTTGTATAATACGAATATTTTCAATGTTCTGATAAGCTGTTTTATTTTCAATAGAACTCCTTGTTTTTTGTAAAATATTCATAGAAATTATTTCAATCCTATTTTATATATAGCCGTAGTTTTGCGTTTAGTTTTTATTTTCATTTTTTTTATCAAAATTTTAGTTTTATTTTGGAATTGCTATTTTTTTTTTTTAATTGCCCGCTTGTTTATGTTGATTTTTTTGGTTGAATTTATCTCTTATTAATATGAAATATTTTTTTGTGATGTCATTTTTTATGGACTTTTGAGTATGAATATAAAACAATATTAAATTCAATTAAACAAAATTGTTTTTTAAGTTTTAATGAAAAGGATTTAGTCTTGTATATAAAATTATTTTATACAAAAAGCTTGTTTAAATCCAGCTGGATTTAACTTCACAAAGAAAACATGTTTAAAAAATATTCAAATAAATTACTTTATACAAAATAACGAAATAACGAAAAGTAATAAATGTATATCTATAATATTAATAGGCTAGGCGATTTCGTGTGACCGATGTTTTGTTCTAGCGTTTTATCCCGATTTTGACCAAACGTATATTATTTGCAGATTTACAGATTTTCAAATTATTTCCTTTATTTTGAGTAAATTGCATTTAAAGTTGCTACTAACACATATATAAAATTATACAATCCCTATAAACAAATCGGTAGTCGACTACGAAAAAACACACTTTTAGTTAACTTTTATGAACTAACTATAAGCTAACTACAATGTAATGCAGAACTTCCCTAAAAATAGAAGCATGCATATTGTGTGCTTTCCCGAAATAGAAGCTTGCCTATTTTTTGACATTTTTTTTAGTGACTTTTTCACATTTTTTGACATTTTATATTTAATTTTCGTTTCTTTATTACAAAAATCAGTGTTCGTACGTGCAGTTAGAAGTATTTTTAAAATGTTTTAAATTTTAATTATTAAAACTAAAATGAGTGGTAAAAATAAAAGAAATGTAATGCTTTGTTAATGTTATTATGATGAAGTCATTGTTAAAAATTGCCGGCCAAAAACATTAACAGAGGTCATTTCCATGAATATCTGTTTAGAAATTAATATGGAAGGAATCTATAGCAAGAAGAGACTAAGGGACTTCAAAGTTTTCTTCAAGGACAATATAGGACAATTATATTTTAAACAGATGGCTGTCGATCGCTTGGCTCTAATGAGGTGGAAAAGGACATCAGAAATGCTCTAAGAGTTTTTAAGAACGGCATATACATGCTGAATGCGTTAAAAAGAAAAAATAAAATTGTTAAATTCGGATATGCCGAGCCTCGAATACCCCGCACCTGAGTTTTACGTTTTATAAATATCTACATATTTCACTATTTATTTATAACAAATGTAAGCAAAATATTTGAAAAAGTAAACAATTTGATAAAGTTAATACTAAATATTGTATTTTTACAATTAAATTTTTTTTGGGATTCTACTTTTGACTGAAGTAAAGAGTATTATTAACTAATAGTAAGCTAACAACTATTTGATTTTAATGAAGTCAGCTTATAGCCAACTATAATATATAAAATATAATTAGTTTGTAGCTAACTATAAGTTATGTAACTTTAAGCTTGTTGAAAAGTCATGCAAAATCGGACAATTGACTACCGCCTAGGACATCGCAATGTTAAAATAGTCAGTTTGCTTCATTGAAAGTAATCCAAGTATCAACCACAACTAGTTGCGTAATAGTTAGATATAAGTGTATTAAAAGTTAGTTGAGTTGCCGGCAGGGATGCTATGTGTGTGTTTATATATTTGTTTGTAATAAAAATGAGTTTGTTTTTTGTGTTGGTTAGTGAATTGGATATAATTGATTAGCGTACCTTTAGGGTCTTTATTTAATGAAAAAATAAAATTTCCTAAAATTTGCACTCGCATTTCGAGGGCTAGAATCTGCTAGTAAATATAAATCTGTTAAAGCTTCTTAATTCATAATCTTATCTAGGTACTATGTATAATAGTTAAGACAAAAATAAAATAAATTTCCTTTCTCGTTGATATTTATATTTTAGAGCATCTTACGTAGAATATACTTTTGGAATAGGAGATGCGATGACGAGTTCTTTTTCGTAATTCATTTCTGGAAAAGTGTTAAGTTTATATGTGTTTTTTAATTCTATAAAAAGTATTTTTAATGGCAAATCCACTTAATTTTATTACTTCTGTGCTGCTGTTTTAGTAAGATAACAATTTGTTGTTAATTAAAACATAGCCATTAAATATATAATATATATATATTTTTGTTCTTAGCTTTCGAGTTAATTAAAATTAACTCATACACCTTGAGAAAGTACATATACATACGTGTATACAAAACATAAAATTTTAGCCTTGTTTTTCGCTATGTAGCCACAAATATTCTAGGCTAATATAACAAACACGTTAGCTTAACAAATTATGCATTATTTTTTACTTATTAAATGTCATAAAGCTTATCTTTTCATTAGCACTTGGTGAGGCGTCGTATATACGAGCCAGACTGTGTTTTTTTTGTTTTAATGTACACAATATTTCACTTACTTTGCTAACAAAGTTCTTGTTGTAAGTCATGATATACTGTGAGTAGAGTTGTGTTACAGGAAAGTAACACTGATAAAGGTTACAATAAAATACATTTTATTTCATACTTTAAGGCCACTTATTTCGAGATAAGCCGGCAAAAAGGTTTTAATCATAAAAATGTCTAATTAAAAATAGTTATGTAAAATGTAATAAAAATGTGAACTTAATAAAGGTATCGTATTTGATTCATGTATGGAAATTGTAATTGTTTTAGAGATAATACGAGTACAATAGTGTATCTTTGACGAACGTAAAGTTTGAACTTAAATTAAAAATAGAGTTTTGGAGATATATGATAAAAATCACAATTGTTTTTAAAAACTAATTATATAAGATCCTCCACCATGAGTTTCGTTTCGAGAAAGGATATCACGAAATAAGCATAAACCAAATTTGAGTGTCATAGCTATGATTTTGTTAGCGTTGTTAGCGTAATAAGTGTATTACATATTTATGTTATAAAAATATTTAAAAATAATAATTTTTTATTCATATTAATTCAAAAAAATTAAGACGTAGTCGAAAAATTTAGATGTGGTCTAAAAAAATTAAGACGTAGTCGTAAATTAAGACTTAGGCGAAAATTTAAGACGTATGCAAAAATTAACACGTAGTTGAAAAATTAAGATGTGGTCAAAAAAAAAAGATAGATAGGTAGTCGAAAAATTAAGACGTATATATACGTTAAAGATTAAAAGTAAGAAATATAAATTTTGAATGTTATGTTAATATACAAGATATATTTTTAAACAGCCTAATATTAGATTAAAATAATGTTGATACTGTAAGCTACCAATTATGTATACCCGTAAATAGATACGTTTAAAATATTGAATATAATTTTTTTATAATTTATTTAGATACAAAAAAAATCTTTCTTTTATGGTTTCATTTTGCAGCTTCTGCATTTGCATTTGGTGTTGATATAGAAAACTTTTCTTTTTAGAAATTCATATCAAATTTTTTTTTTGCACAATTTTCAAATGTTACCCTGAACATATTAGATACAGTTTGAAGATATATAAATGGTTATGTTACTAAATAATTTTATAAGAGCCTAAAAGTATGCTAACATATTTAGCAAAAACACACAGCATTGTACAGCTTTATGTTTTTATATATGTGTAAGTAGCAACTTTCAATAGTTATTAATTCAAAAAAATGTACCATATGGTGCACATCACTGAAGAAATATCTTTCAAATGGTTATATATTTTTTCAAAATCTTTTGATAACTAAAAGCGTAGAATGGGTCACAAGAAATCGTCTTGCCTATTAATATTATAGATATTTATTAATTTTTCCCTTCTTATATAAAGAAACCAATTCGAGTTACGTCCATTCTACATCGTATATAGATAAATAGGTAATACTGGTGTAAAAGGATTTCTATAATACAGCCAAAACTCGAATAATTGACGTTTTGATATAACAAAAAAATTAATATAACTTTAAAATAAAAAAGTCGTCGGTTTTACTTTTTAAAAACGATCGTTGGCGATAAGTACATTATGTGACAAATCAGTTTTTTTTTTTTGCTTCCTTATAGTAATATTTATATTTTTTTAGTAGAGTCAGTTGCATGTGCGCTATAAAAGATGAATATCACTATATCGTCGCGTTCGATATCGAGTAAAATCAATCGAAATTCCATATTTTGGTTTATTATTTAAAGAAGATGGGCAATCGTCAGATCTCGTTTCACTTTTACTATTAACTATATACTATTATTCGTTCGATGTGACAGAGTAAAATTACTGTTAGTGTTTTATTTTGGAAAATAAAAAAATAATTTCGATCGGAAAATTTCGATAACGATTGCGATTCGATCTCAGGTTTTTCCTTAGTTTGAAATATTATATAGAAGAACATTATGCCGAGATTCTGATGAGTTTGATTGCGCTCTCATCACACAAATAATTTTTAGTTGCAAACTTCCCGAATATGACTTATAGTTATATATAAAAAATGTACTATTATAGCCCAGCACTCGAAATTCAAGTGCAAATTTTAGGAAATGTTATTGTAATCTATACATATAAAAATATTTATGAATATTTAAATGAGCCTAAAGGTATGCTTATCAATTTTAGCAATTCACAATTCAACACAGAGCCTGTGATATACAATTCAACTCACTTGTGTTAACGAATTATTGTAAATATTTAATTTTATTTTATTTAATACATTTTTAAAGCATATTATACATAAATTTTATCATTCTCCGCTTCTCTTCCATGCGAGCTATAACTATGCCAAATTTCACACTCCTCCGTGCCCGCATTTGGCTTAAAAAAGGAATAAAATATTTTCCTACACGTATTAATATATAGATTCCTTTTTAAAGACATGTATTTTTTTAAGAAACCGTATTTAAAAAAATATATAATATTTTTATTAACTTTTTTGAGAACAGTTACTTTTCAAGAAAATTTAAATGAAAACTTACCAATTTAAAAGTACCAGTTTTTCAATTTTTGCCCGTTTTTACCTCCTAGAAGCTAGAATAAAAAAAATGGTATTCTTTGCCGATATTTGTGTCTCTGGCGGTATCTACTTATCAGCTTTCATATTACTAAATTAGTTTGTAAAGAAGATACAGAAAGGTACCATTTTACATTTACGGTTCGTTTTTACTCCCCTTATTATCCGAATTTCCAAAAGTCTCCCTCTCATCTGATGTTTGTATATCTAGTGGAATCTATATATCCAATTTCATATTCCTAGATTAATTCGTTCAGAATAAACAGAATGTACAATTTTTCCCTCTTTGGCCGTTAGAATTAGGGGGCACGCCCGGGAGTTAGAATTAGCAAACAATTCATTCTTGACTGATGTTTACGTATTTAGTGGAGTCTGCATAACAAACTTCAAATATATAGATTAATATGTTAAAAAGATAAAAAAAAAAGGTTAAATTTTTACACTTTTTGACCGTTTTGCATTTCAGCCAATGCTTGTTTCTCGGGTGGAATCTACGCTCAAAATTATATATTCTCAGATTCATTTGTTAAGAAAATTCAAATGCTACCATTTTTCGCTTCTTTGGCCATCGGATAGGGGAACTTACATTCCAAATTACAAGTTTCTGGCCGGAAGGACTGGGCGATATTGAATCAGTCAGTCAGCCTCACAACTCTTTTACGTATATAGATTGATGGAAAAACGGAACGATCATGCCATATATAGTAAGGTCACTTTTTTGATTTAATGGAAGATTGGAAATCGGCTTTATATGGGTACTTTTGGACTCAAATGAGACATATGTTTTGAGGCTAGCTAAGAACATGCATCGATTGCACCAATTTCATGAAGTGATTTGATTACAAGGTTTACATGGACATACAGACAGATGGGTGGATTAAGAGTAACCGCTAAATCGATTCACAAAGTGCTTTGAAGTCGAATTCATTAAAGTGGTTACAGATCAAATATTTTTAGTAATTTTTATTTCTAATTAATTTAAGTTTTAAAAATCAGCACAAAGTTAAACCCAGACCACAATATAGTTGGGGGTATAAAATACATATGTTGTACGAAAGTGAAAAGATATAACTTGATATATCATGATTCTTTTATTTTAATTTATTGTTGATTGCAAAAAAATCTCATTGTTCGAAAAGATATAAATAAATTTAAAAATAACCACGATGTGTTTTATAAAGATAAGATTTAATAATGTTTTATTTTAGATCTTTACTTACTAAAAACAAGTAAGAAAATTATAGTCGGTCTAGACCGACTATAGGATACATGCATTTAGAGACCCTATCTCTTAGGCCCATCTAATTGGATATAGAAAATAAGCATATACCAAATTTGAGTGGCATTTTTATTAATTTTTTGGCTGCAGATATGAAAAAATTCATATCGGATGCTATGTCTCTATGGGGACTAGGTCCAAAAATGGACCGATCCTGACCATGGTTAGTAAAGTCTCTTGTATATTGCAAAAATATATACAAACAAAATTTGACATGAATCAGAGCAATATTTTTGTTTTTTGATAGATTTCAGTGAAGATCGGGAATCAGCTCTATATGGGGCCTATGACTAAGAGTTGTCCCATAGTGATCGTTTTTGGACTACTCAGTAATGGATGTAATAAACACATACAAACCCAATTTGACTAAGATCTATACGACAATTTGGATCTTATGGCAATTTATGTTGATTTCGTAGGGGTCATTTGTATGGGGGCTAGGTCTGAACATGGACCGATTCTCACCAATTTCAAAAGCGTTCATCCTATGGCCGATAAAATATATTCATATTTGCGACGTGCAGTTTGAGTATAAGGTTTACATGGACACACAGACGGACGGACGGACGGACGGACATCGTTAAATCGAATCAGTTAGTGATTCTGATTCGATCGGTATAATAAAAGATGGGTCTAGATCAAATATTTTTGGTAGTTACAAACAGCAGCACAAAGTCATTATATCCAAACCACATAGTGGTATAGGGTATAATAAAATATCAGTAGCACAAATTTGACCTGTGGAATGTGGTTTGTGTAAATTATTTCGACATGTTTCAATATATTCAGTAATCATATTATATGTGTATCATTTAATAGATAAATACGTCTGTTTTAAGTATAGGAGGTTGACCAAATAAGACCTACCAATGGTTGTAGCTATTAGTCTTGCGGTAGCAGTGCTTACACAATTTGAATATTTTGTTCTACGTCTTGAGATCCATCTTTAAAAATCTTCCCATGTTGTTCTGAAAATGCTCAATTTACTGCGCATAAATTAAAATACTTGGGCCTTAAACACAGTGTTGTCAAATGTAAAGAATCCGCTTTCACTTCTTTGTTTTAATTCTGATAACTTAATTTTTTCTTTAAATTGAAAAATTTCGACCAAAGCTGGAGGTAGATTACATTCCCGAAAACATTCAAAATTTCAATAGCAACTACTTTTAAAGCCCAGTCTTTGCGAGTATGTAAAAAAATATCTATCTTTTACTTTAGAGAAACGTGAAGGTTATATCTTGGGAAAAATTTTAAACACATTCTACTGTACGAGGATGTTGAAAGCCTATATCTATCACTGTAATCGCTTCAAGCAAAGCTCCAATCAGACCAATAGCTTAGAAGTTGTATATTTGTTGTCAATTTTTTGCTTGGAATCAATATCTATTGCTGGCCTTTACTGAACCTAATGTACGTATGTTCTTGCTGACTTATTTCTAACTCAATCAGTTCGAAAATAAGATGATTTTATTATTACATTTGTAAAAATACAATAAATAATTACCAATTATTACACTTTTAGTTTTAAGACTTACTTTAGAAGATAAATCCATCTTATGTTCTTTTCTGGAAATATTCAAGCTTTGACACGACTCTGATAAAATAACAATTTATCCATGTCCTGATTATGTTTTCACTGTAGAGATACGATTTGATTTGACAATATTACAAATGCATAATTTTTATGATTTCACTTCTAGTTTCCATCCCCATATCTATGCTTTTTAACACGTGTTTTTGTACAACGTTTTTTTTTTTTTTTTGAGCATATTTGACAATCATTTCCTTCATTCATAATATAGTCTTCAATTATTCATACATATACATACATAGTATTTTTGTGACAACTACAAAATAAATCGAATATGCCAATCTGCATCAGAATGTGATGAGAAAAAAGACCAACCATGAAAAATAAACACCTAAGAAAGTTATAATCAGTCAAGCCAAAACCCTAATACCCTAAATATCATTTTCGTTTGGGAGGATATATAATATGGCCCACATTGTATGAGAACAATATTTGATGCACAGTTACTAAAATTCACAAGAAATAAGTTCTATCAACATATGTTTGAAATGTCTCTAATTTTAATTTGGATTTTTGGTATAGGGGTACAATATACAACCATGCAGCAAATATCTTTCAATATACAGGCATTCCAAATCGACTCAGAATGTAGATTTAAATACTGAAATATTTTCCATATAAATTTTAAACATTTCGTTATGTTTCGTTTTATAGAATGAGCTCATTCGGAGTTCCAACAGCTACAAATACCAGTAGCAATTTAGCACTACCACAACATCATGTAGGGTATTAACAATAGTTGGAAACGAAGTGAATGTGCAGCGTACAGGATAAGCCAGACATGTTGACAATGATGACATTTTGTCTACCACTTTAACTACAGTCACTATAGACTCATTCTCTGGCAGTATACGACTGTCTGTACTGCAGCAATGAATAATTTTTTTCGTATTTTGTAAAGTTCAATTATGGCACAGGCATAAAGTATCATCATTAAAACCTTGACAACGAGACGACCGAGAATAAAGTATAAATTTTATTTAAATGTTACACCAAAAAGAACAAAATCATTTTAGCAGCCGAATTTATTGCCAACCAAATTGCGATAGTTAATAATCGGATTTCGGTTCGATATTGATTAGAATTCTTTTAACAGTAAATATTTTGTCACATTAGGAAATGGTGCGATTAAATTTCTATTCAATTAACCGAAAATACTGCTGTCAAACTTTAGAACACATCAGTTTCTGTTTGTATAAAAAAAATTAAAATTTTTGTTCCAAAATTAACACCGGTAATATTGTCCGATGATGTTTAAAATACCAAAAAAAATTTAGTTCACATCTGAGATTTAGTTGTGGAAACAGATTTCGATGGGAGAATTGAATAAACTTATATTAAATTGTTACTTTATAAATCTGTATGAAATACACACTAATCCAATGCACTACTAGCATAAAACTGTCCGCAAGACGATTGTTACGTTTCTATTTTTAACAAATAACCAACTACTAAACATCACGAGAACAATGAACATGTAAGTAGATGAAATAAATTTTAGACAAAACATCAACAACATCAATATAAAAATCAAGTAGGACGAAGAAGAAAAATGGTCAACTATTTTTCACCATCAAACGATCTAATAAAAATGTAAGTCATAGACACAAACCCATACGCACGCAAATACACACACACATATATATATACACATAGAACGAACAATGTACGAATAGAGCGGAAACGGATATATAGCATTCATACAGAAACAGCTACAAATGTCCACACTCACTCAGTTCTAGATTCATGCACAATAATAAAGTGAGGAATTGCTTTTCTTTTGGAAATGTGTTACAAATACATACAAAGTAACACATATTTTGGAATAGAGATGATAAATAAAAATGAGCGTTTTTGTCATCTAGGGACATCAATCATAAGCTAAACATATGCAAGCAACCCACACTTATTGGGCAGTTCTGACTACGTCTGCGTAATCAATCAGCTACAATATTCGACAACGACAAGACCTACATTGGTTTGTTGTTGTTGACTTCATAGTTTTAATATCCGTAGTACACACGTTGATGAAGAATTTCACAAATTTAATGTTGTGGGCAACAGTAAACATTTTTCCCTTGGGCACATAATGCCAGCACTCCGATATCTCTTAAATCGCATTCGTGATTACACTAAGAATTCCTTCTATTGTAGATCATAATATTCGTTGCAGCTGATTTAACAGATTTATATTAATTACAATACAAAGTAAATTTGTATGCTAATTTGGGTCCAGGGATAAGCCAGGTGACAAAGACCATTTGACCGCATGATAGGCGAGCACCTACCGGGGCGCTTTTAACAGAATATTTACTTTCGTAAATATAGTAAATCTATCCTTTAGTCTTTAGGAAATTAATATAAACTAATAAATTGCACAGTGCAACAGCCATTCTGGTGAAGGGGACAGGGGGGTGAGAAAATACACTAAAGGGTTTAGCGTTTTTATGGCCTTTTATATTTAGTTTTTCAAGTATAAGTCAAGAACCATTGAAAAATTATTCATTATTCAGCAAAATTGTAGCTGAGGCTTTAATAAATATTTTTTTTAATACATTCGTACAAAACAATTTGGACGAATTTAATCAAATTAAATCTTCAAAAATTATACATTGTTTTCCCCCTTTTTAATCAATTTTCGCCCATAACTCATAAATAATTCCTTAAACGACTGAAAAAATAAACAATAAATATTTTAAAAATAACATTTTCACTGGAGTTTTACTAATCATAACTTCAAAAAAGTATACCCAACATATGTTCAGCATTGTTAACCATTTTTGAAATATTTCCTGGTGCATCATATGTTACTTTCGTTTCTGTACTATACGCGATTGGAACCGAAGGTTTGTTATTGGTCTTACGCTTTTAACCTGCACACTTCCGGTTTTCGCTTCAAATTGAATATTTATTGGCGAAAAGCTAAGCAAGAAAACATCAAGGTAAGGAAATATAAAAGATGTAACACGCTTGGCCTAAAAACACTAAACCCTTTGGAGGTTTTACCATACTGGCCTAGTACTTTCACCCATACTTGGAATTTCTCACCCCCAAAACAACAGATTCGATAATATTCCACAACTTTTTTGACTGACAACAACTACTCCAATGTAAATATTTAGAAAATTAGGTCCCTTTTTGAAAAAGTTTTAATTTAAAAGACCATCCGCAAATAGATTGCTAGTTATCACTTACATCGGTGTCAACAAAAACAACATGCTAAAATTTCCGAACATAATTCGAAATATACTAAAGTTATACTTTATCTCACCTAGTTTTTAAAACGTTAAAAACGTTTTCCTACAAACCAGGTTCGAGTCTGATAAACTTTAATATGAATTTAAAAAAATCTGTTATTTTTATTCCAGAAGCCATTTATTTCGTTTTGTGAAAATAAAATACTTGAGAAAAAAATAAAAACTAGTAAGAACATTATAGTCGGTTTAGACCCAATGCAAAACAATATACCATGCATATCGCGAGAGGTCTTGGATCCAACTTTGCTGAGGAAAATAAGCATAAAAGTTCATATCTGATGGAGACTACATCCAAAAATGGACCGATCATTGTTATATTTGGTAAAGTCACTTACTTTTATCAAAAACATACATAAACCAAATTAAAAAAAAATCTTTTTGATGTGTAAACATCTATACGCGCAGGGGGGTAAATTTCTATTTCACAATACAATCACAAAAACAGTGTAACACGTAATAGGTGAGAGCTGATAGATAACGCTGTGTGACTTATGATTGTATTGGTGAAAAAATTATGATATAACATTGTTTTTTTTGATGCCACTTTTTTTAAAGCGTCATCTATGTATCACTTATATACGTTTATATTGGGATATTTTTAACGTTTTACAGCAAAGGGTTGTTGAATTAACTTAAACAGTTTTTGCTATAAGTTATACATAGATGACGCTCTCTGTTTGATTTTAAAAAATGACATAAAAAATTTTTAATTACTAGATGTTTACACATCTTCCCTGTGATCGGACTTACATGATATTTTATTTAATAGATTTAAGTTATATGGGGACTATGAACATACACTGATTTTCAACAATTTCAAAAGCGTTCATCATATAGTCGATAGATGAACATACTCTAAATTTAATCAAAATATATTCATATTTACGATCTGAAGTTCGATTACAAGGTTTACATGGACACACAGGCAAATGCACAAACAGACAGACGGACGGACGGATATCGCTAAATCGAGTCAGAAGCAATCCTGCGTCTATCGGCTTAATAAAAGGTGGGCCTAGATCAAATATTTTTGGTTGCTATGAACATCAGCACAAACTCATTACACCACACCACACAGTGGTATAGGTTACAAAAATTATAATACATAAACTCGTTTTATTTTTTGTGATAAAAACGACCTTACAAAATTTGGACCATAAGAATTCATATCCTTCCTTAGCAGTTGAAAACAATTAAGAAAATTATAGTTGGTCAAACGCAACTATAGGATACACTATACCATGCGTTTAGAGACCCTATCTCTTAGGCCCAAGTAATTGGATATAGAAAATAAGCATAAACCAAATTTGGGAGGCATTGTTATTATTTTTTATTGAGAATATTGTAAAGGAACAACTCGAAAAATACATGGAAGTAAATAAACTTTTTTCAAACTATCAGTCAGGATTTAGAAAAAAATACTCGTGCGAGACCACAGTCAATTATATTATAAATAGGTGGAAGTATATAGACAAGAAAAAGAAAATTATGGAGCGTTCGAGACCATTGACAGAGAAATATTAATTCAAAAACTTTACATGTACGGTATCAGGGAAAACGAACTAAGGTGGTTTAAATCATATTTGACAAATAGAAAGCAAATAACAAAGATTAATGGCGTCAAATCAGATGAGATTTACGACGAGTATGGTGTACCCCAAGGTTCCATTCTAGGAGCACTACTATTTATAATATACATTAACGACTTACCAAACATCTTAAGCAATTGTGAAATTATCTTGTATGCAGATGACACATTAATTTATGCAGAAGCAGACACGGAAGAACAGTGCACGAATAAACTAATGCATGACATAAATAAAATAAATAATTGGCTAAAAATGAACAGACTAAAACTAAATGAAAATAAAACAAAAATGCTAGAAATAAATATGAACAGCGACTCAGTCTTTAAAATAAATAATGAACCAATAGAAAAGTTAAATGAAATAAAATACCTCAGTTTTATAATCGATAAGGACTTAAAACTCAGACAACACATTGATTATATATGTAAGAAAATCGGGGAAAAATCGGATTTTTTAAACGGGTTAGAAATAAAATATCGTTAATAACTGCAATAAACATATATAACGTAATGATAAAACCACATTTTGAATTTGGCTCTACAATTTTATATACATGCTGTACAACAAATCAGATAGATAGACTGCAAAAATTGCAGAATAAAGCTATGCGTTCAATATTGAAATGTAATCGATACACTCCAATACAAACAATGCTCGACACGTTAAAATGGCTTAATATTCAACAAAGGTTGGAAGTAAACACAATCAACTTTGTTCAGAAAATGAAAATTTGGAAATGCACCAGAATACCTAATAGATCAGCTTAATTATGTGAGAGAAATACAACCATACAACTTGAGAAATGCAGATGACTTCAGACTTCACTTTTCTTCAAGGAACTAAAGTTATACAATATGCTACCGAATAGCGTAAAAAAAGAGAGAAATATTAATATATGTAGAAGAAATATAACACAATTTGTTAGAAATAGAGTTCTATAGCTAGAGTTCTATACATAATTGGTAAAATATACATACCATTATCAGATAAATTTAAAGGTATTGTAAATACTCTTAATAATAATAATAAATAAGAAAAAATAATTTTTTTTTCCCTTTGAATATGAAAAAGTTCATATCGAATGCTATAATTATGTGAGGAATAGGTCGAAAAATGGACCGATCCTGACCATATTTGGTAAGGTCACTTATTTTTTGCAAAAACATATAAAAATCAAAGTTGAGAAAAATCTGTGCAATATTTTAGTTTTTATAGATTTAAGTGAGGATCGGGAATAAGCTTTATATGGGGGCTATGACTAAGAATTGTCCTATAGGGTTTTTTTTTTGGACTATTGATTAATGGGTGTAATAAATCCACACCAACCCAATTTGACCGAGATCTATATGATAATTTGGATCATATGGCAATTTAAGACGATGTCATGGGTGTCATTTGTATGGGGTCTCGATATAATAATAGGCGGGTCTAGGTCAAATATTTTCGGTATGTACAAACATCAGCCCAAAGTCATTATTACCCTGAACACATAGTGGTGTAGGGTATAAAAATAAAAAAATGTTTTCGGTGAAACTCCTTAGTTTACGTATGAACAATTCCAAAAGAGTGACATCACAACAAATTATGACTTATCTTGTGGCATAACGTCGCATTCGATATAGAGTAAAATCAATCGCAATTCCATATTTTGCTTTATTATTTAAAGAAGACACCCAATCGTCAGACCTCGTTTCACATTTACTATTACTTATGGACCATAACTCGTTAGCTGCGATAGAATAAAATTACTCTTAGTATTTTGTTTTGGAAAATAAAAATTACGATAACGAATGCGACGGTTCTGTTTCTAGAAATAATAGTCATTAACACATATATCTGTGGTTTTCTAGAATAACCGCGTATGTCATAAAATCAAAATGTTCAGGAGAGCCACAAAACATTATATTTGCAATTATGGGCTCGATATAAAGTTTTTACAGCTCTTTATTTAACAGTCCTGTAGATATGGGCAATAAATATGTTATATAAAATTTTGAATCAAATATCTTAAGAGGAATAGATCCTACAGAAGGACGAAAAAACAATATCTAAATTACACTTCAAGTGTTTGCAGATAAAACAACTTATGTGGACAAATGTCGTTTTCTCTGAAAAAGAAAACTACCAGTCCAACTATACATTTAGACATAAGTTGTAGTTGCTTGAAAAATTGATTTGTTTTGTTCTTCAATAGGAAGTTAATGGGACTTAGGGTGAAAATATAACAACGTATCAAGTATAATAGTGACAACAAATAACAGAAATACGCAAGTTTTTATAAAAGGTTATAAACTGAAAAATAATCCAAAATTATTTAGCATTTTTTTTCATTAATAACAACGTATGTCGCTATGTGTAGTTTTCTGAGAAAATAATTTGTCAGCGATCAAACGTAGATTGACATACGTCGTTAGTGCTGCAAAATAATTTCATAAACATTTAAGTTACGTCGTTATTTAAAGAAAAAACTCAGAAATGGTCAATATTTTTTTTTTAAATTAAACACATGTAGAGAGCGTTAAAAATTAATATATTTGGCATCGTTAACTCAAAACTGACAAAAATTACGCGGTTATTCCAGAAAACCGCAGATATATAAGTTACAAAAATACTAAATACTTCAGAAATCTTAAGAAATCGCCATTAATATTATAATAACTGTAACTTTAGGGAAGAAGTCTTTAGGATATTCAATATGAGTAGATGGAGCCATAGGGCGTTTGAAAGAGACAGCCAACAGCCGTTAAATACTTCAAATTGCATATCTGATGATAATCAGTGTTTAATGTTTATCAAAATGGTGAATATCTTATCTGCGATATTATGTTTATGACGTAGATCCAACTGTATTTTACGGAATTTTTGAAAATTTCAGCAAGGCTATGTTCAAATCTGAATATTAACATTAACAAAACTGATAAAGCAATGAACATTTTATTTCATACTAAGGGGACATAATGTACGCTAAATGTACTTTCGTAACACTCTTATCACTCCTGTTCTGGGATATTATTTTTTTCGATACAAAATTTGTTACATTATATTTCCTAAAAATTTCATACATACAGACAGACACAAAATAATAACGAAAGACAGAAAGAGATTTATCACAAGAAATACTAAACAAATGCCTTTTGTTAGCAATGATAAATCACACATTCACAACAAAATACAAAAACACAAGGAAAAAAGAAAACAACTAAAAAAACTACAACTGGAAATTTTTTAAATACATATACAAACAAACACTATAACCAAAATATATTAGGAACAGTATTATCGAAATACTTGCCCGAAATTCTTCGAACTTTATTTAAACCTATACCTTAATAGCTTTTGACTCATTCTACTTTTGTTGAAATAAAGTTCCAAATTCTGGTTATATTCAGAGCATATTGTAACGTATTATTTACTGTCGCTTACTAAATAACAATGGATCTATGTGAATGTGTTTATATGTTAACTTTATATTTACCCACACACACGCTAAAGGAATTAAGACAACCGGATCATTTGCGAACAGCACAATTTTAAATAGGTTACACACGTAAAGCTTGAGGCCAACAAAGGTATCGTTACATTAAATCTTATAATATTAGTACCGAAATGCACGCATACTCGTCTGTATGTAAGTGTATAAATAGGTTTATATGTTTTGAGTATCTAAAGTCTTAAGGACCCTTTTCAATATATTTAAGTTTAGTTCATGGAAAAAGGTCACAATATGTTTAAGTTAGTTTCTATAGACCTGTTTAATAATTGAAAAGTCTTAAAATAAACTCAAAAGGTGTTAAATTTTTGGTTATTTTGGGAAACTGTAGTCATAAAATGAATATTTTATTTTATAAGACAAACGTGACAACACTTATCATAATTGTCAAATAAAAGGTGTTAGTCAGTGAAAAATTATAAACATATCTAAAGAACTAGATTAAATAATTTTACTTTTTTAAATTGGGATTTCCATACAATAAACGAAATGAGATTTTATTAATTTACTCTCTTTTTGCTTCAAAAATTGGAGATATTTTCTACATACAAAATCCTTTAAATTTAAACCCCAAAGATTCTTTTATACTAACATATCCTACGGACAGTTTCTCTAGAATAATCCTTGATTATACTATGCTACAGTGTTATTCTATTTCCCACATGGATACGCCACAAAGCGTATTTTAAATTTTTGAAGAACCCTCAAAAGTTATAGTTCCTTCAGACATTTTTAACTAACTGCAAGCAGCTTTTGAACACGGTTTTTGGAGATGGTCAACCAAACAAATAACAATCTTGCCTCAGTCAAATGAAATTTATATTAATTTTTTTCCTGTAGGTCAATAATACAGAGCAACAGATTTTCTGGGGGTGAGATATTCCAAGTCAGGGTAAGAATATTAAGCCAGCAAAGTAAAACAACGAACTTTTTTATGACCTCTCGTATTTATTTTGATTTTCAGCTTAAATTCAAAAACCCATTGATAATTCCCCATTCCATTCTTCATCAAAATTGCAGCTAAAGTTCAAATAAATAGTATTTATTAATAACCCCATGTACAAAATTAAGTTGTACTAGTTTTATCGAATGAAATTTTAAACATAAGAGAGTAATTAATTCGGCTGTGCAGAATCACCCGTATTTAAACATATTGCTACAACCAAGTCTGTATAGACTTAGAGACAAAAAGGACGAGATTTCACAATACCATGGCTTCGTTTTTTACAGTGTTGTTTAAAATTAAGAAGGTAGTTACAAAAAAAATTTTTTTTGTGCTTTCTTAATTGAAAGCAATTATTAAGTACATGAGCATAATTGTAAACACATACAATTACATTTTTATTTGTTCGTTTATTTGCGATGCATACACATTTTTGTTTGCTTGAAGTTACATGTACAAAAAATATAAAAATCAATAAGCAAACCAAAATGTGTATGCATCGCTGATACATATCTATATGCACATGATCACTATTTTTAGTTTTTTATATGACATTTTATCGGAGTATTTCTACATTTCCATACGTCATTACTTATCTATTTGGTCTAGATAATGAGGAACATTTTAAGCCTAAGTAGTGCGATCCACTTGAACTATTGCGGACAGGAGGATATTTTCAACACCAGACAGACGGACATCGCTAGATCAACTTCTCCTTTTATATATAGTTTATGGGGTCTCCGGAATTTATTTTGAAGAGTTACAGATAGATTGATAACCTGATATATAACCTCTGCACAGTGTTATGGAAAAACTAAGGCCGAAGTCAATTCAAGGTATTTTGAGCACGTGTCAATCAATATGTAGATAATATTTATTTCGAAAAAAGAATTTATCTCTAAACTAACGTCTTTTGTTCGAGTTCTACGAAAAGTATGTGGTGTATGTTAAGCGTATGTGACCATTTTTAAAATATTTTCTTATATTATATTTCAAGCTGCACACTTCGATTTTGCACATTAAAATGAATGTTTATACCTGAAAAACTAAGCAAACAGACGTCAAGATAAGGAAAAAAATATATAAAATCATAAAGAAAAAATTTTGTCTGAGAACGCCAAACTCTTTGGAGGATTTACTGTACTGATCTAGTACTTTCATCTTGACTTGGAATTTCTCACCCCCAAGACAATGACCCTGAAAATCTTCCACAGTGAAATTATTGTTAGTAGCAGTGCCCAGCACTCGAAATTCGAGTGCAAATGCTAGGAAATTTTATTCTTTCCTTAAACTTTTTCTGGTTCAATGAATATATATACAAAATTATTAATATTTAAATAAAATTCATTAAATTGTGAATTTTTAAATAAAATTAATTAAATTTCATTATAACTATTTGTTGAAAGCACAGAGGATATATAAATGGGGGATATATGAATGGCTAATAAATAATTTTATAAGAGGCAATTCATAAGCACACACACACGTTGTACAGTGTTTTATTTGAAGCTTAAATATAGGCTTTATGTATGTGCTAGTAGCAACTTTAAATGATTGTTACTTCAAAAAAAATGTACCAGATGGTGCACATCTGTAAAGATGGTGCTCATCTGCAACGAAATATCTTTTAAATGGTATATTTTGTGTCAAAATCGGTTGAGAACTAAAAGCGTAGAAGGGGTCATTAGAAATTGCCTTGCCTATTAATATTATAGATTGGATTTCTGTAATATGCATGTTAAAAAATCGATAATGCCAGTTTACGAGAGCAGATCAATATATGCGGTTGAAAACTGAATAAAGCATTTCTTTAGCAAAAAAAAAAAATTAAAATCTCACTATATACTCCTCCTAGCTCATAACACCTTAGCCCAACGATTCTCTAGTTTCTTTTATTCCTTTCAAATCATTAATAATTTCTCAATGATTTCATCGATGGGGTCAAATCACTTCCCGGCGAGCCATTTCGGTTTATAAATAGAAATAATCAATTGGGACTAAAGCCGTTGTCCAATTCACGGAATTATGCCATGGCGACTTCACACGTATTTGTGGTCGCTAATGCAATAGCTTTTTAAAACCTAACTGATCATTTAAAAAGGAAATAGCAGAGTTATATGATATGTATATGTATCAACAAGCTCGCACCCTTTCAGTTTCGAAATTTTTCGCCGTCGATAACGTTCGGCGTCACGAGTGCTTGTCCAACCACAACGAAACTCAGTAAGCCATTAAATTGATAGTCCACAATTACCATAATATTTATCAAGTTTTCTTTTATTTAAGTGATGTATTTTGCGCAAAAAAAGTAATGTTTTATCGGCTCTCCAAATACATTTTTTTAATTTTTGCAAAAACTGTTGTATGTTTTGAATTTTGCAGTAGCTTGGGAACAGAAGGTAGTTCGGATTTATTGATCTGCTCTCCTCACTTAGCACATATGGTATGATTTTTTAAGCCGAGTAAAAATATTTCTTAAAAAAAAAAATTATACATTTCAAACAAATTAATTGAAGTTGTGGCAAAATGAATATGGCTATTCCATAACGTTTTTCACTTTCTTTTAAAGTCTGTAAAGTCAACATTGTTAAACAGCATAGAATCAAAAATGAATTCAAAAAAATTTACTTAAGGAAAATATATTTTTCTTTTTTATTTTTTTTAATTTTTATATGCTTAACTTCCAATGTTAACTTAACAGACCCTAACAGAATGTAACAAAAGATACAGAATAAGCATGTAAATTATTCCATATATTGTTTAATCAAGAATTATTGTGAATTCTTAGAAATATTGCGTTTCTAAATAAATATATTGTGCATCCATGCCATGTGTCATGTGACAAACACTCCCCGTTAGCATAAACAGTAACAGCATAAAGTCATGCATAAACGAAATAACTAAGTAAGATGTTTTGCAGTTGTTGATAAATTAACAAACATAAAACATTAGCATATAAATGTGCAGTATTTTCATTAATAGAAAACTAAATTAATATGTAAAAATTAAAATTAACTAGTTAGCCACTGATAAGAATTTCTATTGCAAATGATGTGATACACCTAAAGATAGTTCCAACAAATAAATAATAACTAAAAAAAAAATAAACGTACAAAAAATTTGAATAATGAAACTACTAAAAATAATGATATAACGAGGAATGTTTCTCTCCATCAACACAACAAATAAGCAACAATCTTCCTGGGGTACCAAACAACAACACAGAAATGGTGCTTAACTGTTAATGCACATCATAATGAGGCCTATTAGTTATAGGCCGTAAACAACAGGACACAAATGTATGTCAACACAATGAAAACAACAACAAAAAAATTACAATCAAAAATGGTTTGACTAATAGTAAAAATGAAAATGATAACAATGATCATAATTGTAAAGATAGTCGGGAGCAAAAAAAAACAATACTTAAGAGGGTGGAATATAAATAGGACAAATTAAAAAAGCCAGGTTTTTCTGTAAAATCAAAAAAAAAAAACGAAATACTAAAATAAAAATTATTTATAATGTAAATTGGACATACAATATAACACAGCATTATAGTAGCACTCTATTCAAGGTGGATTGGCCCCTTCACAACTTGTCAACAACAAAGAAAAAAGTAAGGACTAGTGCATAAAGAGCAAAAAACACATAGATAGGACACGTGTATCTATTTACTGTATGACGAGTACACGTAAAGCCACAGGAGATCACTGCGGTAAATACTCGAAAGACCCTGCTCCATACACTGAGACACACACAATAAACAGTCTTGTCGCATACACACGTGGGTCAAATTCATTTGTTGTGTTTTTCGATTTTTTTCTTTTTTGTTCTTGCTTTGTTTCACGTGCCTTGGCGTGTTGTCTTTATGCTGCAACAGACATAATGGGGACATTTTTTCAACGCAACCGAAAGTCAATAACAAAATATAAAGGACAGAGAGATGAAAAAAATAAATAAATCCCGTGTAAACTAAAAATTACTCGCATAGTATTGTATAGCGCTATTAGGCGCAGATACTCGCACATACAAACTTGTCTCAATTGCTGTAATGTTGCTCATTAATTTCCTTATTATCAATTGGGGTCTTTTACTATATTCCATTTAGGTTTGTTTTTATATCCATGGTTCACCTAAGAATTTGTTCTATTGTTTATAACATGACTTCCATATAAAATGTTATGGTCGTCATTGTTATGGCGTTCTTAATGTTGATGTCCTATTGTTTTGAAAATGAATTGCAAGTGGTTTATTGTGGATTGCAAGCAATTTATTTTGTAAATATTTAAGTGGATAGGGAAATGGGTAAAATATATAAGAAAAAGTCAAGCCAATTTGAAATTGAAAGAAAAGTTATATATATATATATATATATATATATATATATATATATATATATATATATATATATTCAGGCGAAATTAGGCCACCAGTTGGGTTGCGATCGAACATGCCAGTGTTTGGTACTTAATACATTTTCAGTTCTCTTGGTAAAATCACCGCCATTTTTTCTACCCTCCACGCCACTGTGCAAAGGGTATAAATTCCAGAGACCCCATAAAAGGAGAAGTCGATCTTCAGATATCCATATGTCCTTCAATCTGTTGAAAACATTATCCGGTCTGCAATAGATTGAGTGGGTTTACATATATGCTCATTATTACTTTAATTAAAAAACCTCGAACATATTTAAAATTTAAATGGTGCGTGGTAAAGAAGAAGAAAGCATATATTTCAAAAATTCATAACTGCACTGTATTCTTAATCGGACCGGTTTCTGGCATTTCAGCCTTCATCAGCGATTTATTGAAAATTGTGATAATTGTTATGTTTTAATTGAATAGATTGTTTCTATATGAAAATTTTTTCTACTTAGGGCGGCCGTGAGGTTTTGAACCATGAACCCTCACATATACTCGTACTTGCACTTTTTGGTCAGCGCTTTAACACACTCACCTAAAGTCAGGCCTATGAGCAGTGTGGTTAGATTCAGTTTTCGTACCATACAGCTTTACTTTGTATTAATTTCAGAAGATACCACTCTGTCCAAACAAACAATCGTTATTTTTGAATTTTGAATATTTTTTGCATTTCTACTTCTAATTTCCACTATTTTCAGTTTTCGTAAGAGTTAAAATTTTTTAAAATTTTGTAAATTATCTTATTAATTTCAAAGATTAGACATTATAATTTTTTATCTGTTACTATTGACAACCATGGTTATAATAATGTGTTTAGAACACGGATGGACAGCGGCGGATTTACCTGTAGGCAGATTAGGCATTTGCCTAGGGCCTCCGATTTATAAGCGCCACCAAAATTGAAAAAAAAAAAATTAAATGGTCGTAGAATTTGCGATATTAAATTTTGCAAAGTTTAAAACCTCCAATTCAAATTTAATACTAAATATTAACTGAACTATATTTATTTGCGATTGTAGTAGGGCACACAAGATATAAATACATACATATAAAAATTTGAACATTTTCAAAAGCAAATAGAAAAAAAAAACCAAGCATAGCAAGCTTTGCGTTTATATATTTCGTTTCCAAAAGAGAAAAATGCAATTTCATTCATTTCATTGTTTGTTTGAATTTTGTTGCGTTAACATCAAATTTTCGTTGCATGATTTTGAATATTGAGAACAATTATTTGTGTTTATTGACTATTTCTATTAGCATAATTTAAACATTAATTTGAGATTGATATTTTCAGAACAACCAACAGTTTGTTTTAAAACTACCAAGACCAACGTTGTTGCGTTAATCAGTTAATTATTCTTAATTCACTCGACCATTTATTTATTTATTTGGTTTCTTGCACAACAAGACTAAGAGTCTTATAATTAAAGTACAGGATCGGTATAATGTGATACAGTATTTAATGAAAATATAACATAGTTTATAATTTGTATAAAATAAGATAACAAAAATTATTTTACATACATATATTCAAAACAAAGCAAAGTTTAAACAATATTTAAATGGTATTGAAAAATTGGAAAACTTGTTTCCTAAAATGTACTGCGTTGCTTAAATATTGTAATATTGGCGGTAGCAAGTTCCAAAGACGTATGCAGTGTATATAGAACTGCCATTCAGAGACCAAACTTTTATGTCTTATTTGAATTATGAAATTATTTCTTCTTGAATTAGCAAAGGATATTCGATTAAAAAGATATGTAGGCTCACGTGTAAATATAATCTTATGTATCAGTATCAATGATCGTATCTTCAAGAGATCGCAAAAATTCACACCGTAAAGTTTTCGCGCATACGGTGTGATGTGGGATGATTTTTTCAAATTGTAGACGTATCTCAATATAGAATAAAACGTAGTTGTTAATTTCCTAGAGCTAATAGAATCACAGCTAGCAAATAGTTCGCATCCGTACAACAAAGTTGGAATTAGATAGGTTTTTGCAAGTAGAACTCGTACATGGACTGGTGTAAGATGTTGAGTTTTCCACAGTGATCGAAGCACTGAATACGTTTTTCTCGAAGCGACATTTATATGATCAGACCAGGTGAGAGTTTTATTGAAAATAATTCCAAGATTTTTGGTTTTTTGTGTAATTTCAATAATTTGACGGTTAAGCATAATATCTGGTATAACAAGGGAAGACACTGATCTTCGAGTAATAACGATGCATTTAGACTTTGAAGGATTGAGACATAGCCCATTTGCCAGAGCCCATAAGTAAATTCGATTAAGATCCACATTTAGGTTCGCAACACAGTTATTTAGTTCATCGAAACGACTACAAACATAAAGTTGCACATCATCAGCATACATATGAACTTTACAATACGAAAGTTGCCTAGGCAAATCATTTATATATATAGTGAAAAGAAGTGGTCCTAGAATCGAACCTTGCGGAACGCCCGTTTTTACTGGAAGCACATTTGATATTTTATTATTGGCGTTAACGTATTGTTGTCGATTTTCTAAATAAGACGATATAAGACGAGTTGCGGAAGGAGAGAAACCAAAAAAAGTTCTTAGCTTCATGCAGAGTATTTCATGATTCACAGTATCAAATGCCTTCGAATGATCTAAGAGCACTAGAAATGCAATGTTACCACTATCAATATACCCACGAATATCTTCAGACACATCAATGAGTGCAGTTATGCAGCTATGTTTAGGACGAAAGCCTGATTGTCTGTCTGAGAGTAGGCCCATATTCTTGACATGTTTTCCAATTTGCTGATGCAATAACCTTTCAAGCACTTTAGACAAGTATGGTAGGATAGCAATGGGACGATATTCTTTATTTGATTTAGGAATAGGTAAAATTTTAGCATTTTTCCAACTTTGAGGAAATACACTTTTTGTGATAATAGTGTTAAAAATATGGGTAATTTGAGGTAGCAGTTGAGGGATAATTTCCTTTAAGAATCTGGGATGTATGTTATCAGAACCAACAGCATTAGATTTCACAGCTTGGCATGTGTAAAGTACTTCCAGTTGGTTTACGCATTGAAAACAAAAAGCATTTTCCGATAAAGTTGAACTAATATCAGTATTGCGGGTATAATATACATCGTTTATGGGGATGTCAGGGATATTTGTAAAAGATTCGTTAAGCGAATCAACATTTATGTCAGAATTGACAATTTCCTTACATTTGCCGACACCAATTTCTCGTATGAGTTTCCACGTTTTTTTAGAGTGTGCAGCAGAAATAAATAGGCTAGAGTAGTATGCAGATTTAGCAGTTTTTATCATTTTATTTACTTGTTTTCTAGCTTTGGAATATTCGTCATATAAATTATCTGTTTTAAACAGTTTCCAACTTTTAAAAGCTTTATCCCTTTCACAGATTTTATCCTTAATCTGTTGATTGAATCAGGGTTTATTTTTGTAATTGTATTTTGTTGTTTTTAAAGGTACAGATTTGTGGAACACATGTGCCAAATTTTGTTCTAAAAAACTGACCTGATTGTCAACCGAAGGCATGTAGTAAATGGAGTCCAAATCGATTTTAGATAATTCGAATAACATCGCGTTTCGATCCATTTGTTTAAAATCATAATAAGTAACAACGTCATCCACCAATTGCATTTTAAAGTCAAATGATAGAAAAATTAAGTCGTGCTTTGAAAAACAAGGTGCTGAGAGCTGATCATAGAGTAAGACTTTTTTTTTGCTACTGACAAAGAAAAGATCAAGTAACGAGTTACTTGTAGCAGTAAAATGAGTTGGAACTGTAATGTTAGTTGGAGAAAGGCCAATTGATTGCATTATGTCAAGTAAAATAGTCTCATTGATAACGTTTGAATTAAAATCCCCACATATTAAAATATCTTCATAATTGAGAGTTATAGTTTCAAGTATATTTTGAAAAACATCAAGGTCATTTCTTTTATTAGGTCTATAAACACATCCAACAAGTAATTGTTTTCCATGGGACGAAACTTCAACAAATTTATGTTCAACCTTTTCATGAGGTTTAGATTTGTTATGAAATTTACACATAATGTCTTTTCTGACAAAAATAGCTACACCATCACAACGAGTATTCCTATCACCATTATACCATCATCATATATATTTAAAAAAATTATGAAAACTAATCCGAGTCCGTCTGGCCGTTCTATCCGGCCGATTTCCTTAATTTTTTTTAATGAAAGGTATTTAGACAGAGATATGTCATCAATCATTGAAATTTACTCAACTCCCACCTTACTAAAGTTATACTCAAACGCGATTTTTTCAACATTTTCCTTCACTCAAACCTCTATAACTAGAGTTTTAATTAACGTAGGCGTTTAAAACAAGTCTAAGAACAACCAGCTCTTTGTTTTGAGCCATTAACTGCTTAATTTCGTTGAGTTTCAACAAAGTTATCCGTGCGGAATCAACTTTAAATTATATAAAAAGTAAGAAAATTATAGTCGGTCTAGACCGACTATACGATAACATATACCATGCGTTAGAGACCCCATCTCTCACGCCCAATAAGCATAAACCAAATTTGAGTGGGATTTTTATTAATTTTTTCGGCTGCAGATAAGAAAAAGTTCATATCGGATGCTATGTCTATATGGGGACTAGCCCCAAAAATGGACCGATCCTGACCATGTTTGGTAAAGTCTCTTGTATTTTGTAAAAATATATACAAACAAAATTTGAGAAGAATCAGTGCAATATTTTTATTTTTTGATAGATTTAAATGAAGACCGGGAAGCAGCTCTATATGGGGCCTATGACTAAGAGTTGTCCAATAGGGTCATTTTTGGACTACTTATGAATGGATGTAATATATACATACAAACCCAATTTGACTAAGATTTGTATGATAATTTGGATCTTGTGGTAATATATGTTGATTTCATAGGGGTCATTTGTATGGGCGCTTGGTCTGAACATGGACCGATTGTCACCAATTTCAATAGCGTTCATCCCATGACCGATAAAAGATCAAATACAAAATTTCGTCAAAATATATTCATATTTGCGACCTGCAGTTTGATTACAAGCTTTACACGGACACACAGACGGACGGACGGACGGACATCGTTAAATCGAATCAGATAGTGATTCTGATTCGATCGGTATAATTAAAGATGGGTGTAGGTCAAATATTTTTGGTTGTTACAAACAGCAGCACAAAGTCATTATACCCAAACCACTGTTTTAACTGTTTAAATTCGTTGAGTTTGAGGAAAGTTATACGTGCACAATTAACTTTACATTATGCAACACGAAAGTTAACGTACAGATTGAGGAAAGTTATGCGTGCACAATTTTTACATTCAATTTTTTCGATATTTTCCTTCACTCAAACCTCTATAACTAGAGTTCTAATTCACGCAGCTGTTGACACAAGTCTAAGAACACTCACGGCTCCTCATAAAAATTAATATAATATAATATAATGCTGCGGAGCATCACGGGTTTCTAGTTTTATTTTTAAATAAATTATTGAAAAATATACTTTAAAATGAAAAGAACTTTCGAGTCTGGCGCACAAAAACGACTACGAAAAAAAATTGAAATGAGGGAAAATGAAAAGCAAAGAATCTCCCTTGCAAAATTTATATCTAGGGATGGAAATGTTCCACCTACCAGTACTGCGGCGCACATTGCACCATTTGACGAGAAGGCGGTCAAAAATCTATAACTGTTGATTGGATTGGAATTTTGATATGCGGTTTTTTTGTTTGGTAGGTGAGACTTTAGCTTTTAAGTTTTGCTATAAAACGTAATTTAAAATACATTTTCATTTGTAGTTGAATTTTAATACAAAAGTGAAGTGTTAAAAGGTAAAAAAAAAGGTTTTTTTAACATAATGTCTTATTTTTTCAGTTAATTTTACAACTAATACTTTTAAACAATTTTTTAAGTTAATTTATTCAGAAAATGCCAAACTTTGGCCCCCGTAAGCTTTTTAGTCCTAATGTGCACAAGGGCCAAAGGTTTTTTTTTTTGAAAGATCCCGAGTTAAAATATAATTTATTAAGCAGCGAACGTAAAAGTGACCTTATATTGGTTCAAGATAGAGAAGTTTCAATGAAAAACTCGTATGTTTTTGCTTTAGTTAAACTTTTTTTTTTATTGTCTTTTTAAATATTTCTATATCAATTTTTATGGTAAATTTATGAAATATAACAATTTTTATTGTAAATTTTTATTGTAAATATATAAATTTTTAAATCAAGAAAATTTTTTAACTATATAAAAAAGAGGTGTAACTTATTGTTAGTGTAATGAAAAAGTACTTTAAATCAACCAATTTTAGTAAAAATTTCTTCTAAATAGCCTTGATTTTCATCTTCTAGAAGTTGGTTAGCTTCTTCGTCTAATTCAATAGAGGTAGTTTTCCATTTTTGACGAATGTTGGACATATATGGATCTGAAGTGCACAACAAAATAGTCATAAGGTCTTCATTAGTACAACATCTGGACATTTTCCTTGTGTTGTGCTCGCGAAAGAATCTGTAGTCTTTGTTCCTTTTTTCTTGCGCTTCTTCAGATAGATCTCTTATTGATAGCATATTCTTTTCCCCATGGTAAAAAATTTTATGAACTGTGGATGGCATATATCTCCAAGAGTATTTTTCATTATAAAGTATAGCTGTTTTATTGGCGTACTCTCCAAATTTTTTTGCATTTATCTTTCTGCTGCATGCTAGAACTTGCAATATGATTTTGAATCGTCTTATTAATTCATGATCTACACCTGTGATAGATGCTGCAGTTTCCAGATCGGAAAAAAATCTCCTTGCAGTATTTCCATCATTTGTGTTTCCTTAACCTTGTTTTGGTTGGTCGCTTACGAGGCCTAGCTGTAGATATTTTTGTTGAATTTGTTTTTTTTTTTTGCTTTCTTTTTTCTTCATTTTCTTTGTTTTTTCTCACTGTTTCGCCTAACGGACCAAATTCCAAATCATAATCCAATTTAAGAATATGCTCCATGAGAAGTATTCTAGCATGAAGAGGGGACATTCCAAATTCGTAGGCTTCCTTAAAACTATCGTCTTCTGGTGGGAGTTGGCTTAATTGACTTGATGTCTTTTGGCATATAAAGCAGCTTGATGTTGACTTTTTTCCAGTTAAAGCTTGTGCAACTTTTCCATCAATCATTGTGAGACACATTTTAAAATGTACTTCAATTGGCTTGGTCATCAAAGGTTAAGCATACCTGCTCACATCTTAAAGGGCTATGTCGCAATAGTTTTTTTACCATTTACCTGTTATTTAAATTGTTTCCCATTTTGTCAGGTATTTAAACTATATAACTGTAATTCAGACTATTAATGTTTTTGAAAGATGCCTATGTAAATGTACCTGTAACAATTAAGCGCATTATATCTTAACCCTTTTTTATAAGTATATAACAACTCCTGACAACTCTACCGACACGCAAAAAATACACCACGGTGCACCGGTACGACCAACTTTTGTATTCATAACACTCAGACGGACGGACGGACATCGTTTAATCGACTCAGAAAGTGTTTTTGAGTCGATCCGTATGATAAAAGATGGATAAAGGTTTTCGGCAGTTACAAACATCACCTCAAACTTAATATATCGTAACCACATAGTGGACAACTTTTGTATTCATAAATTTTGCAGAAAATATCTAACCTTGGGTCAGAAAAATTGTTCTGGTGCACACGGGCGGAAACTGGCGAGTACATAATGGGGTATAGGAGTATAAGGGAGGGTTCGGACTATAGAGGAGTGCAAGATTTTTTCTGACTGTTTTTGACTGGCAGGAGTTATGCTCTATTACAGTGGTTCTTAACCTTTTCGAGCTCACGGAGCACTTCTAATTACATGAAACCTTCACGGAGCACCTTACCAAATAACATTGATTCTAGTAATTTGTATTTTATTTTTTTATTTATTCAACTCAAATAACTACAATATACAAAAAATAAAATATATTCAATATATTTAACAAAACTAAATTGTTACAAATTCAAAATGACTTAAAATATAATACAAATTCAATGGGATATTTGAGCCTGGTGAGTTTTACATATTTCGCCAATGTTGGGTCTAATAAAAGATATTGCTACCCTCATTTCCTCTTCTAAATCGAGAAGTCTTTCTCGTTTTTTAGTTTTTATATTTGTTAATGTTGAGAATCCAAGTTCGCAGAGATATGATGTAGCAAATTGTAATAATATTGCGATTGCCTTCTTAGATAAAGATGGGTATTCATCTTGGACGGAAATCCAAAAATGTTCATTAGACAATTTTGTGAACTCCATCTTCAGAGATCGATCTGTAGACAAGGAAATAATTTCTTCTTCTTCTTGTAAAGACAGTTCCAAATTAGAAAATTCAAATGTCCCAAACGGATTTCGTATCCAGTCATAGGATTCTAATTTAAGGGATGGGAAGTAACATTCGATTTTTTCTTCCAATATTGTTAGATGTTCTATTACGGCAGGAATAATATCTGCGACATTTTTAGTTTGAATTGAAGGAAACATATCAAGCGTATTGTTTTTTATTATTCGATTTTTCCAATGCAATATTTTTTTATTGAATCCCAGTATTTTATCCGTGGCTGTTAAAATATTCTCATTTTTACCTTGAATACTTGTATTAACTGAATTTAAGTATTTAAAAATATCAGCTAAATATGCCAATTTAGCACACCAAATATCATTTTCAAAATTTTTTGCAAATTTATCCACAGCGGCATTTCGGAAATAACACAACAATTCATCTTTGAGCTCTAATAAACGACATAGGACTTTGCCGCGAGACAACCATCTTATTTCAGTGTGCAATAGCAAACTTTCATACTTAGCATCCATAGATATACAAAGCTGTTTAAAAATGCGTTCCTGCAGAGGCCTTGATTTAATATAATTTACTATTTGTACCACTTCATCCAAAACATATTTTAAAGTGTTTGGCAATGTTTTTGAAACTAAAACTTCCCGATGTAAAAAACAGTGTGTAGATATGATATTTGGATTATTTTCCTTCACAAGTGTAACACATCCTTTAATAGATCCTGCCATTGATGGACATCCATCTGTACAAATTCCAACGCAGAAATCCCAGGATATTTGGTATTTTTCTAAATATGTAGTAATACAATTAAAGATATCTTTTCCTTTTGTATGTCCTGTAAGCTCTCTGCAGCAAAGAAATTGATTAACTATTTCATTTTCATCAATGAACCGAACGAATGCAAGTAATTGAGCTTTACTGCTAATATCAACAGATTCGTCTATTTGCAAAGCAAAAAATTTCTTTGAAAGCTTATTATTAACCGTTTCCTCGATATCAAGTGACATGTCTTTTATTCTTTTTTTTATTGTATCATTAGATAGGGGAATTTTCATAATCTCATTTATTGCATCCTCTCCAAACATGATTTTGACTATTTCACAACATGACGGTAAAATTAGACTTTCTGCTATAGTATGTGGTTTTAGTTTCAATGCAATTAACTCGGCTACCTTGTATGATGCAATTTGCGCCTTATCAGATATTGTCATAGCACATTTAAATTGTTTTGCTTGCTTATCTTGCATGCCCAATAACCTTTTAAAGTAATCCTTATTTTTTGAAACAAGATTAGCATGGGTAGTAGTAAGGTGTCGGTTTAATTTAGCCGGAAACATAGCACTATTGGACAGTTCTACACCGCATACAACACATTTAGGAATTGGACACTCCTTTTCACCGGTCCATGTAAATCCCAAACTGATGTATTCGTCAGAATACTGTCTATAAGTCTTCCTTATTTTATTACATGTTGACACATCTTCTGTATTACCACTATTAATACTACTCCGACTTGTACTTGGTCCATCATTAATATTTTTCTCAGAATTACATTTTCGTTTCAAGAACTTGTCCATGGCTAAATAAATTGGGAATAAGAATAAGTACATACATATATATATATACGCGTAAATAGAGGTATTTTTCGAAAGTGTTTAATGCAGAATAAGAAAATTAAGTTTATGAAAACATAGGAGATCGATATTAAGTTTATTTAAATAAATAAATACAATAAATATGTATGTACACATATTTATTTAATTTTTTATTTTAAATTTATGTTAATTTACAATTATAACGTAATATACTTACTGAAATAAATTTTTTCACTTTTTTGGCACAAATTTAATCAAATAATTATTGAAAACACATTGGTTTACGTCCAACACAACACTAAAATATTTCATATTGTTTGATCAGAATTTTTTTGTGCAGCCTACTTGATTTAAATTTTTGTTTATAACTAAGTACTACTGCATGTACTTTGTATATTTGAAATGCGGCCTGCTCGATTTAAATTTTTGTTTGAACTAAGTACATACCGCATATATGTACATATATTTGAAATGCAGCCTGCTTGATTTAAATTTTTGTTCATAACTAAGTACATACCGCATATACATATATTTGAAAGTTTGTTCTAATAAATTTATATGTATATTTTTTTATACTATATGAGTTTAGCTTTCGTTTCGCGGAGCACCTGCGACAATCTTGCGGAGCACTAGTGCTCCGCGGAGCACCGGTTAAGAATCACAGCTCTATTAAGTAGGAGATTTTCGGAAAATTTTGACCTTTTTAAAAAAAATTTTTTTTTAAATTTCGGAATGACACAGTGCTTTTACATTTTTAACATTAAAAGTATTAAAAGCCACAAAATTATACAGAATTTATTTCATTTCAAAATCTTTTAAATCAAAAAAGTTACAGTCATTCAAAAATAAAAATTTACAAAAAAATTTTTAATTTTAGCAAAATACTGAGAAAGCCCATTTGCGAAGACCCTGTTCGCTGTGATATAGTTGAGATAGAGTCGCAATTTTTTGGCTCCCGAGGTCTACTAGTATTTGCTTTCAAATGAATTACATAATTTTAAAATTGGTAACAAAAAAAAAATGATATTTGGCCGCCTTCTCAAAATATGGTCCACTGTGCGGCGGCAGATAAAAATTTTGCACTACCAGTAATAGCTGATAACGATGTTAACCTTTTCAAATACCAATGACATAGAGATTGAAATTGAGAGTGAAGTAATAGAATGCACATATACTTATCCTAACTTTACTGGTTTTGACCAAAAATAATTAGTAATGATTTGATTGAACATTGTATTTGTACAAAACCCAAAAATGTGGGAGATTTAGAATATTCTAAAAAAATTTATAAAGATAATAATCATCAACAAATATACCGAAAATAAAATGGTGTACAATTTTATATGACTAAAATAAACTAAGCCCAAGAGCGAAGGGAATGGTTGATTTATTCTGAAACAACGAAATCTGTTTATTGCTTTGCTTGTAAACTATTTAGTAAAAACCTAATGTTTCAGTTTCAGGATATTCCGATTGGAAAAATATTGTAGACGTTTTGAAAAGACATGATGAGTCGAAAGAACATAAAAGTTGTATGTGTGCTTATGTTCGTCGTGAGGTATTAAAACGAGTCGTTGCTACAGTTAGACTTTTGGGAAGTTTGGGCTTAGGGTTTAGAGGACATGCTTATTCTTCCGAAGGCAATTTTTCCAGCTGTATCGAATATTTGGCTGAATTTGATGACTTTTTAAAGGTTCACTTAGAAAAATACAGTAATTGCGGGAGTGGGCATGTTAATTATTTATCTAAAATCACATGTGATGAAGTCATAGAACTTATGGGCAAAACAAAAACTCCATTACTGATGAAATAAAACGAGCTAACTATTTTGCTCTTATAGTTGATTCCATGCCTGATGCTAGCCATACTGACCAGTTAATTATTATTATCAGGTATATAGATTTAGATCAAAAAATTCAAGAAAGGTTGATATGTTTTATTCCGATTGAACATCATGATTCAACATATTTAACAAAAACCATTTTGTCCAGCTTGTCCGAATTAGGGTTGAACAAGCAGTAATAATTGCCGGGGACAAACGTATGACAGTGCTACGAACATGTCAGGCATTTATAACGGTCTCCAGGCTAAAATTTATTTAAAATAACAGCAAAAATGCTGTTTTTGTGCCTTGCGCAAGACATTCCTTAAATTTTTTGTTGGAAATACAGCTGCAGAATGTTCTTCTAAACCTATTAGATTCTTTGATTTTATTCAAAATTTATTCGTCTTTTTTCCTCTTCGACAAAGAGATGGGATCAGCTAATGAAAACTGATCAAAAATTAAGCCATACTTTAAAACATATATATGATACTCGATGGTCATCCAGAGCTGAAGCTGTATTAACTGTATGAAAGAATTTTTCTTTCATAAGAACCGTTCTTGGTGAAATTTGTATTAACCCATCTGAAAGGCCTATAACAAAAATTCTGGCGAAAAAATTATATAGTAGTTTTGAAGATTTAGAGACGGCACTGTTATTGATTTTTTGGAATACACTATTGCAAAGAATTAATGTCACCAATAAATCGTTACAAAACAAAGAATGTAACATACAAAAAGGAACTAATTTATTGAAATCTTTATCAGCATTCATACTCTGTATTCGAACTGATGATGCATATTTTCACGAAATGGAGAAAGAAGCAATTGAATTAGGTGGTAGTACATAATACTCAACAGCAAAAAATCGAAATAGGAAAAGAAAAATACAATTCGATGAAACTTCCGATAATGACATAATTTTACGTGGGAAAGAACTATTCAAAGTTCTAACATTTTACTTAATTTGTGATACTTTAAACTTTGACATAAAAAGAGGGTCTCTAGTTTATGACGAGGTATTACAAAACTTTTTAATAGATTTACCTGAAGAAAAATTTGCTCAGTGTGTATCAAAATTTAGTTGAAAACTATAAAGATGACATAAATCAATAAATATTCAAAGATGAGGTTGAGCAGTTCTTTCAGTTTGTAAAATTGGAAAAAATATTAACACTGCCTGATAAGTATGCGTCAATTCTGGAAGGTTTAACATCAATATTTCCAAACGTTGAAATAATCATAAAAATTTTTTTACCAATCCTAATTGCAAATGCGTCTGGTGAGAGATCATTTAACACTCATAAACGGGTCAAAAACTACCTAAGAACCTCACATGGTCAAATAAAATTAAATCACTTAGCTATCATGGCCATTGAAAGCGACTTAGTAAAAGTTTTGCAAGAAATAAATCACGAAAAAAAATGATATAAATGGTCTACAATTTCTAACAAAATATATGACTATCAAAAATGTTGTTTCTTTCGTCAAAATTTAGAAAATTAAGTCTTAAGAGCGCCACAAAAATTGATTTTTGCCTAGAGCCTCAACATGTTAAAATCCGCCTCTGCGGATGAAGGGTATTAAAGATTCAGCAGAAATTAACAATCTTACTGGTTTATCATACTAACACCTTAGCCGCTACATCAACAAGTACTGAATGAATAAAAAGCGTGTTTAATTTAACAACGTATATTTTTAGAAAGCTCTTATGTTTGTATCTCGCTCTCTTTCTGTATATAATATTATTTATAAGATGTTTGCAAGCAAACAAATTTTATGGTCAAATATTGACTTTGGCCATTTTGCCATATTTGCTTGTCTACTAAACAAACCATCACCTTAGCAATTGTCATCCATACATACCAGCTACAAAGACAATATATTAAGAAAAGATAATATTTAAGATTTTGTGTACATAAATACAGCAGCCATAGAAAAAAAAAACTAACAATATTTTCTTCTTGTTGTCCTTGGCAACTAAATAAATATTTGTGATAAAAGTCATGTTATTAAAATGTCATTTGCAGTTATTGGCATGGGTTCTGTTTTTTTTTTTTTTAAATGACATCAAAACGTGTAGCAAATTGAGTGTTTGGCAAATATATACTACAATTTATTAAAATATATTCTGATCTTATAAGCGCTTTAACTAAATTTTTATTTTGTATATTAATACTTGTATACTTTTATTGCCTTCGTCCTGTTGTTATTTTGTTGTTCGTTTTATCATCTGCGATAACTCTAATTTGTTAATTGGTTTTAATAATGATATCTGCGTATTTTCAAAATATAATTTCCACCCCCAAAGGACCCATGCACGTACGTACATATGTATTGTTGTTTGGTCACATTTTACAAATACTAGTTACCAATTAACAAAATTAAAAATGTTCTGCTTTATAAGGGTCATCCATAGTTAACAAATAATAAAATCAGCCGAGCGTTAAATATTCCTAAAAACATGTCATTTAACAAGGCAACTTCCAACAAAACACATTTATTTTAATATGTTTATTAATGATGTTTTACAAAAATTGTTTAATTTTTTGGAAAATATTTAATGGCAAATAAAATGCACATAAAAATTTGTTTAATTAATTAAATATTTATTTTGAAGTTCCACAGCTTCAAATTGTGAACCATAATTAGAAGAAAAATTGAAAATTAAAATTCTACAACCAAAAATCAAACAAATGTATAACGAGCTATTTCCACGAAAAAGAAGTAATGGATAAAATCTGAATTTTACAGGAAAAGGTTTTTGTACATTATCTTTACTTTATCTTTAGCGTATAAACATCCTAAGAATAAGCACTTACGGTATGGTACAGTTATAATATTTGGAGAGAATTATTGATTTTCCACCAAAAACGAAAATTGTGGCGCTATTTCTAGTTATTTTATGACTCGATATAACTGATGTGGATGCGGATTCTATACTGATAGTGTATAAAAATAAATCGTAAGCTAAATTTTTATTGTAACAGAGGAAATAAAATCATATTAAAATCAATATTTCATAATTTAAAATAAAAGGGCGTTCCATACGAAAAACTTTAAAATCTAATAGGACTAACGAACCTATCAGTTCAAATGCCAGTTTTTAAGGCAGCAGATTCATTGTGAATTCATTTGTGAATCCCTCTTCTAATTATTTAAAAAATCCGATTTTATATCCTCTCACCCTAAAATCTGTTCTGATAATCAAATATTTCAATTGTAGCAAAATAAATGATTCGTTTGGGCAACAACAAATTGGGCACCCAAAACATAATCTGCATGTTTTTTGGTAAACGCACGAGGGTAGTCCCAAAACAAACTGACTTAACCTAGTTTTAAATAAACTAATTTTATGAAAAGTGGCGACCTTATAAAGCATATGTTTTAAGCTCTAAGCCGCCACGTTGTTGAGTATTTTTTTCAATACCACAATGTGGTAACGATATAATGACTTTGTGCTGATGTTTGTAACTATCAAAAATATTTGACCTAGACCCATTTAGTCCGTCCTTCCGTCTGTCTGTGTGTCCATGTAATCCTTTTAATCAAACTACAGGTAGCAAATATGAATATATTTTTATGCAATTCATTATAAGCTTCTATGGGCCATAGCATGAATGTTATTCAAATTGGTGAAAATAAGTGCATGTTCAGACCATACAAATGAACCCTATGAAATCGACTTAGATTGTCATAAAATCCAAATTATCTTATAGATCTCGGTCAAATTCGGTTTGTGAACGTTTATTACTCCCATTAATCAGTATTCTAATAATAATCCCTGTGGGACAATTCTTAGTCATAGCCCCCATATAAAGCTGCTACCCGATCTTCACTTAAATATATCAAAAAACAAAAATATTGCACAGATTTTTCTCAAATTTGGTTTGTTTATGTTTTTGACAAAAAGTGATCTTACCAAATACGGTCAGGTTCGGTCCATTTTCGACCTAGTTCCGATATAAATATAGCATCCGATATGAACTTTTTCATATTCAAAGGTAACAAAATTAATAAGCTTTTTTTTTCCATAACCAATTGTTGGGCCTAAGACATACGCATAGCAGGTCTAGACCGACTATAATTTTCTTATTTCTTTTTTTTTAGCCATCAACTCTAACAGATCTCAGTGAATTTGTAAACATGCAAAAAATTGGCCACAGTTATGTAATTCAATAGTTTCATTTGAAAGATCTCAGTTCAGCCAGTGTTAAAGCCGAGCCAGATGCTACGAGCTGGCAAGACGAACACAGTAGTGGTCAACCAATTGAGATGACCATGCCGGTTAAGAAAATCCACTAAATGGTATTTCATGACCGTCGGCTGAAGGTTCGTGAGTTAGCTAAAATGATGGCCATTTCATCGTATATTGATCGAAAATTTGGAGATAAAAATGCTGTCCGCAGGATGAGTGCCGCCCTTGCTAACAGTAAAACAAAAACAGTCTCGTGAAGATGTTTCAATAAAGTCTATGACGATGTTTCACCTTAACAAAGTCGTTGTTTCGCGTCGATTTGTAACATGGGACATGCCTCACACCTGAGGCAAAGGAACGGAAAACCCAGTGAACTGCATTGGGAGACTTTTATTTATTTTTTTATTTATTTATTTATTGAGTCTACTAATTTTACATTTTACAGACTAATATAAAAGTATTATAATAAAGATGATATCTTAGATATTTACATATCTTAATTAAATATTTTAAATAAGTTTAATTTAAAATTATCTTTATTTAAATTAAAGTCCAATAATGGCGAGAAACTGTTACAAAGTTTTAATCATCTTGCAATTGGTTCATTTGTCCCATAATTTGTTCGATGCAAATCTTCACAAAACAGCCGTTCATGACGCAAAACACGAGGCGGATTATATATATTAACCAGATTATATAAATAGTCACATTTAATATCATTTGACAAAATATTAAAAATTAAAGTAATAGAAAAAGATTATCTACGATCTTTTAAAGATTGCAGAACTAGAAATTTACGTCTACTTTCATATGAAGGTATATCATCAGACCAATTTATTGTTTTAAAAGCATATTTCGTGAAAAGTTTTTGAATTTTTTCAATTCCTAATTTACTTCTGACAAATGAAACATATAAAGACTTCAGAGTGAACTGGTCCTTAAAGTCATACGAGTTCCGTCTAATAAAACATTCTAATAAACATTGAGTAGACTTTAGAAGTAATATAATCAATGTGTCTACCAAAATGCAATTTAACATCAAAAATAACTCCATGATCCTTTACCTCGACAACTCTTTTAAGTACAACGTCGCCAATAGTGTAATTGTATACAATTGGATTATGACAGTGTGTAAAAGAAATAGTACAACATTTTGCAATATTAAAAACAAGTTTATTTAAAACACACCAATTATCCAGTGCTATCAAATCATTTTGTATCATAGTTGCATGTGATAAGTTTGAAACAGAGGCAAAAACTTTCAAGTCATCCGCAAACATTAAAGGTTTACAAAACTTTAGACACTTTGGCAAATCATTGATAAAGATTAAAAATAGTAAAGGGCCCAAATGAGTACCTCATTAATTAAAAAACTTTTAAAAAATAGCAATAATTCACCATTTATACCATACATTTGAAGTTTAGACAATAAGATTGAATGATTGACACTGTCGAATGCTTTTGAAAAATCAGTGTAAATTACATCTAATTGCATTTTCTTTTCCATAGAAACTACAATCCTATTTGTCAATACAGCCAAATTTGTGCAAGCAGATCGATCGGCCTGAGAAAAATCCATGTTGAGAAACTGAAATACTATGAGATACGTGTTCATAAAATTTGACTTTTAAAATACTATCAAAAATTTTTTGCCATGGTACATTGTTTTACTATGGGTCTATAGTTAATAACATTGGTTTTATCACCAGATTTAAAAATTGGTACAACACAGCAATTTTTCCAACAATTTAAAAACATGCCACGTTTTATACATGCATTAAAAATAATTTGAATAGGACTTACTAAAAATTGGACATAACTTTTGAAGAAAATTGCTGGTATTGAATCTGAAAAAATGCAAGACGAACTATTCTTTAATTCTGTGAGGGAAGAAATAATATCCTCCTCAGATATAACAATTGTAAGATTATTCCCCGCCGGTTCCACTGCGTGAATGCCTAGGTTACTGGGATTAGAAAAAGTAGATTGAAAAAATTTTGCAAATAGGTTACAAGATTGATCACTACTCATTGAAACCTCATTTTCATAAATCATATTAGCGTTTAATTTTAATATAATGCCAAAATGCGGACGAATCAGATCTTAGGTTTTGTCCAAAGAAGATGCAGGCAACGTTATCGCGTGTATGTTTTGGGATGCTCATAGGATAGTTTTTGTGGATTATTTTTAGAAAGGGAAAACAAGCAACGGCGAGCATTATGCTAACTTTAGCGTTTAAGTTACTTTAACGAGTTTACACATCTACTATCGGCGGTGGCCAAAATCTACAAATTGCTTCACGACGTACCTTATCCGCCAAATATAGCTGCTCCGGACTATTTGCTGTTTCCAAACTTGAAAAAATTACCCGGTAGTAAAAGATTTGTCAACAATGAAGAGGTGGAATCTGCGATTGATGGCTATTTTTAGGAGCTAGACAGTTCTTACAGGGTATGGAAATTATTGAATATCGCTGGGGAAAAGTGTATCGAGTGAAAAGGAGATTATGTTAAACATAAAGAATATTATTCCCAAATTTCCTGTGTATTATTTGTCAGGACTGGTTGTTCTGGGTAGGTTTCGTACGTGTGATCGATGTATTTTTCCTTGGACTGACTTTTATCTAAATGGAGTTAAATATCAGATGTCAACGAATTCGGATTGTTAGATTTCTCATTTTGCATTAAACTAAAATATAATTTAGAAGTTTTAACGATAATCGCTACAAATTGAATAAATACTTAATAATATTAATGACAACGTAATTGAAAGTTGTATTAAACAAACCTATTCAAGAATATATCCGGAACAATGGAAGTGCGTGTTGACTTTTGTCAATACTGTTCGCTTCACTCCAGCGCCTTGTCATGCTAAGCTTTATGAATAACTACATTATAATTTCTTTATGAAACGAATGTCTTGTGTTGTTATTGTTGTTAACAAAAAATAAATAAAACGAAACTATTTTGTGTTGCCATCATTGGGCTCACATCCGCTGTCGAACGTGTCTCGACATGTGTATCAAAACCACTTTGGGTTGTTGGTAACACAGTGGGCGTCACAAGTCAAAATGGTTGTAGTTAGAGATAACAATAACCCAACAAATATTTTCTTCGAACGAGTGTTTATGACAACAAAGGATAATGAAAAAAAATTAAGCAATAATGTAACTTTTTTCAAAAGTAAATGTATGGAAAAAAAAAATTTAGTAAAGTGGTGGTTAAAGTTATTTATAAACAAACTGTTAATGAAGGCCTAATGAAATTTTAATTTAAAATGCATTAATAATGCATTATTGAAATCCAATTTTCATGCAAACACGTGTCGCTTAACAATAACTACAAGTTAAAGACATTTTTCGTTTGTTCGTAATAACAGAGAAACTCTTTTAACAATACATACAAGTATACGAAAGATTAAACAAATTTTCTATTGAAAAGAGTGTGTAGCTTTGTCAAAAAGGATCAGCCTCTAATTATGCGTCACTTCTAATGTTATTTCTAAAATTTATGTGCCCTTATGTTTACGTGTGCAATTTGTGATTTATCAAGTTTATGATGAGCAAAATTTGTCTTTTTCCACCTAAATCATTTTCTGTATCCTTTAAAACCACTCGTGCTAAAACAATTTTTTTTTCTTTATATTAAGAATTACATCTAGAATTCCACAAAAATCCATTTAGTTTAAAAATATGTTTTTGGTATTCCAAGAAAAGAAAAATTGATATTGACCTTTTTACGCCAACTTCACATGTTAGTTTACTTAGGCTTGTTAAGTTCAGTCGTTTGTTAGTGTTTTATTTTTGGACAATAGTGAATTGTAAAGAAAGTTGTTCGACACATAAATAAATAGCTTGAATCTTAGGGCTCTTGATTGGTGAAATAAATAAGGAGTAAGAAGTAAGTCAAGTAATGGAAATCTTTTTAGAAATAAATAATAAATAATATCGTTAACTTAACAATCAACTTAAAGAAAGAAAAATACTTCAAAAAATCGTTACACACGAACAAGATGTATACGTCTGAAACCAGAGACAAATTGAAGTAAGTTTTTCATTTCCTGATCTTGCTTCCTCTTTCGAGGACTTATAAATTTTAAAGCATTATATTTAGAAATATATATATATATATATATATATATATATATGGAAATACTTATATTCGTCCTACGAAGTCACTATCGATGTCAGATCAGATAGGAAAATCTTGACAATTTTATAATTTTATATTTTATCATATTGCGTGAAAAATGTGTCAATAATGTCCCCAAAAAAACTTTATCAATTTTTTCAATCTTGTATATTTTTTGTTCAAATTATTTTTTATGCCCGATGTATAAAATATTTATTTGTAAAACAAAACTTTAAATTTTTTTACCACTTAACAAATAAAGCTAGGAGGATGAATTTTTTTATGTTTTTACATATATTTAAATCGAGTACACAACTATTTTTGATATAATTTATTTGAAACTACCAGGAATATTGAAAGATAATGATATGGTAAATCAAATAAATTAATAAAATTTCCATAATGATTTCCTTTCATTTGATACCTCTAAGACAAGTATTAGTATCTTTATAAATATGTGTGACTTGGTCAAAAAATCAATTTCAACTTTTTTGCCAATTCGGTTAGAATATGAGACGCTTTTCACATGATGGCTACCAGAAAGCCATATAATTCTTTTCTTGCTAACACCAAGCAAATGATTCTCATGTTCTTGATAATTTTTCGTGGTATAATTGTTTGGCATTTGTTATTACAACAATCTTTTGAGAGACCAGTGGCCAAACCTTTTTCATATACCAGGTCACATATTGCTGCTGTCCGTGTGTATGTCACTGAACTTCCCCTAAACGAGGTGCCACCCCTCAAAGAAAGTAATAATTCAATATCACATATTATATAACAGGGAGAACTCTGACACTTAGTATGACGTCATATAAGTGACCGCGATCAGATAAATGGGCGTGGTACCTCCCTTACCTCATATTACTCATTTATATATATTGAGTGCCATGACAGAAAGAACTTTGACACTTCCGGCGATGTCATCTATTTTTAGTAGCCTTGCCGAAAATGGTCGGCATCGGAATTTGTGTGTGGTCATTCATTATTACTGTGACTAGCCGAGCTAACAATGGACGGTAACGGATCAATTGGCACGGCCCTCCCTATACAATAATTATTATATACGTATCATATATTTCGAGTACTATAGCAGGGTGGTCTTTGATATTTTGGGTACCTTATCTGCAATTAATGTAAATAGCCATACTGAAAATGGTTGGGGACGGATATATGGGCATCGTATCTCCCACACAAAATAATTTTTGTATCTTCATAAATAACAAGTAAGAAAATTATAGTCGGTCTAGACCGACTATACGATACCCTATACCATGCGTTTAGAAACCCTATCTCTTAGGCCCAACTAACTGGACATTGAAAATAAGCAAAAACCAAATTTGAGTGGGATTTTTATTAATTTTTTTGGCTGCAGATATGAAAAAGTTCATATCGGATGCTATATCTATAAAGGGACTAGGTCCAAAAATGGACCGATCCTGATCATGTTTGGTAAAGTCTTGTATTTTGCAAAAATATGTACAAACAATATTTGAGAAGAATCAGATTTAAGTGAAGATCGGGAAGCAGCTCTATATGGGGTCAAAGGGATCATTTTTGGACTACTCATTAGTGGATGTAATGAACGCATACAAACCCAATTTGAGTAAGATCTATCTGACAATTTGGATCTTATGGCAATTTATGTCGATTTCATATGGGTAATTTGTATGGGGGCTAGGCTGAACATGGACCGATTCTCACCAATTTCAATAGCGTTCATCCCATGGCCGGTAAAAGCTTATGTACCAAATTTCATCAAAATATATTCATATTTGCGACCTGCAGTTTGATTACAAGCTTTACATGGACACACAGACGGACGGACGGACGGACGGACGGACGGACGGACGGACGGACGGACGGACGGACATTGTTAAATCAATTCAGAAAGTGATTCTGATTCGATCGGTATAATTAAAGATGGGTCTAGGTCAAATATTTTTGGTTGTTACAAACAGCAGCACAAAGTCATTATACCCAAACCACATAGTGGTATAGGGTATAAAAACTTTGGTATGTATGCCTGACCATCATGAATGAACCATGGAACCACCATATGTGGGGTGCTCCGAATTATATTTGTTTATGTTAGACACCCCCCTCCCTCAAATGGCACTGGGGTTTCTTTTTCAGAAATTCGTATTTATGGAACTATTTAGATTTAATTCACACCTCACATTATTTAAACAAGAAGAAAGTCTTTGGTGGCTGTCTCAGGATGTTCCTATTCAGATAATGCTTAATTTGTATCGTCTATACAAATTGGGGGAAGGAGAGTCTAACTATATCCACTCTTTCAGTACTCATTGCAGATCTCTGTTGTCCACACGTTGGCTTAGAATAAATTACTATTTACTAAGATCAGACGAACCTTGTAGTATGTGAAACAAGATTGACTTTATTAAATCGAAAATGTAATTTACGTTTTCAATAACATATTGAATTTGATTTTATTCGTATCTTCGAATAATATAATTATTTTAAGCAGAATTACGCTTACCGGCAGAAGAACAATGTAGGCCTTTGAAACTTTCAAATCCTTTTAAAAAAAGAAACAAGATCACGAAATGATCTTTACCTTGTAATATTTACTGCCGGACGGTGTTCATCAAACTAAAAAAAGTTGATGCCATTCCTACTTAATTATATTTATCATATTTATTCCTAGAAACTGAAAGTATTTCTATAAAACATCTCAGGGACGGTCATAATTACAAAATAACATATATATTCATGGACATAAGTACACATTCAACTTAATATTCTTTATTGGATTTGTTTTTTAAAGAAAACCCCTGTTTGCAGTCCTTTATAAGATGGATCCTAAATGTTGAATTTAAATGCAAATTTAATTTTCAACATAAAACAACTGTAGATTAATATTAATTCCCTTCATTTAAAAAAAGGGTATTTCCGTATAAATTATTTAGAAAAGAAAACTCAAAAAACATCAGTATATTTATACGTAAAACCTCTCAGATCCCTTAACTAATTAAAATAAATAAGCTCATTATGTTGTACTTCAATTTAGACACACAAAAAAAAATAGTTAAACTTATAGAAAATGAAAAGGCTTTTAATTTTCACACCTGAGAAGTTTATTTTTGGCAGGTTATTGTAATCATACTCGCACACATAACAAAAACAGCTCTTCATGATGTTTTTTTCTTAAACAAAAAATGTTACTGCCGCAACTGCTACTGCTTCTTATGCCTGTTATAACAACCTGTTGCCTGTCATTCATTTAAAATTTGAACACATAATATCTCTGACGCCTTTAATACTAATGCCTCAAGGCTTCCGACTTAGAATTTTGTATAAAGGTAGTGTTTATACCCTATACCACTATATGGTCAGGGTGTAATTACTTTGTGCTGACGTTTGCAGCTACCGAAAATAGTTGAGTTTATAACACCAGTCGACTCATTATACTAATCGACAATCACTTTCTGAGGCAATTAAGCTATGTCCGTCCGTCCGTCTGTCAGTCTGTGTGTCCATGTTAACCTTGAATTCAAACTACAAGTCGCAAATACGAATATATTTTGATGCAGTTTGGTATTTAAGCTTATATCGGCCGTAGCATGAACGCTATGGAAATTAGTGAAAATCAGTGCATGTTCAGACGTAGTCCCCATACAAGTGACCACTATGAAATCGTCCTAGATTGTCATAAAATCCAAATTATCTTATAGATCTCGGTCAAATTCGGTTTGTGTACGTTTATTACTCCCATTAATCAGTAGCCTAATAACAAACCCTATAGCAAAATTCTTAGTCAAAGCCCCGATATGAAGCTGATTCCCGATCTTAACTTAAATCTATCAAAAAAAAAAAATTTTGCACAGATTTTTCTCAAATTTGGTTTTTATATATTTTTTGCAAAAAAAAAATCAGGATCAGTCCCCATACAAATTAATAACAATGCCACTCAAATTTGGTTTATGCAATTAGTTGGACCCAAGAGATAGTTTCTCTAAAAGCATGGTATGTGGTATTGTATAGTCGGCCTAGACCGATTATAATATTCTTACTTATTTTCATTTGTTTTTTTTTTTAATATTTTTTTATAAAAAAGGAAATCTCATGGTTAATTTATAAACATTATAAAAGAAATGGCAGTGGGTATAGATAAAAAAAGGGAATTATATCTTTTGAAATATTAGACACAATTTCTGATGTTTGTATGGTTGAAAAAACAGCATCATCACACCAAAGTTTTATTTTTGGTCTCATTCTAGAACATAAAACTCAATTTGTCTAGTTTGTTGGTGTACTTGTTCATCTAGATGTTCATCTCAACTTTTTATCACTTCTAATTTGCTTAATTTAAAATTCACAACGTATAATGTTTGAAATTTTTCACCTTCTCAACATACTAAAATTTACTTACCCATACGAGAACGAACAGCAGCACCATAAAAAAAACACGTAACCTTCACATTATGTAGGCATTTAAATTTTGGGGTATGTTTTTTAACATTCTTCAAATAGCACTAATGATTGAAATTTCACCCATCTTCGATGGCTGGTGATTTTAATTTTTTATGACACTGAAAAAAAGAAGATAAATTTTTTTTTAACAAAATACTAAATATAAACGAATGTTATTAGAATTAGCCATAAATATAGAATGGGGCTCAAACAATTTACTAAATAGAAAAAATTAAGTTCAATAAAAAGTGGCTCCAAGTTATTTTCTCATACAATTACACCAGGTCTTTTTTTTCTCTGTTTGCATATTTCAACACCCTCTTGTACATGTGTAGTTAGTCATGCATGTGTTGGTTGTATAAAATATTGCTTGTTTATGATACCTACTTCAAACTTTAACTTGTTTTAATACTTAACTATGTATGTACTCGTACCTCGTATTTGGATTCTTATTACATTGTAAATAAAGTCATATGATCCAAACAACAGGGTAAAACGTATACATTTTTAAATAATATACTCAGTTTTAGCTTCTATCACAACAGTAACCCCTTTTATATTTTGCCATTAGGCTAGGGGGGGACCATCGAAAATTAAGTCACGTTTACTAATTATCGCAATATTGCAATTTGATATGTGCATATTAATTACGAGATTTTCGTTCAGTTTTGAATATATTAACCAGTACGTGAAATTGTAAATAAAAATTTTTTTTATTTACATACCTGATAAAGAATGAAATACCTTTAAAATCTAACGAATCCATAAAGTTTGCAATAGAATATAATATAATTCTTGAAACTTAAATTTATACATTAGGTGGAAACCTTTTGCTGTAAATGAAAATTTGGCTTAAATGAAAACTAGTGAAATCAACCGTTTTCATAATGTAAAATGACTCACTGAATATGTAACGCTGCTTGTATTGTTGATATACTTTGGCGCTAGCATTGCATAAATCGTGTAAAAACTCCATAAAACAAAATAAATCGTTTATGAACTCGATAAAGCAATATATTATCACTTAGTATTAGGCTCTTAGGTGCCTTATAACTAACCACTATTTGTACAGGCGTTGCGTTTTCGCAACACCAACTTTGGATGTGTATAACAAGACTTTCAACTAACGGAATCGAATAATTTTTTTTCCAACACTCCGCCTCGGCTGACATAGTTTACCGTTTTTTATATTTTTTTCTTTTTTAGTGATCGGAAAGTCGCTAAAGGCCACCACACCAAAATTTACATAGTTATACACACGATTTCGGGTAGTGGTACAAGATGGGTTAATTTGAACACCATGCATATTTTTGACAATACAACATTCTAGACTAACGATTTTAGTAAACGATAGCGACTACAACACAATTAATGACCTATTCTGAAAGGTTTAAAAAATTCTAACTCAGCGATAGTTATATTCTTATATATAATAAAATAATTTGACCACTATTAATTCGTACAGTGGATACATTTTTGAACATAACTGTGCAGAGGGTATATTTAGGTTTATCACTTCATTTGTAATGCATCGAAATAAATTCCATATATTTTCTTGATCCGTATGACAAGGGAAGTTCGCTTAACGAAACTGTCTGTCCGTCTGTCTGTGGAAATCATGATCACACCTTCAATAACTAAGCTAGACTCTTCGGTTTTGCACAAAATCGTTTATTAACATCCCGAACCAGTTGCTATTTAAAGTGATCAAAACCGGTCCAAAGGATCACCAGATGTGAATGAAAATATGCAAAAACAATTGTCATTTCGTTTCGTTTTTTTATTTATTTTCTTATTACAAACAAATTGTAGCCTCTCTTGCAAGAAATTAAAGATCGATAAACGGACCGATACATACATTATTATTATGAATTATTTGCTATTTTGTTTAATTTTCGATGAAAATCTTGCAAATATATAGCGCCCCGAAATGCATTTTTATTTATCTCGCTTGTTTTGGCAATCAACGTTGCAGCGATGCGAACTTGCTTTTCGAGCTAGATAAAGCGTTTTTTGACGGCCTAAAAAGCTCATTTTAACTACTTAATGCCTTTCATAATGAAGCGATAAATTGGCGCTTTGTCCGTTGTCCTTTTTAGTGCTTTTAGCGTTTTATAACTACAACAGGCCATACGAGTATTAAATAAAAAAATCATGTGAGTCCGATAACAGGGAAGATGTGTAAACATCTAGTAATTAAAGATTTTTTTATGTCATGTTTTAAAATCAAACAGAAAGCGTCATCTATGTATCACTTATAGCAAAAACTGTTTCAGCTAATTCAACAACCCTTTGCTGTAAAACGTTAAAAATATCCAAATATAAACGTATATAAGTGATACATAGATGACGCTTTTAAAAAAGTGGCATAAAAAAACAATGTTATATCATAAATTTTTCACCAATACAATCATAAGTCACACAGCGTTATCTGCTTCAGCTCACACCGATATGAGTTACGCTGTTTTTGTGATTGTATTGTGAAATAGAAATTTACCCCCCTACGCGTATAGATGTTTACACATCAAAATGTTGAAGATGTTATAAATTTTATAAAAGAATTTTTAAAAGGTACAAAAAATCGAGAAATACGAATTAACCAGTTATTGGAAAAATCGGGACAGAGGTTATTTATTTTATGCTGAAATACTTAACCTCAAAAAGTCAGTCAATAAATATCTGTTTTTTATTTTTGTATAAAGTTTCATTAAAGATATATTGTCTCTCCCATAATCAAACACCGAAATTGAAAGGGCGTTCAGTGAAATACTTTTCTTTAATTATTTAATAGATATATTCGTTAATTATTTAATACATATTAAATATAGACTGAAAATGTAAAATTAATATTGTGCTAATTGTTAAAATTTCATACACTAAATAAAATTTTATATATAAACAGTTCTGTTTAAGGCCCATTTACACGATACCACTCAGCCGTATGATTTTTCGAAATAAAAATCAGATGAAATTTGTTCAGATGAACACTCTGTAATCATATAAAATTGTAACATTTGAAATATAGAGGGCTCTAAACACTTCTACCGTGTACTAAATATAGTTGACGAGCCTTCTTATTACTTACTTCACTTACAAACGAGTTAGTTAAGTCTTAGCTTTAGACAAGAAAGCAACTAAATAAATGAATTTGTAAATAAAAAGAAAACATTCTTCTTATTTTCGTTGACAATTGAGACTTGATTCTGGTCCTTCATCCTGAACACTTACAAAATTCATTTAGGCCATTTACACCATCAAACTCATGTCTTATGAAAACAGCTGTTTAGAATAACAAGCTTATTTATTTTGAAATTTATATTTTATTTCCACTTTCTTTGCTTTTGTTTATCTTTTTTTTAATATTACCAAAAAAAAAAACAACTGTGGTCCCATGAAAATGGCAAGTTTTTAGAAATGTTTCTAAAACCATCGGACTTCGAAAATAAAATCCTACAGACTGTCAATGTCATAACATAAGCTTTTTACATGATACGACTTTTTCATAATACTTGACTTACAAGGTGTGATAGTGTAAACTGGCCTTTAGTATTAGGACTGAAGAAAATGATGTTTTTATTCGAAAATTAACAGTTCTTATAAAAATTTTTTTGTCTTTTATATATTTTGTTGATATATAACAAAAAAAAAACATCAAAAGCTAGCGCTGTTTAGGGATTTTCGTTTTTTCTATTTTAACATCTTTTAGCGCTTTTTGGTTTACGGTTTTGCGCTTTTTGCTGTTAAAAAGTTGGCACCGCTGTTTACACGTCAGCTGATATACTACTTTTTTGCACCGTAAAATACTTACATGTCGTGTAATGTTATTGAAGCACTTCTTCTGTTATATACACGGAGCATTTCAGCTGACACATTTATAACAAGTAAGAAAATTATAGTTGGTCTAGACCGATACGATACCCTATACCATGCGTTTAGAGACCCTATCTCTCAGGCCCAACTAACTGGATATAGAAAATAAGCATAAACCAAATTTGAGTGGGATTTTTATTAATTTTTTCGGCTGCAGATATGAAAAAGTTCATATCGGATGCTATATCTATATGGGGACTAAGCCCAAAAATGGACCGATCCTGACCATGTTTGGTAAAGTCTCTTGTATTTTGCAAAAATATATACAAACAAAATTTGAGAAGAATCAGTGCAACATTTTTGTTTTTTGATAGATTTAGGTGAAGATCGGGAAGCAGCTCTATATGGGGCCTATGACTAAGAGTTGTCCAATAGGGATTATTTTTGGACTACTGATTAATGGATGTAATATATACATAAAAATCCAATTTGACTAAGATTTGTATGATAATTTGGATCTTATGGTAATATATGTTGATTTCATAGGGGTCATTTGTATGGGGGCTAGGTCTGAACATGAACCAATTCTCACCAATTTCAATAGCGTTCATCCCATGGCCGATAGAAGGTCAAATACCAAATTTCGTTAAAATATATTAATATTTGCGACCTGTAGTTTGATTACAATCTTTACATGGACACACAGACGGACGGACGGACGGACATCGTTAAATCGAATCAGATGGTGATTCTGATTCGATCGGTATAATTAAAGATGGGTGTAGGTCAAATATTTTTGGTTGTTACAAACAGCAGCACAAAGTCATTATACCCAAACCACATAGTGGTATAGGGTATAATTAACAAGTAAGAAAATTATAGTCGGTCTAGACCGACTATACGATACCCTATACCATGCGTTCACAGACCCTATCTCTTAGGCCCAACTAACCGGACATAGAAAATAAGCAAAAATCAAATTTGAGTGGGATTTTTATTAATTTTTTTGGCTGCAGATATGAAAAAGTTCATATCGGATGCTATATCTATATGGGGACTAGGTCCAAAAATGGACCGATCCTGATCATGTTTGGTAAAGTCTCTTGTATTTTGCAAAAATATATACAAACAAAATCTGAGAAGAATCAGTGCAATATTTTTGTTTTTTAATAGATTTAAGTGAAGATCGGGAAGCAGCTCTATATGGGGCCAAAGGGATCATTTTTGGACTGCTCATTAACGGACGTAATGAACGCATACAAAACCCAATTTGAGTAAGATCTATACGACAATTTGGATGTTATGGCAATTTATGTCGATTTCATAGGGGTAATTTGTATGGGGGCTAGGTCTGAACATGGACCGATTCTCACCAATTTCAATAGCGTTCATCCCATGGCCGATAAAAGCTTATATACCAAATTTCGTCAAAATATATTCATATTTGCGACCTGCAGTTTGATTACAAGGTTTACATGGACACACAGACGGACGGACGGACGGACGGACATTGTTAAATCAACTCAGAAAGTGATTCTGATTCGATCGGTATAATTAAAGGGTCTAGGTCAAATATTTTTGGTTGTTACAAACAGCAGCACAAAGTCATTATACCCAAACCACATAGTGGTATAGGGTATAAAAATATATTATTAAAGATGTTTCTAAAATGCCTTTTGAAGATATTTTATAAATTACTTTTACATTCATATTCTTGCATTTTACTCTTATTTAAATTATTTTTAGCTTTAAATTTGTTTCATACAAAAATAGGTGAGAGATAAACTTTGAACCGCAATTTAAATGCAACCATGCAATTTGAATAAAAATTTATACTTGAAGGAGCATGACATAACAAGATTTATAAAAAAAAGTGCGTCATATTGCAATGTTTTGCGTTAAAACACATGAGTCAAACCCCCTTTTGCCTTTTCTAATTAAAGTTCATTTTCTATGATGCATTTTCGAATAAGTGTGTGTGCGTGTGTTTTTTCGTACATAACTTTTATGATGTGAGTGCATACATAAACTTGACAATATGTGACATGTGTGGTGTAAAAAATAAATTATAAAAAAAATCTTTACACAACAAGTGTATTTTATGAATAACATGCATGCGTATTTTGTGATATAAATTTTGTTGAGATTTTTCATTTCACACTTAACGCATTAAAAGCACAGTTCCCCATTTTCGGTTTTATGGCCTACACAGGCTGGAATGGCAGATCAATTCAACAACAAAAAAACATCTGCATATATTATGGGTATTCATGGCAGAGATGACAACTATTTTGTTTTGTAATATTTTATTTTAAATCGCAATTTTATTAATATTTAAGTTAATCTTAGCAACTGATTGATAAAAAAAAATATTTCTACAATTACTTCTTACACATTTGCAAATATTTAAGTGAACTTCCCTTTTTAAAATGTTGACATTTGTTTAATTTTTTATGACGAGATTGTTCCCATTTGTTGGCGTTGCACTCATCATCCTCGTCATCGTCATTAACACCACCATTGTTTCATTTCAAAAAAATGAAAAGTAGAGCAGAGTATGAAGTTTGTATTTACATAATTTGTATTTTTTTTCTTTTAGCGCAGTTAAAATGCATTATTTATATAACTTTTGTTTTCTTTTCAATGTACTATATTTATGTATGTATATACGTGTATGTATTTATTTGAAAGTCTACTTATACTTTTAAAAGCATGATTGTTTGAATTTCATCTGTTGTATTTTTCAAAAGTAACTCACTTTTATGGCATTGTACTGAATACTGAATACTGAATACGGAATTCATATAAAAAATTGAAAAAGAATCTAAAAAGTTCACGAACTCAGTTTGGATTCATAATCTTTATATATATAATTGTTAGTATGTTTTTTTTGTAACGAACTGGAACCGTAAGAGCTATCGAGCTAAGATTTACAAAAAAAAGGTTTGATTCGAGCTTTTCAGTTTTTTTTAATGTGCAGGACCATGCATGACATGTTTTAAGTACTATGATAGCGAGAATTCTTAAACTTTAAGTGAGTTCAATAGTTAAAAATATTCGCAGTTAAGCCTAAAATGGGTGGGTTTTAACAAAAGGCCTTGGCACCTTCCATAAAAAATCAAATATTTAGAGTACTACCATAGAGGGAGCTTTGAAACTTTTTGCTTTTTCATAATGCAAGGAGCTGAAGCAAAAATGTGCGAACCACTTCTATTCAAAGTAAAATATATGTAGTTGAAAATTGTGTGAGCCTTGAAGCTTGTACGAGTCAATACATTATTAATGTGAGTTGTAATCAATAGTTGGTATCAGACTAATGGGCATAGTACTGCCCTTACAAGGTCAATATACTAAATGGAGTGAAAAGTACGTGGCCTAAGATAGAGATGGCGTGACAAGTGCAATTTATTCTATTTATTCCGTAGGGCCAACTGTTAGAAAAATGCGTAAAAACTTCATAACATTTCATTGATTAGAAAAAAGTTACCGCTATAAACATGATGCCGCTTTTAACATTGTTTTTTGGTGGGTAAAAGCCACCAAAGAAAGGATTGATAAACATTATGGTGATCTACGCCGTCATATTCAATGATCAAAAGGCAGTATTCCAAATTCAAACGTGGTCGTACGAGCACATATGGTGCAGACCATTCTGGTCATCCAAATGAGCCAGTTATCGAAGAAAACGTAAGAAAAGTGCATGAGGTTGTATTGGATGATCGAAAATTAAAGTAAGTGAGGTTTCTGGCATCATAAAAAAGCTTTCTGCTCGAAGGGTGCCGCGATTTTAAGCAGCTGAATAAAAACTGAAACGTATTCATGATTCAAAGTATGCCTTGAAGATATTTGAAGTAAACTCAACCGAATTTCTATGTTGATTTGTAACAATGGATGAGACATGGATTTTATTACTTGGAGAAAAGAAAAATAATATCTGGCAAGTACTATGTTGAATTTTTGCAGGGATTGGGTGAATAAATTAAGAACAAACGACCCCACTTAAAAAAGAAAAAAATCTTGTACCATCACGACAATTCATTGGTGTATTCATTGGCTTTGAGTTCCGAAAATTGAAGTCTTTACATTACGAATTGCTTGCAAACAACCTGTATTCTGTAGATCTGGCGCCCAGCGATTGTTCCCAAACTTGAAAAGTTGAAAAAATCGGGTATTAAGATGTTAGACGAAGTGTATTTCACTTAACGGAGATTACGTTGAAGAATAAAATTGATTTTAACCCAAAAACCTGCTTTTTCATTGTTAGGCCACGTACTTTTGGCTCCATGTAGTATAAGTGGTCAATATATTATTAATTTAATTGAAACAATATTGTTGTTTAAATAACGGGTTAATTAAAATTCACACACCATTTACGAATGTACGCCAAAGCAAACAAAGTTGGACTAAATCCGCTAGTTGCAATACACACAGTGGGTGAGACAATACATTAAATTTTAAATTTGCCAAATTTTTATACCCTATACCACTATGTGGTTTGGGTATAATGACTTTGTGCTGCTGTTTGTAACTACTAAAAATATTTGACCTAGACCCATCTTCTATTATACTGATCGAACTAGAATAACTAACTGATTCGATATAACGATGTCCCTCCGTCCGTCCGTCCGTCTGTGTGTCCATGTAAACTTTGTAATCAAACTGCAGGTCGCAAATATGAATATATATTGATGGAATTTGGTACATAAGCTTCTGTCGGCCATAGGGTGAATGCTATTGAAAGTGGTGAGAATCGGTCCATGTTCAGACCTAGCCCCCATACAAATGACCCCTATGAAATCGACATAAATTGCCATAAGATCAAAATTGTCATATAGATCTTGCTCAAATTGGGTTTGTATGCGTTTATTACATCCAATAATGTGTAGTCCAAAAATGATCCCTATGGGACAACTTTTAGTCATAGGCCCCATATAGAGCTGCTTTCCAATCTTCACTTAAATCTATCAAAACAAAAATATTGCACTGATTCTTCTCAAATTTTGTTTGTATATATTTTTGCAAAATACAAGAGACTTTAACAAACATAGTTAGGATCGGTCCATTTTTGGGCCTAGTCCCCATATAGATAAAACATCCGATATGAACTTTTTCATATCTGCAGCCAAAAAAATTAATAAAAATCCCACTCAAATTTGGTTTATTTTTATTTTCTATGTCCAGTTAGTTGGGCCTATAATATAGGGTCTATAAACGCATGGTATATGGTATCATATAGTCGGTCTAGGCCGACTATAATTTTCTTAATTGTTTTTTTTAATAATTTCGCATTATGTCCCAAAATTATGTTTTTTTTTTTTTGTTTTGCCAAATCACTCTTTGGTGTGTTGTCTATCGAAAGATAAGAAACTTGTTACAAAAAATACAAAATATTGGAAACTTTATTTAAGAATGTGTATAAAAACTTAACCGTTATTTAAATATTTATAGTTTCTGACCTTTTCTTTCAACTGTTTCTTAAAAACAATTGTATTTTTCAATTATTACAAAATAACGGTAAGAATGAAGTTTTGTGAAGAGTTACAAACCAGAACACTACTGATGGTTTTAAAGAAAAGAAAATGTGCCAGCATTATTTAATTCATAATCCATATTTTCAAAAATTATCAAGAAATATTGCGAACGAGGATCGGTGATGACACAACCTTCAGGCGGCAGGTCCCGTAAAACGAGTAAAAGATGGGTAATTTAATAACAAGAGCAACGAGCAGCTCTTCGTTGTTATCGTCCTGTGAATCGTCTGGCTCGCATAAATTTTGGTAAAGAACACATGGACTGCTCAAGATGCAATTGGAATGTTGTTTTTTTTTTCAGATGAGTGCAAGTTAAATTAAAGAGACCATGACGGTAGAATGTTTGTATGACCACCAAAGGGTTTTTCGAAACCCAAAATATATAAATAAAAGTGTTAAGTTTTAAGGTGGCAATATTTTGTTTTGGGGTTGGATTTTGGGCCAAATATAACTGGAATTGGATACAGGCTAAGTCTAAAGGATGTAATGTATCCACATGCAGAGGAAAATATGCTCCTGCTCTCGAAAATTCCAACATGACTACCCAAAATACTCCTCCAAAGTTGTAACTGAATTGATACAACATAAAGCTAAATCCCAGATCTTAAGCCAATAGAAAATATATGGGACATAATAGATCGAAAAACACGGCATGATCTGATAGAGCAGTTAATTCGGAGTGGCAAAAAAATGTCAATAACTATCATTATGAAGAAGTACTACAAAATAGCGGATACCCAATAGGAAATATTGGAAAAGTTTTCAATTATTGTATAGTAAAGATTTCCATTGTTTTGTCAACAGCAGAAAAACTAATAACCTTGAGTTTTGTTGTTTTTTAGTTAAGCTATTTTACGTTAATATTTTTTTATTTTTTAAATTAATAAAACATCTAAATTTTCAAACGAGTTTTTAATTTTTTGATCCAAATTTTTGGTATTGACCGTTCAAGTCGTCAAAAATGTATTTTGTTTCAAGTTTCTATTGTATTGTTACTCACTCTATATATTGTACATATATAATAAAAATCATTACATTCTCTGGGGATAAGGAACATAAAATCTAACGTTTTCTAGCTTACAAAATATATGCATTTTTTGAATAAATTGTCTTTTATTAGTTAGGGCTCATATATGACACCAAGTCCAAAAAGGGTTAAAGGGGTCATGTTATTTTTTTCCCCGAAACCCTAGGCTATTGAGATAAAATATAACATTTAAAAGTAGAAAAGTGATTAATTTTTGATATAAAATATTTAGAAAGAGTACATTTACTGAATATTTCACAAACATATACTTTTTCTCGGAATCCGCAAAAAAACCCGTGTCAAAAAAATTCTGGCAGAGGAATTTACTTAAAAATTCACACAGCTTATCTCTTACATGTATTTCATAAAACCTTAGAGTGCCAGATCCATTTTTTTTATATATTGTTAAAAAAAATTTTTTAAACTTGAAAAATGAGTTTTCAAAATTTTATCAAAAAATTTTTCCATCTTTGGTCTCATTGCGCAATAGGTTAACAACGTGGTAATAAAACAATACTTCATGACTGAGTACTTCTAGGTATAGGACCAAAAAAAAAAAAATAATGGCTTTAATTAATTTCTTCAAGTTGAAAAATTTCACTCAAATTTCATGACATAGTGTTTTTTGGCACAAAAGTGGTCTTGGGCATTTGCTATTTCTTGGCGATTTTTTATTTTTTTATTTTGAAGCTATTTAGGTTTTTGAAAAGATAATTTAGCACTGATATCGATTCTTATAACTTCTTATAACAACTTCTCAAAAATTTAAATTTTCGAACGAAATTTTCGTAAAATCTGAAGAAAAAACGTCATATAAACACACTTCGGGTACTCTGGGCCCCACTAAGCACCAGAAGGCACATTTAAGACAACGCACATATTAAGAATTAAAAAAAAGCTTTGAACAGTAAATATATCTACCAATCTACAATTGGTAGTTTAAAAATCTGAAAAAATTCATCTAAATTACGATGTGAATTATTTTTATTTAATTCTAAGCTACAAGTTTAACTGTTTCTACGGCTACAGAATAATTAATTTCTATATAACGGGTGATTTTTTTGAGGTTAGGATTTTCATGCATTAGTATTTGACAGATCACGTGGGATTTCAGACATGGTGTCAAAGAGAAAGATGCTCAGTATGCTTTGACATTTCATCATGAATAGACTTACTAACGAGCAACGCTTGCAAATCATTGAATTTTATTACCAAAATCAGTGTTCGGTTCGAAATGTGTTTCGCGCTTTACGTCCGATTTATGGTCTACATAATCGACCAAGTGAGCAAACAATTAATGCGATTGTGACCAAGTTTCGCACTCAGTTTACTTTATTGGACATTAAACCAACCACACGAATGCGTACAGTGCGTACAGAAGAGAATATTGCGTCTGTTTCTGAGAGTGTTACTGAAGACCGTGAAATGTCGATTCGTCGCCGTTCGCAGCAATTGGGTTTGTGTTATTCGACCACATGGAAGATTTTACGCAAAGATCTTGGTGTAAAACCGTATAAAATACAGCTCGTGCAAGAACTGAAGCCGAACGATCTGCCACAACGTCTAATTTTCAGTGAATGGGCCCTAGAAAAGTTGGCAGAAAATCCGCTTTTTTATCGACAAATTTTGTTCAGCGATGAGGCTCATTTCTGGTTGAATGGCTTCGTAAATAAGCAAAATTGCCGTATTTGGAGTGAAGAGCAACCAGAAGCCGTTCAAGAACTGCCCATGCATCCCGAAAAATGCACTGTTTGGTGTGGTTTGTACGCTGGTGGAATCATTGGACCGTATTTTTTCAAAGATGCTGTTGGACGCAACGTTACGGTGAATGGCGATCGCTATCGTTCGATGCTAACAAACTTTTTGTTGCCAAAAATGGAAGAACTGAACTTGGTTGACATGTGGTTTCAACAAGATGGCGCTACATGCCACACAGCTCGCGATTCTATGGCCATTTTGAGGGAAAACTTCGGAGAACAATTCATCTCAAGAAATGGACCGGTAAGTTGGCCACCAAGATCATGCGATTTGACGCCTTTAGACTATTTTTTGTGGGGCTACGTCAAGTCTAAAGTCTACAGAAATAAGCCAGCAACTATTCCAGCTTTGGAAGACAACATTTGCGAAGAAATTCGGGCTATTCCGGCCGAAATGCTCGAAAAAGTTGCCCAAAATTGGACTTTCCGAATGGACCACCTAAGACGCAGCCGCGGTCAACATTTAAATGAAATTATCTTCAAAAAGTAAATGTCATGGACCAATCTAACGTTTCAAATAAAGAACCGATGAGATTTTGCAAATTTTATGCGTTTTTTTTTAAAAAAAAGTTATCAAGCTCTTAAAAAATCACCCGTTATCACAAATTTCTATTAGTTTTTTCTGAAGATTGGTTTTAATTTAAAATATGCTTTCTGAAATTTCAGTTAACCAAATTTAATGTTAAGAACATTAATGCATACAAAAAAAATCGACAACCGAATTGTTCTGAAGTTGAACAACTGTATTTTCGATTGTATTAACAGAATTTTGAAAGCAGATGATAATTTTCAATTGTTATAAAATCTATAATATTAATAGGTAAGGCGATTTCTTGTGACCGATGATTTGTTCCACAGTTTTTTTTCCCAATTTTGACCAATCATATCTTATTTGAAAGGAATTTCTTTTATTTTCTTTTTAATTGGTACTAACACATACATAAAATTATACAATGCTATGGGTGTGTTTAACAAATTTGTTAATATGTTTGTGAGTTTGCTTTCTTCATTCACAATAATAATTGTGTTTAATTGAAAAATAATTTTGGACATTAACGATTCACAATATTATATTAAAAAAGTATTGAATTGTGAATTATGTAAAATTGATTAGCATACATTTAGGGTCAATAATTATTTAAATGAAAAAATTAAATTTCCTAGAATTTGCACTCCAATTTCGAGGGCTAGGATCTCTTAGTATTTATTATTAGAACTCAAACGGTTAACATTTCACTTATTTTAATTGTTGGTACCTTAATATTTGTGACCATCATTTTATTTTAAAGATTTATATGGCCATACAGGACGGCATATGGACAGATGAATGTCGATATTTGAGAAGAATATTTTCAAACCAGTCAAAATGGCTGAACTGTTCGTTTTAGCGTGAAAATCCTTATAGCACAATTCTATATTCTCTTGAATATTTACAAATCACTCTCAATAACCACTGGTAATAATTAACAGCGGGAACTATAATTTAAGACTTTCACGATGTAATGACTTCATATTAGATAATTTTATGTAATATAAAATGATTCGAACGATTTTTAATTTAGATTTAAATCCAATTAAAAAAAATCCTTTAGTGTGGTAAGAATGCAGCTCTATTAAACACATGGGGCTTTGCTTTTTATCCCTCATATGGTGTAATATGAAAATGTTGACTTGTTTCTCAGTACACATGCTTTCAGTTCAATGTTTCCATATTCCAAATATAACCCCAGCAATAATTTATTACAAGCATTAATATGTCTCATAATCCCATATATTTCCGTTCAGATCAATAACATATTTTCTTTATAACTTTAATTAACAAAAAAAAAAAAAACAAAAAAATCATAAAAAAATAGTTATTTAGAGAAGAATATACAAAACTACCCCACAAAGCCACCACACCAGTGACCAATAAGTGTCACATTTATCTTTATATCTTAGCATTACATACGAGTGTATCTTTAAATTCGTCTCACATTTCGTTATATGTCAAAACAATCTGGTAAGTATTTTTTACGTCAAATATATGTATTTTTATAGATTTTATGGCAAGAGTATGCATTGATAAAAAAAAATATCGTTCACATTGCACCATGATGTTTTTTTATTTTATTTTGGCAAGTGGTAACATATTTTTGGAATATTTTCAATATACACTTGTGTATGTGGTCCGAATTTTAATTCGATGCAATGTATTTATTACTTTTGAAAAATCGAGACATACTTATTAATGTCTTAAAAATCAATTCACTAGTATACGTACATGAAATTTTACTCAAAAATGATTTCTAGCGAAAAAGAATTTACGTAAACAAAATTTAGTCAAAAAAATCATGGACAAATATTAAGGAAACCAACAATTTTCGATTTCGATATACTTCATAGGAGTATTTTTAGGGTTAACAAATTGAATGAATATATATAAAAAAGCTATTTATTATGAATGAAAGAACAGAATGCCCATTCACCGACCGACTTAATATATTATGCTACTTGTATAGTTAAAAGAAAATTGTAATTGCAGATGTATACCAATGACAACAACGACATAAGGAGAAGAAGAATCCATCAATGTATACATCTATACTAGAATGGAGCGACATAGCAATTTGTCAAATATTTCATCATCTCTACGTGGGATAAATGCAGAATAAATGCAAAAATAATAAACGTGAAATATAAGGTCAATCGGAGTTTATCTTCGCTGACCCCGCTCCCACTAAAGGTTACAAAAAAGGGATAATTTAAAAAAATGTTATTAAATAAATTCTTTTTTTAACGGATTGGATCATACTTGTTCATAATTGCATAGCTTTCAAGTAGTTATGTATTACACCATTATATCTGATTTACAATAAGTTCTTTTAAGAAAATTGCAAAGTGTGAAATTACTTTACATTACTCGATAAATTAAACTTTTAACCAGTTAACAAGTTTAAAGCAATTCAAAAATCCAAAATATATTTTAAAATTCTTTTGAGTGATTTAGCTATTATACATTTTTGGTAAATTTAACAAAATTTTAATGAAATTTTTTTAAAAAAAAACTAAAAACTATTACATATTTTGCAATGGATAGATCATTGCGTAATCAGGTTAAATTGAGTGAGCCATATCCTACACATAAATAGTTCAATCATCTAGAACAAAATTGTTAATCCTATAAAATTTTAAATTTTAAATTTTTTTAATTTATATTAATTTTTAAAATATTCAGTGCAAGTGGGGTACCCTAGAGATGAACTCCAACCTCCTTAAAGCTTTATATCTACGATATTAATAGGTAAGGCGATTTCTTGAGACCGGTGATTTGTAAAACAGTTTTCTCTTGATTTTGATCAAACTTATCTTATTTGAATGGTATTTCTTTTGAGCTGTCCACCAGATTTACAGATTTTTAAATTTTTACTTTTTTTTTGGAGTAAAATGCATTTAAATTTGCATTTATACAACGCTATGTGAGTGTTTATTAAGTTTGTTAATGTGTTTGGAAAAAAAAGAGTTTGTTTTCTTCATTCAAAATAATAATTCTGTTGAATTGATATTTTGGACATAAACCAATAACATTGACAAATAATTTTGGACATAAACCAATAACGCAATTGATATTTAAAAAGTGTTGTATTGTTAATTGGCTAAAATTGATTAGCATACCTCTAGGGTCTTATAAAATAATTTATCGAATGAAAAAATAAAATTTCCTAGAATTTGCACACGAATTTCGTGGGCTGGGTTCTGCTAGTATATATTAATTTTACAGTTATTTGTGCCAAAGATTAAAACCTCATACAAAGTCACTCCAGCATAATGTATGTATACGACTTAGGAACGTACATATAATAAAATAGGATATTAAAAAGAATAACTGAAGCCATAATAGCGAAACACATATGTAATGCAATGCGACTTCGCTAAACGCAATTCACTTAAGCGAGACAATTGTAAAAATTGAACTAGGTGCAGAGCCCGAGTCGATAATTTCATTTTGTCAAATACACTAATTTTAAACAGAACCATCTGGTTAAATTTAATTTTAAAAAAAGTTGCATTACCAACAATTAAATAATTGAAATAGTACAGTATCCAGGAATTGATTGCATTAATCGAGATGTCATTGTATTTAATAAATGAATGCCATCATTACTTATTTTCAACTTATATACATAAATACAGGGTAAGCTTAAATCACCATAAGGTTTAACAATTTAATAACTTTTCCGTATATCTATTTTTTTTTTTTTTTTTTATTTTCAACTTATATACATAAATACAGGGTGAGCTAAAAGTCACCATAAGGTTTAACAATTTAATAACTTTTGGGTATATCTATTTTTTTTTTTTTTTTCAGATTATAAAATATACAAAATGGGAAATTTTTCACACTAAGTATGGAAAATAATGTCACTTAAATGATCCCCGTTTTTAGCTTCGAAATGATGTGCTCGTTTTAGAGCAGTTTCCATAAAATTTCTGCAACAATGTTTTTTTGTTATTTCAAGCGACCCATAGTCGTTGACTCTTCATTCCTTTACCTAATCCTAAAAATGTTAGAGAAAAGTAAAAGCCTTTTAAAGATTTTCGTTCACCTCAATATTACAACATTTAACACTATCACTTGTAATTGTAACGTTAATCTTTTTTATGAAGTCTCTAATAGCTAAAGATTTAGATTAAAGCTGCAAAATTGAATTTAAAAATTTTTTTTTTATTATTACCCAACACTCAAGGGATGCAGTGGATTGTGCTGATTCAGAAAAATAGGCTGTGGGAAGGGGGAAAGAAGGAGCAGTGTTTTTGCTTATCTTATTCGATGTAACTATCAAGAAAGAATTATGTGGGGAGTTTATTCAACATGCGGCCAGTTCGACATATAAACATATTTTCTTTGCAATGCGTTGTGCGGCAAATAGCGGGTACAGCGAAGTAAAAGTCGGGCACTTGGATAGAGTTCGCTAATCTTAGAAGAACATTTACCATTGTTGTATCTATACAACAGTGTTACTAAAACTACATTCCGACTATGTTACAACAAGTCAATGGAAATCGATAACCTGCTGTCATTAATGAGCATCAATACCCTCCTTTGTACGCGGTTCAGTAGCTTTAAAATAGATTCTGAAGCTCACGCCCATATATGGGAGTTGTATACCATTTTTGTTCGGATGTAAGGAGAGAAGTGCTTTTTTCGACTCTTGAAAGTATAATCATTACAACGGACACCGTATTAAATTCTCATACCCATAATATAAAGTGTATTTGATTCCTCAATACCTATACCAACCATATGTACAATGTACTTGATTTTTATTAAGAAGAAATTTAGAAATACCTTTTGGCCTTCACTTCAATTCCATAATAAGTATCCTTCAGTTTATGCTTATTAATCGATCAAAATGAGAGTAAACTTTTGTTTTTAAACTTTTAGTTGTAACATAAGCGAACACATTTTTTCCCCCCGCCAAAAGCTTTAATATACATTATTATCATCATCCGGTTCTTTTTTATACCCTCCACTGAGCAGAGGGTATGTATCTGTTTGTCATTCCCTTTGTAACTCATCGAAAAAATAAATTTCGATTCCAGAAAGTGTATATATTCTCAATCCCTTTAACAATTCTTCGATATAGCGATGTTCGTATGTCCGTCTGTCTGTTGAAATCACGCTCATTCACAAAATATACCATTTGTTTGGGTAAAATTAGTATAATATTGTTTGTCCTTCTAGGCCCAATATCCGATGAATAACGTACGAAAATGTAAAGATACTCCAATAAAATTTCATACAACAAACTAAAAATAATTGAAAAAGTTTATACGTAATAGATATGTATCAGCAATGAATACACATGTTTGTTTGCTTGTTGTTTTTGTTTTATTTTTTGATTATATATGTGTACAAATAGTTTATCGATGAGAGTAAGAAAATAACCAAGCTGATTATACTCTTACTCTTAAACAAACAAATATGTAAATGTATGTATTAAAATTTTTTCTGATTGCACTTAATAATTTTTGTTGTCATATTTATTTTAAACTAGCAGATTCCAGCCCTCGAAATTCGAGTGCATATTCTAGGAAATTTTATTTTTTCATTAAATAAAGATCTTGAAGGTATGCTAATCAATTATAGCCAATTCACAAATCAACACAAAAAAACAAACTCATTTTTATTACAAACACATTAACAAATTTAATAAACACACACATAGCATTATATAATTTTATGTATATGTTAGAAGCAACTTTATATGCAATTTACTCAAAATAAAGGAAAAAATTTTAAAATCTGTAAATCTGCAAAATGGCTAAAAAGAAATACCTTTCAAATAATATAAGTTTGGTCAAAATCGGGATAAAACGGTAAAACAAAACATCGGTCAAGAAATCGGCTAGCCTATTAATATTATAGATATTATTGTAAAAAATTTAGACGTACTAATTCGAAATTTAGCCTTTTTTTGCCTCTTATTGGTGGAGCGTATCAAAGATTCGGCAAAGCCGGATTTAACACTCTTACTTGTTTTTATCTAGAACTATAATTTTTTTTAGCTGTTCTGGACTAAAATTGTATTTGTTTTTGCCAACGTTACATGTTTATTTCATTTCATTAACTAAATGTATATTTTCTTATAGTTATCGTTTTTGTTACTCCATTAACTTTTGATGCCTTTCAAGAAAATCTTGTTACCTTTATCATTGTGGCATTTTGTTTCAGCTTACTTCAGCTTTCCTGTGTAGCCTATATTAAGATGCTACTTGCCACTTTCTTCATAACTGTTGCTTTTCCACATAATCATTATATTCAGATAGTTAAGGAATTTTTAAGGTTGATTTATGTAGGATACTCATTTCTACCAAACACTTGTATACGAGTACAGATGTTTTTATACAGGTAACCCAAATTGCTGTTGTAAAAGTTTTAATTTAATTTTTTGGCAAAGTTAGCAAAAAACATAACTACGGCAAAAACAAACATAACATCATTAAATTATTCTCAAATTAACACTAACAAATGCTTATTTGTAGTAGCGAAAAAAAATGGAATTTTGATTGTTATTATGTGGGTTAGTAAATTCTTATTTGTTAAGACATCATTAGCAAAGGAAAATAATGTAATTACTAATATAAACTAAATATCAGGAGGTTTCACGCATAACGTTTTTTTCTTATTAATTTTTGCAAATCTTAAAATGGTATATACACTCCTATAGCCCAAAAGGTTTTGGGGTCTTGGGTTCTACTTTTCCGATGCAATAACTGGATATAGTAAATAATCATAAACGAAATTTTTGTACTATTGATATTAATTTGTGGAGTCAAAATGTTCATATCTAATGCTACTTTTATATGAGGACTAGCTCAAAAAATTAACCAATCATAGATCAAATATTTTTGGTAGTTATAAACATCAGCAGAATCTCAGTAATCCCTCACCAAACAGTGATATAGGAAATCAAAATATGGGCAGCAACAATTATTAGTTTAGGAGGTAAAAGTAAAAATTGAGTATATCCAAAGTCGAGGCTTCAATTGCTCGAGACCTTGGCTATAATTGGGCTAAAAAAGTTATAGATATTTCTCCAGTTATTGAGGATTAAACTTGGGAAATACTTAATATTTAATTTTGAGCTCATCAAAGTTGCCTTTAGATTAATAATTTCTACCGTAGATACTTTTCTTTAATAGTATTCTTCTGAAGTGATTTATCTGGTTTTGTTAAAGTAAAGCGGAAGAGAGCAACATACGTCTATATTAAGACTAAGAAATGAATTTTTTTACATCGTACCGATTTCAGTAAAGTTCTATTACTATAGTGCACATTATAGCAGATACTTAAAAGGACGAACAAAAATAATATTGAAAAGGTAAACATGTACAACATCAATTCGGGCAGATGTCAAGAGGGGTAATTCCGACAAAGAAAGCTAAGAGATTGGAAAAATTTTAATGAGGATATATAAAGTAGAAAAACTGTCATTATAACTATGGAACCTTCATATAAAAAATTTATATATAACTTATTACATATGACATGTATTCTTGTAAAGAAATGTATTTGCATGTATAAAAAAAAACACATTAAACGGTTTGAACTAGCTAACAGTTAAAAAATCAAAATTTTCTTAAAAGTAGTAAGCAAAGAAAAGTTCTCTTGTTAATTAAATATTTTAAAGTATAAATACACAATTTCCAAAGCATAATCAAATACCAAAGTGGTTTCAGAATTAAGTCATGTTTATTAGCAATATGCTTTTGGGAACAACAAAGGAAGGCCAAAATATATAACCAACCTAAGAGCACTTGAAAGCGGCTGTTACTCCAGCCAACAAAAAAAGAAAAATAGGAAACACAAGTAACAACAACCATTATCGAAGAAAAAAAAGTGGAAAGAGACTCATTATAAAAAGGATGCTTCACTAAACTACAACAGATACAACAAGAATTATAATATAAAACCAGTAGTCACCATAAAAACATGAAATTCAATGAACAAACTTTAAAAGAAGAAGAATACAACATTATGGTGCGAAAAATGGAAGTACTAATTAACCACAAAAGAACACTAATAACGAAAACAGACAATAGACAAAACAATATTGCGCTGCTGGAATTGAAACAGACTAAAAAAACAACCCATAAATGAATACCAAAACACAGCAGACGGAAACAGTGAAACATACAGGATGTATGGAAAATGACAGTAGCTAGGAAAGAGCCAACCGAACTGAAAGTAACTATAAGATATAATTGTCTGCTGGTACAAACAAAAAAAAAAGGATTTAAGCTTATTTTGGCAATAAAATGTAAGAATCAACAAACAATGCAACATCACCAGCCAAAATTTTAAATTTTTTTATTTTTTTAATTAAATGTTCATATAGTTATTCTACTGTATGCTGATTATGTATTCAGCCAATTAAAATTGTAAAAGTAGAAAAACCTAAAAGAAAGATGTTAATGTAAATATACGTCATTTAAGATAAAAAATCCAACTTAAATTTTCATTTATTTAACCTATCGCAGGCAGACATTGCTGATGGCACAAACCAACAAAGCACTGTTTGCCAATGTTTCAAAAATAAACACTGGTACAAAATTTATTTGGGACGCTGTGCCAACGTTTGAAATAAGTGCTTTGCCAGTATTAATTTTACAACACTTACATTAGCAGTAATTATGTAACAGAATCATGAAAGCTCTTTTATTAGGAAATGTTCTCGAATTAAATTAATTTCTATAATATTCATTATTTTTGCGAATGTTGTTTCTATTTAAATTTCTAATATTTTACAATCCCTTTTCTCTTTATCAAAATGGGACAAACTGGCTTTGTCAAAGCATTTTTTAATTTAATTTGCCATCGTTTTTAAGTGTTACCATTAGCGGCCAGGCAAAACACATAAAAACTCACATTGCAATAGCTTTAAAGTACTTTGTTGCCCCTTTCATTCTCATTGAGAAGTTAAAAGAGCTAAGGGCATCACTTGTGAAAGGCTTTGTGAGCATTATGCCAATTGATTTCTAAATACTAGCAGAGCGCAGCACTCGAAATTCGAGTGATATTATTTTTATGTTTTAAGTTATGCTGCAAAAGAAGAAAATTTTATTTTCTCATTCAATAATTCTTTATATTTTAATTTTAAGAAACATGGTGCACATCTGTAAAGAAATACCTTTCAAATGGTATATTTTTATGTCAAAACCGTTTGGTAACTGAGAGGGTAGAAGATGGCACAAGAAATCGCCTTGCCTATTAATTTTATAATTTATTTTTCCCGAAATTCTTGTTAACGTTATTTTTAATCCTTGAATTTAATATTTCGTTTTCTCCATAAAGTGGCTTATAGCCAATATAGTACCCACAGGTAATGAATTTATACCCTATACCACATGTGGTTTGGGTATAATGACTTTGTGGTGCTGTTTGTAACTACCAAAAATATTTGACCTAGACTCATCTTTTATTATACCACTCGACTCAGAATCACTTTCTGAGTGGATTTAGTGATGTACGTCCGTCCGTCTGTGTGCCCATGTAAAGCTTGTAATCACACTACAGGTCGCAAATATGAATATTTTGTGATGAAATTTGGTATATAAGCTTTCATCGGATATGGAATGAACGCTGTTGAAATTGGCGAGAATCGGTCTATGTTCAGACCTAGTCCCCATACAAATGACCCCTATGAAATCGACATAAATTGCCATCAGATCCAAATTATCATATAGATCTCAGTCAAATTGGGTTTGTATGTGTTTATTATATCCATTAATCAGTAGTCCAAAATAGTTCCTAGAGGACAATTCTTAGTCATGGACCCCATATAGAGCTGCTTCCCAATCTTTTCTTAAATCTATTAAAAAAACAGAAATATTCCACAGATTTTTCTCAAATTTGTTTTATATATATTTTCTCAAAATATAAATGACTTTGCCAAATATGGTCAGGATCGGTCCATATTTCGACCTAGTCCCCATATAAATATTGAATCCGATATGAACTTTTTCATATCTGCAGCCAAAAAAATTAATATCAATGCCACTCAAATGTGGTTTATGCTTATATTCTATATCGAATTAGATGAACCGAAGAGAAAGGGTCCCTAAACCATGGTATAGGGTATCGTATAGTCGGTCTAGACCGACTATAATTTCTTACTTGTTTTAAATATGTTTTTAATCTTTTAGGCTTCAATACCCTACTTAAGAATTATGGGCCCAATGTTCTCAATGCTGGCATTCAAAACAGTAACGACAAAGTATTCTTCAAGTGTTAACGAATTAATTAATTGTTAAGTGTAAATGATAAGTAAAAGTTTTTGGCACTATCAACCCATTTATTTAATTTATAATTGTATGCCTGTATTTAGAAACGTGTACCCTGATACATAAAGCCAATACATAAAGAGATCTTTTGGCTAAGTAATGTGTCTGTGGTTATTGTCATATAACAATTGAGGTTTGGCATAGAAAACAAGATTTTTACAAAAAAGGGAAATAGTTTTGAATGCAATGGGTTTCAATGCTTTGTTAAGTTCTAAATGATAACATAAATATACGCTAGGATTAGAAGTTTTGAGTAATCTTTTTATAGAAACGATTGCAAACAGTTTGTAGAACTGGTTTTCTAAGACACCTTTTTAAAGTGTTGCCTGTAATTTAAATTTTTTTAAAACTATTTATTCTTGTTAGAAGTTTTTGGAATGCGTTATATTTTGTTAGGATTTTCTGTTAGAGTATTAGTTACGAAAACAATAAAACAAATTTAATATCTCAAATAATAATAAAACTAATTAACTATGCCACCAACAAAGCCAACAATACTTTTGCAACTAAAGTAAGTTTCGATGTTTTACTGTTCGAGGCACATATTTCATTTTTTTTTTTTGTTGGGTTTGTTATCAGAAGCTCACGAAAATTATAATGGATTTTTTATGTTGTATTATTTTAGGTCTAAGTAATAAAAATCATAAAAAATAATGAAAACAAAGTATTAGGTCTTAAGTCATAAAAAACTAACAAACCCCCATAAATACCACAATAAAAAAAACACCCCCTCATTCCCGCCATAAATAATAAAGAAACTGATGCTTAACTTATAGTTTCGGTTTCTCTACACCAAATGCATTTAATGCAAGTAATATGAATTTGTTGTTCCTTTTTTTCCTTTGAAAATATAAAGATATTAAGGCGCCATTTGTTTTAAAAATATAGATTGTCTTAGAATAGGCTAATTTTAACCATATTGAAGTTTATCTACAATACAAGTTTGTAATATTGTAAGCAGTATTATAGATTTTAAATTTTTTAGTATTATTTGTGTGAAGAAGGCGTTCTTTAAAAAGTAGATTTAAATTTGTGGCCCTTGATAATTTTCATATTTAGCTTTTAATTTGCTATAAGAGCCACACTTATGCACATACGTTTATTGTTTGTCCGTTTGACTCTAATCCTTATAAATGAAGGACATGTTGCAATCAAGTAAGCTTAACACACTGTTGCAAAAAAAACATACATTGAACATATTAACTCAAACTCCTCCACCTCATCCTCCTTTAGCACTTTAACTTTAAGGGTATCAAATGCGTGTGTTGTTAACATGAAGGATATGATTACTTAACATTTACTTTTAACTTAATATACCGTTAGACAAGAAGATGGAAGACCTGACTTTGCTTTAATATTTCATACAATAATATATTTTTTCTCATTATGTCACAACACAATATTTTAGTTACACCTTACGGAATTGCGTATTTGTTACAATTGTGGTGGATCATATTTTGTTTAGATATATTTACTTAAGTTTCTTTATTTTGGAAAATATGAAACGTGATTTGACTTGATAAAAATGTAAGTAAAAAATACATTTAATGGTCTACAAAATAAAATAAAGTAAATTCTGGTTTCAAAATTGTTTCTTTCTGCTTTGTACTTGCGAAAGACCAAAATATAAGAAAAATATTCGAATAACTTAATATGACAAATTTCGAATCAGAATGCAATTAGAAAAAAACGTTCGTTAAAGCGCTGGCAAAGCTCTTTGAAAGGCAATAAAGCAGGCCATGGACTGAATACAATTTTATTTAAACAATTTGTTCACATATTTTCATAAATTTCATGAAGTCATAAACTTAAATTTAAACAAAAATAACATCAATAAATACAATTAAAAATAACAATGTTAACTTTCCATACAAACCCAACCGAACACTGAGTGCAATATTTACAAACGTCAAGGCGCCAATAGAAAAGCAACAAAAGAACAACGTCGTGTAAGAAATAGGATGTAAGGGAAATGACAAACAGAGATGTGATCTAATTCACATAGGAACAACAAAGAGAGCTCTAGCTACACAAATGGGAGAGCATCAAATGGATATCGCCAAAAGAAAAGAGACAACAGCATTAGCACAACACATATTAAAAACCGGCACACAGCTGATTTCGAAAAAATCAAGATACTAGACAAGGAAAATATTGAAAGAAAAAAGTATACTAAAGAGTACTTATATATTCAGCAAAATATTCAACGAACCATGAATTTGAAAGAGGACACCAACAATATAAATACGAACTACAGAGTTGCCATTCAGTAACCTATGACATGTTAATGTGTGTTTAAAACTTCTAATTTTATGTTCATATATCTGTGGTTTTCTAGAATAAGCGCGTATGTCCATTTTTGTCAGTTTCGTGTTAACTTAAATGATTATTAAATTAATTTGCAGCACTATCGACGTACGTCAACCTACGTTTGATCGCTGACAAATTATTTTCTCAGAAAACGACACATAGCGACATACGTTGTTATTAATGAAAAAAAATGTAAAATAACTTTGGATTATTTTTCAGTTTATAACCACTTATAAAAACTTGTGTGTTTATTTCTGTTATTTTTTGTCACTATTATTCTTGATACGTTGTTATATTCTCAACCTAAGTCCCGTTAACTTTTTGTTGACAAACATTTATCAAGCAACAACAACTTATGTCTACATGGGTGGTTGCGTTGGTAGTTTTCTTTTTCAAAGAAAACGACTTTTGTCGACATAAGTTGTTTTTTCTGCACACACTTTAAGTGTTATTTACATATTGTTTTTTTTCGTCCTTCTCTAGGATCTATTCCTCTGAAGATTTTCGACTCCAAATTTTATATGAAGTATTTATTCCCCTTATCTACAGGACTGCTAAATAAAAAGCTCTAAAAACTTTATATCGAGCCCATAATTTCAAATATAACGTTTTTTGGCTGCCCTGAACATTTTGATTTTATGACATACGCGGTTATTCTAGAAAACCACAGATATGTATTATGTTAAATGTAATAACTACATTTTAAATGTAAAAATATATTGTAAGTTTTATGAAATATTTTTTTGTAAAATATAATATTTGTATAATTTTATTTCATAGACGATCCCCAGAAGATGTCGACAAAAAATCGACGAAACGTCGGGAAACGTAAGGAAAACACAAAAATCCAAATAAATTGGCCAAACACAAAAATAACATCAATTATATTTTTGTGTTCACTCCGTTCTCAGAGTCTTCAAAATGTCCTTCATCAAGATTTTAATAGTGGATAGTGTTTATTCTTCTTCAAATTGGTTTTTTATGAGGGCCCAATATCTTTCAAATGGCCGACATTTTGGGACATTTGGTGGATTTGTTTTATTTTTTTTTTTTTTTTGCTAACAAATTCAATATTATTTTATCAAAAAAAATTAAAGTTGTTGCAGCGTAACGAGCTAAAGCTACATGAGGTTAAAATAGAGTGGTTCAATTGTGGGTTTCCTAAAAGGACTTAATTTAGTTTAAAAGCACTCTTCTCCGTACACTTGTGCATTGTCAACCTAACTCCAGTTTCCTAAACTGGAGGTATATCTCCTATAGAGGTAAAATTTACGTCCAATTTTAAAATGTTTATTAAAATAATTTTTATTGATACCATTTCAAAGAAAAGGGTTTGCACATATGACAATACTTTGTTAGATGTATAGAATATTTTTATAGCCCCAATTTTTTTCCTGTAATAAAGGAGAAGTGTAATTAAGTAATTTCGAAAATAAAGGCAGTGTCATGTCTTTCACATTACAAAATACTTCTTTTCATTACAAATTTATTTTAGAATTCATTTTTCTTATATGCTTTATGAATAATCTAGCTCTTATATTAACTATAAACAACTGTTGTTTATTTATCATACAAACAACTTCAGTGCTTTTCTGTGTTTTACAAATATCCTCTAAAATTAAATCTGTTTATTTCCATGTCTGCCACTGCTTTTTGCCCCCAATTATTTATAACAACAAGAGTTTCTCACTTTTTCTAATGGTAAAGGCCGTCTGCATAATTTTGTATACATATTTTTATGAATAATGAAAAACTTTTATTGTATAATTTTGGATTAGAAAGATCACTGAATGTCATGTCTGTCACTATGGAATTAATCTTTTGTGATTTGGCAGTCTACAAATTTATTTTATTTATATTAATTACAATACAAAGTAAATTTGTATTCTAATTTGGGTCCAGGGATAACCCGGTGACAAAGACCTTTTGGCTGGGTTTTGTAGCGACAGAACAAAGCCTCTGGTGGGAATCGAACCCATGACCCCCGCATGATAAGCGAGCACTTTACCTACTTACTTACCGGGGCGATTAAAAATTACAAATTATAACAATGATATAAGCTCGGGCCAGCTGTTTGAAGACTTGTGTAAATCATTATGGAGAAAACTTTGTAGTTGCCTTTTTACTGGCCACTACTTTTAAAACAAAAAGTAATTTTATAAGTTATTCATTTTCTTCAGGATTGTAAAATTCAGAAGCTTAAATAAGAAAAATATTGAAATAAGTACTAATATTGTTGCAGTTAAATATATTTTAGATTTCCTATGATCTTTTTCAACAATTAATTATAACAAAAGAATTGCAAGTTTTGTAATACTAGTACTGGCAAAGCACTTTATACTAACGTTGTAAAAGTATCACAAAAAATTACTTTGTCAGTACTTTATTTTTGAACATTTGGTACACACTGATTTGGCACTGCTTTGCTTCTTCTACTATTAGCAATTTAATAATTCCACTACATTGTAATATCGTTTCGCTTAAGCTAGTTCAGAAACTCAATTGAAAAAATCTTTATATGTACACTTGCCAGAAAAAGTATTCGTACACTTGAAAATGAGAAATTTACGAACTTTTTACCTTTGACACATTTGAAATTTTACTTGTTTTTTCAACAAACATACAGAAAGTTTCATAAAAATGTAAAAATTTATGAGGCGAGTCCCAATAAAAAAGATCTCGGTGCTGACGAGAAAAATTTACATAGAGCTTAGAAATGAGGATAAATCTTTTCATGAAATTGCTCAGATCATGGGCAAAAGCCACTCCTCGGTACAGTACGTCATTGAAAACAGCATATTCACCAAATTAAATTTAGCCAAAACCACGTTCTGGTTGCCCCTGCAAACTATCTGAGCGTGAAAAGCGAACTATTTTGGCGTCAGTAAAACAGAATGCCAGAGTAATTGTTTCCCAATTTAGTACTAAAATCAAACAATCCAGGAAACACCGTTAGCAAAATATTAAAAAAAAATTTAACTATCATGGTCGTGGTAAACCTAGACAGCCATTCACTTCCGATGTCAATAGAAAAACGTATGGTTTTCGAAAATGAGTATGTAAATAAGGCAGTCTTATTTTTAAATGAATGCAAGTTTTGCATTTTTGGCACTAAAGGAAAAAACTTGGGCGAAAAAGTGGAACTGCATTAAATGAAGAAAATCATTCGCCAACGGTTAAACAGGGTAAATTTGGCATTATGGTGTGGGATTGCAGCAGCAAAGAGGTTGCTAAACTCGTATTTATTGAGTCTATAATCGAGCAGTCTTAATCCTGAAAAACAGAATTTTTCAGCACAGAACAACATCAAAGAAAATGCTAAAAAGCATTATTTTGGATGCGTGGGCAAAATGAGTAAAAAGGACACTTTAAAATTGGCTAAGTCGATGCCAAATCGGCTCACACATCTTCTTAAAGTCAAATGATATCTCTCAAGTTACTAAAACAAGCAATATTTAATGTAAATTTAGTTTCTATTTTTTTTTTCTTTTTTAATAAATATTTCAAATGTACGAAAAATTTGTTCTTATGATTCTCTTTGCTTTTTTACCTGAATTGAATTTTTTTAAGGCAATAAAACTTAAATACATCTATAATATTAAGAGGCAAGGCGATTTCTTGTTACCCATGTTAGTTTGTCAGTTTTAATCCTATTTTGACCAACCTTCCCTCATTTAAAAGGTATTTCTTTTTCACTGTCCACCAGACTTATTTATTTATTTTTTTTTTTTTTGAGTAAAATGCATTTAAAGTGTGTGTTTATTAAATTTGTTAATGTGTTTGCAAAAAGACCTGTGGTAAATTGAAAACTAAGGACAATAACGGCAATAAAAAGTGTTAAATTCACAATGGCTAAAATTAGGGTCATTATTAAATGAAAAAATAAAATTTCCTAGAATTTGCACTCGAACTTCGAGGGCTGGAATCTGCTAGTTTAAAAAAACATCATAATAATTTATCAGAAAAAAAAAAACAGTTCAGCTCAGTTAAGTTTTTCTTATTTTTTCCAAGTATGACTGTTTTAGTTCAGGCTTACATCTTCCAGTGAATTCTGTTGTGATTGTATTAACGTGAAATCTGTCCGTGCAGTCTTTGTACAAATTAAGCTTTAAGTTGGAATTTTTTTTACAAAATCCTTAATTTACTTTAAAAATAAAATAAGCTATACATACAATAATTAAGTAAACAGTTTGATTGATCTATAATACATCTTCAGCTCGCCCACATGACGTGCAAAGCTGCAAAATAATTGTTCTTTAAACAAAATTCCACTTCTAATGACTCTTACAAAATTTTTTGCAAAAAGATTATGGTTGTGTGTATGACTTTTGGACAGTTAAGTGGATTTGTATGTTGGTAACTGGCAAATCAAGTGCGATTGATTTATATTGAAGAGTAGTGTGTATGTGTGTGTGTGTATGTGTATGTGTGTTTTTCTTAAATTGTAATAAACGTAAGATATATCGAGTGCTACAAAGCTGCTGACCTGACAATCATCGTCATCATCATCATCTTCCATGCAATGTCATAAACATCATCATCAAAATCAATGAGTTTAGTTCATGTATACAGAGTGGGAGGGAGTTTCGTGTGTACGCATTAATTTTCGGCTACTGACAATAAGTATCTTAAATATACACCCACTTTTCAAAACATAAGATACTTATTGAGTGAACCAAACCGAATATAAGTACGTCTGTATATGTACTTGTATTGCTAGATACATGTATGAAAATAACCTAGAAAAAGCTTAAGTCGGTATAAATATATAAGTATTTACTATAGTCTACTTTCAGCTACCACAACAATTAAAATTTATTTCTTTTGTTTTGGTAAACATAAGACAAATCTTATCGAATCAAGTCTATATAAAAGAAAATAATTGCTTTGGTATTATTTTTGAAATCTTAATTTCTGATTATTCTTTCTCTGCATTTTGATTTCTATTTGTTGCCTTATTATTGTCTAACAAATAAAACATTGTGCTAAATGTACTTCAAATTAAATAAAATTTAGAGTGATATGCATAGAAAATCAAATTTTAAACGAAACAACAAAAACTTAATACTGAATGAGTAGATAACGCGATGTATGAACAAATGAATTTATCTCAACTCGCAGATCCCAGCCTTTCGAGTGCAATTTTATTTTTTCACCTAATAAATTATTTTATAATACCCTAAAGGTGTGCTAACCAATTTTATCCAATTCACAATTAAACACTTTTTAAATATCGATTGCGTTATTGGTTTATATTCAACACAACTGTTATTGTGAACGATTTATGTCCAAAATTATTTTTCAATTCATCACAATTATTATTGTGAATAAAGAAAATAAGCTCACAAATACATTAACAAATTTAATAAACACACACATAGCATTGTATAATTTTATGTATGTGTTAGCAGCAACTTTAAATGCATTTTACTCCAAAAAAAAGTGTTAAAATCTTTAAATCTGGTGGACAGCTAAAAAGAAATAGCTTTCAAATAACGTGCTTTTGATCAAAATCGGGAGAAAACTGTTGAACCAATCATCGGTCACAAGAAATCGCCTTACCTATTAATATTATAGATAATAACAAATGTACTTAATACATTGATGCTGCGAAGCATAAATTATGCTGCGAAGCATAAATTAAATATTTATAAGGAGAAAAAAGCAAAAGCCGCCTGCTTCTTTTCTAATATAGGTACGATGATCCAGAACAACCCGAACTGACGTATAGATGGCGGCAGTAGTTTGAAAAATATTACTTTGGTAAAAAGTGGCAACCCTATAAAATTAAATGTTTTAATTTTAAATACGCCACGTTGTTTAGTATTTTTTGGAGCAATCAAAAGTAAACGACCTCAGTGAATTTATAAACATGGAAAAAATTAGTCACCGATATTTAGTGTAATACTTCAATTTGAAAAGCTTCAGTCATACCAATATTAAACCCAAGCTAGACTCTACTCCAAAATATTCGGTGGCGAGGTTTAAGGGAGACCGCGGAAATAATATTTCCCAAATTTGATGAACTTTTTTCTTTATCAGATTTGGTTGTTCTAGGACCGCACACGTACCTTAGGCATTAAAAACAATTATTTTTTGAACATTTTAAAAGCGTTACCAAAAATAATAATAAAAACAAGTAAGAAAATTATAGTCGGTCTAGACCGACTATATGATACCCTACAACATGCGTTTAGAGACCCTATCTCTTCGGTCCAACTAATTGGATATAGCAAATAAGCATAAACCAAATTTGAGTGGCATTTTTATTAATTTTTTTCGCTGCAGATATGAAAAAGTTCATATCGGATACTATATTTATATGGGGACTAGGTCGAAAAATGGACCGATCCTGTCCATATATAGTAAAGTCACTTATACTGTGAAAAAATATATACAAACCAAATTTGAGAAAAACATGTGCAATAGTTTTGTTTTTTGATAGATTTAAGTGAAGATCGGGAAGCAGCTCTATATGGGGCCTATGACTAAGAATTTTCCTATAATGATTTTTTTTGAACTACAGATTAATGGATGTAATAAACACATACAAACCCAATTTGACTGAGATCTATATGATAATTTTGAACTTATGGCAATTTATGTCGATTTCATAGGGGTTATTTGTATGGGGACTAGGTCTGAACATGGACCGATTCTCACCAATTTCAATACCGTTCATCCCATGGCCGATGAATGCTTATATACCAAATTTTATCAAAATATATTCATATTTGCGACCTGTAGTTTGATTACAAATTTTACATGGACACACAGACAGACGGACGGACGGACGGAAGGACGGACATTGCTATTTCGACTCAAAAAGTGATTCTGAGTCGATCGGTTTAATTAAAGATGGGTCTGGGACGAATATTTTTGGTTGTTACAAACAGCAGCACAAAGTCATTATACCCAAACCACATAGTGGTATAGGGTATAAAAATAGGAATATGAATATTAAATTCCTGAAAAGCCGAAGGTCTAAATTATAAGAGCCGATGTTAATTTAGGCAATACGGTATGGGTTGGTAATTCTTAACACAACTACTTTTAAGTGTGCTAAAATACCAGAAATGCCATAATTTATTTTTTTCTGCTTTACGTCTTTATTAGCCTTTATTTGTTCGATTATACAAATTTTTATATTTTCGTAAAATGAAAAATTCATAAAATTCTGAATTTTAAGATTTTCTTAATGCGACTAAAAGAAGTAAATAAAAAAAATTAAATGCTTAATGGGTTAAAAAGAGTCGAACAAGACATAAAAACTAATCCAACTAAATCTGAACAACATTTTTTTAATTAAAATTTAATTAAACTGTAAAACATTGAACTTTCAATAACCAACAACAGAGCTATAATTTAAAATGTTAATATTCATCAAGTTATTAAAAAAGCTTATTTATTTCAACTATTTCAATCTATAACGTAAATAGAATTCAAAAAATCTGCAAAAATATTTTTAAATGCTTTCGTTCATTATTATTTAATTATGACCGAGCCCTTATCGAAAACTGAAAAAAATTTTAATATTTCCATTAATGCAAACAATGCAGACGCTTCATATTGTCACTGCTTTCAGCAACTTGATTGTTAGTCTATTCCAGCTATTAGAGAATCCCGCATATTTTGCAGATTTTGTTATCATAATTTCGTGGTTATTTAGTAGAACCATGTTGCTGTTACTGGTTGATGCTACATATCCTTTAGATGATGCCATATAGCAGCAATTAACCTTATGTATGATGAGTCATACATACATACATACATACACACACACATACATACATACATACATACATACATACATAGATAATACATAGATACATAGGCTCATACAGCATGAAGTTTTTACATGAGTTGTAATAGGCTTTTCAGCTTTACCATCAACATAATCATCAGCATCATCAGAACCATCATATTGAATACACATGAACCCATATAAAACGCATACACTTACACATTATTATTGTTCCTATGAAACCGTTGTTGTATCGTTAGGAAAATTGTGTATTGTTTTTAAACTGTGTGTAAAGTCAAATCATATCGAAAAATCAGGAATTAATTAAAGACCATGGTTTTAACACTAATTTAATTACTGATGCAAAAAGATGCAAAAGGTAAAAGGCCAACATCGGCTTAGCAAAATGTTTTAATGTTAACGAAAAACAATAATAGTCTTTAACAGTTTAAGTAATTTTCCACTTTTGTTTTATATAAATTAAAGCTAAATTTTTTTGTTTAATTTTATTTAAGTTACATACATATTCTGAAAATATGCAAATTTGTTGTTATCCTTGCTGTCGCCTCTATTAAAGAATTAGAATCTTCAAAAGAAGTTAAGTTTCTCCATTTCTGTTTGCGGTCCAATCAATAACTATTTGTAACCATACAAAGTACAGATATAATGTTATCGAATATTAAAGCAAATTTGCTATTTTGATTTAGTTATAAACAAATCTTAGCAACGGCACTAAAAGCCAACTATGTCTTGCAAAATATTGGTGGTGAATATGGAAAAGCAGTTTATAACGAATTGCTTGTGCCCGTACTTCTGTAATTCTACTTTTTTTTTGTATCAAAAACATGACTAGACTCCAAGGTAATAAATAATAAATTTCCAAATTATGATTCCTCACCTTGGTTGACCAGTCATGAGGCTACTTTGGTATAAGGTGCGTTTCATAACTATAAAGTCATTAAATTTTTTACTATATATTCAAAAATGAAAACAGTAATTAAAAATTATCTTTGACTAACTTTATTCAATAACAGTTACTAAACTACAAGTGTGTCACAATTATAAGGTTACCAAGGTCTTTTGACGAAATGTAAAGAATTAATAGGCTATGCGATTTCTTGTGACATCTCCTAAACTCTCAGTTACGAAGCGATTTTAACAAAACATATACAATTTGAAAGGTATTTCTTTACAGATGTGCACCATGTTTTTTTAAAATAAAAATTGGGTCAGTTTTTGGTTCATTTCGAGTTGCTACTAACACATACACATAATACATATTTGAGCTATAGAATGATATGTGTATGTGTTTTAATTTGTTAATTTGAATTGTGGCTAAAATTGATTAGCATACCTTTAGGCTCTTATAAAATTATTTATTAACAAACCCATTTATATATCTTCTATTTTTTTTAAATGGTGTGTGGTAAAGAAGAAGAAAGCATATATTTCAAAAATTCATAACTGCACTGTATTCTTAATCGGACCGGTTTCTGGCATTTCAGCCTTCATCAGCGATTTATTGAACATTGTGATAATTGTTATGTTTTAATTGAATAGATTGTTTCTATATGAAAATCCTATCTTCTATTTAAATTCACAATTTAATGAATTATTGAATGAAAAAATAAAATTTCCTAGAATTTTCTTCTTTTGCAACATAATTTGAAATATAACAGATAATTGCACTCGAATTTCGAGTGCTGGACTCTGCTAGTGTAAAGAAATGCTTTTGGAAAACGGAATATTGTAAAAGTACACTCTCCTCAATTCGTTTTTCCATACTTCCAACAAGACTGTTGACTGTTTTGGTTAATTTTTCGCCGTTCTTCCATTAGAGTGATTATTAAACTCGTTGTGTCAAGATGCCCCACAAATTTTATATGGAGTTGAGCATGTCGACCACTGCAACACTGTTGTGTGCACTTCATCTGACAAGATGTTGTTTGAACTTCCAAGAACGCCTCAGCTGAGAGTTCCCCCAACCTATTATGCAAGACACGCAAGAAGTAGTTTTCAAATTCAACTTTTTTGTCGAAAAAATATACTAAAGTGGTTTGATTCGATTGAAACTGGGATTCCAAAGTCAATATACCCAACTGGTGTACATGTTTCTAACAGCAAAATTGCGTCTACCTTCCCTATGGAGCTTTTCTATCTTATGCATTTGTTTCTGCTTTTCAAATTCTATATTTTTGATACGTTTCGAAGTCCTCCAGATAGTTGCCTTTAACACATTTGCATTCACCAATGTCCTCAAGTCTATAAGTGATATGGACGAGTTGCTGGCTTTATTGTTCTTCTATAAATACATTGATAGTACAAAAAAGTTAATCTCTTACAGTCTGTACTCTTCACTAGCTGCCCAGTTTGTCTGGAAAGTTTTCTTACCTTACAGTCCGTCTGGATATATAGCAAAAAAAAAAAACTGAGTTACCTTGTACTTATAACACGTACCTTGTTATGACTCCTGAAAAATGTATTATCAAAATTTATTTTTAGTTTCAATAAAAAGGCAACGCATACTGGAAAATTGTAGTGCAAGTCCATATCATATTTATTTTTTGCAAAAGTTTGAAATTCACCTTTAATTCACTATAATAGTGAAAGCACTATAATAGTGAAAGATGAAAATAACTGCAGTAGATCTGGTTTAACTATAAGCCTAAAAATATTTTGGGATTATGCACCAGAAATATGAAGATTGTATCTTAAAAAATACAGTTGATATTACGATTCAAGAAAGAGTTCACGATCAGCCACAAATGAAGTCGTTTTCAACAGACTCCCTTACACCTCAGACCCATATGTGACAAGTATAAGAAAAGCACCAGTAAAAGTCGTAACAGATTTTCGTGAAGACACTTAAACATTTTAAAAGTTACTAAATTGTAAACTGACAAATTTGTATGAATGGTAAGATTGTTGTCTGTGCCTATAACGCTGTACAAAACTTTTATGGGGGTAAATAACTCCTCTGCCAGGGGAATGTACTAGGTCAGCATAGAAAAACTACCACAGCATCTGGTCCTGTGCGGATAGAGTAAAATTTTATTGACGTTTCAATTTGTCATTTATTTTGGCCAACACTGTTTGAAATAAGACGTAAAAGCAAGTGAAATGTTCTTTCGATCTAAATTTTGAGTTCGGATGCCTGCACCAGAATTTTAAGAGGCATTTTTCGTGGAATATTTTAACACTATATCTGCAATTTTCATGGGTCATTTTAGTCCTTCTTTCAAAAAATACCAAAAACATACCGTAAAATGAATGCTTAAAGATATTCATATTAATTTTTCAGCCAAATCGTCGATCGGATTTCGTTTTAACATAAAAATTGCGAAAATAATGAAAACTATAAGTTTTTGCTATGTTTTTGGCAAGTTAGTCCCAAGAAAATAAAGAAAAATGCATTCCAGTGGATATCTCATTGAAGCTTACGAGTTTTATTTCAACGAGCTAAATAACTAAGTAATTAATTAATAATTTCTTTAATAATTTAATCAGTATCGCAAAAGGTCGTAATTTTTTCGAAAACGACATAAAAATAAATCTGTAAATTAAAAACATTAAAAGGGGAATATCCTTGAAATTCTTTAATTTCATGTTTTGTCAATTTCAAAAAGGAAATAGAAATTGCCAGGAAAATGAAAAAAACCATCAAAATATTAATTAGCTCAGTGTAAAAGCATAAATTTAGAAAAATTCACCTAACATTGTTAAGGGACTGGGCCGCATGTGATAAAAAAAAGCATTAATATTTTCAGTAACTTAACATGACCGGATTACGTTCTCGTCTTCCACATCTCCTAGTAAAATTTTTTGCGGATCATATCCACAGAACATTTGAACTCATAAAACGCACGTTTGAGCATACTTTTTTGTTATTTATTGAAGAAGGATCTTCAATGACCTATGAAAGTTACAGATATAGGGTTAAAATGTTCTATGAAGAAATTCCTCTTAAAATTTATCTGAACTTATTTAATACAATGTTGACGAACAAATTAAAACTTTAAACGGCCATATAATTTGACTATCATATTGTCCCACAGTGTAAAATATAAAATAAAATATATATAAAATAAAACAAGTAAGAAAATTATAGTCGGTCTAGACCGACTATACGATACCCTATACCATGCGTTTAGAAACCCTATCTCTTAGGCCCAACTAACTGGACATAGAAAATAAGCAAAAACCAAAGTCTGATTTTTATTAATTTTTTTGGCTGAAGATATGAAAAAGTTCATATCGGATGCTATATCTATATGGGGACTAGGTCCAAAAATGGACCGATCCTGATTATGTTTACTAAAGTCTCTTGTATTTTGCAAAAATATATACAAACAAAATCTGGAAGAATCAGTGCAATATTTTTGTTTTTTAATAGATTTAAGTGAAGATCGGGAAGCAGCTCTATATGGGGCCAAAGGGATCATATTTGGACTACTCATTAATGGACGTAATGAACGCATACAAAACCCAATTTGAGTAAGATCTATATGACAATTTGAATCTTATGGCAATTTACGTCGATTTCATATGGGTTATTTGTATGGGGGCTAGGTCTGAACATGGACCGATTCTCACCAATTTCAATAGCGTTCATCCCATGGCAGATAAAAGCTTATATACCAAATTTCATCAAAATATATTCATATTTGCGACCTGCAGTTTGATTAAAAGCTTTACATGGACACACAGACGGACGGACGGACGGACGGGCGGACGGACGGACGGACATTGTTAAATCAACTCAGAAAGTGATTCTGATTCGATCGGTATAATTAAAGATGGGTCTAGGTCAAATATTTTTGGTTGTTACAAACAGCAGCACAAAGTCATTATACCGAAACCACATAGTGGTATAGGGTATATATATGTATGTATATTAAAGAAAGTATCTATAATATTCATAGGTAAGGCGATTTCTCGTGACCGATGTTTTGTTTCATCCCGATTTTGATCAAACGTATCTTCTTTTGAAAGGTACTTCTTTTTAGCTGTCCACCAGATTCACAGATTTAAAAATGTTTAATTTTTTTTGCAGTAAAATGCATTTAAAATTGCTGCTAACACATATATAAAATTATACAATGCTATGTGTGTGTTTATTAAACTTGTTAATGTTTTTGTAAAAAAAAGAGCTTGTTTTCTCTATTCACAATAATAATTGTGTTGAATTGAAAAATAATCTTGGACATAAACCAATAAATAACAAGTAAGAAAATTATAGTCGGTCTAGACCGACTATACGATACCCTGTACCATGCGTTTAGAAACCCTATCTCTTAGGCCCAACTAACTGGACATAGAAAATAAGCAAAAACCAAATTTGAGTGGGATTTTTATTAATTTTTTTGGCTGCAGATATAAAAAAGTTCATATTGGATGCTATATCTATAAAGGGGCTAGGTCCAAAAATGGACCGATCCTGATCATGTTTGGTAAAGTCTCTTGTATTTTTCAAAAATATGTACAAACAAAATTTGAGAAGAATCAGTGCAATATTTATACCCTATACCACTATGTGGTTTGGGTATAATGACTTTGTGCTGCTGTTTGTAACAACCAAAAATATTTGACCTAGACCCATCTTTAATTATACCGATCGAATCAGAATCACCTTCTGAGTTGATTTAACAATGTCCGTCCGTCCGTCCGTCTGTGTGTCCATGTAAACCTTGTAATCAAACTGCAGGTCGCAAATATGAACATATTTTGATGAAATTTGGTATATAAGCTTTCATCGGCCATGGGATGAAGGCTATTGAAATTGGTGAGAATCGGTCCATGTTCAGACCTAGCCCCCATACAAATTACCCCTATGAAATCGACATAAATTGCCATAATATCCAAATTGTCATATAGATCTTACTCAAATTGGGTTTGTACGCGTTCATTACATCCATTGATGAGTAGTCCAAAAATGATCCCTTTGACCCCATATAGAGCTGCTTCCCGATCTTCACTTAAATCTATTAAAAAACAAAAATATTGCACTGATTCTTCTCAAATTTTGTTTGTATATATTTTTGCAAAATACAAGAGACTTTACCAAACATGATCAGGATCGGTCCATTTTTGGACCAAGTCCCTATATAGATATAGCATCCGATATGAACTTTTTCATATCTGCAGCCAAAAAAATTAATAAAAATCCCACTCAAATTTGGTTTTTGCTTATTTTCTATGTCCAGTTAGTTGGGCCTAAGAGATAGGGTCTCTAAACGCATGGTATAGGGTATCGTATAGTCGGTCTAGACCGACTATAATTTTCTTACTTGTTTTGTTTTTTAATTGATTTAACTGAAGATCGGGAAGCAGCTCTATATGGGGTCAAAGGGCTCATTTTTGGACTACTCATTAGTGGATGTATTGAACGCATACAAACCCAATTTGCGTAAGATCTATATGACAATTTGGATCTTATGGCAATTTATGTCGATTTCATATGGGTAATTTGTATGGGGGCTAGGTCTGAACATGGACCGATTCTCACCAATTTCAATAGCGTTCATCCCATGGCCGATAAAAGCTTATATACCAAATTTCATCAAAATATATTCATATTTGCGACCTGCAGTTTGATTACAAGCTTTACATGGACACACAGACGGACGGACGGACGGACGGACGGACGGACGGACGGACATTGTTAAATCAACTCAGAAAGTGATTCTGATTCGATCGGTATAATTAAAGATGGGTCTAGGTCAAATATTTTTGGGTGTTACAAACAGCAGCACAAAGTCATTATACCCAAACCACATAGTGGTATAGGGTATAATAATACTAAAAAAGTGAAAAAGTGTTGAATTGCGAATTGCATAAAATTGATTAGCGTACCTTTAGGGTCTTTATTAAATGAAAAATAAAATTTCTTAGAATTTGCACTCCAATTTCGAGGGCTGGTATCTGCTAGTACATATGAAATCATTTATTTTATTTTAATAAAATTCATATTTTAAATGCATTTTACAGCAATTCTTTTGTTTGAGTGTTATGAAAACGGCCAACATTTTCCATTGTACAATGGTCTTAACAATAAACAAGTAAGAAAATTATAGTCGGTCCAGACCGACTATACGATACCCTATACCATGCGTTTAGATACCCTATCTCTCAGCCCAACTAACTGGATATAGAAAATAAGCATAAACCAAATTTGTGTGGCATTTTTATAAATTTTTTCGGCTGCAGAGATGAAAAAGTTCATATCGGATGCTATATCTATATGGGGACTAGTCCCAAAAATGGACCGATCCTGACCATGTTTAGTAAAGTCTCTTGTATTTTGCAAAAATATATACAAACAAAATTTGAGAAGAATCAGTGCAATATTTTTGTTTTTTTGATAGATTTAAGTGAAGATCGGGAAGCAGCTCTATATGGTGCCTATGACTAAGAGTTGTCCAATAGGGATCATTTTTAGACTACTGATTAATGAATGTAATATATACATACTAACCCAATTTGACTAAGATTTGTATGATAATTTGGATCTTATGGCAATTTAAGTCGAATTCATAGGGGTCATTTGTATGGGGGCTAGGTCTGAACATGTACCGATTCTCACCAATTTCAATAGCGTTCATTCCATGGCCGATAAAAGATCAAATACCAAATTTCATCAAAATATATTCATATTTGCGACCTGCAGTTTGATTACAATCTTTACATGGACACACAGACGGACGGACGGACGGACGGACGGACATCGTTAAATCGAATCAGATAGTGATTCTGATTCGATCGGTATAATTAAAGATGGGTGTAGGTCAAATATTTTTTGTTGTTACAAACAGCAGCACAAAGTCATTATACCCAAACCACATAGTGGTATAGGGTATAAATAGGTCTTAGCAATCACAGGATAAGAAACTAAACAAAAATAGCAACTGATCTTTAAATAAAAATTGATTTTTGATGCAAGTTCTCAAACTAGAGTAACTTAGTATAGTCTTGCATGGAAACTATTGTACTAAATGCATTTTCTTTTCCTACAGACAGAAAAAATATTCACCAATCAAATTTTTCTAAAGCTTAACAACTGAAAATTTGATTATGGTGATAAAATATTTACCGTTAAGACATTATAATTGTTATTGACATCAACACATAAATTCGGTTATTCGTAATTCGGTTGCAAATAAATATAGTAGTCACAACGAATCCATTTTCTCGTGTGTATTTTTGAATTTCAGTTCTATTACAACGAACTACAGTTAGTTTTATATTTATATAATTTTTATATTTTTTTCTTAGATCCTATTCTAGAATACCTGCTAAGTGTTACATATCTAAAGAACAATTTATATATACCACCTCCAATAAAGCGTATTACAAATAAAACGTACAAAATGCTACCAAGCATTATTTACTTACAGCCACTTAAAATTGTAACATGTACGGAAGTTTAGAAACAAATTTTTTTGTTATTGTAAATGTTCGTTTATCATTTAAATACTTGCAACAGTAAGCATTTGTATGTGTACGTGTAAGTGTGTTTCTATATGACTATAGATGTATGTGTGAATGAATATAATTTCTAGGATTTAACCAGCTATGTGGTAGACCGCGTCGTTGCATATGCGTTTCATACACAACATTGTACCAACTACCAATAAATGGAGTATTTTAGAAATGCGTATTGCCAAAAAAACGAAAACAAACAGAGCAGTATGAAAATCTATGGATAAAACTAAAATTCTAATGTATGTATGATGTCTGTGGCAAAGGCATAAGTAAAGTTGGAAGTTGGATTATTTGTTTTTTTTTTGCAGTGTTTTTGTAGTAAAAATTTTTTGTGTCGATGTTGCCAAAACCGGATATAAGCATTTTGTTAACTACATGGTTTAAATACATACAAGAGGATATTTAAGTTACAAAACGTGGTTTACCAAACCACAAAAGGATTTTCTCTTAGCGGCAACAGCATCAACAGCCCAAACACAAGTATTTTCACCAAAAGTTTTACACTTCTATTCAATGTTTTCAACAATTGAATACAAAACCCGAAAATTCTCTCTAAAGTGATTTGTGATGTTTTGTTTGGGGAATACGCTGTACAGAGTTTTCCCAAAAGAAATAGAAAAAATATTATTAAATTATGTGTTAATATTTTGAGTAAGGGAAAATTTTCCGGAGATCCAAAAGCAAAAAACGCACTTAAACAAAATATTAAAAAGACTGCTGGAATGAAATTTTATTTGTATTTGAGATTTAAATTGTTTGTGCAAAGATTTAATATTAAAAAATTTGACGAGATGATGTTTTTTTATAATTTTGCTTTTGTGACGTGTAACAAAAGGCCAACATAAGCTGAAAGTTCAATAAATAATTGGCAGTGATAATAAAAATAATTAAAATTTTTTAAACTCTTTAATACTATTTATAATTTAATATTCATTACATTTAATAATTATATAAAATTCTTAACAACAATACATATTGAATAATAAACATTAAAGCAATATTAAATATATAAATATATATATTTTTGTATGTTTGTAAATGTATTGTTAATTTTAAATGTAAACTATTTTTAACACGTTTTTATCATTTCAATATCCATCATACACACAACAATGGCTGGTGCTTGTGTTATGGATGGCTTGTGATAATTTTTCTGTTAATGAAATCATCAATAGTCATACACTTAATTAAATATCGATCTGTAAATTCTTGTTGTAATTGTAAAATCCCATTAAATGAGAAAAAACCACACAAAAACTATTTACGATTACATTCAAATAAAGCTGTATGAGGGTATTCACAGTTGGTCAGTTATCAAAAGGAATTTTTTGGGTACCATCAGAGCTTTATAAAAGCTCAGAGTTACTCCCAACTGTTTAATAGCCAAAATTTAAATTTATATTAAAGATTAATTTTACTTAAAAAATATTTATATAAAAAACCAAAAATCAATTGTCAATTGATGCTAATTCCAGAAATAATTTATACTATATTTAATTATTTCAGTCACTAACACAAACTCAGAAACATTTCAATGAAATTAAATAATTCGATTATAATTCACAGTAAATAATGCAAATGTGTTCGTATTTATTACTCGTTCTATAAATATTAATGGTGAAAAAATATTGACCATATTTCTGACATTTGGATTAGCAGGGATGAGAAAGTCTTTCTGTTTGATTTAAATATAATTGAAAATAATCTATTGTTTTACATTATCAATTGTTAAGCTTATAAAAGTGAAAATTGCAAATAATTTACTGTTGGTCGAGATGAATGTTAGATGACCTAATAAATTGATTTTCCTAGACGACTATAAAAATCATAAAAAATAATGTGTTTCTGAAATAAAGACAGTCAGAAAAATGGGGTTGGATTCTATAATGGTAGCAAATAGACATAACGCCATGTATCGACATGTAGTACTAAATTCTAGGACCATAGGTTTTAAAAATAGCACTGTGGAATATTTTCGGGAGCTTTGCAAAAGAGAAATTGAGGAAAAAATAAAACTTTTTTGAAGATTGCAATCCATAAAATTAGTATAACTTGATTTTGACATGGATATATTCAGCCCAATTCTAAACAAAAATTCCGCATGAAATATCTCACTTCTCCCTTTTCTCCTATTATGAATAAAAATTCCTTCGGAAAAAAAATTCGATGGGAAAAAAGTAGTTATTCTCAATGTACTTGAATTTGGTTTCCTCCCTCAAAAAATTTCCCTTGCAAAACAGACGGGAGCTTATACAAAAATGTAAGAAGTAATCTGATAAAACAAAATTGAAATAAAAACATTATTATTTTATTTTTATTTACGTATGTAGGTTGAAGACCACAAATAAAGCCCAACTTCAATTCAGGCATTGATTGCGTTTTCCATAGATTCAGCCAGCGACTGACTTCTAGCAGTCGTTTAGCTATTTCGTTGTTGTTATTCTACACCAATTTCCTCCATAAGTGTTCGCATCATAGCTATGCTTTTCATGTTTGTATTTAATTTTTCTTTAAAATAAATTTATTTTCGTTTGCACCAGCAAAAAAAATAGAGAATTAGTTGTCAATAAGCAAAAGAACTGGGGTCGAATCATCGCATTCGATATCGAAATTTTTCGATCGAAATAATTTTTTTATTTTCCAAAATAAAATACTAAGAGTCTGACGATTGTCCGTCTTCTTTAAATAAGGAACTAAAATATGGCATTTCGATTGATTTTACTCGATATCGAATGCGACGATTTGCCCCCTGGCTTCGAAATTCGATGATGCCACTTATTCATTTTTTTGTTCACGCGGAATTTATAATAGGAGGATTTTTTCTCGAGAAAAGTAATTTCCGTGAGAAAGAAATTCCTTGAGAATATTTGTAATTGGGCTGATTAAAAAGAAATTATTTACTTAAGCCTTAGCTAAAATTTCCCTGAAGAATGAAATAAGAAATCATCAATGTTTCTCGAACAACAGCTGAAAAACTAAATATAAAACGTTATAAATTTGGCCTGAGAATGCCAAACCTTTCGGAATTTGTACGAGTACTATACATACATTCACCTTGCCAATTGATTAACATCTTGACGGTCTATGCATCAGTTTAATTTTTTTTTTCTCGTCCAGGCCGCTCTTCTCTAGATTCAAACTGTTTGTACCTCCTACAAAATTTTTTCCACATATTCTAGTCATCCTCAACGTTTATGCAGCAGAAATATCATTCTGCAAACAAAAATTTATGGAATTGCTTTCTTCAACAAAAGCTGATAATCGCCAACCTCACTTTTCCTTTAAAGAAGGAAATTGACATGAAAAAAATCGATAAATTCGCCACCTTTTCATTTCGATGCAGTATTATATGTATATGACCAGTCGTATGACTGAAGCATGCATACGAAATTATTCAGTAGAAGGAAATCTGGCCTAGTCGTAAGATTATACAAATACATAGAGTGGCAGTAGAGGTCGTTTCATTTTCCATATCGTAAACCACATAGTGTAGGGTATATATTACGAGAAAAAATTAACACTATAATTAAAAGCAATTGCCAGTCATTGGTATTAGCACAATTGATATCCAAATGATATGTGTGTCAATATGTAAATGACAATACAAACAAAAATATTAACACACACACACACAGCCATCCACTTGTTTGTAAATAATGTATTTGGTACTGCATACACGCACACACATACATAAATATAATTATATCTGAAACCATTTTTAACGGCTTGTCAGTTATATGGTTTATAATTGATTGGTTGGCTTATTTTTATATTATATATACATACCTATATATATATTTATATAACTGTACACAAATAAATGTATATAATTTCTGCTCCAACTTAATACAGATTTGTGTAATTTTAATGAAAATATGTGTGGCATACATTATTTTTACAACAGATTTGTTCTTCTATAATAAAAAAATATATATAAGCCAAACCAATATCTAGTAATTTAATATGATTTTTTTTTTATCATCACTGTCATCATCATTTTTTTTTTTTAACAAAATTGTCGTCGATGGTATAGTCGTTTTGATATCATTGTAAAGTTTTAATTTGAAAACAACTTTTTGACAGTTTTATTTGCTGTTTTTTTATGCAGACGTTCATATTCATAGGAATAGAACAGCAAACACACTCGAATTGCTGTGTTTCAAGCATTCGCAAATAAAAAATAAAAAAAAAACAAAGTAAAGAAAGAAATCTTTAATAAAGCACGCGTGTCATAAATGACAAGTTGCTAGTACACGAAACTGACAAGCAATCACCAACATGTCAATCATCAAAAAAACAAAAAACAAAAACTCTGATAATAAAAACTTTAAGTGAACAACCTTGTATGGAAAGAACTCAAACAAACATAACCTCATTCAACATACATACGATACAAAATGTTCTAATTTAAGATATCTGGAATAGTATCGGAAAATATGACAAATAATGCATATTTACTATTTGACAAGTTCAATTTCAAAAACTACACATAAACGCTGAAATATCTTTAACTTTTTTTCTCGTCATACGAGTAGATGATAATCATCACGTCACTACAGTTTTGTTGTCAAAAAAGAATGAACAAACAAAACAAAAGCAATTTTCTAAGACTGGTCATTAAAAAAGGAATAAAGACATTTTATACACTTCTCATATACATACATACAAACTCAACATAAAATGCTTTGTGGCTGTGTTTTTTTTTTTTTTCCATCCGCCGGAAGTGGTAGTGTTGCATATAGTAATGTGTTTAAACGGAAGTAATAGCATTGCTTCCTAATAATACTTACAACAAAACTATGTAGTACACATACAACGTACATATTAATGGTGCCCCAGATGGGAGTTGTGAGTGCACCATGGCTGAAATCTATAACCGTGACTACACACAAACTTGTTAACTTTCATGTTTATTTTAAATATACATTTTCTTATACTCGCTAAGTGTATGCGAAACAGCCTAGAACAGAGATGACCAATTGTTGTTGTAAAGAAAAACTTAAAGAACACTCTTCTTAAACGAATAGAACTTGTTTAAAAGAGAAAACGAAATAATTCTCAAGCAAGTCTAAAGTACTCTGGAGTTGTTGTGCCCAAGATGACATGATGAGTACATTTTGTTACTAAACATATCCTGCCCTCTTAAATTTTTCTATATTTCATGCATTATTAAAGTGTGGCCCCCTCTATCAAAAACAACCTGCCCAACGCTGCTTAAAGCCTTGAAAAGTCAAAAAGATAAAAAGGACACATATAAAAAGTAATCTTCGCTTTTGTCAAAAGATTTAATTTAGATATCGAAATCCAATTCATTATACACACTACTTATAAGCCCCCCCAAGACTTACGAAAAAGCTAACAAAATGATATTAAAACCAAGGCTAAAAACGTTGTAAGCAACAACAACAACAGACTATAATTTTTCCAGCCAACCACCCACCCTTATTGCAGCATCCCCCCTTTAAAGAAAACATTGGAATTTACCAAGAAGCTAGAATTTTTTGGTCATGCCACCCTTAAATATAATACGGTAGCTTATTTGCAACATAAGCCGCAAAAAATTTTAAAAATATGTCAATATAATGCGTATCGAATAAAGAACATCATGCATTTCCTTTTTTAACCCCACAACAATTTGGCCCCCTCTCAAAAAATTTTCAGAGTGTAGAAGTGATAATCAAAATTAAGTGATACTTTGTTGAAAGAAAACTTAAAATTATAAATAAATATTCTTATAAACATGAGAGTGACTCATACAAAGTTGTATTACGTCAAGTATTGCCTACTTTTAGGGTTGTTTACGAAGAGAAGTGAAAAAGTATTTGAAATTTTTGCCACACAAAAATTCCTAAAAACTTCTTAATGGTCAACTTCCATTGATTTTCAGCAGATAACACAAAAATTTTTTCAGACAAAATAGAAGACATCTACTTAAATCAAACATTCATAGGACTAATTCATAAAGATGACTGACTTAAATATTTAATTGGCATTAATTGTGGTCATCTTTTATATGCTTCATTATCATTGAATGGGAATAAATTTTACGAATAAAAATTAGAAACTAATGGCAATGAGAAATTTCAATAGATAAAATGAACAAATAAAAGTTTTAATTATACTTGAAATTATTAATACGAAATTTGGCGAAATGTATGAGAATATCCCAAATAGTCTGTAAGGCCAAAAATATTCCGCAATTAGTTATGATCTGCTAGAAGTGTATCAAATCGCATTCTCATGAAAAACGCATATTCATATTTGAACAAGTTAGAAAATTATAATCGGCCTAGACCGACTATACGATACCATATATGTACCATGCGTGTAGTGGGCCTTTCTCTTAGGTCCAACTAATTGGATATAGGATATAAGCAAAGATAAATTATAATTTTTAGATATGAAAAAGTTAATAGCAGATACGAAAAATTAAACAATCCTTATCATATATGGTAAAAACAAATTCCATAGTGACACTCACAGATATTTCTAATCCAATATTATACATAAAAATTACAAAATATTTACCATTGGATAAAGTGAGAAGGTATTATTATTATTAATAATTGGGGAGGCAAAAAGCAGTCGTGACAGACATGACAATAAATAGACATCATTTTAGAGGATACAGAAATATACAACTGTTTGTAGTAAATATAAATATATTAATAAAGAATATAAAAAATATTAATTCTAAAATAAATTATAGTAAATAGGAGTATTTTGTAATGTGACAGATATGACACTGTTTTTATTTTCAAAATTACTTAACTACACTTTTCCTTTCTTATTGGCAAATTAGGGGCTATAAAAATATCCAAATATCTTTTTCTTTGAAACTGTACAAAAAAAAAATGAAATAAAAAAAGTTAATAATAGACGTAAGGTTGACTGTTGCATGGAATTACCTAAAGTCATTTGATTTTTGTTCAAACATATAAAAACCAAATTTGAGAAAAATATTTGCAATATTTCTGTTTTTTGATAGATTTAAGTGAAGATCGGGAAGCAGCTTTATGTGAGGGCTATGACAAAGAATTGTTCTATCGGGTTTATTTTGTAATTACTGATAAATGGATGTATTAAACATACACAAACCCAAATTGACCGAAATCTATATGAAATTTTGGATATTATGTCAATATAAGTCGATCTGGTATTGGTCATTTGTATGGGCACTAGGTCTGTACATGAAACGATTTTCATCAATTTCAATAGCGCTCATTCTATGGCCGATAGAAGTTGATATACTTCTTTCATCAACGTATATTCATATTCGCGTATATTTATATTCAGCACACAGACCGACGGGCGGACGGACAGACGGTATAATAAATGATGGGTCCGAGTCAAATAATTTTGGATGTTACAAACATCAGCATAAACTCATTATACCCTGGCCACATAGTGCAATAGGATATATATGTGACGATGTGATATACACTGATTTTAGTAAAGCTTTTCATAGCGTGGATCACAATATTTTTCTTCTCAATCTAAGACTCATTGGCATGCATGAACCTATTATTTTGTGGATTGAATCTTACGTTTAAAAACCAAAGACTCATGTTTCACAATATTGAATCTAAGATTGTAAGTGTTAACTCTGACATATATGGTAAAATTACTCTTCAATGTGAGCTTGATTTGTTAGTTGAAAGCCGTAATGGGAGCTTGGTGGAACTGAGTCTGAAGAAATGTAAACACATGGTATTTTACAGAGGGGGCTAATTTCTGACGAGTATTGCATTAATGGATTAGTATTGGATACCGTACAAACTTTTCTGGATCTTGGTGTACTTATGGATAGGAAAATTGACTTCATTGATCATATTAGTATTTTTATTAAGGCAAGAACTAGTCTTGGTTTTGTTGAAAGATGGGCTAAGGAGTTTTCTGATCCATATATTAGCAAACAGCTTTATACAGCACTTGTAAGACCAACTTTGGAGTATGCGTCAATAATATGGAATCCATATTATCAGGTTCATGCCATTGCAATTGAATCAGTGCAGGAAAAGTTTTTGCTATTCTGTCTACGTGGTTTAGGTTGCTGCTATGATGACTTACAATCATAGACTATGATATATTAGATTCCCAACTTTTAAGAGTAGGAGGATCATGGAGGATGTTACCTTTGTATTCAACCTTGAAATAGTGTTGTTGATTTGGAGTTTCTTTTATTAAATTTAAATTTTAACATACCTTGTAGACTCACAAGACATTCTGATCCGCTTTATTTGGACTATTTTAGGACCAACTATGCTAACTCTTATTCTTTACATAGAATTTGTAATGATTATAATGTGTTCCACACCTTTGATGATTTTAATTGCAATGTGTTGAAAGTAAAGTGCGAAATAATTGAATACCTTTACTAACTATTTTTTGTTCTTTATGTTTAAATTTGTCTGTTACTTTATATCAGCTGAAGACATAGTTCTGTAGCTGATTTACGACCAAGCAATTTATTTGCCAGCTCTGATGAGTATGCGGTATCCACGTTAAGTGGACCTACCCCCTATATCGACAGGGCGTGGGTAAGTGAGTGGCGGGGTTCGATCGTTTAAAAAAAATAATAATAATAATCAAACGCTCGAATATACTTTCAGAATATATGTTATATACGTATTTTTTTTGTGTGTACCGGACAGTGAAAAATTCGATATTTTACATCGTGACCACAAGAAATATTCATTGCTAAATATTTTTCAGACCAGTTTTTTTTTTTAAATTAATCAACACTTAGGGGATGCCCCCTACGGATGCAGTGCATTGTGTTGATCTCAGGAAAATAGGTTAAGGAGGAAAGAGAGAGTAGTTCATTTTTTTTTCTTTTTTTTTTTTGCAGCGACAGACCAAAGCCTCTGGTGGGAATCGAACCCATAACCCCCGCATGATAGGCGAGCACGCTACCTAAACAATATTAAATATTTAATTATTCATAAATGACCGTAAAATTTCCACATTTAAGAGTTCTTCAAGAATTATAAGATTTAAGCATTCATAAATTCATTGGCAGGAAATAATTAACGGCAGAATTCTTGCTAAGCATGATAACGTTTATTTTTCAAAATCGAAAACCATCTGGAGTCGAATGCAATTTTCTGAAGTTTCTAATTTATTTGGTCCGGACTATCATACTTAATATTTAAAATGTCTTTAGCATGCATTTAGCCAAACTCTATATTAGTATGAAAAAAATTAGCATTCTGTTCTATTGTACAAACCAAAACAAAAATTAATAAGATCACGCATTTCTAAAAGGCCGTTATTTTATATATTGATGAAATAACCAAAAGCCCTTTGCAATCAAATTTTCCAATTTATATTAAAATCCACAAAATACATAAAAATTACAAATTGATGCCACACAAACACACACATACAAAAACACGCACACATATTTCCCCCCCAAAAAAACAGGAAACGAAAAGGCAATATAGAAAATGCATTAACTTTTGCAAAATTAAAATACCCACCCTACAATCAACCATATCGTAAGCATATTTGAAAATATTTATGAATCAAGCTTTAGAATAACAAATAGGACACCAAATATTAAAAGCAATATTATTAAATAAGACACGATTTACATTTATTTTACAAATGCATTGCAGCAGACACACAATTCTATCACGCGTCACAATCTTTCCATCAACCACTAAAGATTTGACATTCTTTTGTCTTTTTTTGCATTTACTGAATATCCGATTGTATTGTAAAGATGGTTTTTGCGAATTTTCGAAAATGTTCATCATAAAAAAGTTATAATATATTAATGCATATTTAATGTATGACACACTTTATGAGATTATGACATGATATTTTGAGATATCTTACAGATTGTTTGGAGAAAAAAACCATCGAAATAAAATAAAATAACATAATTTCTAATAAAATATTTTCTAAACCGAGATGTGGTTTGAATTTTAAATATATATATAATCTATATAAATTGAATAAATATCAGCAAATATGAAATTCATTAAAAAAAGAGCAGCCAACAAATTTACTGAAAATTTTGTGGGATTTATTTCACAATAACTTGCTGTGCGCTAAGCTTTAAGCGAAATATGATTTTTTTTGTCGTTTTTTGGATATTTGAAAACCATAAGTAGTTGTTCCGAATTTATTTCAAAGGATCTTATCCTTAATTTGTGAGTATAGAAGGCAATAAAAAATAAAAAAAAATAAAAACGTTAATCAATTGGAAAGCGATTGGTGGCCCCAAGTCATGTGTTATTGACTGGAAAATTTTCTAAAATACAATTGGCCAAGCTTCAGCTAATCACACAATAATCGCCTACGGTATAAAATTGTACCAGTATAAAATTTTAAGATTTCACTGTTGCAGATTTTCGGGATCATTGTCTAGGGGCTGAGAAATTCCAAGTTAAGGCGAATGTACTTTGCCAGTATAGTAAGACCTCAAAAGGTTTGGAATTCTCACATCATGACCTTTCATATTTTTCCTTATCTTGATGTTTGCTTGCTTATTTTTAAACTCTTTCTTTTAACTCGTACTGTCTGTCTGTCTGTCTGTCTGTCTGTTTGTCTGCCGTTGGTCAACCCCATTCACCCTTATCGAATTGATCTGAAACTTGGCCCATAGTCTTGCTGTGACTCAAGATTAATTTTGGTGCAGTCACGCATAGTCACGCACAGTCACGGAGTGATCTAAATGTCATTTCCTCTCGTTCGATCGATCTGAAACTTGGTCCATACACTTGCCATAAAAAAAGATTAACTTTGACTTTAAAACGGATTCCCCTCATCCAATCAATCTGAAACTTGGTCAATATACTTTCTGTAAAGAAAGATTAACTTTGACATAGTCACGCACAGTCACGCATAGTCACGCACAGTCGCGGAGCGAATTAAAACCCGTTTCCCCATATCTGATCGATCTAAAAGTTGATCGATGGATTTGCTGTGAAAAAAGATTAACTTTGACATAGTCACGCACAGTCACGCGTAGTCATGCACAGTCATGGAGAGACTAAAACATAATTTCCCTTCATCCGATCGATCTGAAACTTTGTGCATAAGCAAAACTCATGTGCATAAGCAAAGAAAGAGTTTTAATAAAAACTTCGTTTTTATGGGTTAGATTATTTCAGGTGTAACTCAATAACCATTGATGACTTCTCATTTCGTTCTTCAAAAAATTACATTTATTCTCATTAATACAATCCATAATATTAATAGCCAAGGCGATTTCTAATGACTTTTTCTCCGCTTTTAGTTATCAATCAATTTTGACATGAAATATATCATATGAAAGGTATTTCTGCAAAGTTACTAGAAACACGTACTTAAGTTTCAAAACTATACAATGCTGTGTGTGTGTTTATGAATGATTAAAATTGATGAGCATACTGTTTACGTGAAATATTAAATTTTGTTAACGTCCTCATAACTAAGACCTCTACTATAATCATAACCATATGATTAGATCTCTTATACAGATCTCTCCTTTGTAGCAGAGATCTTATCTATACTCACTTACAAAATGTTATAGCTTAGTGCATAAGAAATTTTTAAAACTAAAACCAGTTGTTATACTACCCCCGAACGATAAAGGTAAATACCTATAAATAAAATATAAGAATTTTTGAATTATAAACTAATTCCTCATTGTGTTATTATTTCCCCCAAATTTTCTTTGGATAAAATATTTGTCAAACCCCCGTCATTTTGGTCCTTCGAACCGGATATAAACCAGTGACCTATGGATCTACAGTCCACAATCGAAACGGATTGGCAAGAATTTTATCAGAAAAAAAATTTATTTGCAGATATTTTTTAAATAATTGGCTTCAGAGAAAATTTATTCAAATATACTTAACCAGAATCGAAATTGTCAACTTGGAGTTCCCCCCATCAAGCTAGTGATAAGTACAATTATTAACGTAATCAACAAAACGAGAAAAAAGCAAGTAAAAGAATATTCACTAAAGGTACGTGCAAATGAAATTTTTTGTCTTAATACAAAAATAGTTTATTTCGGTGTCGCAGTTACATATATGTACATATGTAAATATCTCGTACAGTTACTTTTTTTTGATTATTATTCGCCTTAAAAAATATATTGAGTTTATCAATGATATTAATAAGGACATCTCTATATTAGCTCACGCAGTACTAGTTGCAGCTTCCAACTCCTCAATAGTGGCATAGTGACGATTATTCACAGATATTTTTAATCGGATTTAAACCGGGGAAACATGCTGGCCACTTCATAGTTTCCACCGAACACTCCAAAAGACAGCGCTGCATTTCCCTGCTAACATGACTTCGGTCTTGATTAAAAACAAATGGCTTTTCACTATTTTATTCCAGGAACGGTAAAATGCTGTTTTCGAGAACCGTTCCTACGCTACAACATTAACTGAATATCAAAAGTCCCAGTCGATGCAAGTACACCCGCCACCTAAATTGCCCGTGGAAAACGTAGGAGGAAATTTAACTTTTAATCGAAGAAAACATTAGCGTAAAGTGTATTAAATTTTGGTGCAATAACGCAAAGTATCCCTTTCATAGGTTACCTTTTCTTCCGCGAATTCCAGGAGCACCTGCTTATTATGCCCAATGAACCAAAATTTATATGCAAGTAGCCGTCGAATTTGATGAATTTTTTAAAAATATCTTCTTTTCACGCTTAGATAGTTTTTTGCGACCTGAGCGCTTCACACAGTTATAATTTATAGGATTTAAAAATAATACATAACATTGCCATCAAATTTAGTCCACTATCCCTGCATGCCAAAATTTGCTCTTGTTCTTCATTCGATAGCCCAGTTCTACGAGGTATTATTGTGAAATATACAGTCAGTCACATTCAAAATGAACCACCTCTTGCTGCAAAAAGTATGGATAAAAGAAAGTGGAAAACTGCACTTATTTTAAATTCATTATATATAAGTTTATTAATTCAACACAAAAGTATATTTTCGGCTTATTTTGTTGTTGTTGTTATTATTAATAACAGAAAAAAATATATAAAAACAAAAAAAATTCACAAATACGCTTCACAGTAAAAGTGAGCCACTTCATACATAATTTAAAAGTAAATTTTCTTAATATTTTGTAGGACCCCCTTTGACAGATATAACAGCTTGCAGTCGTTTTGGCATTGATTCCAAAAACTTGCATGTGTATGTAGAGGGAAGTGCAACCCATTCCGCATGTAAGGCATCTAAAAGGTCTTTTTTTGATCATATATTGTGCTTTCGTACATTTTGGTCAAGCCGGGCCCACAAATTTTCAATTATATTTAAATCTGGGGACTGTGGTGGCACTACCAATATGTAGGGGCAGTTATAGAGGAGCCACTCTTACGCAACATATGACTTATGCTTGGAGTCATTGTCTTGATAGAAAGAAAAGTCGCCTTCGATTTCCATTTTCTGCACACTGGGCTTGACATTTTTCTTTAAAATGTCGATGTAATCATATATGTTCATAACCCCTTCAATATTATGTATATTTCCCGTACCACTTCCTGCCATTCAGCCCCAGACCATAACCGAGCCACCACCATGCTTTACTCTAGGAGTTAGATTTTTAAGTTGAAGCTCTGTGTTCTTTTGCCGCCATACCATCTGCTTACCGTCTGACCCAAATAAATTAAATTTACTTTCATCTGTAAATAAAACCTAAGAAAAACGTGTTTTGAATGTTATTAACATGTTAAAACGGCATATACCTTTTGCCAGAAGTACATATCCTTCATCACATATTTTCGTGCAAATTCCAAACGTTTCTTTCGATTTTTGGGGCTTATAAATGGCTTATTACGAGACAAACGGCCATTAAATCCATGTTTTCTTAGAACTCGTCTAACGGTTTCTGGATTCACATCGATACCCAGATGTGCATAAACCATTTGGGACAGCTTCAGAGCACTAAAATGAGGGTCCTTCTTAATCTCCCTTACAATGTATGCCTCGTCTCTCTCTGAAAACGCCTTTCTTTTGCTTTCCTTTGGCTTATTTTCTATTCTTCCTTCTCTATCGAAGCGATGAATGATGTGCTGAACTGTTCCTCGACTTATGTTTAAAGTTGTAGCGATGCCCCTTTGAGATTTACCCTCCTGGTACAGTTTTACAATAATTCAACACTTGTTTGTCGAGCCATCTTCACTAATTGCTTTACAAAGCACAACTAAAGCATGATCAGTGATATTTTTTCAATTATTAACATTCCTAACAAATTTAACGTTACACTAACAACTAAAACAATTAGTGGCTCACTTTAACTGTGATGCTCATTTTTTCGTTCTATATTGTTTTTCTTCAATTTCTGCTTTATAAGTAAGAACAGGAATGGCAATATGATTTGAATTAGCACATTAATATTGGCTTTATGAAACACAAACAAAATTAATTATATCCCAACATTATTACAAATAATTTATTAACAAAAGTTTTCTAATCTAGGGTGGCTGACTTTGACTGTTACTGACCGTAAGGTTTTTAATACTTCAAATCAAAAAATATTAAAATTATCCCAACCACTTTAATTTAATAGTGTTTTTTGACTAGTGCCTTAAAAATAATTATGAAACGATAAAACAACAGCAAAACGGGAATAGACAACAAAAACTTAACGGTTCTTATTATGTATTACAAAACTACAACTAAAACTAACTAACGGAATTTTAAACACAGAACAACTGATCAGCAAAATCTGTGAATTATTAGAAAATTTTACTATGGGCTTGGAAACTCTTTTCTTCTCGCAGAAATTTAACTAAATTAAAGTGTCCTATAATTATGACACACGTACCTTATAAAATAAGCGCTTGTTTTCATCAAAAATTTTGCTTTAAAGTTGGAACTTGCCATATAAAAATCATTCACTTAACTTTTCATTCTTACAAGCCATTCTTTTAAAGAATTTTTGCTGTGAAATTATCACATACTAAGCTTTTAAGTTTACCTATTTAAAGGACCTGATTGCGTAAAAACCACGAACACATCCCATTCATCATAACCAAACAAAACACATCATCTATTTAAACAACCATTATTGTACTTATGAATATATAAACATATTCCAAACATAAGACTATAATGGTTTTAGAGAAATGCTCCTACACCATTTGCAAATTTGTTTCGATTTTTGCAGTTAGATTTGACAAAAATATCTGTTCTATTGCAGAGATATAATAACAAATGAAAGTAAATATTTAAAAAAAAAAATTGCATTAAAAATTTTTTTCGAAATATTTCCTATACAATTGCAAATGGTGTTGACTGTAGAGTATTCTATGATTTAAGTAAATATTATTATGATGAAGATGATGACTACAAAAACAATGATGACGACGATGCTGAGTGTTGATAGTGAAGTGAAGCTGTACTCAAAACAACAATACCGATGATGATGACAAATTCTTGAGCTTGTCTATCTGTTGTTTAGATGATGGCTCTCTAAGTCAATTTTATATAATTTCCCCAATGTTGGTTTAACTATAACTCGAGTGCTATATGCTTGCGAGGGAAAACTACATTTTTTTTTTTTTTTTTTGAGAAAAAGTAAATGACTAATGTGACCAATTGGTGTATAAATATATCAATAAATTGGGGAATTCTGATTTTCCATAAATCGATCTAGATAAAAGTTTAGAAGTAATAAAATTAAAATTAAGCTTAACCTTAAAAAGGACAAATTATATTTGGCATGTTTTTAGTAAAATTATATAAGATTTACAAAACAAAATTTTGGAATTCAGAGATATTTTCTAATATTCAGAACATGAAATTTTGTTAGAGAAACAAAAAACTGAAACAAAATAGTTTCGTTAAGATACAAGTATATTTAAAAGTTTTCAAAACCCTTGATTATATCAACAGGACTCCAAACGATGCAGAATTTATTACTTTAGCCAAAAAAACTAATGTCATACAAATGCTGTTGGTTACATATGATATCTGACGTAGAAATTGCTTATGCTTGTTATATATTTCCTCTTAAAATCTTCAAACAAATAATAATAGAAATTCTTATATGAAACTACGAACTCCACATTAATTTATTTTTCCACATTTATAGCAACACAATAAAGTTACGCGTGTAAAGATAACAATATTTAGTTAGTGTACTCTCAGATACACCCTATGCTTCAATTGCTGCTTAGCTATCTCATACAACCAACCTCCACCACCCATTTGGTCCACCACTTCACTCATTGACAATCTGGTAGGTTCTTGTCATAATTTCAATTATGTTCTCAACTTGCATTTGCTATTTTAAGCATCATTTATCTTACTTTTGAAATTTTTATTAATGGCATTTGAAGTAGAAAATTTACTAGCACGAATACTTTCATAGCTGACGTTCCCAAGTTGAATTGAATTGAATACACTCCCATAGTAATGTGCAGTATGTACGAGTATGTTGTTTCTAGATAGTTTCAGCTAAAAAATAATGATATTTTCTTTTTCTAAAACTTATTTTCCTACATTGTTACTAAAGTTATTTCTACACTTCTTGTTCTATAAGTGCTACGTGTATAGTGGCTTCTTTCTATTACACTCGTACATATATTTCAAAGTATGTAGTAGTAATAAAAGGTAAAATATCATAATGTTTTAATATAGGAGACCATTCTTTTTTTTTTTTTTTTTTGCCATGATTTGCAAGAAAACACTTTTTTCATTCCTACGTTCACTAGAGAGGAAAAAAAGGAAACTGTTGATTGTGTGTTATTTTGTAGAAAATTATGATATTGGTTAGCAATTTGTTATAAAAGATGCCAGTTAATCTGATAAAGAGTCATTGAATGATATATAATCATATTGTCATATTTTTTGTTTTTTTTTTTTTTTTTTCAATTATATTTAAAATTCTTGAAAAATATGTTTTTTATACACACCACACCACTGTACAGAGGGTATATGTCAGTTTGTCATTACATTTGTAACTAAGCGAAAAATTAATTTGCGACCCCATAGGGTGTATATATTCTGATTCCTACAACAACTCGAGTCGATATAGCGATGTCTGTCTGTCCGTCTGTCCGTCTGCCCGTTTGTCCGCCTGTCTGTCTGTCTGTTGAACTGACGCTCATTCACAAAATAAACTATTTATCTGGATAAAGTTATGATAATTTTATACTTTCATTTGAATTTTTATCCCCTATACCACTCTGTGGTCAGGTTATAATGAGTTTGTGCTACCAAAAATATTATAAAGTCGATTGAGTGATGTCCGTTCGTCTGTGTCTGTGTGTCCATAGGACGAACGGTATAGAAATTGGCTGAAATCTGTGTGTGTCCCCTATGATATGGACTTAAATTGCCATAAGATCCAAATTACGATATAGATAACGGTCAAATTTGGTGTGTGTTTTTATTATACTCATTAATTAGTAGCCCAGAAATAAACTCTGTAGGACAATTCTTAGTTATAGCGCCCATATAAAACTTCATGCCTAAATTCACTTAAATGTATCAAAATTCAAAAATATTGCACACATTTTTCTAAAATCTGGTTTGTATTTTGTAAAAAATATGTGACTTTACCAAAGCTGGTCTGGAGCGGTAGACCCATATAACATCCTATATGAACTTTTTATATCTGCAGGCTAAAAAAATTAATAACAATGCCACTCAAATTTTGTGTTGTGCCTATTTCATATATCCAATAAGTTGACCAAAGACCGAACCTCTACACACATGATATAATTTTCTTACTTGTTATTTATAACTCAGGGACCAATAAACATTCTCTCATTAAATTTAAAACAAGTGTAAAGAAGACAATCAGAACAACATCAACATTTTTTTAACATTTTAAAAATATCACTTTCTAAGAACACGAAGTTTTGATAATGTGATATTGATAAAAATTTGTATACAATATATTATCTGAAAGAACGTCTCAATGCCATTAATATTAGAACTAGATTAGTATTATAGGTTCATTTATTTATTTATTTATTTATTTAGGATTTTGAAAAACCCCAACACAATAAGGTTATATAGGCCATACATTATTAAGTACTTATATATTATTTACACAATATATTTATTTCCAGATATAAATCGAATTATAAATACCTATTTCAATTAAGAATTTCTTAACATTTTTCTTCATTTGCAAAGGTTTCTATATTATGTATTCCATATTTTAATCGTTTTTCCGAAAGAAATCTACACTCGTTAAATATATGATATACATTTAGCGGTTGACCGCATATACAAATAGGAGGCGGACTTTTCTCAATAATATGTTTATGGGAAAATAAACAATGGCCAATTTTAAGCCTAGTAAGTTTAATAAAATCAGCTTTAGGTAAATTTTGTGTTGTAAACTTAGGATGTACATTCTTTTGAACTTTATACAATTTTGCTTCATTATTATTGTGCCAAGAATCATTCCAGAGGTCAAAAACATATTTGTTAATTGATTGTCTATAGTCTGAGAATTGATATTTAAATTCTGTAGACATTGGGTCATTTAAAGAATTTTTTGCAAATTGGTCTACTTTTTCATTTCCATATATATTTAAATGGCTTGGAATCCATAGAAACTTTATTTGTTATTAAATAGTGATGTGATTAATGTTCTTATTTGCTGAACTGTTCTTATTAAATGGGACATTTAGACCTTCTAATGCACTCTTACTATCAGATATAATAAGGGGTTTTTGATCGATATTTTCAAGGTTTTCGACACAGGTTTTGATTGCTAGTAGCTCACTGGTATATATTGAAGAAAAATTGTAAATTCGTTTTTGTATTACTAGATGTTCACTAAAGACTGCGAACCCAGCTTTTTCGTTAATGACAGAACCATCAGTAAAAAAGTGGCTATGATTGTGATATGTGGTATTAATTAATTCTAAGAATTTCTGTTGTATCTCTACAGGGTTCATATCTGGTTTGTTACTGTAAGCAAGTGAAAAATCTTTATTTATTTCTGTATGGATCCAGGGTTCAATATGTGAAGGAAGTTCGTTCTCTATGGTATCAGTATTGATGGTGTATTTTGATATGATTTTATTGAATTCATCAAGAGCCATTAGATAAAAAGGAGTATATTTTGTGTTTTTTGATCTTATTTGGTTTATCCTTTTAGTATTTGTGATCTTATCATAGAGAGGATGACTATGTAAGGCGAAAATTTTTAAAATATATCTAAGTAGATATTTTAGTGTTCTTAGATAAAGAGGTGGACATGACGATATTACTTGCATATTTTTAACCGGGCTGGTTTTAAAAGCTCCTATAGAGAGTCTTATGCCTGTATTCAATATAGGTTCCAAAGTAATTAAGTCTCTTTGATTTGCAGATAAATATATTATTGATGCATAGTCTATAGTTGGGAGTAGGTTCATTTATTTATTATAAGAATTATAGGTTAAATAAAATTTATGAAATTCGATGACGGCAAAGTTTTAGAAATACTCTTTTCTTCCTTGATTTTAAATAAAAGTTCCCACATTGTGAGTTTTTTTTTTTTTTTTTTTGTAATTTTCAACCGACTTATGTATTAACTACACACTTTTTTCTTACACAAAATCAATATACCCGCAAGTGATTAAAATTTTGTATATCCACAATTGTTTTAAACTCTTAACTTAATTTAACACTTTGAGTTTGTCATTTTCTCTATAACTATTACGGTGTCAAAAGAAAAACCTCAGAAAACTAATGATTACATTAATTTATTTATAACGTAACCACGTGATGGTTACAGTCTGCACAAGTGAATGAAGTACATAAACTAAAAAACGGAAAAGAGAACTGCATACTGCAGAGCTTTGTTAAGAACTTTAATATCCTGGAAAAACAAATTTAAACAAAAACTCATACATATGCTGTTCTTTCTATTTCTTTGTAGCTAAGTTTTGACCAGAACTAATGTCCGGCATATTAGTTTTTTGCCTCAGTGCACAATGGGATGAGCTCACTGAAATATTATTTTTATTTTGATGGATGAATTTGGGGTACAAGTTAATTTTTTGCTTGTTTGTTTTTTTTTTTTTTTTGTTTTGGGACTTTTTTTTTAAATTTGGGGCATTTGTTAATTTTTTTTTTTTTTTTGAGTCATTTGTTCAGTGCTCAAAACAACACTTTCTTTTGAAGATTTCTTCTAAGTTTACAAATGGTTTCATAAAGGTTTGAAATTTGTTGAAGAAAAATGCAAACTTTCTTTAAAAATGCTTTTAATTAACAAGCTGCTAAAATGTGGGTATTTCTATTATTTGTAAGAAATTTTTAAAAATGAAATCAAGTTGACAAAAAATATAAGGTGAAAAACAAACGTTTCCGGGATAATATGTTTCTCTATTATTAATTAATTAATTAATTATTTGATTATTATTAATTAAATGAAAATTTATTAATTTTATAATTATTAATTATTAATTAATTAATTATTTTAAATTACTAGATGTTTACTCATCTCCCTTGTGATCGGACTCATATCGATTTTTTAAATCTAACAGAAAGCGCCATCTATGTATCATGTACAGCAATTAAGGAGCTCAGCAAGTATAAAAATTATTTAGTATTATTTATTATTTCAACTGGTTGTTGTAGTAGAGGGTTTTTGAATTAGCTGAAATAATTTTTACTGTTGAATTATACGAATAATATCGCACCTGTACCGCTAAAGTGAGTCAACTCAAAATTTGAAAATTTTCGGTAGAGGCAAAAAACCGTTTTTTATACCCTATACCACTATGTGGTTTGGGTATAATGACTTTGTGCTGCTGTTTGTAACAACCAAAAATATTTGACCTACACCCATCTTTAATTATACCGATCGAATCAGAATCAGAATCTGATTCGATTTAACGATGTCCGTCCGTCCGTCCGTCTGTGTGTCCATGTAAACCTTGTAATCAAACTGCAGGTCGCAAATATGAACATATTTTGATGAAATTTGGCATTTAATCTTTTTTCGGCCATAGGATGAACGCTATTGAAATTGGTGAGAATCGGTCCATGTTCAGACCTAGCCCCCATACAAATGACCCCTATGAAATCAACATATATTGCCATAAGATCCAAATTATCATAAAAATCTTAGTCAAATTAGGTTTGTATGTATATTAATATCCATCCATTAATCAGTAGTCCAAAAATGATTCCTATTGGATAACTCTTAGTCATAGGCCCTTTATAGAGCTGCTTCCCGATCTTCACTTAAATCTATCTAAAAACAAAAATATTGCACTGATTCTTCTCAACTTTTGTTTGTATATATTTTCGCAAAATAAAAGAGGCTTTACCAAGCATGGTCAGGATCGGTCCATTTTTCAACCTAGTCCCCATATAGACATAGCATCCGATATGAACTTTTTCATATCTGCAGCCGAAAAAATTTATAAAAATCCCACTCAAATTTGGTTTATGCTTATTTTCTATATCCAGTTAGTTGGGCCTGAGAGATATGGTCTCTAAACGCATGGTATAGGGTATCGTATAGTCGGTCTAGACCGACTATAATTTTCTTACTTGTTTTTTTTAATATTTACTATAAAATTTAAAAACAGTTGTTTCACCGTAAAGAATTGCGAATAATAAGTGTACAACAGTAGTTGTTTTTGCGATTTTTTCAGTGATCATCAAAAATAACAAGTTTTTTGGGTGCTACTCAATATATGTCTATTTAGTGGATTCTAAAGAAGATACTCTTTTAACACAAAGAGGGTTACAACTGTATTTTTTCTGCGAAAGACTAGAAAAATCGACGTAAGTTTTGTACAGTGGATAGATATGACCACTGTGTATAGTTTTCCTGCAAAAAGTGAAAATTGAAAATTTTTGAGTTGACTCACTTTAGAGGCACAGGTGCGATATGTTATGCGATTATATTGTAAAATTTTTAATGTTATTATAGTAGAGGTTGTTGAATTAATTGAAATAATTTTGTATCATAATCTTTGCACCAATACACTCATACTTCACAACGTTTTTGTCTTACTTCTTATGCATTTTTTGTGATTGCATTGTGAAACAAAAATTTGTTGTTTTTATAATACAAAAATTCAAAATTGCAATTCGAAAATAGAAGAGTGTAAGGAAATGAGTGTATAACTCTTTGTTTGAATGGACAATCTCAATTGATCGTACAAAATCAACTTATCTTTTGGAAAATAGTTCAATATGGGCACAAAAACATCCATAATTTTTTGATACTCAATTCCATAGTGCAGTCTATATGTATGCATTAGTATTATTGAGTTCAAAAGTACGTGTGTCTACATATATGTCTGTGTATTTTAATATGTTCTTGCAAGTTTATAGTATTTTCATCACATGTCATGTCCAGCTATCAAAGAATTTTCCTTTTACTTTTTTTTTTTTTTTTTTTTTTTGGAAACACACACTCTGACACAAATAAAGAAAAGTTTTTTAATACGTTTTAGTTACTTAGTTTATTCCTATTGTTTTTGATTTATTTATACAGAAAAAATACAAAAAAGATATTGTTTTTGTATGTTATAAAAGTGCTAGACTTTTAGTAATCATATTACAGTTATTTCTGTTCTATGCACAATGTATTCGAAAGAACGCCCACGAAATTGCTCTTATAATTTATAAAAGTAATTTTGTTTTCTATATACAATTAATTTTCCAACCTTCAGCTTCACAACTTTTTAGCTAAAACTATTTCAAATATTTTTTAACCACTTGGTTAAGTTTTTTAAGGAAATTTCACACAAACTATTGCGAGTAAAAACTATTTCATATGCTGTCTTTATATATAAGCGTTTGTGTTTGTGTGCATTTTTCATCTGGTTTTCTAACACACACATACACACACTCAGTCATGCAAGTGTGCTGATATTAAACCACAACATATGTTTTTCTCTGCTTAGTCATGCTTCAGCAAGCCCTTTTTCAGCTATGCTTTTTTTTGTTCTTTAATAAAAATAAAAACGATGTAACAGTAAGCTTTTGTTCTCTGTTTTTTTTTTTTATGAGTTGTATGCGTTTTTCAGTTAGTTTGTTACATTTTACATAGTTTTATGTTATTTTTGCTATTGTTTTAGTTGCTCTCTTTGTAGGATTGTGTTCACTGTAATGCGGTTAAAAGCATTTCATTATTATTCCATGTGTTTGTGTGAGTGATTAAGTGTTTTTTCTTACTGACCAATAATACTTATGGATACTTATTGGTTTTCATATTGTGTTCCTGACCATAAATGATTTTAAATTTCTCAAAAACTAGGTCAACTATTGTTAAATGGGTTTCCTAGCATTATGTATGCTACTTGTTGCCCACTTCAATAAAAAGAAAACTTGCGATAAGAACAGAAAGTTAAAAAGGGATATATAGGTAACACATTTTTTTTAAGTTATTTTATTTTATCACAAAATTTTTGAAACTCAGTGAAATATTATTTCAACATTAGACAAGCAAGAAATTATAGTCGGTCCAGACCGACTATACGATACCCTATACCATGGTTTAGAGACGCTATCTCTTCCGTCAACGGCAGATGCCACAGACATCAAAAACGCCAATATATATGAATGCAGCTTTAAAAGTTTATGTAAAAATGAAATAAAGCGAAATAAAGGCATAACAATATGAGCATTCATGGATACTTCCAAATGACAACTAAAAATGCTTAGAGTTCATAAAATAGCAAAAGATATTAACAAAAGCTTTTTGTGAATTGTTTTGTTAATTTTGACAAGCTGATTTAGTATGACTGTCCTTTATATCGGTCGACGCAGAGTATGCAGTGTTTGTTTTGTCAGGCATGAATGTAGTTTTCATCAATTTCGTTTGTTTATTGTTTTTTTACACTTTCTTTTAAAATGAAGTCGGGCGGAATAGTTTTATAACGTTATAGCGTTTTGATAAATTTATTTTAAATAAGGACTATAACTATTTTTTTTTTTTTTAATATCAATATAACGATAGCATAGTCGAAAAGCACTTAAAAATTGCGGTTGTTAAATAAAGTTCACTCACGTTAAGTTCGAAAATGACCTTTATAATTAGATATTGTTAAAAGCCCAGGTCTAACGCGAAGGTCAAGCTTGCTATGGATTAATAAGTTTCTTAATTGATTACAACCTTTTTATAACTTCACTATATATATTGGTCTTTGGGTAAAGTTTAGTCACATTTTTAAAATAACTTGAATTGATCGGTATGATAACTTGTTCGGGTCATTTGAAATAAATTACAGAGAAATTTCTTCAATTATCACTGAAAATAATTAATTACATTGAAGCATGTTTCTCTTTTTAATTTAAATAAAATTAAACTGTGTAACAAATACTGAGTGTTTATCTTGGGGGTGGATGATACTTTTGCTAACCGGTTTTATTAAGTAAGTAAAGCAACACCCCAAAGGGTTTGACATTATGTCGTACAGTCTCATTTTATTGTCTCTAAAAATTTTAAAACGAAAACTATACGAAAAGCCAGTGCTAATTTTGTGTTTACATGTCTTCTATGAAATTCTTCGAAAATTTTTTTCCAAAAATCATTTTAACCCTATATATGCGATTCTTATGGCTTATTTTATTATTATTAATTAATTATTAATTATTATTTATTGAAATTCTACCACAACAATAACGAATTCTTATAAGTGCTAGATGAATAAAGTGTAAAAATATTGATTATAACGATTCATGCGTTATAAAAATATCGTTAAAGGTATTAAATATTAAATATAAAATATAAAATATAAAATAAATACAAAATATAAATTAACTATAAGCTATAAATCTAAGCATAAAGCAAATAATTAACATATTTAAACACTCAATAAAACAAAAATTGGACAATCATTTAGTGTGATGTTTTAATTTTAAAATGGTTTAAAATGATTTCATATAGTTTTAATAGTTCTTCTTTAAAAGTCCTCTTTTGTCAAAAAAAAACTACTAAAATAGTGCATTTCAACAGGCCAAATGTTCCGTGAATATATTTATCTAGGGCTCTTTAAACTCCAATATTTCATGCGCATAATGAAAATCCTTTCAAAACGATTTGATCTACCTTATTAATTTCGATTTTAGTTTTTAGCATAAAGTAATTAAGCATACTATCAGATCACAACCCTCGAAATTTAAGTGCAAATTCTAGGAAATTTTATTTTTTAATTTAATAAGGACCATAAAGATATGCTTATCAGTTTTAGCCAATCCATAATTCAACACTTTTTAAATATTATTATTTGTTGGTTTATGTCCAAGATTATTTTTAATTCAACACAATTTTTATTGTGAATGAAGAAAACAAACTCATTTTTTTTACAAACACATTAACAAATTTAATAAACACACATAGATTTGTATAATTTTATGTATGTGTTAGTAGTAACTTTAAATGTATATTTGGCTCCAAAAAAAAAAATTAAAAATCTGTAAATCTGGTGGACAGCTAAAAAGAAATACCTTTCAAATAATATACCTCTGGTCAAAATCGGGATAAAACTGTTGAACAAATCATCGGTCACAAGAAATCGCATTTCCTATTAGAATTATAGATATATAAAATAAATAAATAAAATAAAAAAATAAATAAAATTTAAAATAAAAATTATATATAAAATTTAAATTAAATTTAATATATAAATCTAAGAATAGGGAAAATAATTATCATTTTTAAAAATTTAGCAAAGCAAAAATTGAACAATCATTAAGTGTGAGGTTATTTTAAAATTGTTTAAAATGATTTAATATCATTAAAATAGTTCTTGCTTAAAAACTCCACTCTTATAAAATATATTAAAACGGTGCGTTTCAATGGGCAAAATGTTTCGTGAATATTATTATTATTATTATCCAAGTTCCTATGTGGAACATAGGATCGCAACAAAATTTTTCCAATCACTTCTTCTTTGTGCTAACAATTTTATTTCATTCCACGTTATATGAGCCTTCTTTATTTCGTCTTGAACTTGTCGTCTCCATGTTTGAGCTGGTCTGCTTCTGCGTCGGCTACCGTGTGGGTTCTATTCAAGTGCTTCTTTGGCAATATTTCCTTGAGGCCTCCTCAATGTATGACCTATCCCACGCCACTTACTGCTTTTAATTTCATTATCCATTGGATTTTGATTGAATCTTTCGTATAGATGTTGGTTCGAGATTATGTTTGACCACTGGATTCGCAAGATTCTCCTAAGACATCTGTTTACGAAAGCCTGTATTATGCCAATGGCTCTTACAGATATATTAAATGTTTCGCATCCATAGAGCAATACAGATTTTACATTAGAGTGAAATATACGTATTTTGGTGCTACGTTTATTCTGTGACGATTTTCAGACATTGTTCAAGGCTCCAAATGCTTGTCTTGCTTTTTTCATCCTGTTATTAATATCTGTTTTGGTGTGTTGTCTACGATTACGGGTGTTGTATTTCCGGCATTTATGCGCATGGATTTGATTCTCGAGCTAATGACTGCAAGACCAGCCCTTTTTGCGTACTCTTTACTTGCTTTAGTTTGTGTTGCATGGTGGACTGCGTAATCAAGATCCTCGAACCGGCTATTGAAGCCCCACGTAATACCGTTAGGTTCCCGAGTTGCAGCTGTTAGAATTGTGTCCAACACAATATTAAAAAGCAGAGGTGACAGGATACATCTCTGTTTTACCCCCGTACGAATATGTCCAATATTTCATGCGGATAATGTAAATCCTTTCAAAACGATTAGATCCAACTTATTAATTTCGATTTCAGTTTTCAGCATATAATAATTTAACATCTAAAATTGTTTAAGGAATAGTGACAGGAGAAAAATATTTTCTTGCTTTTTTAAGGGTTTAATATCTCTGTATGAACTTTTAATGTTTTAGCAAGACCTAGTGAATTGACAGCTGACCATACTTTGGCGGTTTTACTCTGCTTACAAACTTAAATGGTGTTTCACACTATTGTCGGTATTGAGTAACGATCTGCTTTCAATTTGTATATGGGGGGTTTCATGTCAAGTGCACCAACTTTTGAAACCGATGTCTTCCGATCGGGATGAAATTTGCACCAAGGTTAGTCCTATTGGATAGTAGTTTAAACACAATTTTTCAACAAGATCGGTCCAGATCTCTCTGAGTTAGAGGGGATCAAAATTTTACATTTTGGCCAAACAGGTGTTTTTTTTCTCATCCATGTAACTTATTACCTATTGTTCTTAGAAAATTTTCTCCCAAATAGTTTAGATAGCTATTTCTTCAATATTTCGGAAAAAAATACTTTAAAAAAAGAAAAATTTTTTTAGACTTTTTCTGCTAAATCAAAGCATTTTTTGCCTTTTTTCAAAAAGGGCATTTTTTTATCATAAGAAAGCTTAGGATTTTTCCTTTAAGAGCTTTTTGGTCGCTTAGTGGGATGGGAGTGGGATATCTATCAAAATAAATGTTTTGTAACTCAAGACAACGGTTTTTCAATTTTTCACAAATGCACTATTTTGAATTTTTTCCTATTTGTGTGTAAAACCTTACAAATAAAGCTTATACTGAGAAACTAGACAAATTAACCTTTCCGAAGGTATATAACATAACTAACTAGAATTTCATACCCTCGATACTGTAATACCCAGAATATGTTAACCTCAGAAAAAAAATCACTTTTTTTCTATAGAAATGTTGAAAAATTATTATATTTATTTGTAATAATAATTAAATTAATACATAGTAATAATAATATTAAAAATAAAAAGATAAATAATTTAATAAAATTTAATCTTAATTACATTAGATCCATTTATATCATAACTATTTTTATACCCTATACCACTATGTGGTTTGAGTATAATGACTTTGTGCTGCTGTTTGTAACAACCAAAAATATTTGACCTAGACCCATCTTTAATTATACCGATCGAATCAGAATCACTATCAGAATCACTATCTGATTCGATTTAACGTCCGTCCGTCCGTCCGTCCGTCCGTCTGTGTGTCCATGTAAAGCTTGTAATCAAACTGCAGGTCGCAAATATGAATATATTTTGATGAAATTTGGTATATAAGCTTTTATCGGCCATGGGATGAACGCTATTGAAATTGGTGAGAATCGGTCCATGTTCAGACCTAGCCCCTATACAAATTACCCCTATGAAATCGACATAAATTGCCATAAGATCCAAATTGTCATATAGATCTTACTCAAATTGGGTTTGTATGCGTTCATTACATCCACTAATGAGTAGTCCAAAAATGATCCCTTTGGCCCCATATAGAGCTGCTTCCCGATCTTCACTTAAATCTATTAAAAAATAAAAATATTGCACTGATTCTTCTCAAATTTTGTTTGTATATATTTTCGCAAAATACAAGAGACTTTACCAACCATGGTCTGGATCGGTCCATTTTTGGACCTAGTCCCCATATAGATATATCATCCGATATGAACTTTTTAATATCTGCAGCCAAAAAAATTAATAAAAATCCCACTAAAATTTGGTTTTTGCTTATTTTCTATGTCCAGTTAGTTGGGCCTAGGAGATACGGTTTCTAAACGCATGGTATAGGGTATCGTATAGTCGGTCTAGACCGACTATAATTTTCTTACTTGTTATACTTAATTTATTGTAGCTGATGAAGTATTTAAGTCTTGTAAATTTTTAAATACCCAGTCTTTTATCCAGCTTTTTGTCGCCTTTATTTACTGCGTTTTTCCTTTCTTAGCGTTACTAGGTTCTGCTGTTGATTTCGCTGCAGGTTTATTTGTTGGCTTTGGAAAGAAATCGCATTGAATAGAGGCAGAAAACTTTTTCAACTTGAGTCTTCCATCGACAAGCGGTATAAATGCATGGTATTGAGCGGTGCCATCGATTGTTACCGCAGCATCGAATCTGCTCTTCAGTGTTTTCAATGTTTCCTGATGATCCTCTTTGCTACTAAAAACTATTTTGGTTTCTTTACAATAATTCTTTGCCCAATGAAATGAAGCAGTCGTATCTAAGATCCGATCTTGATGAGAGCATTTGAGGCTATACTTCGCTGCATTTATTTTAAGGTTTGCTCCAATACCATCACAAGCTCCTTTACCATGAGCAGTAGGATGAAAATGCCACTCAGCTGGCATTCCAAAATCTTTTTCATGAGCCATAAGATTTGCGAAGCTACTTTTGTTTTTAAAATGTTGACGAGCTCCGTCCGAAACGTAGTATACCTTCTTTACTGTAAATTTAGATTTTAGATATTTTAGTATTATCTTCTTTAGATATTTTAGTATTATCAAACCTATCCTACCTTCTGGTACTCATAAACTGCAACGGTATCATGTTTTAAATCGTCGGATATGATTGCCATACTTTTGTGTTCCAGTTTTTCATCTTTCATGTAGTAAATAACTACTGTGAATATAGTTGCTTGGTCGTTATTGAAGTGGAATGCTTGTATGGCATCCTGAAGAACATATTTATAGTTTTTTGCGAAATCATATGAAATAACGAATTCACCAGACTTCAAATGTATCTTCAAATCCTTAAAGACTGACCATTGCTCTTTGACTAAAAAGTCATGGATTATCAAGTTTAGCAATCCTGTACACATTTCTTGCACAAAATCATCCACATTTAAAATGATTGTTTTCAATGTGCATCTGTCAGTCTGAATCCAAGAATCAAATTTGACCTCCTATATATATTCTCGATCTAAAGAGTTGATTAAATTTTCTTTGATGAATGTGGTTTTCGGGCAATTGGTACATTCACCTAAGTGGCAAGAAGTTGTTGCATTAGGACACATAGTCAATTTAAGGCAATCGCAGTAATCGTGTAAATCTTCTGCCGAAGCATCTGTTAAATACTTTAAGTTGATTTCCTTTAACATCAGTTTAACATTTTCATGGTAAATGCAAACGCATACTGTGTGAGTTCCGCTGCTTCCTGCCAAAACGCAATGTTTTGGCCTCATTTGGGTAAATTTCGTGAAGAAAATTCTAACATCCTCGTGTTCAGATTGAAATGTTGCAAATAATTCCTTCAGGTTACAGAGAACCATAATCTTCTGTTATGTTATAAAGGTATGTTACATACCTTCGGAAAATCTAACTTGTCTAGTTTCTCAGTATAAGTTTTATTTGTAAGGTTTTACACACAAATAGGAAAAAATTCAAAATAGTGCATTTGTGAAAAATTGAAAAACCGTTGTCTTGAGTTACAAAACATTTATTTTGATAGATATCCCACTCCCATCCCACTAAGCGACCAAAAAGCTATTAAAGGAAAAATCCTAAGCTTTCTTATGAAAAAAAAAATGCCCTTTTTGAAAAAAAGGCAAAAAATGCTTTGATTTAGCAAAAAAGGTCAAGTATTTTTTCCGAAATATTGAAGAAATAGCTATCTAAACTATTTGGGAGAAAATTTTATAAGAACAATAGGTAATAAGTTACATGGATGAGAAAAAACACCTGTTTGGCCAAAATGTCAAATTTTGATCCCCTCTAACTCAGAGAGATCTGGACCGATCTTGTTGAAAAATTGTGTTTAGACTAACCTTGGTGCAAATTTCATCCTGATTGGAAGACATCGGTTTCAAAAGTTGGTGCACTTGACATGAAACCCCCCATATATTAAATTATCCACATAGCTGATGTAAATTAATATTTTATTTAAACCTTTATATATATATATTGTATATACTGACAATTTCTATACCTAATACAAAATATTTTAATGGCATATTTGCGTAAGTGTCTTTAAGTGCAATCAATATATATTTTTATGTATACAAATATAAGTATGTATTTATGAATTTACATTAAATCATTCGTACATTGGATGCTAAAATGCTGAATATTTGTTTAGCAAGTTAACGCATAAATTTGTGATACCTAATTCTCTCTACAGCTAATGTAAATTTATCTTTAGTTTTGTTAGTTGGCAACAAACACAAACACATGGTTATAAACACATAAACATAATTATATATGAATACAGATAGATTTTGCAAATGTATTGCAAACAGTGCTTTAAAAGAGAATATTCCTTAACTATATTTTAACCAGTAGCTAACGCTTTTAGAAAATAGCATATTCGACGTACTTAGAATTTATGCAACTATCAGTTCCATATTGAGAGCTCTGGTTTGTGTTGTTAGTATTGTTGTAACTTGATTATAATGATTTTAAGCTAACATTTCTAATTTGCACTTGTACCGATTTATACTTATGTATTTATATAACATATTTGTTATTATGTTATGCATAAAATATGTATGCATATAAAATATGTACTTGGCTGTGTGTTCTTCTTATGGCATTGTTGGTAACTACCAACCAATATAAATAGTATTGTATAATTGTTGGTTTTGATGGTAATTTGTAAATGTTATTCCAAACTGAAATTAATAACACTATGTGGTCCTAAAAGCCATTAACAAATCATTATGTTTTGGTTCCTAATAAATTATATAACTTTAAATTTTTTAAGGTGCGCGGAATTGAATGTTGAAAAACCTAAATCTATAAAATTACGAATAGTGGAAATTAGAAGTAAAAATGCAAAAAAAAAAATATTTTTAAAAAAATTCAAAAATAACGATTCCTTGTTTGGACAGAGTTGTATCTTCTGAAATTAATACGAAATAAAAGCTGTATGATACGAAAACTGATTCTAACCACACTGCTCGTAGGCCTGACTTTAGGTGAGTGTGTTAAAGCGCTGACCAAAAAGTGCAAGTACGAGTGTATGTGAAGGTTCGTGGTTCAAACTCACGGCCACCCTAAGTTGAAAAATTTCATATAGAAGCAACCTATTCAATTATAAGATAAGAATTATTACAATGTTTAATAAATCGATGATGAAGGCTGAAATGCCAGAAACCGATCCGATTAAGAATACAGTGTAGTTATGAATTTTTGAAATATATGCTTCTTCTTCTTTACCACGCACCATTGAAACAAAATTAAAATTTGCATATTAATTACAATATTACTTGCAATATGTCTGAAAAATGACTATAAATCTAAATCTTATTTGAATGGTATTTCTTTTTAGCTGTCCACCAGACTTACATATTTTTACATTTTTAAATTTTTTTTTGCTGTAAAATGCATTTATAGTTACTACTAACACATACACAAAATTATACAATGCTTCGTGTATGTCTATTAAATTTGTTAATGTGTTTGCAAAAATAAAATGAGCTTGTTTTCTTCATTCACAATAATAATTGTGTTGGATTGAAAAATTGTTTTGGACATAAACTAAAAAAGTGTTGAATTGTTAATTGCCTAAAATTGATTAGCACACTTTTAGGGGTCAATAATCTATCTAGTGAAAAAATAAAATTTCCTAGAATTTGCACTCGAATTTCGAGGGCTGGAGTCCGCTAGTTAAAAATTAAAGCATTTGTACACATAATAAGCCACTATACATGATAATAAACAAATATTATATTTTTGACGTTCTAGATAAAATTATTTAAATTATAAAATTATATCTTAACTTTTAATGTTGTAGAAAAATTTTGTTTGTATGTCTATTAGGGATATGACCAACGTAATGTTAATTATGAAAACATTTTATTCAGATCGTTTTTAAACCAAAACTTCATCCATGACAACTAAACCTTTTTGAATATATTTTGAAATTTGACATATATATTTGGTTTTTGTCGTACAAGTCAAGTCATCAGTGTATATTTGGTTTGCAAATCCAACCAATTAAATATCCTTACCATATGTTTAAACTTTCTAAATCTTCTTACAATTGCTGTCAATATTTATAATCAAATTGACATAAAAATATCACACCCTAAACTATAGAACCATTAACTTTAAAGGGCATCTGTTATGATAAAAATCTTTCTTACCAAAAAATGATCATCACCACCATCCCCTACAGAGCGAAAATAAATCCATTGATCACATTCATACGAAATTATTACATATGTTTATAAAACCAAACATGACCATAAAATATTTTGCACAAATCAAACAATTACAATTAAAAACAAATTTTCCACTGGGTAAATGAGTGTTCTTATGGGTCATTGAATAGAATGTACAATATAACTTAAAGGGATTTGGCATGGATTAATGTTAATATGTGACATTCGGTTTAATAGTTTTTGATTTAAATGTCCTATTGTGACAGTCCATATTTAATGATAGTTGATTAATGGGATTAGAATGTAATAAACCAAAAGGGGGGTGAGTGGAACATTGAATCAGTATGAGTACGTAGACTTACAACAATGTGCATACATATTTAAAAATATATCTTAAGACAAAGAAGATTTTAATTTGCTTGAAGGCATTTTTTGTTAATTTGGTAAATTTAAGGGGTGATAACTAGTAACTTTTAGTAAAGTTTTTTTTTAAACAAAAAATCCATGAAAAAGTTAAATTTATGGTGCAGTTAGATCTCCAAGCAACATGTTGTAATCGGCCCCAAAAAGGAATTATTAAACATTATTATAATTGCAGTTGTAAATAACCTGTCTGTACATTGAAAAAATCCAGCCAACAAAAAATATTCTTCAGCCTTTATTTGGCAAACAATGCAAATCCCTTAATTAAGGGGATGAATTATACAAAAGTAAACCACCATAACAAAATGAAACTAAACAATCACAATATTTTACAGACTACCAGACAGACAATTCACCACAAACTCATGCAGATCGATATACGGCCAACTACAATTGAAATCAAAAAGAGGGCAACAGATACTAAAGTGACGGAGAGGCCCTGTTCGCATAAATTTTTCTCGAATGTTTTTCATATATGTTTTTGAAAAAATAAGCATCTTTAGTCATGATCGGTCCAATTTTCGAACTGATCCACACATATAAATAACATTTGATATGAACTTTTACACAGCAGTGGTTAACCAATTATTAATAAAGCCACTCAAATTGGGTTTAGCGGACTTAAGACCAACTCTATAATTGCCTTATTTATCTCTTATTAATCCATAAAAACTAAAAAAGAAATATCGTTGGAAAAATCAGTTTAAGGATGATCCCATCTTTTGCTAAAATATCTCAAAGAGCCTTGATTTGCATTCAATATGACCCTGTATTTTCTCACTTTTATCTACCATTATTTTTAATAAAGCAACTTTCAATTTGGCATCTGTTAACAAAAAATTATATAAAATTTCATCCTATATAGAATCCGGCCAAATACAACAACAAATTTATATAGAATTTTATTTGTATTCGAAACAAAAAGAAGTGACTGCACTGATAAACTGCATTGGTCTAGGGATTTGTATTTGAACAAATTTTTAGGATTTTTGGTGACATTTACTTATGTACTTTACACTAATGTGAGTAAGCAGAGTGAGTGTCTATGTATGGTATGTGTGGTTAAGTGAGTGAGGGTATCTTTTTTTGTTTATTTTACGAAAATATTTTTGTTGTATTTGTTTTGTTGTAGTCTGGCATTGTATCTTCAACATTGTTGTCTTGTGTTATTTGTTTAGTAAATTAAAATCCAGGGAACTCTGGTGTTTATGGGTGATGAGATTTGTGCATTACAATGGGCAATGATTTTGTATGAGTAAAAATACTCGTACAATAGATTTTTTTTTTTTTTTTTTTTTTGTTCAGTTACTGAATTATTAGTTAAATTCTTTTTTACTCTTAGTATGTGATGGTGTATGCACATATTTTATAAATAATATGTTAAAGTTTTGACATTCTACACAAATGTCAACATTCGTAGTGAAAAACTTTGTAAAATATGTAGATATGGATTTAAATTTTGTATCAAATGTTATGGTCCACAGAACTGAATTATTTTGTTCTATGGAAAAAGATATTAATACTCTGACAAAATTTAATTTTTCTATTAATATATTAAAAATATATAAATTTTATTTATTTTATTTTTTTATAAGACCATAACAAATCTTAGATGTTTTTTAATTAATCAAATTTATAAAACAGGCCTATTCTCTTAAATTTTTGAAAATTTTTTTCTAGCACCACTTTTGAAGTTTCTATGCGAATTATTACAATATACCATAATGTTTTAATTTTTACATTTTCAATACACATACAAAATGTAATAACTAGAAGTTGTTATCGATTTACATATTTTGTGGAAATTTAAATATTGTGGGAAGAACCCTTTAGGAAATGTCATACAGACTTCTTTGTAACAGGCCAGAAATAAAAAAACAGTATTGACCACTGATCTGCTTCCATGTTCCAGAAAATATTATTTAATCTAATATTAACTAACTACTGACTTTGTCTTTAGGACCAAATTTAGAGCTGGATATTAATTTAAAACCACCAAAGTAAATTATAACTTAATATGATTAATATTTAATTACGTAGAATTTTCAGTCATTATAGTAACTTTATTTATAGTAAATTTATTTAAAAAATTACCTTTTTTTATAAAAGTTCTGTTCTTAAAAAAGTTTTCTTCAGAAAGTAGATTTTCTTAAAAAAAATACATTTTCTTCGAAAACAGTACCTTTTTTCAAAAATTAAATTTTCTTCAAAAATTTGCATTTTCCTTATAAAAAATTCATTTTCTTAAAAAGGTAACCTTACTTAAAAAAAGCACATTTTCTTCAAATAGCAAATTTTTTTTTAAAAATATCTTTCTCTAAAAGGACATTCTCTTAATAAGTTCCTTTTTTCAAAAAAGTACCCCATCTTAAAATTATTTCCTTAAAAAAATGCCATTTGCAAAAATATATATTTTCTTAAAAATGAATCAATATCAATCTTCAATTACTCTGACATTGTATAAGAATGGTAACTATAAATCAGTAAGGGGCCCATAGCAGAAAGCATTAATGGCCCATCTCATATTTGAGATGAAATTATAATGGAACTTCATTTCGTACTGGGTAGTTATATCAAACAGTTTAATGTTTGTTCTTATTTGTTATTAAGATGACACTTATATTGTTTCTGTGAAACCAATCAAGCATACAAGCAGATTCCAGCCCTCGAAATTCGAGTGCAAATTCTAGGAAATTTTTTTTTTCATTAAATAAAGACCCTAAAGTTATGCTAATCAATTATAGCCAATTCACAAATCAACAAAAAAACAAACTCATTTTTATTACAAACACATTAACAAACACACACATAGCATTGTATAATTTTTTGTATGTATTAGTAGCAACTTTAAATTCAATTTACTCAAAATAAAGGAAAAATTTTTAAAATCTGTTAATCTGCAAAACGACTAAACAGAAATACCTTTTAAATAATATACGTTTGGTCAAAATCGGGATAAAACGGTAGAACAAAACATCGGTCACAAGAACTCGCCTAGCCTATCAATATTATAGATTTGTTTCTTTGTACAAATATTGTTAGCAGTCAAAACAACCCATATTTTTATTTAAAATTTCGAAATACTATAGCATCTATAAGTAAAAAGACCAATTTAAAAATAAATGCCACCCTTATATACTCTTATCTATTCGTAAGTTTATATGTTATAACCATAGTAAAGAGTTCAGATATTGTAATTGTGTGTTAGAAATGTTAAGTGCTTTTACGTTTTGAATATTATAATATGTGAAACGTGATTATATATGTTTTTCTTTTACAAAATGTTTAAGATTAAGCTATTATTACTTAATTGATATATAAAAAAAAAAATAATTATAGTAAAGATTCAAGAAATAGGATGATAAATAAAAATGACGAATCATTATAATCCTTGAAATTTCTTAGTTTCAAGTTTTTCAAATTTTAAAAAGAAAATAAAAATTCCGAGGAACAATAAAAGAAATTAAAAAAAAAAAAAACAAGTAAGAAAATTATAGTCGGTCTAGACCGACTATACGATACCCTATACCATGCGTTTAGAAACCCTATCTCTTAGGCCCAACTAACTGGACATAAATAAGCAAAAACAACATTTGAGTGGGATTTTTATTAATTTTTTTGGCTGCAGATATGAAAAAGTTCATATCGGATGCTATATCTATATGGGAACTAGGTCCAAAAATGGACCGATCCTGATCATGTTTCGTAAAGTCTCTTATATTTTGCAAGAATATATATAAACAAAATTTGAGAAGAATCAGTGCAATATTTTTGTTTTTTAATAGATTTAAGTGAAAATCGGGAAGCAGCTCTATATGGGGCCAAAGGGATCATTTTTGGACTACTCATTAATGGATGTAATGAACGCATATAAACCCAATTTGAGTAAGATATATATGATAATTTGGATGATATGGCAATTTATGTCGATTTCATAGGGGTAATTTGTATGGGGGCTAGGTCTGAACATGGACCGATTCTCACCAATTTCAATAGCGTTCATCCCATAGCCGACAAAAGCTTATATACCAAATTTCATCAAAATATATTCATATTTGCGACCTGCAGTTTGATTACAAGGTTTACATGGACACACAGACGGACGGACGGACGGACGGACGGACGGACGGACATTGTTAAATCAACTCAGAAAGTGATTCTGATTCGATCGGTATAATTAAAGATGGGTCTAGGTCAAATATTTTTGGTTGTTACAAACAGCAGCACAAAGTCATTATACCCAAACCACATAGTGGTATAGGGTATAAATATTAAGTCAGTGAAAAAACATAAATTTAGAAAAATTTTCCTAACATTATTAACAGACAGGGCTGCACGTGATAAATAAAAATTAATTTTTTCAGTGACTTAACATGACCCGATTATGTTTTCGTCTTCGACACATCCTTGTAGAATTTTCTGTAGAACATATTCATATTTATTGAAGAAGGGACTAAAATGATCCATGAAAATTGCAGAAACAGGGTTAACATGTTCTATGAAAAAATTTCTCTTAAAACTTTGTTGGACACATCCGAATTCAGAATTTAGTTAAAAAACTATTACATTACTTTTTGATTGTTATTTAATACATATTCATCTGAAATTTGTTTTGTATATGTTAAAAAAAAAGTGACATTACCAAATATGGTCCATTTTTTTCTGTTTAGTCCCCATATAAATATAGGAGTCCCCATATCTGTCCATATCTTATTTTTTCCGTTAAAAACTCTACTGCCATTTTGATTTCGTCAGTATAAGCAGACTGATAAAATAATTTAAAATCTTAAGGAATGCCTCCAAAATCGCTATGACCTCTTTAGAGATATTTTCTAAGACTCCTTTTAGTAACTCTGATATAATTGAGATGTCTTACATATATTCATGGTCAATATACTGCAAGTACGTGAATATATGTTATGTCTTGTAGTTAAAAATCACTTTACGAATTGAAATTGTTTTATTAAGCAGTCTTAGATAATTTTTTGCCCGACATATATATATTTCAACGATATATATTTCAACGATATAGATTGAAAGATTGATTTAAAAACTAGTTTCTGTAAAACTTTTTATACTAAAAACCATCCCCTTGATTTGGGATTATGCTTCGGAATATTTTAAAGTTGCCTGTTGACTAATCGATATAATATATTGTAATCGATATACTAAAAATAAAAATTTTGTTTATATCAAATCATGTCAGAAGGTGATATCAGTAGTCAAATATCATAGAAAATTTAATTCAAAGCGTGGATTTGAGACTAAAATGGGATGAGGATTAGTCATGAATACTTATATATTTTTTTAAATTTTCTCTTTTAATTTAATGTCGAGCAGATATTTTTCCAATAAATAACGAGCAAATAGTATTCTATTTTCATAAGATTTACTAACGATACAAACGATTTGATTTTACTACAGAAACTGTGATAATTGATAAATAAGAAAATGATGATCATTATTCTTAAAAAAATCGTAAATTTTAGTAAGCAGTCCTTGACCCCTATGCAATTTAGACAATAAATTTTCAATTATTCTACATAATGGGCCCAGTTTTCAATTTATAAATGTTTATGTGGATATCATCGTGTGTCTTCTGACCTTAGTAGAACGAACTGTTATGTTCTATATAAACTTTACCACGATTTTAAGATAAATAGGATATTTTTATAATCTTTCTTTGGAAATTTTAATATGAATATATTTCACTTTCTCACAATAGCGGCATTTGTATTATAATAACAATTTATCAATGCAAAAGCTGTATCACAATTATCGCTGCCCTTCAAACCAATGCACTTAGCCATTATGACATTTATCTTTTCAACACCAATAATTCTGCCCAATTTCTCCGATATCACAGCACTCTGTTCCTCTCCATCAATTAAAAATCCATATTTTTCCAAGAAATAATTAAGAAAACATTTTGTATTATGCCTAATGTTTTCAAATTTACCACGGTGTAATTCTTTTTGATCTTCCTTTGCAACTTTACGCTGTTGCGAACATTCTGCAATAGTTTGTAAAGCAATAATTTTTTGCTCTGCTATTATGTGGATAGCCTGAAATTAAATAAAGAATTTTTTAAAAGAGGTTTTAATAGAGATGTCATTTCAAAAATTTACTTACATTCTTTGCATTAACTGCATAACCGCTGAGAGCTAATATTGTCAAGACTACAAAATATTTCATTGTATTTTTAAGATATTAGTTATATTGTATGTTTAAAATTTATTACTGCTTAGTTGATAAAGTTAGTTTAAGCTATTTATAAGTTTTGCCTTAAAATTTAGTCATTAATTTTATTATTGTTTTTACGACTGTTTTTATTCTGTCAAGATTTGCATAATGTAATTCAAATTTAATTCAAACTTGAAGTACAAATCATGCCGTATATACATATGTATATTTATTTTTGATGATTTTTAATTTTTACTGCGGTGAAATTGATATATTGCTGTTTCTGTTTTTTTTTTTTTTTTTTTTTAATTTTTCATTTGGAAAGGATCCTCTGTACATTAAATGTATTCACTGCGCAACTACACACAAGAACTGTTAGAGTTAAAGGTGCAACGGCCAGAATTACAGATTTTTAAATATTAAATTTTTTTCTTGAGTTAAATGCATTTAAAGTTACTACTAATACATGCATAAAATTATACAATGCTATGTGTGTGTTTATTAAATATTTTAATGTGTTTGTAAAAAAAATTAGTTTGTTCACTTCTTCATTCACAATAATAATTGTGTTGAGTTGAAAATAATCGTGAACGTTGAACGTAATCGATATTTAAAAAGTGTTGAACTGTGTGAATTGGCTAAAACTGATTAGCATACCTTTACGGTCTTATAAAATAATATATTAAGGTATGTCCTCTCTTTAAAAAAAATTTTTTTTCAAAGACACTTACGCCCGTATTCATAATCAAATACTTTTGAAATTTTCGTATGAAAAAAAGTTAGCCAACTGCTAGAATTTGATTATGAATACGGGCGTTAGTCTTCTTATTTCCTTCAGGTATAATGCCCTAAATGGATTTTTTGAAAATTGAACTATTTTGGAGTTACAGAGCTGCATTTGTATGTCATAACATGCGCCGAGGTGCAGAAAATTCTTGTAATAAAACTTTAGATGCGTTTTTGTCGAAATCCCTTTTTTCAAACTGGGGTGTCGTTTTTCTTGAGAACCAGATGTCGTATCGAAATTCGGCGGACGGCGTTTTGTAGGTAATCACGTCAGGCAGGTCCTGAACCAGGATAATTAGGCTAACTTTACTACCGGAGGAGGGGTGGGGCAAAAACCCCCCAAAAGACAGCCAATTTTTAAATTTTGTTTTATAATCGCGCCATTTTGTAAATTTTCGATATTTTGGAAATATCTTAGTTCAGGACCTGCCTGATGTGATTATCTCATAAAACAAGTAAGAGTGCTAAATTCGGCTATGGCGAATCTTTGATTCCCTCCACCTGGGCTTACGTTTACATTAATATCTGGTCTTATCCCAGGAAAAAAACATTACCAAATAATGGGTTTTAGAGAGAAAAGTAACTGGTTGAAGTTTGCCTGATAAGCTCATTATTTTAACACGGGCTGTCATTGGAGCTACCTAGTTGCCTAGAAACTCATTATTTTCACTTTGAAAGTAATGCAGTGGGCAGGGGTAGGTTATTATTGGTAATGCAAAAATCAATGAGCTGCTATTACGATATTTTTCCTTAAATTGCACTATTTATAACAAATGTAAACAAAATATTTGAAAAGGTAAACAATTTGATAAACTTTCAAAAAATACACCGAATTTTTGGCATTTTTTAGAGGTGTCTCCATACTTCAGGCCATATCTGGGCATGATGCTGCCCGATTTATTATATATTACATACGAACGTGCTCGAAATAACAAACAATATTATTATAAGTTTTCCCTGGTAGATTTATTTTGTGAAGGAGCGTGAATTCAACAGGCAAACAGACAGACGGACATCGCTCTCTTGAGTCGAGTTGTTATAAGGGGACAAACTGATATATACCCTCTACACAGTTGTGTGGAGGGTATGAAAATTAACTTTTATTTTCCTTTGTGTCAAAGTTTTGTTATAGAAATTTATTGATGGTAATAGTCTTCCCCATGTTTTAACCAAACTTCATTAGTTCAGGAGTTATAAATAAAAATTGAGTACAAAAAATTTTATTTAAAATTTTAATTTAAACTTCATTTTATATTTGGCTGTTATAAGTTACAAATAGAAATGGAAGTCCAAATACAAATTCTTATTACCCTTTTTATACCCTATACCACTATGTGGTTTGGGTATAATGACTTTGTGCTGCTGTTTCTAACTACCAAAAATATTTGACCTAGACCCATCTTTTATTATACCAATCGATGTCCGCCCTTCCGTCTGTGTGTCCATGCAAACCTTGTAATCAAATCTGCAGGTCACAAATATGAGAAATATTGGTGAGAATCAGTCCTTGTTCAGACCTAGCCCCCATACAAATGACCCCTATGAAATCGACATAAATTGCCATAAGATCCAAATTGTCATATAGATCATACTCAAATTGGGTTTGCATGCATTTATTACATCCATTAATGAGTAGTCGAAAAATGATGCCTATGGCACAACTCTTAGGCAGAAGCCCCATATAGAGCTGCCTCCCGATCTTCACTTAAATATATCAAAAAACAAAAATATTGTGCTGATTCTTCTCAATTTTTGTCTGAATATATTTTTGCAAAATACAAGAGACTTTAACAAACATAGTTAGGATCGGTCCATTTTTGGGCCTAGTCCCCATATAAATATAGGACCCGATATGAACTTTTTCATATTTTAGGCAAAAAAAAATTAATAACAATGCCACTCAAATATGGTTTATGCTTATTTTCTATATCGAATTAGTTGGACCGAAAGATAGGGTCTCTAAACCATGGTATAGCGTATCATATGGTCGGTCTAGACCGACTATAATTTTCTTACTTGTTTTTAATTATGTATTCTCTCTTCTTAGAGTCATATTTTAGGAACTTTCTGAACTAGTACTATAGAATATTCTTTTATTGAGGATTTTAGGAATGACTTTGCGACTTAAGTTAAAAGCTATTATCATGTTATATGACATTATTTCACTAATTTTGTTGTTTAATGCAACTAGAATTGAATGTACAATTTGTTGTAATTATATTTTGATACCAATAAATATTGATTATTACTGTTCGCTTGTAAGTTAAGTACTAGACAACATAAGTATAGATTTTGCAGCATTGCACAAATACAGTATTATAAAAAGTCTGGGAAGAAGATATATGTTTCAAAATTATTGTTACACGACCAACAACCTCCATATTAATATAACCGAATCCATCTTATTCGTAAAACAATATAATCCTACAACTAAACTTTTTTGAAAGTAATATAGTAACTTTATATATTAATGCACAATTCTGTTATTGTTTTTAAGATTTATTTTTATTGGTGACTCGTGTGAGTTATAGGATTTATTTGAGTAAAGCGCATTAGCATTACAAATTTTTTGGCTATTAAGGAAATTTTATGATTTTTGTTTATGAGTTTATTTTACGATTTTTTTTTTACATATTTGTATGAATTATTGATCAGAGCAAATTGGGTAGTTGTGGAGCAATGGCAGCAGTTTTGACAGGTTCCAACTTCTGTCAGATATTTTTCTAGCAAAGTTGTCATCAAGTATACGATACATAAACATGTACTCTTAGTGGTTTTTCAGGTTGAGAATTTAATTGTTTTTCAAAAAGTTGTATTGGCCATTCACTTTTCTTTTATTCACTTTTTCCCGCTGACCACAAAGCAAAAATATTCATACGTGTTAAAAATTAAAAACTGGGGAGTCATGGAACAGCTGTCTTATGTAGCTGTGACTCCAACATGATGGTGCGCCGTGCCACATATTCCCTGAAACAATCGATCTTTTGTGCGGTAAGTTTGAAAATTGAACTATTATTTATTTGGAGGTGTTAAGAATGAATGCTACGCTAATCACTCAACGTCGATTGAGGCACTGAAAAAAGGATTAATGCCAATCATCGGTAAAATACAGCTCCATACTGTCGAAAATATACTGAAAAATTAGGTTGACCGTATGGGCTACTGCAATGCCAGCGCAGGAAGTCTTTTATATGAAATAGTGTTCAATAATTAACCGTTATGAGTTCTTTTATTTATAGAAAAATCAAAATGCAATACCTATATGGTACACCCTGAAGACACACATACATAAAGCTTTATCGATATACGAGGGCGGATCAGGAAGTACGTGACTTAGAATGAAACACAGTTTTTTTTTGCAAATAAAAAATTTTTTTTTTCAACATAATCCCATTTTAGCTCAATACACTTAGTCCAATGTTTCTCCAAGTTTTGTATCCCTTCCAAAAAATAGGATTTTTCGAGGTCCATAAAATACGCATTTTGGATCAATAATATCACCGTTGGAGCTAAATCTCTTTACACCGAGCAATTTTTTTAGGTTTGGAAATAGGAAATAGTCACTGGAGGCTAAGTCCGGAGAATATGGTGGATGAGGTACCAATTCGTAGCCCAATTCATTGAATTTTGAAGTTGTCACACGATTACGTTTATGGTCAATTGAGAGCAAATGCGCACCCATCTTGCAGACATCTTTCTTAAACCCAACTGACCATTTAAAATCGAAAGCACACTACCATATGAAATGCCTATGGCTTCAGCAATCTCACGCACTTTTACTCTTCGATCGGCCAGCACTATATCGTGGATTTTTTAGACATTTTCAGGTGTATTGACCTCAATTGGCCGACCAGAACGTTCAGCGTCATTTATATTTGTGCGACCACAACGAAAGTCAATAAACCACTTTTTTACAATTGAAATCGGTGATACAGAGTCCACATAGTATTTATCAAGCCTTTCCTTGCTTTGATTGACGGTTTTTTTTTTGCAAAAAATAATATTTAATGAGCACTCGAAATTCACATTTTTCCATTTAAAAATAAAAACACGAGGTTGTATGTTTCGAACAGCTGTTAAACGCAAAGTAAATGACGGAACTTGCTAAAAATATTACAGTAGTCTATTAACAGGTGGTACTTGATGGGAGCAGTGTTGCAATTCATATAACTGCGAGGAAAGTTCGAAAAGTCACGGACTTATTTATCTGCCCTCGTATATGTATATGATAAACTTACGATCTTTTTAGCAGGACTGATATAGGTTATTTGTATGGGGTTAGACTGTTTACCCGATACCACTATGTGGTCATGATATATAAGGTTTGTTAAAAAATTATTGACCCAAGCCCATCTTTTATTATACCGACTCAGAATAACTTGCTTAGTCGATTTTTGATAAAAATTGGTATATAAACTTTTATCGTCCATGGGACTACTGTTATTGAGACTGGTGAAAATCGGTGTATGCTCAGACCTCGTCCTTTGAGAGCGACTTAAATTTCCATAAGATCGAAAATAACATATATGTAGATCTCAGCCAAAGCTCGATTGTGGTGCTCCTTACACCGATTTATAAGTGGTCCAAAACCCTGTAGGAAAATTCTTAGTTATAGCCTCTATATAAAGCTATTTCCCGATTTGCAATTGAATCTATCAAAAAAACAAAAATATTCCACATAATCCCCATGAAAATATAGTGTCCGAAATTATCTTCTTATATCCGAAAGCAAAAAAATTTTGGTTTATACTTATTTTCTGTATCCAATTAGGACTATAAACGCATATATATAAACATATATATACTCGGTCTCAGTGTGATTTTGTTTTTATTTAAAAAAAAATACCTCAACAATTTGACCCTTCCTCAACAAAAAAAGCTAAATAATGGCTGGCTTTCCCGTTGTCATTTTCATAGCCAATTTTTGTGGGTTTTATGAAAACGGGTTGTAATATGGTGTCATTTGCAACACTTGGCAGCATTTGACCTTTAAAATGAAATTTCCAACATGTCAGCAATTTATTTTCATTTGACAGCCGGATTTTGTTTGTCAGTTTATAAGATGTAATGAAAATGTAATTGACAGATGATAACGACATTCAGTTGAGGCAATGTTTTTCGTTATCAGTCAATATGGCGTAGTGAAAACCAGGCATAAGTCAGGTTTACACTAAGCCTTAGTTTTTCTTCAGCAGTAAAATCCTGTTCAAATATTGAATTTTATCTTAGAGTAGAGAAAGGATTATTTGTTTTCCTTGTAAGTAATAATCTCTGAAATTTGTTCTCAATTATACATGAGATGTTGAGAATATCATTTGAAGGTAATAGAAAATTTAAAGGACATTGATTTTCTAATATTATATTTAGCAAAAAAAAAAAAAAAAACAAATATAATAGAAAAGACTGACCCAGTTGTTATGTAAAGTTTTTGAAAACAATCTTATCTTAGACCAAATTGAAATGCATGTTGCAATCAAAAACTTTAGATGATGTTATTTTTTCTATCGGGTAAAATAGCTTTTTTTGCTAAACAGAAAACAACATATGTTTATTTTTATGCAACATTGGACATTATAGTCTGTTTTTCTAACATATATTTTGCTACACATGAAAACGAAATGTTAACCCCTTTGTGAAAGAGCAAAAGAAAAACTTTTCAAATTGATCAAATCTTAGATAAACATTTTCTATTCAAAAACTTAGACTGGCATAAAATGTAAACTCTTCAAATGTTATATGTTTTATACTTTATATAATACAAATAAATGATTTGTTAATGTAGAGGTGCTTATTGTATAAAATGTAGGTCATATTTTAAGATGGTTTCATTAGATTAACACTTTTATTTTCATATGTTTAAATACAAGGACTCTGTATTCCTTTCATTAGAGTTTGTTTGTTTATTTATCAATGCTGTATGAATTGAATGATGATGATGGAAGCATGACGATGATGTACATATATCAAATTATGTTTATTTTACTCGAGGGCCTATTAAGTGTATACAATAACAGAACCTTGTACTATATACTCTTACATACTTGCATACTCAGTATATACACATAGCGAAAAGTCCTTTTGACCATCAAACATTATATTGTTTCGCGTAACTCTGCAAAAAATGTCAAAATAAATAGAAAACATATTTAGAAAAATATATTTTTAGCAAATGGATTATCTGAAGTCGTGTTACCAGTATCATTTAAAATACATCCCACAAATTCTTTAGTTAGAATCGCGGCCCTGAAAAAATTCTGTAAAATTCGCTGGTTGCATATCGCTATATTCTACGCTTATTACCTGATAGAATACGGGTGTAAATCTTTAGTTTGTAAAGACTTCTGTTTACGAAATATTATTTAAATGAAATTTTTATGCTAAATGCTGCGAAATCACATAGATCCGTCATCGCGAAAATTGTTTAGGTCCTAAAAAGAAAACTTTACAGGCAAAGGTTTTTTAAATACTAAGAATATGCACGTACATCACAATTGCTTTTGCTGTAAATTCGTAATGGTACTTCGGTTACCTTTGAAATTTTTATCAATAATTATTGATTTTAACCAGAAAACCAAAATAGAATTTCACTTGTTGAAAAGTTGTTTGCTTGAAAATAACTTTCAAAATTAATTTTGTTTCATTCTATTTAAATTTTTTTTTTTCTTTTGAATTTCGCTGAGTGTATGAACAATTTTTAAGGACGCTCATTATGCATGATTATGTTAACAAGTTAAAGTGTTTATATAATATTCATCAATATTTATTCATGTATACTTAATGTTATTAGCCCAAGAGTGCGCTAAACAAGCACTAAAGCCAAAAATTAAATAGAAATTGCTAATATTAGTGTTATTTTAGGGTAACACTGACATTAAGTTAAATATATTATAAATCATTTTATGATATTTTTATCACTTATGGAATGCATATAACACGATAGGTGATTGATGATCTTCCTTTATATATTTCATTTTATTCTTTTCATAAACATATTATGTTGGCAAATATAGTCTACAAAATTAAAATGTATGCTTTAGCTAAATTAGTATCAATGACTAGTAAATTCATTATGAAATGCTACATCACTTAGTAATTCAAGTAACTGCTTGAAGTTTTCTAAAGATAAAAATTTCTTTCTTTAAAACATGGCGATTAAAAATGCCCACACAACCGGAAGCAAATTCATTGTTTATTATGACTGCTATTATCCATATTTTCTGTTATTGCTACTGTCAATTACAGATAACAGGTCATTATAAAAATGGCCCTATATGGAAATGAAGTCTTATTAAAAGTAATGACAAAAAATATATATTGTTCGAATGAATCAGTCAACAACATGTATACAGACGTTATATTTTATAATATGTGACATAAAAATAAAACGGAATTAAATATATGTATGTATGCACATGTAGGTCATAAAACTTTTGGCAATTATCATTTTAATCATAAAATACAAGGAAAACAATGTGTGAGCAAAATAAAAGAAGCAAATACATAAGAAGAAAAAAAAACAATCAAACAACTCAATATTGTTAACATGATGTCTCAATTGATTTTTCGGCTTGTGTAAAATGTCAAAGTTTTTTTTTTGCTTTAATAATTTCTAGCAGTGCGTTCATTTGTAAATTTTTTTTCTTAAGAAAATCCATAAAAAATTCAATAGAAAAGTTGTTAATGGTTTGGAACAGAGCATCTCAAATGGGGCTCCCCTAGAAAGATACAATAATTTCATATCTATATATTAATACGTGAAGAATAAATTTGTATTCCCTTTTGAAGCAAAATGCGGGCACGGATGAGTGTGAAATTTAGCATAGTTATAGTTCATATGGAGGAGAAGCGAAGAATGATAAAAGTTATACATATATAATATGTTTTAAAAAACATTGAAAGAAAAAAATGAATGAAAATATAATATCTCCTAGAATTTGCACTCGAATTTCCAAATATTTTTTCGAATTTGGTTCGTATATGTTTTTGGGAAAATAAGTGACTTTACTAAATATAAAATTAACATCAGATATGAACTTGTGTACATCTACACGCCACAAATTAATAACAACTAGTATAGCCTAGCACTCGAAATTCGGGTGCAAATTCTAGGAAATATTATTTTTTCATTCAATTCTTTTCTTTCAATGTTTTTTTTTAATATAATTAATTATGAATATCTAAATGAGCCTAAAGCTATGCTCATCAATTTTACCAATACACAATTCAACTTGGCGTGTGATATAAAATTTCGCATTATTTTTTTTCATTTAATAATAATTCTAAAACATATTATACATAAATTTTACCATTCTCCGCTTCTCCTCCATATGAATTATAACTACGCCAAATTTCACATTCCTCCGCGCACGAATTGTGCTTAAAAAGGGAGTATAAAATTGTCATTCACGTATTAATATGTAGAAACTACTAAAACTTGGTTTCCTCAGCAACGATTCATATTTCAACATTTGCTTTTATTTAATATCTTAGTTTCTAAGATTATATGAAATATTTAGTACCATAATTCTCAGGAAATTTTTCAAACTCTAAACTCTTTGATACGAAGGGCCTTCAGACCTTAGAGCTTCTTCTTGATAGTGCTATCCCAGTTTATATATATAATTTTGTTTTCCTTCTAACTCAATTCCTAAGTATTTACCATTTTAATGGGTCTTCTTAAAAGGAATCTATATGGCAACCTCTGATAAAGTGTTGGTTGTTATTAGCTAGTGAGCCGGAAAACTCAAAAATTAAGGCGTAGTTTGGCAGGAAACATCCTTTAAACATCATCAACAAGAACACACTTTTTTTTTGTTGATTGTTAACTTTAATGATTGTAACAATTTTTTGGTTGATGTTGAGGAAAATTTAAACAAAAAGTTTGAATTCTTTGAAATTTATTTTCAAAAAGAGAGTAAATAAAATCCATTGTACATACTCAAGTTTCACACAAACAATGAATAGAGTAAAAGTAACATTACGAATAACAATAAAATAAATGAAGAAAATAACCTTGCAATTTTTAACATACTTAAAGCTATGATTAATTACTTTTTGACATAACAAGCTTAACAATAAAGGACGGAGATGGAGATACACGCTTCTGTTGAAGCTAACAAAAAAACAATTGCAAAATGGAGTACATTTACGAACAAATAAACTTAAGCCATATTTGGCACGTATTCTTTTCCAAAACAGTCGAATGGAACTAAAAAAGACAAGAATGTTTGGAATATTGTTAAAAATGATAAATGAGCATAAGGTGTTGATTTGACTTTTTTAGGCGGCCATGGCTGGCAAAAGGATATTTTCAGAACATTTTAAGGAAGTACACATAGAGATGTTGTTTGTTGTTTGGTTGGTTCGTTGGTTGGATGGTGTTAGATATTGTCTGTAGTGAAAGTCGTTGTTGTAGTAGTCATTCTAATAGTTAATTTCTGTATAACAAGCACGTCATTATTGTTCGCATCATAACAAAATTCTCCTCTTCCTCCTCCTGCTCGTTGTAATGGTTCTTGACAAGTATCTAAGGAAGGAAGTTTTTTTCTATATGACAGCAAATTTTCACAACTTCCTTTATCCATTTTGGTTTTCATTTTGTGTGTGTTTGTTTTTAAACTGAATGAATGTTTATTTCATTTGGTTTTTAGCTCATCTAATGAATATGATTTTTTTCTGCTGTTGTTGCCACCATGTCGAGCTGTCATTTTTGTTTTGTGTCAAATTGTTTTTTTTTTCCCCACTTGGCGTTCTAGTGTTTGTTATTTTGTTTGTTGTTGATTTGCGCCAAGTTTTTCGAAATTTTAATATTAAACATATTTCTAATTCATGATGGCTTTCGTGGTTGTGTCTGCTGTTTTCTTACATATTTTAATTGTAATTAGTTTTCTACATTTCTGCGTTTCCTTGTCTTCTTGTAGTAGGTTCTCCAACAAGACGCTCACCAGACTGTCTTAAGAAAAATGACATTGAAGTTTTAGAAATACCAAGTGTCAAGTGATAAAACATAAATTTCAATTTAATTTGAGAAAAATAAAATGTAATATGTTGATCGCTTTTAAGAAAACCGTAGCGATAAAAAAAAGTTCTTTAAAACTCTTTTAAATCATATAACATTAAATTTTTTAGACATTGCTCCACACTGAACACGTTTCCTTAAATAAAAATAAAAATATTATTCGTATTAACGAATTTAAGCTTCTGGTATAACTCGTTGTCAATAAAAGTTTATAGTTTTAAAGTTATTGTTTTTTTTTTTTTTTGTTTTTTTGTAAATAATAACTCCCCAAACAAATAGTCAAATGGTTAATTGAACATTTCTGTTTAAATAAACTAAACTCCGTTTAAGAGTTGTTAACTTCATGCACCTTCATAATATTTTTGTGCAATCGATTTTGCAAATAAGATTTAGGTGATTTCATATACAACAACAACAACAACAACACAGACAGCAAACAGAGTAGAAGCTTTACAAAGAATTTTATGCATTTAACAATTGTGTAGTTAGTACACAATACATTCACAGCTTATTTGTAGTAAATTCTTGACTATTATAAAATTTATGGTTAACAATACCAGATGTTGTTTTTACACTTAAAGAAAATTTTTGTTTTGATCTGTAGTCATGAACGATAATATTTCATAAAAGAATATTTAACGGCGGTCAGAAATTTTCTAAAAGAAAGATTTTAAAACTAATAACCTGAATATTTCTGAATATAATAAAAATTATAGTCGGTCTAGCCCGACTATACGATACCCTATACCATGGTTTAGAGACCCTATCTCTTCGGTCCAACTAATTGGATATAGCAAATAAGCATAAACCAAATTTGAGTGGCATTATTATTAATTTTTTTCGCTGCAGATATGAAAAAGTTCATATCGGATACTATATTTATATGGGGACTAGGTCGAAAAGTGGACCGATCCTGACCATATTTGGTAAAGTCACTTATACTTTGAAAAACTAAATACAAACCAAATTTGAGAAAAATCTGTGCAATATTTTTGTTTTTTGATAGATTTAAGTGAAGATCGGGAAGCAGCTCTATGTGGGGCCTATGACTAAGAATTTTCCTATAAAGATTATTTTTGAACTACTGATTGATGGATGTAATAAACACATACAAACCCAATTTGACTGAGATCTATATGATAATTTGGAACTTATGGCAATTTATGTCGATTTCATAGGGGTCATTTGTATGGGGACTAGGTCTGAACATGGACCGATTCTCACCAATTTCAATAGCGCTTTTCATGGCCGATGAAAGCTTGTGTACCAAATTTCATCAAAATATATTCATATTTGCGACCTGTAGTTTGATTACATGGTTTACATGGACACACAGACGGACGGACGGACGGACGGGCATTGCTATTTCGACTCAAAAAGTGATTCTGAGTCGATCGGTATAAGTAAAGATGGGTCTAGGATGAATATTTTTGATTGTTACAAACAGCAGCACAAAGTCATTATACCCAAACCACATAGTGGTATAGGGTATAAAAATGTAACCAGTAGAAAAATTACAGTTGGTCTAGACCTACTATACGATACCCTACACCTTGAGTTGCATAGATTTAACTTTGCCGATATCATAATTGAATATAGAAAATAAGAATAAACTTAATTTTAGTGCCACTATTATTATTTTGTGGCCTGCAGTTATGAAAAAGTTAATTTCGGATGATATTTTTATATGGGGACTAATTCGAAATATGGACCGCTTGTGACCATTTATAGTAAAGTCCGTTAATTTTCACAAAAACAGAATTAAACCAAATTTAAAAAAAAAATTTATGCAATATTTTTGCTTTTTATGGGAACTATGACTGAAAATTTTTCTGCATATTTAATTTTCGGACTACTTATTTATGTGTTCAATAAATAAATACACATAAACTAAACTTGACCGATATCAATATGATAATCTCGATATTGCGACGTTTTAAGGGTATGAGCTATATCTAAACAAGGACAAATTTACGCCAATTTCAATAGCGATCGTCCTATGGCCGATAAAAGCTTATCATGAAAATATTACAAAGTTTACATGGACACACAGACAGACGGAGAGATGGAGAAGGGATATCGCTAAATCGATTCAGAAAATGATTCTGACTCCATCGGTACAATAAATATTATAGGTAGTAACAAACATCAGCATAAGCTCATTATATCCTAACCACATAGTGGTGTAAGGCATTAAAACGTACATATAGTATTTCTATATTTAAACAATATTTTCAGACAAATACAGTAGGACCCATTTGTATAAAATTAAATTTTTTATTCCCAGTTGGAAATTCCCAATAGGTGTATTGTGTCGATGCTGACTTGATGCTCTGCTCTCATTCAAAAAGAGACCTCATGACACTTCTTAAATCAGTAAGTATTTTTCAAATCAGGAAGACCTTTTATATTTATCGTTATCAGATTTCAAGACGTGATATAGTTTCGTATGGATAGAATAATGTTTGAATTGATCTTTAATAAAAATTTCCAGCTTTCTTTAGTACATTTCTTTCCACTGTTCGCTTTCTCGAACAGCAACTATGATTTTTTAAATGGGAAAATTACAAATGATTTTTTAAATCAGTTTTCATAGGAAACGTTTATTTTCTAAAACTCCCTTTTCAAACCATTTATAAAAAAAAAAAATAAAGAAAAACTAAAGAAAAAATCTAAGGAACGAAAACAAACAATTTTTTTAAGCCAAAGCTACATATTATACTAAGGAACATTTTCGGGATCATTCTCTGGGTGGTAGGAAATTCCAAGCCAGGGTGAAAGCACTATACCAATGTAGTAAAACCATTAAAAGGGCTTGACGATCTCAGGCCAAACTTTTTGTTTGACCTTTTATATATTTTCCTTATCTTGGCGTTTGGTTGCTTAGGTTTTCAAGTGCAAACCTTAAATTTAAAGCGAAAAATAGAAATGTGCAGCTTGAATGCGGTTTTACTGCATAAGACCGAGGAAAATCTTCGGGTCCAATCGCGCATTGTACACTAGGAAATATTTTAGAAATGGTTAACTATGCTACACATACACTACCCGTCATCAGGCTAGCGTGTAACCCACACCCCCACCCCCGTTTTTACTGACTGTTAATATTAAATATTATCATAACCAATTTACCTATAGCCTTACATGATTTATCCAGCAGACTCTTGTAAATTCTCTTTAAAATAAAAAAACAATCACAGCTATAATGCTCAAAATAATATTTTAATAAATTTTTTAGAAAAATATATTGGTCAACAGGATAGCGCCATCTGAGATTATTCCATTTAATTACTATTTAGAGCTACTATATCTGCGGTTTTCTAGAATAACCACGTATGTCATAAAATCAAAATGTTCAGGGGAGCCAAAAAAACGTTATATTTGAAATTATGGGCTCGATATAAAGATTTTAGAGCTTTTTATTTACCAATCCTGTAGATATGGGCAATAAATACTTTATATAAAATTTTGAGTCAAAAATCTTCAGAGGAATAGATCCTAGAGAAGGACGAAAAAAGCAATTTGAAAATTACACTTAAACTGTGTGCAGATAAAACAACTTATGTAGACATAAGTAGTTGTTGCTTGAAAAATTAATTTTTTTTGTTCGTCAACAAAAAGTTAACGGGACTTAGGATGAGAATATAACAACGTATCAAGAATAAAAAATAACAGAAATAAACACACAATTTTTTATAAGTGGTTATACATTGAAAACTAATCCAAAATTATTTTGCACTTTTTTTTATTAATAGCAACGTATGTCGCTATGTGTCGTTTTCTGAGAAAATAATTTGTCAGCGATCAAACGTAGGTTGGCATACGTCGTTAGTGCTGCAAATTAATTTAATAAGCATTTAAGTTACGTCGTTATTTAAAGAAAAAACTCAGAAATGGCCAATATAACAAATTAACACTTTGAAGAGCGTTAAAAATTAATATATTTGGCATCATTAATTCAAAACTGACAAAAATTGACATACGCGGTTACTCCAGAAAACCACAGATATATCCTTTTAATACTTATTAGCATAACAGCGCTCGAAATTCGAGTGCAAATTCTAAGAAATTTTATTTTTTCATTCAATTTTCTTCTTTCAATGTTTTTTTAATCTATATATATAAAAAAACTTATGAACATTTAAATAGAATTCATTAAATTTTATACTTAATATTCAATAAATAAATAAAGCACAGAACATATATAAATGAGTTTGTTAACAAATAATTTAATAAGAGCCTAAAGTTATGCTAATCAATTTCAGCAAGTCACAATTCAACACAGGGCGTGTGATATACAATTATAATGAACTGTGATGAATTGTGAAGTGGCTAAAATTGATTAGCATACCTTTACGCTCTTATAAAATTATTTATTATAAATCTTTTATCTTATTTAATTAAATACTAGCAGATTCCATCCCTCGAAATTCAAGTGCAAATTCTAGGAAATTTTATTTTTTCATTAAATAAAGACCCTAAAGGTATGCTAATCAATTATAGCCAATTCAAAAATCAACAAAAAAAAACAAACTCATTTTGATTACAAACACATTAACATATTTAATAAACACACACATAGCATTGTATAATTTTATGTATGTGTTAGTAGCAACTCTAAATGCAATTTACTCAAAATAAGGGAAAAAATTTAAAAATCTGTGAATCTGCAAAATGGCTAAAAAGAAATGCCTTTCAAATAATATACGTTTGGTCAAAATCGGGATAGAACGGTAGAACAAAACATCAGTCACAAGAAATCGCCTAGCCTATTAATATTATAGATATTTTGAACACATATCTATTATAAATAAATCCTCCATACGATCTATTTTATGCCAAATTTCACACTCCTCCGTTCGCGTATTAAGCTTAAAAAGGGTAGAAAGATATTCCTTCACGTATTAATATATAAATTTATTCTATTTTGGACAGTTTTAAGGATAATTAGTAATGTGTGATGCCACTTTTGTTTGAAATCACTAAAATATTTGGATTGCTTTTGGCTTGATTTTTTCAGTCGTTTTGGTCCAGAAATTTGGATTTATTAACGAGTTACTGCTGAAAATTTACGAAAAAAAATTAGGGAGAAAATAAAAATTTGTTTAAGATTTCATTCGATAAAATTAGTCCAACTTGATTTTTACAAGAATAAAATGAGAAAGAATAAATGGTTCTTGAGTAACAGCTGAAAAACTAAATAAATGTGAAAGGTGTTATGAAAGGGAATGTTGTTTGTTTGAAGGTCTGTTCCTGTTTGGCGTAACTACTTTTAACCCTTTCACAACCAATGGGATATATATGTCCCATTTTAATTTTTACTTATATTTCCCCCATTTTCCAACCGATTTGTTTAAAGCTGACTTGAGTCAACAGAGGATAGTTGTAGCTTTCAGACCATGCCCAAAAAGTTGGCACATATTGCAACAGTTTTTTTTAATGTGTAAATTTGTCTACGATGATGAAAATATTGACAAACGAACAAATTATATCATGGACAGCCTTTAACTACCTTGCAGAATAAATTTCAGATTAATACAGAGTAGGTGTGTTTAACGATCAAGCATGAATTATTTATGTACTGTATTATTGTATCAACTGATCCTTATCAAAAAGCATTTCAGTAAAATGTGTTTTACCTTCTCATTTTATTTCCTTTTTACTATAACCTTTAGTAAAGTTCACACATGGTTAATTGAAGATCGAACACCAATAAATAACATCAAAAAGTTTTTCAAATTATCAAAGTTTTATTCCAAATTATTTGGACATAAAAGTAATAAAATCTCATTAAGTTTAAAACAACTTCTTCGTCGTAAGTTAATTCTATTTAAAATTATCCAGAACTTACGATTAGCACCGATAATAACCACGGGTAAGGTTGAAATTTCCATGTGCACTAATTTAATTCTGATATTTTCTGAAATAACTTCAATAGCAATTCCGATTCCATACTGCTATATACATATTTTAATGGTTCAATTTCCATTACAACTTTGTTAAAGCTGTGTATAGGAGCTGTGCATAGTTTTGGAAAAAAAAAGTTCGAAACGAATCTATTTCTAATTTACATCAAAAGGTATTGTACCTATATAATTGCTACACAGTGTGATTTTAATATAATATTTTTGTAAAATATTTAGGATTCCTGAATGAAACAAATGACCGAAAGATTTCATTGATAAAGAAGAACATTAATGATCTCCAATTATTAAGTTTCGTTCATCAACCATAGGGAGTAATCTTCTCTGATATCAATTCTAGTGAACTACGTACTCTTCACTTAAATTGTTACGAAGTTTTAATTTATAACAAATATACAAAGCCAATAGCAAAAAATTTACGAATATAAAAGAACAAAGCAATACAATTAAAAAAAAAGAGAGGAGAAAAGTGCACAAGTTATGAAAAAAAAGGTTGATTTTTTAATTCTTTTCTAAAGTGATTTTTTTTATATAGAATTATATTAAGATTTATAAACTTCCATCAACATGATACCAAGTAATGTACATTAGCTGGGATCATCATGTGTGACGTCATCAAATCATCATTATTAAGATAATTGAACAAATGAATATTGTGGAAATATACCAACAACTAAAGAAGAGAATCAATTAGTAAAGTGCTAATCCATGTAAGTCTCTAAACTATCTCTTATTTTTTTTTGCTTTTATGAATGAAATTTTAATATTATTGCTAAAACAAAACAATTGAAGTTCTATGACTACATAAGAATACATAAAATGAATTTGCATTTGATTATATACTTAGCTTAAATACCCTATAACTGACATATTTAGTATTACCTATGATTCATAAATAATTTTATTAAAATCAAAAATCATTGCCATAAATCAAAATTAATTAATTTTTTTCAAATTATGTTATAAAAAAAGAAAAAAAAACATACTATATCAATACACATATTTTTTTTATCGATTTTCTTCTAAATTATTTTATAATGAAAGATTAATTTAACTTACTTTAATCAAGTATATAAACAGTAAAATGAATTGCTAAATCCTTAAATCAAGGGAATGTTAAATATGTTCAAAAATGTAACCTAATCTTTTCTTTAGCTATTTTCTTTTATAGGGACGATTATTAAAAAAAATCAGAGTGGCATAATCGTCGTAGGCGTATTGACTGTAACCACTCCTGGTTAAAACATCTGACCATAATGATATACATTTTTCTTGATAATTAGAGTTCGAAGTTTTTTATAGCTCCTAGGCAATTTATCAAAATGGCATGAAGATTTTTTTCTGCTACGCGATCTCTGACAGACATTCCAAAAATCCACGCCTTAGCCGACAGTACTGGCCGATGAAACATCCAGCATGCCGCCTGAGATGTATGTCTGAGTGATGAATTAAATTCCTATAACACGCGCGTAACAATATATTCTCAGGACCTAAGACGGTGACCCCAAAATCTGTAAATTGTGTTTTTTTGATCATATTTGGATGTCATTAATTCGGACGTCAGTTAACCAAAAACATTAAAATTTTGATATAACATGAACCAGTATTTATGGCTTTCAGAAACACCAAAATATTTGGAATCGCTTTATTATTCAGCAAATCATCCTACTATTGAAGTAAATATATCCATTCCATCTGGACTTGTAGACACACCTAATAAAAGTGTTAAAGTTTTTTGTTTCGCTCAAACGAATTACACTATGTTTAATGAACTTATAAATAATACAAACTGGCATGATTTATTATCGTTATCTACTGGTACAACTCGTGCCATTGATCAAATGACTGAAGCTTTCTATAACAAGATGTATTCTTTTATTGAGTCATGTGTTCCTAAAAAATTTTTGAAAAACCTTTCTGGACCACCTTGGAATACTAGGAAACTGGCTAGTGTCAAGAATAAAAAAAATAAATATTACAAAAAATATAAGAAAACTGGATCTCTTGTTGATCATGGAAACTACTCCATTTGTCATGCCGAATATAATACTCTGAATAATTCATGTTATTTAAACTATTTGAATAAAATGAAAAATAATTTTAAACGAAATCCGAAGTCATTCTACAAATTTGTTAACTCTAACAGAAAAACTAAGTGCTATCCTGCTGTTATGAAATTTCTACATAATGAATCCTGTGATGATACTATTGTATGCAATTTATTTGCTGACTTCTTCTCTACTACTTACTCCGATGCAACTTTTGATGATTCTAATGTCTACTCATATTCACTGACTGCTAATCAAATTATATCCATTCCTTCTCTTGCTATATCTGTGGTTTCTAATGAATTGAAAAAACTTAAATTTTCCTGCAACAGTGGTCCAGATAAAATTCCGTCCTGTATTTTAATAAAATGTGCTGAAGTTTTAGCTGTACCATTAACACACATGTTTAATACCTCAATTAAATACGGTTATTTTCCCATTATGTGGAAGGATTCATTCATTATTCCGCTATTCAAATCTGGTAACAAGGCTGATATTTCTAATTATCGTGGAATTGCTAAATTAAGTATTATACCTAAAATTTTTGAAAAAATTATAACGGATTATCTATGCCATCAAGTAAATACGTTAATTTCTCCCTTCCAACATGGTTTCCAAAAAAGATGTTCAACCCCTACAAATCTATTACAATTTACTACAATTGTCAACCGTGGTTTTCTTGAACGCAAACAAACAGATGCAATTTATACTGGCTTCAGCAAGGCTTTTGATAAAGTCAATCATAAGCTTCTTCTTAAGAAATTACATATGATGGGATTTTCAAATCTTTGCGCAAAGTGGATATATTCTTATTTAACCAATAGAACACAAAAAGTATGTTTTAAAAATGTTACTTCAAAGCCGATAGATGTAATGTCGGGAGTACTACAAGGCAGCCATCTTGGACCGCTTCTTTTTTCTTTGTTTATAAACGAATGTTATTCGTTTTTCAAACATCTTGATGTATGCGGATGATGTCAAAATTTTCTTATGTTATAATCAACACTCTGATCATGTCTTTCTCCAAAATGATTTGAATTCATTTTATTCTTGGTGTAATTTAAATTTAATGGAGCTAAACCTTAAAAAGTGTAAACATATGCGTTTCGTCAGAAAGAGGCCGATATCTGTCAACTATATGCTGGGTGATTATTGTCTCGATAAAGTAGATAACTTTATAGATCTTGGTGTTTTATTGGATCATAAACTGACCTTTGTTCCTCATATAACAATTACTGTCAACAAAGCCAGAGGTGTACTTGGTTTCATAAAACGTTGGGCTAAAGAGTTTAATGATCCCTATGTCACCAAAACTTTATATACGTCACTTGTGAGACCTATACTGGAATATGCTTCTATAATTTGGGACCCAATCTACCAAATTCATGCTGACAGTCTGGAATCTGTGCAGAAACAATTCCTTTTGTTTTGTCTTCGGAGTTTAAACTTCAATCCAAGTAATCTTCCATCCTATACCAGCAGACTTGCCCTTATTAAGCTACCAACTTTAAAAAGCCGGAGAACTATGCTAAATGTTTAATTTCTTCTTAATATAATTAATGGTGATGTTTGTTCCGGTTTTTTGATTAACAATATATCATTCAACATTCCTCAACGACCAACACGTTACTTCTCACCTTTATCTGTACAGTTCTATAGAGCTAATTATGCAAATGCAGACCCTCTCAGGAGAATGTGTATTCAATTTAATGAACTTTATAGATTTATTGATTTCTCATTAAATACTAATCTAATTAAAAGTAAAATAATATGCTTTCTAAATTCATGAATATCTATGTACTAAAATTAATTTTAAAATGTTTTTCTTTGTAAATAGTCTGTAAGGATTAATTCCATAGACCAATATACGAATAAAATAAAATCAAATAAAATAAAATAAAAATTAAGTACGGGACATATATGTCCAATTGGTCGTCAATGCTAAAAAAGATGTTTTATAGTTTTATATTTTTATTAAATTAAAAAAATTCATAAGATTAAATCAACAATTAATTAAACTATAAATAAAAAGACTTAGAAAAAGGCTAATTCTAAATATCTCCAAAATACAAAATCAATTATGGCTATTTCGAAGCAATTACAGTTTCTTGTGAAACAAAAATGTTTTTTACAAAAGCAACGATTTTACTTTCCATTTTTAGTACAAACTAAAAAAGTAGTAATCGATTCTCTGTGATCTATATTTAAAAATTTACAACATATAAAAAACCAAAAGTACAGTTATTTATATAAAAAATAACTGACTTGCTTCGGGCGGAGTAAATTAGTTGCTAATTTTGACCGTTGATGACCAATGGGATATATATGTCCCATGGATTATTTCCTTAAAGGAATTAAAAAAAATATTTTTGACGACACTTTTGTTTATGTTGGATCGTTAAGTACGAATCCACAAAAAAAATTAAAATTTTCCAGCATTTTAAGTTCGGTCGTGAGAGGGTTAACTATTTGAAAAATCGAACAAATGAGTACTTGGAATCTGACACGCAAAATTGTGTTCAGCGACGAGGCTAATGTTTAGCTTAACGGGTTTGTTAATAAATGAAATTGCCATATATGGAATGAAACGAGTCCATAACAGAACCTACAGACTCTATTACATCCAGAAAACTGCACCGATTGGTGCGGTTTACACACTGGTGGCATCATTGGACCTTACTTCTTCACAACTGAAGCCGGAGCTTGCGTTAAGGTCAATTTCCCTCCAATTTCCCTCCAAGATCATGCGATTCAGATGTTCAGAATCTACTTTTGATTAAAATTTAACTTTTGTATTATTTTTTACATTTTCAGGTTCAATCGGGTTAATAAAAGAGCCTTCATTTTTACATTTTCTCCATTATCGATTGTTTTTGCTATGAGTAAAAGCAGCAAAGGCTGACAGTTTCATTAAAAACTCCAACGGTTTTAGGTAGTGGCAGGAAATGGTTTAATACCACGAGAGTTATAGTTAATTTTTTGAAATATTTAAGCTCCACCTATGGGTCATCCCATTGAAAAAAAATTAATATATGCTTTCAATGTGTGTCGAAAATATTGTGCAGTGTTACATCCTCGTTATATGTAAAATTTTAGGCGATTAAACTCTTCGTGATATAGCAAGGAGCACGAAAACTGATAATGCAAGAGTGGACGACAAGCGCATATATATATAGATATATAATAAAATCAGTTTCCAAACAAACCTGCATCACTACTCTTCTTCATAATGCTTTTAGTCTCGTCCGGTGGAAGAAATGAGGCCACTGTATATATACCACATGAAATTGAATCAAGAATCGTGTGGCTAGAAGAAAATCTTGTTTCTTAAATACGCTCATTTGTTCTTGCTCTCTTGCTGACATGTTCCAATAGCAGTTTGCAGTTCCTATATTATACTCGTATATGATCCTTGGTTACAGGGCTTTCATTGTTGTTCATATAAGAAAGTATCTTGTAAATTTTGATATTATATCTATGAAATGGCTGAAAACGTCTCATGCCATAGGAATCGAAGCCTTTTAAGCGATTCGAAGGTTAATTGTATTTATTAACAGTGTAGCGTATATTTTATAGACACTTGTACTTGTTTTGTATTTGCAACAAATCGAAACTTTGTTGTTTGTGTACAATTGAGCTTGCATAGATTTTATATGTTTTATATATATAAAATTTTTTTTTCAGAATTCTGTATTTTTCTCTCCATTTAATGTTTATGAATGTGATTATTTGTTAGAGATATTTATATGCGTTGTGCAGACGATTTTCATCCTGGTATTATGTTCCTTCTGCCAATATCCTTTTATATTTTCTATGCTCGCATACGAGTACATGTAAGTAAGTATATGTGGAGTATGGTATTATAGTTTAGGGTTCTAAATAACGTAAATGGCAATTGAGACGTCTGCAAACTTTACACCTTAAAATTGTTCAGAAAAAGAAAAAACCATCAACGTTAACGTATTGTATGTTATGGTTCGGTTATTTGGGTTTTCCGATTTTTATTTTTATTTTTTTTTGCAAAGTGTGTGTGTGTGTAAGAGTATAAAATGCAACAGTTTTTTTTTTCGGTTAATAGTAGAAAAAAATTCTACACAAATACTTTTGAAATATGAAACACACTTCATCAATTTGTGGTAAGCAACGTAATTGAAGGACCAAAAATATAAAAACGTAAACGAATACCATAAAATTCAGACTTTTAAAAGTTGAAAATTTATTTTTATGATCCAAGAAATGAAAAAAAAAACTTTTAACTTTAGTTACACTTAAAGACTTCCACTTGGTTGAGGCTACAAAAAAAACAAATAAGTATAAACAACAATGAAATATGATCATGAACGTAAAGAGAAAATAAGTTTCAAGTGTTTTTATGAAAACCACACAAACAAAAGTATATCCCAATTTTAGAACTTTTTACTAAATATATATTAAAAATCTGCTAAGGTAAGTATAGAATAGAAAATAGGAAAGTAAAGACTTTTCCTTATTTCTATAGATTGGTCAAATGCGATTTCACTTTGTAAATCAAATAAATGTTGCACATACTTCGCAGATATCATTTTGACATACAAATCTGTACTTAAAAACTACTTTGGAGCACCATAAATCTTCAAAAATGTTTAGAAAGAGTTAATTTCTAACTGAACCTTTTTTGAATCATAAATTAAAAAATGTAATTCAAAATATAAAAATGTTTCACTTGACGTTTTGCAAACCTTAATTTAAGTCTTTAGTTCGGAATGGAAACTAGTCCAAAATTATTTCAATGACCTTGGCAGAGTATGCAAAAATTTGGTTTATAATTGCCTAACCTCTACAAAAATTATTATTAATATTCATTCTGTATACAAATCACTGACCCAAATTTTATATTCATATGTGTATGTCAACAATTAATTTATGTCTGACATAAGTAATGCCCAAGCATTTGTACATACTCTTGGAACTTCCGAGAAAAAAAAAAACATTTTTGTTGTTATTGTGGCTTTTAATAACAGGCCAAGATTTGCTTTTTCAGAGACCCTTAATTTTATGGTGAATATCAAATATTTAGGTTTATGGTGTGTGTTGTGTGACGTGCGTTTGTGTACCTTTAACATAAGCATATGAATATTTTTGCCATATAATTATACTTGTATGTATGTATATGTAACCATGACATTTATGTTTAGTTACACAAACAGAATTTCAAATTATCCTTGGCCAAATACATAGTGCCATACAAAAAACAACAACAAAAAAGGACTTACATATGTCCTTATAACACATTAAGTTTTTGTGGTGACACCCCCATAATTTTTGTCATCCTAAGCTAATTAATTAATTGTAAGTTTTTTTTTTCCTTTTTTGATTTTTGATATAAATGTTGTGTTGTAGTAGTAGTAGTAGTAGAAGTGAGTATGTTAGTGTAGAAAATCAGAAAAATTGGCAAAACTAACTGACCAGTAACTAATTTTTATATTTACGAGCAGAAAGGACATTTACTTTTTATGGACAGTAAAACTTACAGTCTCAGCCTCCTTTACATTTTCACACATACCATACCACTCATTTAGGCCGAAAAGGGAAAGGCTACAGGACATTGAACGAACTCTCAATTAGCTGAATGTAACTGCTGTTTGCGTAAAATGATTTTTTTTTCATGTTGAAGCCCATAAAAATATTTTCGTCATGGTCATTTAAGGTTTATGCATTAAAATACCAAGTAAATAGCTACATATGTATAGTATGTATACATTTATATATGTAAGTATGTATATACGAACATGTCTAGGAGAAGAGATTTAATGGATCAAGCAAACACAACATGATGAAATATATAATTATTCAAAACGGTCTATATAAAACACTACATGACCAAATTAATATTATGCAGTAATTAATTGGGCTGCCCCGTTGGGTGATCAATTTTGACTAAACGATATTTTGAGCTAGAATCTCAAATTCTCTAGCAAATGAGATTATATTTGGACTGTATAAAGAACTGAGACTAAGCTGTATTTAAGACAAACATATATCGACTTTGGATACAGTTTATTATCTAATTAATAACAAATAACTTTTGAATCAAATCCCATTCCCAGTAAAAATAATTAATCTTTGTTGACTCATTGAAAAATATTCATTTAATCTTAAGTAGAGTGCTCTGTTTTAGAATTCATGTTTTTAACAATTTACATTAAATTTGTTTTAAGTTACATTTTTAACACTGTGTATTTATGGGTAACCAACAAAGTATTAGATGAACCCCTTCTAAATTAAACTCTGGTTTATTTTATGATGATTCCCAAAAATGTCGACTCTAACAATAACCATTTGGAAGAAACCTCTATTTCTCGTTTTTTCACAATTGTTCACATTTCTTTCCAAGAAACCTTATGCCAATTTTTATCAAATGAAGTCTATAATTTTTGACACGCAGTAGCCACCCTAAGAGAACATATTTTGAAAAACCCTAACACATGAAATTTTAAATAATTGTTATACAAATTTAATATTATCTTGACAATTTAAAATTTGGTAACCGCGTTTTAATAAAGACTTGACACACTGTGTATATTGCTTGAACCTGATTAAAACATTCGAAATCTGATCCTTTGGAATAAGCTCGAAATTTTTACATATTTTGAGAGATGCTCAAACTAACGATATACAAACAACAAAAAATATTTATATATTAGTAGTGTCCTTGAATAAACGAAAAGTGTTATACCCATAATGGCCATGTTTCAAATATAGAGTTCTGAATTCGGCGAAAATCCGAACAGACAGGAATGTCGAAAAAAAAATATTTTAATTTGATCTAACACCTTTCTACACAACCCATTAAAATGTACTAGCAGATTCCAGCCCTCGAAATTCGAGGGCAAATTCTAGGAAATTTTATTTTTTCATTAAATAAAAACCCTAAAGGTATGCTAATCAATTATAACCAATTCACAAATCAACATAAAAACACTCATTTCTATTGCAAACACATTAACAAATTTGGTAAACACACACATAGCATTGTATAATTTTTTTATGTATATGTTAGTAGCAACTTTAAATGCAATTTACTCAAAATAAGGGAGAAAATAGAAATACCTTTCAAATAATATACGTTTGGTCAAATTCGGGATAAAACGGTAGAACAAAACGTCGGTCACAAGAAAACGCCTAGCCTATTAATATTATTAAAATGTATATGCTTTTTTCAATTATTCAAATATATCTTTACAGCTAGACGGACACAATTTTCGGACTTATTATAAAATAAACCAAAGTTTAAGTCACAGTTTTACAAAATTAGCAATACGACTGGGCTTGATAAACTATTACTTAAGAATCTTTTTTGATATCGTTCTGAAATTTTGGCATGTTGTTTTTGTTGACTCTTACTACAAGTTTCAGTAAAATAAAAATATCGATTATGTTAAGGTTCTAAGCTTCTCTGGGGAAACAAATAAATCGAGTTAAGTAATTATCAATACGAAAAAAAAGTTTCTAAAACGTGGATTTATAAAACTCTGTCAACTTGTCACAATTCTTAATCCCTGGTTTGTGTCGCTTCGATATGCGTCGTTATGAAGCTACGTCGTTTAAAATTTTAAGGCCGCTTCGAAGTTGCGTCGTTAATGTTTTTTTTTTTCTATAACAACTATAAATTATGTGCTCGTGTACAAAGCTCAAACAGAAAAAAGGGCCGCTTCGAAGTTGCGTCGTTAATGCTTCGATTTTCATCGATAATATGAAAATGTTTTTTTTTTATATAACACAACTATAAAGTATGTACTCGTGTACAAAGCTCAAACAGAAAAAGGGAATTACTCGTTAAATTTTAGTTTGTGCGAGGGTCATCTACTGGCTACTAGTTGAAAGCCATTAGTAGTTTCAAATTACATTAGTTTAAGTAAAGTTGAACCAATATATTTTTCAATAATGAATCAAAAAAGAAAGAAAGCAAATAAGTTTGGAAGAAAAACTTGATATTTTGAAACGTTTTTAATCAGTAGAAAAGTCTGTTGCGATAGGAAGAAACCTTGGATTTGCCCCATCTAGAGTAAATTCAATTTATTCCAGAGATGCTGATAAAATTTAAAAAAAATCTGAAAATGAAAAAGTTATAAAAATAAGAAGACCTTTAATGGAAGAAACGTAGTCACTTTTTAGCATTTGGATATAAAATCAAAATCAGCGAAAAATGCTATTGAGTCAAATGGAAATTCAGAATTAAGCTTTAAATTTACATAAAGATTATCAAGAAAATTATCCATTATCAAGTGCCGAAATTGAAGAAGAATTCGAAGCATGTATGTAGAAGTTGGATTGATCCTTTAAAAAATCGTGCAAATCAATTACAGAAAAGTATACTCTCGAAATAAAAGTAATTATTAAGGAAGGTGGGTATTCTGCCAAACAGGTATTAGTGGTTGATAAAACGGTTATCTTTTGGGTGTGGTTGTCAAGAAAATCGTACAAATATAAATCCGAAAAATCTGGCCTTGATTATAAAGCTAGTAAAGATAAACTTATACTTCTATTGGGAGGAAATTCAACCGGAGATTTTAAATTTAAAATAAAACAAAAAAGCATGGATGATTGCATCCTTATTTAAAGACTGGATGGAAAAATGTGCTGTACCTGAAATGAAAGTTAATTGTTCCTCACAAAATATTGAGTTTCAAGTGCTCTTGTTGCTAGACAATGTACCAGGCCATCCAGGTTTTTCCGATGATTATTCTGCAAACAAAAAACAGTGATACAATCAAGAAGAATTAATTAATGATGTTACGAACATTTTTTAAAAAATTGCATAATCAGCTAGAAATACCAATTTTGAAGAACCTTTGTTATACGACAGAGACATAAATAACGAAAGTTTGATTGCAATTGCGATTAACAATGCTATTGACGATGAAACACCTATCCTTGAAGGCGAAGCACAAAAAAGCTTAAGACCGCTTAAATCTCTGAAGCGATACAGTCGGTAGCGCAAGCCATGGAAATTTTTGAAAAGAATGATCCGGACAAAAATCGCAGTTTAAAAGTGTTTGGGAATATAGACAACGCTATTAATTGTTACTAGCAGATTCCTGCGCTCGAAATTCGAGTGAAATTTCTAGGAAACTTTATTTCTCGACTTAGCCAATTCACAAACCAACATTTTTTTGGTTTATTATTATTGTGAATGAAGATAACAAACTCATTAACAAACACATTAACAAATTTAATAAACATACACATGTATAATTTTTTGTAAAAATAAAGGAAAAAATTTAAATCTATAAATGTAAATCTGGTGAACAGCTAAAAAGAAATACCTTTCAAATAATATACGTTGGATCAAAATCGGAATAAAACGGTAAAACAAAATATCGGTAACAAGAAATCGCCTAGCCTACTAATATTAAAGATGACCAAATTTATATGGAATAAGCAATCCAACAAACTTTAGATAATTTTATGCAAAACTCAGCAAGATTGCCAAATTAATCTGAGGAAATGGTAATCAATTTAGATGACTAGAAATACGAAGTTCGAGTGAAAATTTTAGGAAATGTTATTTTTTCATCAAATTTTTTTCTTTCAATGTTTTTTTTTTAATCTATATAAGTATATAAAAAAAATTTGCTAATATATGAATGAGCCAAAAGATATGCTAATCGCTTTTAGCTATTCACAATTCGACACAGGGCATGTGATATACAATTTAAATCATTCGTAGTAGCAGGGCGTAATGAATTATTATAAATATTTTATTTTATTTTATTTAATTTAATATATTTTGAAACCATATTATGCATAAATTTTATCATTCTCCGCTTCGCCTCCATATGAACTATAAATATGACAAAATTCACATTACTCCGTGTCCGCATTTTGCTTAAAAAGGGAATAAAAAGTTTTCCTTCATGTAGATACGATGAATTCTTTTTTATTTTTATTTTAATCTTAATTTTGATCTTGAGCCTGAATTAATTCTAAATCAATCATTCAAAAAAAGTTATTTGAAAAAGGTTTTTTTGGGACGTGGAACGAATAAAAATCAATAAAATTTTATTTTATAGAATGTTTCGGTTTGCGTCATTTCGATTTGCGCCGCATTTCTCTGGTCCCAACTAACGACGCAAACCGGGGTATTGAGGTATTTTAAATATTACTCTTTTAGTCAATATAATCGTATTTTTAAAATACATTACATTTAGTCGTGACAGTATCAGTTTTATTTTATGTAGATTTGTTTGTGGTTAATTAAGAACAACAAAAAAAAAAAAAAATATGCAAAAACGGAAGACATGTACGATAATTAATTGTCTGCATAATAATGGAATAGATAGGAAATAACAAATACTTTTAAAAAGAATTTGGAAAAATTTTATGTTACTACAGAATATGAAGTCAGCACGTTTCAATGCTTATTAAAAGCTTTTCAAAATACATTTCTAAAACACACATACAAAAATGCACTCTAATATTGCCTTGCATAAATATAGAAAATTCGTTATTTGCATTCAATATCGTTTGAAACCAACAACCATTATAGTTGTATTTATAATTTATTTAAACACATTTAAGCAAATTTTCAAGTTGCTCTATCTCTGCCGTTCAAAAACCATATAATGACAATACTTGTAGCTGACTTGCCTGTATTGGATGTTGCCATGTGCCATGAACAGCAGCAGAGATACCGTCATATAGTGTTAGTTAAAATAAAATATCGTTTGATGTCGAAGACAATGACTTCCCTTCTGCTAAAGTTGAATATTTTTTTTCAGCTTTTTGTGGTTATGACTGGGTTGCAATTTCCTGGCATAAAATCGTCATCATGAAATGTCCTAACTAGCGACCGAGCAGTGCAGTAACATTGGTGTTAAGTGTTCGTAACATTTTTACCACTAATTGGAAATTCGCACGCACTAATGTCGATACTTGGTAACATTTGCAAAAACTTTTATTTAACAACCAGTGGTTTGAAAACTGGTTGCTTGTAGTGGTGTTAAAAGGAGCGTTGTTGTTAAGTCGAGTTTATATATTTTAATATAATGGTCTTTCATCTATTTTCTATTTCATAGTTTTTTTTTTAGGAGCAAAAATGTGCATTTATCTGCATCAGTGCACAAAACGTTTCATTATTACTTTTTAACAATTTTCTTTTTTTTATAATTTGCTGGAGAAAATTTATTATTCAAACTTAAATCAAAAGAAAATTTGGATGTTTTAACATCGTTCCATAAAACCTAGAACAAATTCTTTAAAATTGAATATTTAATACGAATACATGGACACACAGAAACCAGATTAATTATCGGTAATTGATTTGTAGCCAACCGAATTTTGGTAGTCATATGTACCATCACATTATTCTGCTGTGATAACTGCGTTTAGGAACTTGATGATGTCTTTCACCGCCAATGTTTTATATGTCTCCGCCCTTATTTCAGATTCACCAAATAGTTTGTGCCTAAGATATGCAAACGTTGGACATTTTGTCAGTAAATGTTCCATGGTTTCATCATTCTCCAAGCAGAACCTGCACGTTTTGTCTTCAGCCAAAAGCATTTTGTTTAGGATATAATTGTAATTGGGTCCTGTGAGTACCCCACATAGAAGTCTTATATTGGATCTGTTCAATATTAGGGCATCCCTGCTCCATTCCAACACTATACTGACTCATCGCTGATCCATCTGTCGATATTTTCGGTTATGTCTTTTCTGCTGAATCCGAATTCAGAGTTTGGACCACGCTCCGCTCCACGTCTTGCTGTTCATCGACTTTCTCATTTCCTTCATACCCATTGTGACCTGGTACCCATAATATAATCTACACTTTATTAAGTTCAGCTAGTTTATTTAGGGCCCTATGGCTTTCGGGTACAGATTTATGGTGATAGACTAATTTGTCCAGTGCCTATCTGACATTAGATTTACCTTTGTTCTTGTCAAGTTTCTTTCCATTAGTTTAGCAGTAACTGCGTTGAGTGCGTATAATTCAGCTATAAATATGGTGGATTCATCGCATAGGGATATGTGGAATTTGCATCTTGGTCCGAGAACCCCCGCTGCTACACCTTTTGTTGTTTTAGATCCTCCTGTGTTCCACTTCTTAGCATCTTCATGTAGCCATGTCGGGTTAGATTCCCAGTCGAATCTTCTCGGGATATGAACAATGTTGCCTTAATTAAGATATTTTAATAATCTATAATATTAATAGGCTAGGCGATTTCTTGTGACTGATGTTTGGTTCTACCGTTTTATGCCGATTTTGAGCAAACGTATATTATTTGAAAAGTATTTCTATTTACCTGTTCACCAGATTTACAGATTTTTAAATTTTTTCCTTTATTTTAAGTAAATTGCATTTAAAGTTGCTACTAATACATACATAAAATTATACAATGATATGTGGGTGTTTATTAAATTTGTTAATGTGTTTGTAATAACAACGGGTTTGTTTTTATACCCTATACCACTATGTGGTTTGGGTATAATGACTTTGTGCTGCTGTTTGTAACTACCAAAAATATTTGACCTAGACCCATCTTTTATTATACCGATCGAATCAGAATTCGATTCGATTTAACGATGTCCATGTAAAGCTTGTAATCAAACTGCAGGTCGCAAATATGAATATGTTTTGATGAAATTTGGTATATAAGCTTTTTTCGCCCATAGAATGAACGCTATTGAAATTGGTGAGAATCGGTCCATGTTCAGACCTAGCCCCCATACAAATGACCCCTATGAACTCAACATAAACTGCCATAAGATCCAAATTATCATATAAATCTTAGTCAAATTGGGTTTGTATGTATTTATTACATCCATTAATCAGTAGTCTAAAAATGATCCCTATGGGACACATCTTAGTTATAGGCCCCATATAGAGCTGCTTCCCGATCTTCACCTAAATCTATCAAAAAACAAAAATATTGCACTGATTCTTCTCAAATTTTGTTTGTATATATTTTTGCAAAATACAAGAGACTTTACCAAACATGGTCAGGATCGGTCAATTTTTGGGGCTAGTCCCCATATAGATATATCATCCGATATGAATTGTTTCATATCTGCAGCCAAAAAAAATTAAAAATTCTTTATATAATGAAAAAATAAAATTTCCTAGAATTTGCACTCGAATTTCGAGGGCTGGAATCTGCTAGTTTGAATAAATACTTTGGTGATTGGTGAATAAAACTTATTTTGCTTATGTAAATACTTTCATTTTGTTAGAAATAAGATAAATTTGTTGTCAGCGAAGAAAATCTATCGCATTTTTATACATTTGAAAATTTTAACAAAAAGCTGTAACCGAATTCCAACCATTTCTTTTTCTGTGTGGACAATTTGCCTCCTTGGTAAGGAGAGATCCCCTTTAAAGCTAAACTCAGTCCGATCGGGGCTATAACCATTACTAATTATCTTGCAACATCTCTTTAGAGATAATCCATTATTTTGCACAATTACCTTTTTTGTAAAGAAAAATTCCCATTCGCCCCCGCTTAAATTGTTGTTTTATAAATGCCACACTTTTCCAAAATTAGCCCAATATTTTTATTGTTGTTTCTTTTTTCTCTCGTTTTTTCCCTGTTAATCAATCAAACAACAGTTGTCAATGAGACACATGTTTGAGAAATGTTTTTATTTTTAAATAAGCCAACACAGACATTAATCCATTTAAATTCCAAATTCCAAATTTTTTCATTGCAAGTCACCGTTCATTGAAATCACAGTTTGTTTACATTTTATTTTTGAAAAGCGGCTTTACAGTTAACCTCAAAATCTTCAAGTTTTTATATACTCGAATATAAGTCCAACTGTGTCAGTTGTTGTACTGGAAAATATATACTAAGTTTCTGCTCTCACCATAAACAAACTATGTAATTGGATTTCGATGAGATAGTCCATTTGAGCTGGAAATCTGGTTTGCCATATTAAATTAGACTTTGACGTATGTAAACGCCGTAAAAACCATAGACAGTCGTAGAATTTTTTGTATGAAAAATTTAACAAAAGAAATAAAATTTAAATCGAAAACAAATTAAAAGTGAAAATGAATTTTTAATCGTTTCTTTACAAAATAAAAAAAAAAACAGCCCAACAAAACATCACTCACAAACCCATAAATGAATTAATGTAAATGTGTTTATTTACACTGAGCAGAGACAAAACAAATATTTATTTTTGGTATGAAAAAGCAAGTTTATTTTTTTCTTATTGAAGTTTTATTGGAACTCTACCGAGATTCATTTTGCAACAACAACAAAACACTGTAATTGAAGTCACATTCATCGTAGTCTTATGGTAAAATGTAAAATGAAATGAAGATTGTACTCAATTAACAGAAAACTAAATATTTACTTATAAATTTTCACTTAACTGGACTCAACTCGAAAATATACGTATAAATTCTCAACTGTCTTTCTACATACATACTTATATAGAAAGGACAGTGTACACCCTACACATCTCTTTGAGTCTGTGCTAATCATTGCAACATACAAAAGAAATTGAACTTGACCTTCATGACTTTTTATGACTCGATTTATAGAAGACTTAGACTTAGTTCTCTGAAAGGAATCTCATAAGAAATTCAATTTAATAAACTTACAGGCTACTAAAAAAAGTAGGATCTTATTTTAACCTTTAAATTTAAATTTCATATTTGCGCAATTTGAAAAACATAAACCCATTAACTGAAACTCATGGTGTAGGACATCAATTAACTGGCCTAGGCCGAATATAACTTCCTTACTTGTTTTATTTATATTGGCGATGTTGATAATGATGAGGATGTTGACTATGACGATGATACTGGCCATGATATGACAGTATAAAATCTGAGTTTAAATTGCAAATGTCCGTATATAATTTGCAATACACTGACTAAACAAATACGAATACATAAAAAGTCGTACATACCATATTGTCAGTTCTATCAAAATGTATGCATACCGGTAAACGTGACCAACTACGGACGTTCTTGAAAATTTGTTATATTTTATTAAAAAAAAGTCAAGTGAAAGTGTTATAGATGTAAAATTTCTAAACTGTCCGAATTGTTGAGCTATCTGGACTACTGGATAGTCGGGATTAAAAAGGTAATACTGTATAACTAGAACGACATAAAAAAATCAAATTTTTTAAATTTTCATTGCAATCTCAGGACTTATTAAACCGATTTTAATTATATTAAATATCAACCTGCTCAGGACGCCAATGAATTATTTTTATTAAAAATAGGTAACCAGCTGACCTATTGAGGGCGTGATCGTGTTATAAGGACACGAATACACATTTGTATTTTTTTTCTAATTATTATATACGGAATGACAAACTTAGATCTACTCTCTGCACACTGGTGAGTAGAGTTTAAAAAAGTTATCTTTCGATAATAGGAGCCCAACCTAGGACTTTAAATTCTATATATAAAATATTTTTCGTTGGTCACAACACCTTCACTATTTGATTTAAAAAGCAAACATACTCAAACCACTGCATCATATTGACAGCCCGCATTAAGTGAGTGTGTGTAGTCGTATATGAAACCGTAAGTAAAGCACAGACGCAAATATAAATATGCATACACAGAGCCAAAAACATACACACGTTGCGCTCTTTCTCACATATAAATTTTTTTTGTTAATATCAGACATTTTTTATATCTCTTTTAAACCAGATGCATGTGAGGTTAGATTTTCAGTGTTCATGTTGTAGTTGTTACCAATTTTTAATATAAATCTTCTAAAAAAAAATTCTAAAAGCAAATATGTAGATTATTTTTTAAACTCATTCTCTATAAAAGTTGTTTGTTAATTTGTTATTGTTGTTGTTATTCTTGTTGTTTATAGAGTTGTTCACCCATATAACTAACACATGCATAATGGCCACATGTCTATTTCCGGTTGAGTGCTAGCCAAAATAGAGAAAATTCAGTTAAAATCAGCGTACAAGTGATAAAGCTTCAACTGCATACATACATACATACATACATACATACATACATACATATGTATATGTAGACAGACGGATAGTCAGATAGACTGTGAAGTAAAGAAACCGACATTTAATGTTGAATAAAGTGGATAACTATTGAAAATGTATATGCATATATAGATGATTCTGTGGCTAAAGTTTTTTTTTTTATTTTTACTTGAATTTTTTGTTTATTGGTCTGAGTTTATTTGTCTCAAATGAAATATATGAGGGTTAAAGGTAAATCAACTTAGTCTGCTGACAATTGTCATACAATTATATTGCAGCAGACAATTGTCTGTTATTGTGAACAATATTTTAAAAAGTATAACGAAAATATCGCTATAATGCCTTAAGTCATTTTGAAAATGTAGTCAAAATACAAAAATAAAGTTGAAGGCATCATTATTATTGTAAGAGCTCTTAATGCTTATTAAACAAAATTAAATGAAGCTTTATATATTTATATTTATAACAGACGACATACATATGTCATTGTTAAATATATATTTTCTATCTTTATTTAAAAATGATATTTTATATTTGTAAATAAAGATACATTCATACATAATGAAAGCTTATAATTGACGTACTACGTAAATTTAAGGTAACTGCCAGAGAATTCGAAATAATATTTAAAAAAAATGACTCAAAAATAAATTTTTTAAATAAATATAATTTAAAAAAAAAAGAAATCAATAATAATAAATCGAATTTAGTTTTAGAAGCACTTTCATATTTTTGACTTCATTGATCTTGAAAATATCGAAGTTTAAAATAAAGCTATATATGAGATCAATATACATAAATTATTTTTGTGAACAGCAAATGCTATGTGGTCACCTTAAAATATTTTATTATTTGTTGAACTTTTATGTTTACATATCAATCAAATATTTATATTGTTGATTTTTAATATTTAACTTTAATTACTCAATATTTACTAACAAAAATTATTACCACATGTCCAAACCAGCAGTCACGCTTGTACCACCAGTCAGTCATTTATACTGCACATACATCCAATCGCCCATTCTTCCACCTCTGTATGTGTATTTAACCAACTAGTGTAACATTCCAACATACAACAAAAGCCAATGCAATTATGATGATTATTATTATTTGCTAAAACTTTTACACACATGCAAACCACGAACTTGATATGTGGACATGTATGATCAATCACTGGAAAATTGGATTTTCAGACAATGTAGATAAATGTACACATACATGCTCGTATGTGTAAAACCATTTAACAACAATAACAAAATATGGGGGCATATGTAAACAAAGCGATTTATATGCACTAATACACATGTAACTGCACTTAAATTCAACGCATATAGGCTTCAACTAAAATGTACTGCATTCTTATTTTTTTTTTTTGCAGATTTGTTTGGATCGAGTGGACTTCTAAGTCAACAAGATTCTAACTTTTTCTAAAAAAAAACAAGTAAGAAAATTATAGTCGATCTAGGCCGACTATACGATACTCTATACCATGTTTTGGATATAGAAAATAAGCATAATCCAAATTTGAGTGGCATTGTTATTAATTTTTTTTCCCTTTAAATATGAAAAAGTTCATATCGGATGCTATATTTATATGGGGACTAGGTCGAAAAATGGACCAATACTGACCGTATTTGGTAAAGTGACTTATTTTTTTGCAAAAACATATACAAACCAAATTTGAGAAAAATCTGTGCAATATTTTTGTTTTTCGATAAATTTAACTGAAGATCGGTAAGCAGCTTTATATGGAAGCTATGCGTAAGAATTGTCGTATAGGGTTTATTTTTGGACTACTGATTAACGGGTGTAATAAACACGCACAAATCCAATTTGAACGAGATATAATTTGGATCATATGGTAATTTAAGTCGATTTCATAGGTGCCATTTGTATGGGGACTATGTCTGAACATGCACCGATTTTCGCCAATTTCATGCTAAGGCTGATAGAAGCTTACATACCGAATTTCATCAAAATATGTTTACATTTGCGACCTGTAGTTTGATTACAAAGTTTACATGGACACACAGACGGACAGACGGATGGACATCGCTAAATCGACTCAGAAAGTAATTCTGAGAAAGTAATTCTGAGTCGCTCGGTCAAATATTTTTGGTAGTTACAAACATTAGCACAAAGTCAGTATACCCTGACTACATAGTGGTATAGAGTATAACAATTTCCTGCTTTTGTTCGGTTGTTTTAAAGCACATTCTGTTTAAAGATTATCTAAATATGTACGTATGAATGTATATGCAATAAATGGGTCTTAATTAATAACGATTTCAACATTGGCGATGATTTCCCTTTTACAGTAGGTTCTGATATAACGCGTCACGCTTAAATACATTCCAATCTTAAATGATTTACAACAACTGCTTTGCATCATCTAAGTATGAACAAAAGAAATCGCTTTAAAGTGTGGTTAAAAATTGGTATTTTTAGAAAAATAAAATCTGTTAATATCAAAAATATATATCTATATTGTATTCAAGAAATGAAAGGACATTACATTCATACTTTTCTTCTGATATTGTAAAATACAACAAGAAGATTATAGTCGGTTTAGACCGATGATATGATACCCTATAACATGAGTTTCTTAGATTCAACTTTGCTGTGCTCAAATTTAGTCATATAAAATAAGAATAAACCAAGTTTGAGATGAAAAAAATGGACGGTCATTACCATATTTAGTAAAGTCACTTATTTTACTCAAAAACGCATTTGTCAAATTTATTTTGTGTAGTTTTTGATAGATTTAAGTAAATATTCGGATGCAGCTTTATATGGGAACTATGACCAAATATTATCCTACAGGGTTCATTTTTTGACTACTTATTTATGTATTACTAGCATAGCCCACGACTCGAAATTCGAGTGCAATTTCTAGGAAATTTTATTGTTTCATTAAATTTTTTTTTTCAATGTTATATAAAATATATATATGGGGGGTTTCATGTCAAGTGCACCAACTTTTGAAACCGATGTCTTCCGATCGGTATGAAATTTGCACCAAGGTTAGTCTTATTGGATAGTAGTTTAGACACAATTTTTCAGCAACATCGGTCCAGATCTCTCTGAGTTAGAGGGGATCAAAATTTGACATTTTGGCCAAACAGGTGTTTTTTCTCATCCATGTAATTTATTACCTATTGTTCTTAGAAAATTTTCTCCCAAAGAGTTTAGATAGCTATTTCTTCAATATTTCGGAAAAAATACTTTAAAAAAAAATTTTAGACTTTTTTTTGCTAAATTAAAGCATATTTTGCCTTTTTTCAAAAAGGGCTTTTTTTTTCATAAGAAAGCTTAGGATTTTTTCTTTAAGAGCTTTTTGGTCGCATAGTGGGATGGGAGTGGGATATCTATCAAAATAAATGTTTTATAAATCAAGACAACGGTTTTTCAATGTTTCACAAATGCACTATTTTGAATTTTTTCCTATTTGTGTGTAAAACCTTACAAATAAAACTTATACTGAGAAACTAGACAAATTAACCTTTCCGAAGGTATGTAACATACCTTCATAACATAACAGAAGAGAATGGTTATCTGTAACCTGAAAGAGTTATTTGCAACATTTCAATCTGAACACGAGGATGTTAGAATTGGCTTCACTAAATTAACCCAAATGAGGCCAAAATATTGCGTTTTGGCAGAAAGCAGCGGAACTCACACAGTATGCGTTTGCATTTACCATGAAAATGTTAAACTGATGTTGAAGGAAATCAATTTAAAGTATTTAACAGATGATTCGGCAGAAGATTTACACGATTACCGCGATTGCCTTAAATTGACTATGTGTCCTAATGCAACAACTTCTTGCCACTTAGGTGAATGTACCAATTGCCCGAAAACCACATTCATCAAAGAAAATTTAATCAACTCTTTAGATCGAGAATATATAGAGGAGGTCAAACTTGATTCTTGGATTCAGACTGGCAGATGCACATTGAAAACAATCATTTTAAATGTGGATGATTTTGTGGGAAAAATGTGTACAGGATTGCTAAACTTGAGAACCCATGACTTTTTAGTCAAAGAGCAATGGTCATTCTTCAAGGATTTGAAGATACATTTGAAGTCTGGTGAATTCGCTATTTCATATGATTTCGCAGAAAACTATAAATATGTTCTTCAGGATACCATACAAGCATTCCACTTCAATAACGACCAAGCAACTATATTCACAGTAGTTATTTACTACATGAAAGATGAAAAACTGGAACACAAAGGTATGGCAATCATATCCGACGATTTAAAACAAGATACCGTTGCAGTTTATGAGTACCAGAAGATAATACTAAAATATCTTAAATCTAAATTTACAGTAAAGAAGGTATACTACGTTTCGGACGGAGCTCGTCAACATTTTAAAAACAAAAGTAGCTTCGCAAATCTTATGGCTCATGAAAAAGATTTTGCAATGCCAGCTGAGTGGCATTTTCATCCTACTGCTCAAAAGAAATGCAGCGAAGTATAGCCTCCAGTGCTCTCATCAAGATCGCATCTTAGATGCGACTGCTTTATTCCATTGGGCAAAGAATTATTGTAAAGAAACTAAAATAGTTTTTAGTAGCAAACAGGATCATCAGGAAACATTGAAAACACTGAAGAGCAGATTCGATGCTGTGGTAACAATCGATGGCACCGCTGAATACCATGCTTTTATACCGCTTGTCGATGGAAGACTCAAGTTGAAAAAGTTTTCTGGATCTATTCAATGCGATTTCTTTCCAAAGACAACAAATAAACCAGCAGCGAAATCAAAGCTGAACGTAGTAACGCCAAGAAATGATTGACAAAAAAACGCAGTAAATAAAGGCGACAAAAAAGCTGGATGAAAGAATGGGTATTTGAAAATTTACAAGACTTAAATACTTCTTCAGCTACAATAAATTAAGTATAAAAATAGTTATGATATAAATCGATGTAATGTAATTAAGACTAAATTTTATTAAATTATTTATCTTTTTATTTTTAATATTATTATTATATATTAATTTAATTATTACAAATAAATAAAAATAATAATTTTTCAACATTTCTATATATTTCTAAAAAAAAGCGATTTTTTTCCTGAGGTTAACATATTCTGGGTATTACAGTATCGAGGGTATAAAATTTAGTTAGAAAAAATTCAAAATAGTGCATTTGTGAAAAATTGAAAAACCGTTGTCTTGAGTTACAAAACATTTATTTTGATAGATATCCCACCCCCATCCCACTAAGTGACCAAAAAGCTCTTAAAGGAAAAATCCTAAGCTTTCTTATGAAAAAAAAAAAATGCCCTTTTGGAAAAAAAAGGCAAAAAATGCTTTAATTTAGCAAAAAAAAAAAAAAAAAAGTCTACAAATTTATTTTTTTTTTTAAAGTATTTTTTTCCGAAATATTGAAGAAGTAGCTATCTAAACTCTTTGGGAGAAAATTTTCTAAAAACAATAGGTAATAAGTTACATGGATGAGAAAAAACACCTGTTTGGCCAAAATGTCAAATTTTGATCCCCTCTAACTCAGAGAGATCTGGACCGATCTTGTTGAAAAATTGTGTCCCGATCGGAAGACATCGGTTTCAGAAGTTGGTGCACTTGACATGAAATCCCCCATATACATAAAAATAATTTATGAATATTAAAATAAAATTCATCCTAAGGGTATGTTAATCGGTTTTAGCAATTGACAATTCAATATAGGGCGTGCGATATCAATTATATGTAATGAAATTCGATGAATTGTGAATTGGCCAAAATTACTTAGCATACCTTTACGCTCATATAAAATTATTTGTTACAAATATTTTATTTCATTAATATTATACATAAATTTTAACATTCGGCACTTTTCCTTCATATCTATAATACTAATATGCTAGGCGATTTTTTGTGACCGATGATTTGTTCTACCGTGTTTCCCGATTTTGACCAAACATTTACTATTTGAAAGGTATTTCTTTTTAGCCATTTTGCCGATTTACAGATTTTTAAATTTTTTCCTTCACTTTGAGTAAATTGCATTTAAAGTTACTACTAACACATACATAAAATTATACAAATGATGTGTGTTTTATTAAATTTGTTAATGTGTTTGTTAATGAGTTTGTTATCTTCATTCACAATAATAATAAACCATAAAAGTGTTGGTTTGTGAATTGGCTCAGTTGAAAAATAAAGCTGCCTAGAAATTGCACTCGAATTTCGAGCGCTGGAATCTGCTAGTGAACTATAATTGTGCTAATTTTCACACTCTTTTGAAAATTTTGCTTAAAAGGGGATGAAAAAATTTGTCTTCGATTAGATTAGACTTGATTAAAATTTTCATGTGTAACGAATAGATTCATTTTTTTATGAGCGATATAATAAATCTTTAATTTTTTATTAAAACTTAACTAATAAAGCTAGACTTCAAATTTTGACACGTATTACAGAATATTTAAGTCCTGAACATAATTTTGTTTTGAAAGAATTTATTGGAAACTCCGAAGGATATGAAGAATAAATTTTTAAAGGGCAATATTAAATTCAGTTTGTCCTGGTATGATAATATTATAAATATATAAAATTTAATGGATTATCCTTTTTCGTTCAACTTTAGTAGTGACATCGCAGGACGAATATAAATATTTAAATATATGTATTTTTCCAAATATAATCTTTTGATTGAATGCAAAAGACCAATTCATGCAAGACAATCTCAACATTTGCTGAGTTCCAGGTCACCAAGGTATAATTGGAAACATATTTCAGTAGTTCACCTCATTTGCGAATGTTCAGTGATCCATGAAAGACGACTTAGATATCTATTTTTCGACCATCTGGACTGCCTTGCGAAAGGCATGGTTAAGCAAAATAATCACGCGCAATATAGGGTATCACAAGGGGTCATTATGGCCACCGAACTACCTTTTAAACCTAACTTAACCTAACCTAAATCCTTTTAAAAGGCCACAATATAATGAAATGAAAAGTTATATGCGCAGTTTTATTCCATATTGCCTATAATTTCAGACGGATTTATAATAAAAAATATTTTCGACTTTATTTATGCATTAAAGTTTCGGTTAAATGATTCGCTATTTAAATATGCAGATAATTGTGCGCTGTACAATGCTCATTTAAGCTGGTGCTATTAAAATTATATGGAATTTTGTTTAATAAATAATAATAATTATATTATAATCAATTTTTATATAGAAAATTTTTTTCATTTGCTTAATTATTGTTTACCCGGTCAGTCATCGATCGTCTTCGAATGAATGTTTGATAACTCATTTTCTATTATACATTTAATATTTTTTTTTTTAAACTAAATTATTAAAAAATACAAATGATTTTTCAATCATCACGACTCAGGTCCTCATTTTGAAATGTAAGAAATGCCATCACATATCTATCTGCTTTAAAAGTATTTTTTTATTCACCAGACTTTAGAAACTTTATCAAAATAAACACAAAAAAGCTCTTGACCAATTTTAGTCCAACACTTGTTTTACCCAACTTTACGTTTGCTGCACTTAAAGAAACTCTCTAAAAATAAAATTTCTAAATTGTGTTTTTTTTTTTAACTATAGGACTTGACTTTCTCAGTTTATTGCCAATCAAATGAAACCAAATTTTTATAGAAAATCAAAAAACAACGAGATACAAATGATGCTAAGGATAGTAGACCAAGTTTAACAATGGGTAAATATCTCACAGTGATACGCCAACCAGAAACCTTTCAGCTAATAAGTCCTGCTTGAAAGATTTTTTAAAGTTTAAAAGGAACTAATCTTTAGCACTGATTTGTTTAGGTCTAATATTCGACCGATCTATTCGTTCGAAACGTTACAATTGTACCCAATACGTCGATTATCGAAAAGTGACCGAATATTCTTGACAGCTCTACTTTCTAACCATCTTCTTCATTTTGTAAAACAAGATTAAAAGTAAAAATTAAAATCAAAAAAATATTCAACGTGTATTTTGTTTTTATTTTGGATAGTCCTTCTCTATATTCGTAAAAGTACGCTGCCATCCCTATATGGCGATAAGCGTTAGCGGAAATATGACAGGAAAAAAAAAGAATCAAACAGAAAAAGAATTCAAAGCCCAAATCCATATAAAAACAAAAAATGCAACAACTTTTTGTGTTGTGCATTTAAAACTAAGAGTAATATGCATTGTTGGTTTTTACACAAACCATAAAAGAACTTTACAAAGTATTGGGGTGTTGTGTTGGGATTTCGGTAACGTTATCCACTTTAAACAGCAAGTATTGTTTTTTCTTACCAAAAAAAAATAAAAAATAAGAATAAAAAAAACATGAACCTATTTGCGTGATTAAATGTAAACTTTTTACTGCTATTTTTTGTGATTAAGGCAAAGTCATACCTATTACTATTAAGTGAAGGTAATCCAAAAGTAAAACTACGAATTGTAGATGTGTCCAATTATTCTTAAGGTTTTGTAGCTTTAATACTTCTAAAGCATAAAATAATCGGGTATATCTGCTTAGGAATTGCACCCACATAAGCAAATGATTTGTTTAATGTATGACAGACATTTTGATTAATATTTATATTTTTGTTTCAAATTTATTTTTACTGTAAATGGAAATATATATCCCGTATTGTCTAGTGGTTAGGATATCCGGCTCTCACCCGGAAGGCCCGGGTTCGATTCCCGGTACGGGAATAAATTATTTTAGAAACATGTTTTGTTTCTTTGCATTTAAAAAAAAATCGAATATTCAAACATCTATGCACCTTCATGTAGTGTATATCTTGTTGAAATAGTTTTCGGCTTGGGAGGCAGCCGTTTCGTTTATATAATTATTAGAAGCATACTTCTCTTTATTAATGTTTTTTTTTTTTTTTTTTTTTTTTTTTTTTTTTTTTTTTTTTTTTTTTTTTTTTCTTATGACTGATATAAAATACTACTCGTATTACAACTGTGTGTGATAATTTTACTTTCATTTCCATATTGTATGTTAAAAGAATTTTAACTAAATTGAAATCTAAGAAAAAAAAACACAGCAGAAACACACATACCAGATAGATTAAAAACCATTTTGACATACTTTTCCGTTTAAAAAAAAAAGTATATGTTAAAATGCATTTTCCATAAAAAAGCAATGCCTTTTCTATAAAAATATAAAAACCACATAATTTGCATGCAGACATGCAGGCAAAGTACACATAAGTATATTAAAACCACCTTTTTCTGCATGAGCACCTTGTTAAAATTACAAATAAATAAAAAATTGTAAAATTATTAAGCCGCACAGAAAAATTTAAAAAAAAAATTAATTAAAAATGCATGCACCTACAAACAATTTTAAAAAATGTAGACATATTTCCCGTACCGGGAATCGAACCCGGGCCTTCCGGGTGAGAGCCGGATATCCTAACCACTAGACAATACGGGATTGCTAAGTCACGTCTGACAAATATACATTTTGTTTAAGCAATAAAAGAATCATCTACGTGCTTGCTGATTTTTATAATGTATTACACACACCCACACACACACATGCCTATGAATATTGTTTACTTATACCAACTACGTACATTCATGGATTTGTCTTCTTCTAACAATGACGTGCTTACAAAATATTCATATATATTTCAAATTTTCACATTGTTATTTAAGTGGAAAATTATGGTTTGGAATACAACATTCAAATTAATAACACAATAACATAACCTGACTATTATACATTATTGTGGCGTCAATTTTGATCTCAATAAAAACGTGTATAATGAACGTTAACATTTTGACCAAGAAAGAGGTAATACAAAACCATTCAACTTTGGCCCTTTTCGAGGAACAATAAAAATAACAAAAACATACATAGTTGTTTGTTCCCGTCTAGCGCTAACAGCTGTTTACACAAATATACTGTTTTATAATGTTAGAAATACCATTTTAAATGTGACCAACCTCCCATTTGTTTACTCTTTTTCTTTCAACAATCAACACACATTCCAAACACACCTTTCCCTTCTCCCAACCCTTTTGTGGTACTTTGAATGTTGTGTGTCTAGCAGTAAAATTCTTTCTGATTTTCTATTAATACCAAATAGCCATGCAACTATTTTCCGTATAAAGAAGAAATCCAGTATTGTCCTGCGGTGCAAGTATTATAAAAGAGCTGCATTTAAGCACGTGATTCAGTGGATTATGATGTCATATACAATATATATCGGTCACTTGCTAATGACGGTTATCATAGGAAATGCATTTCGAAATGATTTTAAAGTTTTATTGAATAATTGTCCTGATTTTTTTTTACTTTTACTGGAAAATTTAGGTCAAACGAAATGAAAAGTGTTGCGAGTTATTCGAAATGGTTGGTAGATATTATTTCATTAACAAAGTAATTAAGAGAAAAACTAAATTTCAATCAATATTTTATTTTTTCAGCTTAAACAAAATTCGACACTAGATTAATACGATATAGGAAATAAAACTTCCTGTAGATATATGTACATCTAAAAATATACATCTAATACATTGTTTTCACTATATCATACTTACTTTCAACAAATGGCCTCAACTAAAATCTCGGCATTTTTTTTTTTCTATTTCTATTCTATACAGATAACAATTATATTGAAAAAAAGATTTCAAATCAGCGTAGCCAGTTTGGGCTTTTTTCCTAGTTTACTGTGCAAAAATTATTTATTTTTATATCCTATACCAATATGTGGTTTGGGTATAATGACTTTGTGCTGCTGTTTGTAACTACCAAAAATACTTGACCTAGATCTATCACTTTCTGAGTCGATTTAACGATGTCCGTCCGTCCGTCTGTCTGTGTGTCCATATAAACCTTGTAATCAAACTACAGGTCGCAAATATGAATATATTTTGACGAAATTTGGTATATAAGCTTCTATCGATGAACGCTATTTAAATTGGTGGCATTCGGTCCATGTTCAGACCTAGTCCCCATACAAATGACCCCTATGAAATCGACATAAATTGACATAAGATCCAAATTATCATATAGATCTCAGCCAAATTGGGTTTGTATATGTTTATTATATCCATTAATCAGTAGTTCAAATAAAATACCTACAGGACAATTCGTAGTCATAGGCCCCATATAGAGCTGCTTCCCTATCTTCAATTAAATCTATCAAAAAAGCAAAAATATTGCACAGATTTTTCTCAAATTTGGTTTGTACAAATTTTTTCAAAATATAAGTGACTTTACCAAATATGGTGAGGATCGGTCTATTTTTCGACCTAGTCCTTATATAAATATAGCATCCGATGTGAATTTTTTCATATCTGCAGCCAAAAAATTAATAACAATGCCACTCAAATTTGGTTTATGCTTAGTTTCTATATCGAGTTAGTTGGACCGAAGAGATAGGGTATATAAACCATGGTATAGTCGGTCTAGACCGAATATAATTTTCTTACTTGTTTTTTTTTTTTGGCTTGTTCATTAAATTTATTAATTTGTTTTACATTCTAACATTTTACAAATATTAATTTATAAGAAATTTTAATTTTTAATTGAAACAGAAATTCGAATTTCACAAAAATATTTTTGGCATTTCTGTGAGTGGGAGGCAAAGTTTCAAAGCTTTTTTAATTTTTTTTTCTGAATGTACATGTCGAGAGTGTTGTTTCGAAATTTCAAGTAAGTCTCATAAGGTGTATCGTATATGTTAAGCACTTTAAATCGATTTTCTCGCAAATAACATTATTGAAGTCAGTGAACACCATTACTCAAAATATACTTGACCGAGCCTTTCGAAATTGTATACACTATATCTAGACATAAATCACCAGGTAATGCCAAAGATTTTTTTTCAACCATTTTTTCTTATTTTTCATCGTGTTTTTACTTCAAAATGCTGCCAAAAAAAAACTTTTGGTTTTTACCTCGGGAAACATATCGCCTTTTTAAAGCATTTCGACTTTTTTATTTCACATGATCCGGCACCGAGTTATGTTCACCACAAAACAACTTTTCTTCTAGGCGCCTCCGGGGATTCGTTGTCACGGACTTATTTATTAAAATTTTGAAATGAAAATTTTTTCAAATATACATCAAATGCTATACTAAAAAATAAAATTATAAAAATATGCATTTTTTCGCCCTCAAAACCTGCTCCAATTGTAGTCATGTAGTCGGCTACTTAATTTTTTTGAAAACGACAGCAACATAAAACAACAATATAAACAGCTGTTTTTATACAAACTAGCAGATTCCAGCCCTCGAAATTCGATAGCAAATTTTAGGAAATTTTATTTTTTCATTAAATAAAGACCCTAAAAGTATGCTAATCAATTATAGCCAATTCACAAATCAACACAAAAAAACTATACTCATTGTTATTACAAACCCATTAACAAATTTAATAAACACACACATAGCATTGTATAATTATACCCTATACCACTATGTGGTTTGGGTATAATGACTTTGTGCTGCTGTTTGTAACAACCAAAAATATTTGACCTAGACCCATCTTTAATTATACCGATCGAATCATAATCACTTTCTGAGTTGATTTAACACTGTCCGTCCGTCCGTCCGTCCGTCCGTCTGTGTGTCCATGTAAAGCTTGTAATCAAACTGCAGGTCGCAAATATGAATATATTTTGATGAAATTTGGTATATAAGCTTTTATCGGCCATGGGATGAACGCTATTGAAATTGGTGAGAATCGGTCCATGTTCAGACCTAGCCCCCATACAAATTACCCATATGAAATCGACATAAATTGCCATAAGATCCAAATTGTAATATAGATCTTACTCAAATTGGGTTTGTATGCATTCATTACATCCACTAATGAGTAGTCCAAAAATGATCCCTTTGACCCCATATAGAACTGCTTCCCGATTTTCACTTAAATCAGTTAAAAAACAAAAATATTGCACTGATTCTTCTCAAATTTTGTTTGTACATATTTTTGCAAAATACAAGAGACTTTACCAAACATGATCAGGATCGGTCCATTTTTGGACCTAGTCCCTTTATAGATATAGCATCCGATATGAACTTTTTCATATCTGCAGCCAAAAAAATTAATAAAAATCCCACTCAAATTTGGTTTTTGCTTATTTTCAATGTCCAGTTAGTTGGGCCTAAGAGATAGGGTTTCTAAACGCATGGTATAGGGTATCGTATAGTCGGTCTAGACCGACTATAATTTTCTTACTTGTTTTATGTATGTGTTAGTAGCAACTTTAAATGCAATTTACTTAAAAAAAAGGAAAAAATTTAAAAATCTGTAAATCTGCAAAACGTCTGAAAAGAAATACCTTTTAAATAATGTACGTTTGGTCAAAATCGGGATAAAACGGTAGAAGAAAACATCAGTCACAAGAAATCGCCTAGCCTATTAATATTATAGATGTATTTTTATTTCAGTACTGCCAATTATATTTTTTTACTTTATTCAAAGTATGATTCTATATAAACTTGACTTAAATATATAATTACTTTCATATTTATAATGCATTATAACGTAAAAATAAATAAATAAATTTATTTAACCCCTTTTGATTATTAATGGAATTATAGCATTTCATTTTGCGATTTTTTTTTTTAACAAAATAAAATATTTCATAGCACTAATTTCTACATAATTACATATTTGTTTATATTGTCAATACTATTTTTGTTTTGTAGCCAACAGATATATAAATTATCCTAAGTTGACTACAGCGGCAAAAGTGGTCATGTAGATGTGTAACTGTGTTGGTGCCAAAATAATCGTTTTTATATAAACGTGTGTATTTTATTTTTTGACAGGCTGTAGTCGTGTAGCCGCTGTCGTCTATGTGTTTCATCCATGAGTGTTACCACTGTTTATTAATTTTTTTTTGGATGGGTAAAATTAATCTTTGGTCACAGCAAGTTTATGGACAAAGTTTCAGATCGAACGGATGAGGGGAAATGGGGTTTAAATCACTCCGTGACTGTGCGTGACTATCTTAAAATTAATCTTTGGCCACAAAAAGTCTATCGACAATGTTCCGGATCGATCGGATGAAGGGAACTGAGGTTTTAATCTCTCCATGACTGTGTGTGACTATGTCAAAGTTAATCTCTTTTCACAGCAACTCTATCGACCAAGTTTCAGATTGATTGGATGAGGGGAAATCCGTTTTAAATCTCTCCGTGACTGTGCGTGACTAAGTCAAAGTTAATCTTTTTTCATAGCAAGTGTATGGACCAAGTTTCAGATCGATCGGCTGAGGGGAAATGACAGTTAGATCACTCCGTGACTGTGCGTCACTATGCGTGACTATGCATGACTGTGCGTGACTACCCCAAAATTAATCTGTAGTTACAACAAGACTATGGGCCAAGTTTCAGATTAATTGGATAAGGTTGAATAGGGTTGACCCACGACAGACAGACAGACAGAGAGTACGAGTTAAAAGAAAGAGTTTAAAAATGATATTAACTCAAAAAATAGATTTTATGCAATAATTGCAAAAATTTAAAAGAAAATCAATGTAAATACATTTTCAAATGGAATTTGCTTACTATGATATATTCGGATTTTCAAATTCTCTTAAAATGTAACCAACCACAAACAGTTTTTGACCTCTACTGAAAATTTTGTTGATCACGGCGATATGTTGTCCAAGTGTTAAATTTGCATGACGATATTTAATTAGTTAAAAATCCACTTATCAAATTATTAAAAATAGAATACACAAAAATTTGGGTTTTTATACTTTAAAATGAAAATTTTGTTGAAATATTTCTATTACGATTTTAAAGGCCTAGTTAGCCACACGTTGTTAAAATGTATCCATACCGTAAATGTAACGTTGGCACTTAGTGCAATTATAGAACGTAAAAAACGAACCAGGGGTCGAATCGTCGCATTCGTTATCGAAATTTTTCGATCGAAATAATTTTTTTTTTCCAAAATAAAATACTAGGAGTAATTTTACTCTGTCACAGCTAACGAGTGATGGTCCATAGTTAATAGTAAATGTGAAGCGCGGTCTGACGATTGTCCGTCTTCTTTAAATATTAAACCAAACTATGGAATTTCGATTGATTTTACTCGATATCGAATGCGACGATTTGCCCCCAGCATGTTGCTGTGTAAAATTAACCAAACTTTATCAGCTGTTCACAAATGTCACGTACAAACGTAGCAAAAATCTATTTTCAACAGATTGGGACGTTCCGGTTACGTGACAGTTTAGGTCGGTAACTGCTCTAAATGCTTTTCATGTAACAAAAAAAAAACAGCTGTCACGATTGGTTAAGGTTAAGTGTGGCTAACTAGGCCTTAAGTGTCGAAGTCAGTGTTGCCATAATTTGAAATTGTAAAGATGCTAAATTGCAAAAAAAAAAAGATGCTAAAACGTACTGGAGTCCAAAAAAAGATTGAAAAATTAAATACTTTTTAATAAATTCTTTGGTTTTTAAATCGAAAATTTAATATAAAGCATAAGTTTCGATTTATATTTTTTAAATTTTAATTAAAATTATTTTGGATTTCATCTGTAATTTTTTTAACATCAAATTGAGTTTTTTTTTTTAATTTAAATTAAATATTTTTAATTTTAGAGGGATTTTTTTTATAATATCAAATATAACAGAATTTACATTATCAAAAGATACGATTATATTACAATAATTGGTTTATGGAATCTAATATTTCTGTGATGTTTTCATCTTCAAGTTCTTCGTGGCTCTTCTATTTTTCTGACGATCGACTTTTATCAACGACATCGTAAGTGTAACAGCACCGATTTTTCAATTTCAAACCTTATTTTATCCGTATTACAGAACAAACAACTCAGATTTTATTCTGTTGCAAAGTTTGCTTTTAACTAAAGCCATTAAACTAAACAAACGTTCAACATCAGTTTTTGAAACAGACAAAACTAATAAAGACAATACAAATATTGATAACTCTTTAAATGGATTTTCGCCAATAGAATTTTTGTTAATTTCAATCCATAAAGAGGTTATATTCAGTGTTGTATCCCAATATTGTTCTGTTATATAACTCCATTGGATTTGAATTTTTTTCTGTTTCAGATGATATCAATTGAAACTCTTCTAATATATTGGTTATCGGTTCTTTAACCCGGTTTTACGTGTTTTGTATTGAAAATTTTGGAATATTTTAATACAATAATATTTTTTGGCAATCGAATTTTTAATTCATTAAAAACTGTTGTTGGTGTTTACATTCTTCTATTTCAAAATGTTTTGTTATTTTTGTTGAAAGAAACGAGCAGAGTGGTATCGTATTACACTTCTGTCTATTAAAATTCTGGTTTTTGAAATATGTTATTCCCCTTTCATTATGAGAAAAAAAAATAAAATGCCGTTAAATTATTTATTGAGAATTAAAGCCAGTTTATTATGAAATTACATTAAGAAATGTTACATATAATAACGTTTCGATCTAAAAAAATTCATATCATTGAAAAACATATTAATTTAAAAGAAAAAAAAAATAACAAACATTAAATAAAATCACAAATTAGTTAAAAATCAATTAAATTAAGACAAAGTTAAAAATAATAAAAAATCATAGCAATTCAATTTAACTGATAACAATATTTAATTAATTATAAACTAAGTTTTTTGCTATTCTTTTTAAATATTCTAGTTTTCTTAAACGATTAAATTTTTTTACAATACGTAAAATATTTTTTTTTTACATTTCTTTTATTTTTTTTTTAATTTTTCTCCATTCTGAATCTTTGAGACAATATTTTGAGAATAGATTAAATCTCCTTTTAAATGTTCTACAATTTTGTAGAGTCCGCTTATTTTTCGTCCAACTACAACACTCAAACGTCGGTGCCATGACTCGACATTGTTTGTAGTTTTCGGGTATTTTTCAGAATACTCGCAATCAAATATCTTCCAACATTCAGGTAGGTATTTACGAGCGTTATAGACATAATTGGCCTCGAAACAGGTGGCCAATTTAATAATATCTTCGTCTTCAAATGTTCTTCGGAGCTTCGAATAATATTTGGCAACCTTTTCTGGACGAACATACGCTAGCGCTTTTAAACATCTTACTTGCAGTGAGAAATTTTCGTCATTTCCGTACTTAGTAACCAATCTGAAATGCTAATGTTGTACATATTACAAGTTCATTACTATACATTATAAAAGTTATTAAAAGTTATTACCGTTCTTTTTGAATACGGCGCCACAATATCTGGGAAAAATGGAAAAAGCGCCCTCGTATCTGCGAATCTGGCAAGTATTTTCTAGCTGCTGACACGAGACCAACTTCGAAGTCACATATAATACGATTAGGCTTAAAAAAAACTCCATATTCCAAAGCAATTTGAATTACGCGTTTAAAAAATTCTTCATAGAGTACTGCAGATTTTTTGGATATTAGGCAGAATAGGAGTGGGACGACCTCTCGTTGAATCCTTCCATAAACGGAAAAGAGTTGGCGCATTATTGTGGGCACAATTGATGATTTTGTGCCGAATATAACCATATATCCATCTCCCACTTTCTCTTCTGCCAATATAAATAATTCGTTATCCAAAACGTATAGATTTAGAGGGTAATCTATTTCATCTATTGCTTGCGGCTCTCTGAAAACTCCCATTTCATTCCGTGTGTATCCTATTTTTCGTTTTTGCGCGTACTTCGAGGGTAGGTAATCGCGACATTTTTGGTTTGTAATTACCACCGATTGTTGCAATATTTGACTTGGATTAAGGGGTTTGTTTATAGCGGCATATTTTACAAAAGTATTTGTTCTGCATATTTCCACTGCACTAGCAATAGGTTCGTGAGTATGCTTTTTCGGATATCTTATTAAAACATGCTCGTTATTTTCCATTGCTGTTATTATTCGAGAGGAACACTTATCTGGAATTCTTCTCGAGCAGGTCCAATTAAAGGTTCCTGTTTGTCTTTTCATTTCCAAATAATAAAAATATCCGTTGATACACATTTCTTTATTTTTATTGGTTTTTATTAATTGCAGTTTATTAATTTTTATTTTTTTAAACACGACACATTAAACAACACAATTGCGACTAATTTTAAATAAAATGCTGGAACATAATTTTTGACCAAACACATACACAGTGTATGTGATGCATTTTATTTAAATTTGCAAAGTGGTTTTTTTAAACAGTATTTTTTTTTAAATGTAAGGGAAAGTTAGGGCAAAGTGATTTCTTAATTGTTTAATTTTTATACCCTATACCACTATGTGGTTTGGGTATAATGACTTTGTGCTGCTGTTTGTAACAACCAAAAATATTTGACCCAGACCCATCTTTAATTATACCGATCGAATCAGAATCACCTTTTGAGTTGATTTAACAATGTCCGTCCGTCCGTCCGTCTGTGTGTCCATGTAAACCTTGTAATCAAACTGCAGGTCGCAAATATGAATATATTTTTTGGTATATAAGCTTTTATCGGCCATGGGATGAACGCTATTGAAATTGGTGAAATTCGGTCCATGTTCAGACCTAGCCCCCATACAAATTACCCCTATGAAATCGACATAAATTGCCATAAGATCCAAATTGTCATATAGATCTTACTCAAATTGGGTTTGTATGCGTTCATTACATCCATTAATGAGTAGTCCAAAAATGATCCCTTTGGTCTCATATAGAGCTGCTTCCCGATATTAACTTAAATCTATTAAAAAACAAAAATATTGCACTGATTCTTCTCAAATTTTGTTTGTATATGTTTTTGCAAAATACAAGAGACGTAACCAACCATGGTCAGGATCGGTCCATTTTTGGACCTAGTCCCCATATAGATACAGATAGCATCCGATATGAACTTTTTCATATCTGCAGCCAAAAAAATTAATAAAAATCCCACTCAAATTTGGTTTTTGCTTATTTTCTATGTCCACTTAGTTCGGCCTGAGAGATAGGGTTTCCAAACGCATGGTATAGGGTATCGTAAAGTCGGTCTAGACCGACTATAATTTTCTTACTTGTTATGTATGTGTTTGTAATTGCATTTTCAGTTAAATAAAAAATTATTTGAAAAAAATTGCGCGAACAGAATTTTGAAAAACAGAATTTTGTAAACCAGAATTTTCGTCGAACAGAATTTTATACCCAACCCATTTTTTTTTTATTAATAGCATCTTTTCATAAATTTTGGATGCTAAACGACAAAAAAAAGTTGCGTAATCTAGCAACTAAAATAATGCTCAAAGTTTTAAATTTGCAAATATTCAAAAATATATTATATATCAAATATTTAAAAATTTGGGTTTTGTACTCTTTAAAATCAAAATTTCGTTGAAAGTTTTGATACTTAAAAAACTTTTCTTGCGATTTTAATTTTAAACCTCTGGAAAATTCATTGTAATGTTTGAAATAATTGATATTGATTTCTTTAAAATTTGGTCTAGGCCGTCAGTTCAGCCACAAATCCCAGACAAGAGCAACCCCGTCGGAACCGTGGGACGGATTCTAATCATGAGAGATCATAATCCTGAATCATCACACGACCTTATTAAAGGGTAGAACGTCAGTTCTTACCGCTAATAATGACAAATTAATGCCAGCAAAACAAAACTATATCAACCAAATACCAAATAAACTCAATGAGAACTAAAACAAGAAGAAAAACAAAACAAAACAACAAGAAATAAAAATGGCAAATAAAAAACCACCACTACCAAATTCGACTGATAACAGCCTAAGCACACTCATGGATAATACGTGACGTCAAATTTATAGTAACACGGTAGTACCGCACTCATTTAAAATTCTTGTTGATCGATTTGTTCTCTGACAGAATTCTTCAAAATTCCTATTTATTTAAGATAGGTAGTTATTATTGTATTATTAATGATTTTATTTATAAATTAATAAAAAAAAAAATAAAAGTAAATTTTCCCATACCGGGAATCGAACCCGGGCCTTCTGGGTGAAAGCCAGATATCCTAGCCACTAGACCATATGGGACACAACAACTTGGCGGCTATATTGTTGTTATATACTGCAGATTACAAGAATAATAAAGGAGGTTTCCAGTCTTGACGAATATTTAGTAGTATGTTTGGGTACCACTAGCTAAACGGGTTTTATTTATTGTTGTTGCTGTGTGGTTTGTAAATTTCTTATTTTAAACAGACGCTGAATGTAAGTGTGATATGCTTTTTAGCCAGTGCCTTTTACGAAAAAACCAATACAAGTAAACAAAGGCGTTTTTTTCAATAATAATTGAGGGATGGATACATTGACAATAATTTTGAAATATTATTTTTTTATTTTCTGGGTTATTCTTTAAAAAATTTTCTTAAATATAATTATGCCTTAGCATAATTATTCATGTACTGTAATTATAAGATTTATTCATATTATACAGGAAAGCAAATATATAAATAAATAAAAAATTACGACTTTACAATAGTTTGGAAAAAACTTTTGGATCAAATAATATTTATATAAGACTTTATATATTTTAGCCATTATTGTATAAATTCAATTAAATGTAACAAAAAATAAATAAATAAGAATACGTCTAACTTAAAGTTGTTTTTGTTGTACAACATTAAGTTTAATACATAAATACATACATATAATATTCTTTATAGCCAAAAAGAGTCGCTTTTACCCTATCTCAGGGTAGTATCATAAACCAAACTCTAAAATAAACATAAGTCATTTGGGAATAATTCCCAAATCTCCCCAAACACCGAAATTGTTTTAACTCTAACGGAAAAACGTGTATAATGGTAAATTTTTATGTTTGTTGCTGTTCGTTTACTTTTTGCTAACACGAAAAAGAAATTTACAACTTAAGAAAGCAAATTAAGAAAAATGTCTAGCTGCAGACAAATTCTCGTTTTATATTATGTCACCCAAAACAAAAATAACAACCATTTCCAAAAAAAAAAAAAAAACAAGTAAGAAAATTATAGTCAGTCTAGGCCGAATATACGATATCCTATATCATGTGTTCAAGGACCATATATCTCTTTGTTTCAACTATTTAGATAAAGAAAATAAATATAAACCAAGTTTGAGTGGCAAGTTTTTGGTTGCCTAGGTCGAAAAATGGACCGATCCTGACCATATTTTGTAAGATCAATTATTTTTGCAAAAACATAAACAAACTAAATATGGGAAAAATCTGTGCAATATTTTTGTTTTTTTGATAGATTTAAGTGAGAATCGGGAATTAACATCACTTGTCCTATAGGGACTAGGTCTGAACATTAACCGATTTTCATCAATTTCAATAGCGTTCGTGTTATGGCCCATAGAAGCTTGCATACCATTAAAATATGTTGACATTTGCGATCTGTAGTATGATTACAAGGTTTACATGGACACTCAGACGGACGGACGGGCGGACGGGCGGACGGATAGACATAGCTAAATCGAAAGTGATTCAGAATCGATCCGTATAATAGAAGGTGGGTCTAGGTCAAATATTTTTGGTAGTTACAAACATCAGCACAAAGTTATTATACCCTGACCACATAGTGGTATAGGGTATAAAAACCGCTCATACATCACCGAAAATAGACAGTCAAATTACGACAGTAACGACAATTTTTGAGTTAAGGTAATTTTATTAAAAAGGATCATCAACTTGGTTTTTTAGCACATTCAATGTTAACGATGATGAAAAATTTTAACAAGAAACAAGCGGTTTTTTAAAGTATTTCTTAGAAAAAACACACACACAATTACAGATAACCTCATAAAATATGCCCATAGGACATATTAAAGCGAGGAAATTGTTAAAGATTTGTAGGAGGTTTGGTGAAAGAAAAATTATTCTAAAGTTAACTAAAATAATATAATTAAAAAAATTTTTTTTTGTTCTAATTTATTTTGTTTGTTTACTTCTTTCTGTAAAATTTTATTACCTCTGGTTATAGTGCCATGTTAAGAGAGTACAATTTTCACAATATAAAAAAAAAATTCTGTTGTAATGTTTTATGGTCCTTGTTAACTAAATAAAAATTATATACGAGCATACACATACATATATATGAAAACAAAGGCATTATTATATATTGTCTTCAGAAGGAGTTATGTTGGAGTACATGGATGCAGTATAAATGTAGTTGTTACTTGTTGAGTAAATGGTTTAGAAGTGACATGTATTTCTTTTATTTTTCTTTATTTTACAATGACAAGACAAGATTTACATTTACTAATGGTCAAATATACTCATAAAAACAAACAGGAAAAACCAACTGTAAGGCGCCTAGGGTTAACAACAGGACAACTTAACCCATTTATTTGACATGAAATGAAATATGTATTTAGTTTTTATTTTTTTTAATTTAAAAAAATTTAACTCAGTCAAATTTGTATTAAATCAATAAGTTACAATAAGAAAATTAAAGCAATTCTAACAAACAATTAGAAGACACCAACAGTTGTTTTTCGGAATGGATTTTCTTCAACATGTTGATTTTTCGAACAGTAATAATTTGTGAAAATTTTTAAATCAATTTTACAGAAATTTACATCATTCACTTTTTGGTAAGTTAATAGTAAAACATTAAAAATAACATTATGGCGAGTTTCTTTCCCTCTTAAAAATTGACTTTGGATCCTTTCTTGCAGCGAAAATGGATCACTTTTATCGTAGTTGTTATTTTTAATTAAAAAGCATAAATTTTCTTGATAATTATTAAAAAAATAAAGAAAACTTCATTGCATTTGATGTTGGAACTCATTTTACGATCGCGAAAAATAATACGAAATTTTTGTATAATTATACCATACTAGCAGATTCCAACCCTCGAAATTCGAGTGCAAATTCTAGGAAATTTTATTTTTTCATTAAATGAAGACCCTAAAGGTATGCTAATCAATTAAAGCCAATTAACAAATCAACACAAAAAACAAACTTATTTTTATTACAAACACATTAACAAATTTAATAAACACACACATAGCATTGTATAATTTTATTTATTTGTTAGTAGCAACTTTAAATGTAATTTACTAAAAAGAAATACCTTTCAAATAATATACGTTTGGCCAAAATCGGGACAAACGGTAGAACCAAACTTCGGTCACAAGGAATCGCCTTGCCTATTAATATTATAGATACTACCCCGTGGTCAGAGTATGAGTTTGTGCTAATGTTTGTAACTACCAAAAATATTTGAACTAGACGCACATTTAATTATTTCGATCGGCTCTGAACCTTATTTTGTATGTCCGTCCGTCTGTGTATCCATGTAAACCTTCCAACCAAACTACAAGTCGCAAATATAAATATATTTTTATGAAATTTGGTACATAAGCTTGTGTCAGCTATAAGACTATTACTGTTGAAATTGGTGAAAATCAGTGAATGTACAGACCTAGGCCCCATACAAATGACACGAGATTGACTTAAATTGCCATAAAATCCATATTCTCATAACGATCTTGGTCAAATTTGGTATATGTATGTTTATTACACCCATTAATAAACCCTGTAGGGCAATTAATTGGCATAGTTCCCATATAAAGCTGTTTCACAATTTTCACTTATATCTATCAAAACACAAAAACATTGCATAGATTTTTCTCAAATTTAGTTCATACTAGCGATCGCTCAATAATCGAAATTCGACCGTAGTATCAATAGATGTGTTCTGAAATACAATGGACCATTTCTGAAAATCAATTTATGTCTTCTGAAATACAACCGAAACTTTCCTGAAAATCTATTGATGTTTTCTGAAATAAAATTGGAAAAGTTTTTGACAGGGTTTAATATAAAAATCAAATGAACTTACTTATTAGAAACCTCAAAAAATAAACGACCAATAAGTCAATTAAGCATTTTATTTCAACAGGTGTAGATATATTGAAAATCAATTGATGTTTTCTGAAATGCAATAGACTATTTTTGAAAATAAATTGATATTTCCTGAAATACAATTGACTATTTCTGAAAATCAATTGATGTTTTCTGAAATACAATTTTGAAAATAACTATATGTGTTCTGAAATACAGTTGACCTTTTCTGAAAATCTATTGATGTTTTCTGAAATATAATTTGAAAAGATGTAGACATGGTTTAATAAAAAATAAAATGAACTTACTTTTTAGAAACCACCAGAAATGAAGCATCAATAGAAACGACGAAAAAGTCACTGTGGAAATAGGGGGCGAATGCCTGAATGTAATGAAATCACTGAAACCAAAATTGGATGGCGTTTTCTCTTTTGAAACCGCCAAATCGATTCTATACAATTTTCTTTTTAGCAAGCTGTATTACAATACAAATATTAAATATTTATACAAAATGAACAATGAACGTTTTACATTGACAATTTTGCTACTTTTGGTTGACATCGACAAATTGAAATCAGCCGCATTACATACAGCTTTAAATCAACAGGGTATAACGAATTATTGTAAGTATTTTATTTTATTTTATTTTATTTGATATATTTTTAACACATATTATGCATAAATTTTATCATTCTGCATTTCTCCTCCATATGAACTATAACTATGCCAAATTTTACACTCCTCCGTGCACGCATTTTGTTTATAAAATTAAGTAAAAATATTCACGTATTAATATATAGGTTGTTATAGATTGTTATCGATTGTTGTTTTCATAACACTGTTTAATTTTGTACAAGTATATAGTTTGTTTCACCAAATGATCAACTCTGGCTTGCCGAAACAAGCAAGAGTATTTAATTGGCGCTATCCTAACAATGGAAAAAATTACTGTGAAGGGAAGAATGTCTAAAACAAGTTTTGTGGTAAATATTTTTATTGAAATTAAAAAAAAAAATACACCATCTTTGAAAAGAAACTTCAAAACGCTTTGACTTTTCAAGAAAAGATTTAAAATATGCTGCCATAACAACCCCAAATTAAGTTTTATACAACTTTGAAATTGCTTTGGAGTCTTAATTGTCATCTTTGCCAAACTTATGGACCCAATGGAAATTATTAAGATTTTCGAACATTATAGATATAAATACAAAAATGGAATGGATGAAAAATATTTTGAAGATCTAAATTGATTTCTTCAAATTTTACTGACATTGCCACACAATTAGGCTGGCACCGAAAGAAAATTTTTACAACTTAATTTAATAAAAGCCAAGTTTCGAAATAAACTTAACAATATAAAGCAACCAAAGTATTGTGCAGAAACCAATATGATATCCAATATGTGCGGTCTGCCGAAGAGATGTTTTAACGTAATGGAATAATTCATTTTATCTCAAATAACAATGTAATAACATTACACTTAAGTTTTTTAGTTATTTTGTATTTAATATATCTATAATATTAATAGGCTAGGCGATTTCTTGTGACTGATGTTTTGCACTACCGTTTTTTTCCCGATTTTGACCAACCGTATATTATTTGAAAAGTATTTCTTTTTAGCCGTTTTGCAGATTTACAGATTTTTAAATTTTTTCCTTTATTTGGAGTAAATTGCATTTAAAGTTGCTACTAACTCATACATAAAATTATACAATGCTATGTGTGTGTTTATTAAATTTGTTAATGTGTTTGTAATAAAAATGAGTTTGTTTTTTGTTTTGATTTGAGAATTGGCTATTATATAATGAAAAAATAAAATTTCCTAGAATTTGCACTCGAATTTCGAGGGCTGGAATCTGCTGGTAAAATAAATTTGTCTTTGTTTTGTTGTTAAGTTTGAAGTACAATTTAAATACAACATAAAAAAATAAATAATTTTGGTTATTTTTTGGAAATGGCAACACTGATCATGATCACGAAAAACAAATTGACTACGAAATCAATTATTTTTTTTTCCTTTAAAAGGAACTGTATTGCAAGAATTCATATGATAAACACATAATTTAACCTTAGGTTATGCTTTTAAAACATATATTTGAAGAAAGAACCGGAAAAGTTAAATAAAAGTTTGGATAAAAAATGTCTTTGCTTTAGCCACAACTGAAAACGTACGAATTATTTTATTTTATAAACAAATAAAATTTGGTTCGTAGTCTTGTCTAACTAAACATTTAAGTAAATACCTGTGTGTGTGTGTTTTTTTTTTTAAAGATATTTATCATTTAAAAAAAGATGAGGGGTTAGGTATTTTGTCCTGAAAGAAAATTGTACCCTCTCATAGAAAATAAAATGAAAAAAAAACTTTCTTTCTTATCATTTGACTGCAAATTTTGTGGTTTAATATGGTGGTTATACTACACAATTGTACACTTTCTTTGTACCTACTACAGCTCCCGTTGGTATCATGGTCCCCAAGGATTGCTGCAGATGTGTGGGTATACCACACAAATAGTCATTTTGGGTATGTGTATTATTTTTCTTCTAATTATCCCTTCTTGTCTTGTGAATGAAAGAAACGCTACAATAGCACAACAATTTTATACATGAACAAGAAAACCAACAACAATTGTTATTAACTTGAATTATTTAACATTAAATGGTTTTATTGTTGTATTTTGTGGTTGTTTTGTTGCTATTATAAAATTAATAAAAAAAAAAACAAACTTTTCTTTGAAAAAGTTTTAAATGTTTGCAAGGAACAAAATTGAATTAAATTTCGTGCTTCTAAATAATTAATTTGTCTTGTGGTAAAGAAAACAGTATAAGCAAACAAAACAAATCATATGTTAAATATTCAAACAAGAAATAAAAAAAAAAAAACAATATGTAAAAACAAAAAATATGTATGTAAAATAATTAATAATAATTAAAAAGGAATTATCATTTTCCCGTACCGGGAATCGAACCCGGGCCTTCCGGGTGAGAGCCGGATATCCTAACCACTAGACAATACGGGATGTTGGTGGTGTTGTGCTTATACCGATATACATTCGTTGTCTTTGTTGGTTTACTGTTAATTTATTCCATGCTAGCAATTAGCAATTCACCACCAAATGATGTTGAGTTTATGAGACTGTTGTTTATGAGCGCGTAAATGTGTATGCTTTTAAATTTTTTAGATTCATTTACTGGGAATGTATTTAAATATAATATTTTATTTTTTTTTTATTTTAAATACATTTTTTGTTATTTTTTTATATCTCTTAAAATTGTTCAATTTCTTTGTTATATCAATACATACTTATTGTAATCGTGTTAAATTTTGTTTAATTTAGTGTGAGATATTAAACCAAAAATTCTTTTTTATATGATATTATTATTATTTTAGATTATGACACATTTACACATCCTGAATAATGTGGTAGACATTTCCGTTTGTTTATGATTACAAACTATGAGCAACCAGCCATAATATGAGAAAATGACTGTGAATGTGTACAATTTGAAATGTAGTGAAAACAACATCCGCATTATAAACATGCGGATATTCTAGGCTATAAAACACCAAACAACACAATTGTGGTGACAAATATGAAGTTTTTGGTACAGAGAATTAAGTTATTATATTGCCTTTATTGTATTTTTTTTTAATTTCCAGGATAAAAGAAATAATAATGATACAGAATATACAGTAATTACAAAAAGCTTTTTGTGATTTTTTTTTATACTAAAATACAATTGTGGAAAATATTATTTTTATTCTGTTTTTGTAAAACTTGTCTAGAAATTTTTTTCATGATGCTGCAAGGCTTTAATGTTACTGTTATTCTTTTTTTTTTATACTTTTGGTAACTGTTTAGGACATTTCGAGTGTGTCAAGCCTTTTGTTATCCTTGTTCAAATATAGTGGAGAATAGGAGAATGTTTTTGCAGAGAGTTATTGTTGTTTGTATTTCAACTAACAAACAAAAGTTTTAGACTTGTTTGTTACACATGAGAAAATGACCAAGGCGTAACATGAGTGTATACAAAAAAACAAACAAAAAAAAAATACAATGAAAACTTTTCCTTTTTTAAGGAAAGGACTATTCTAATATTTTATGTGGCCATTTTAAACGAATAAGACAAAAATGTCATTATAGAAAATGAAAAACTTTGAAAATTTTTAAAACTGAATTTAGTCATTCATTTATGGGATTTTGTTTGAATTTCAGGACTTACCATGATCGAATTTATATTAATTTTCTCACAATGCAAAACGAATTTCAGTTTCAATATAAATTTTCTTCCTTTTATACCCATAAAGAACATAAAGTCTAAATATTTTACAACACATCGGTTAGTAAATGTTTTACTCTACATTAAAATGTTTTCCGGACTATGGAACACATTTTGCATATACAGAAAAAAAAAATTAGGAACCGAAATGTTCTAAAGTTAAACAAATATGTTTTCCAATCTATCAACCAACTCAAATGCAGCCAACAATATTGCATTATGATAAAATATTTACTGTACCGACAACAGAATTGGAATCTTAAACAATCCGAAATACGTTTAAAACCTTCCGAAATTTGATTCTCACTAAATTCGGTAAATCGCAATGAATCTTTTTTATGTCTGATAATTATATGTTTTAATTAAATATTATTAATAAGTTGTAGTACAATTAAATAGCCATCAAATATCCTTATAAATTTTTCATAAAATCAGTTGGTCTCATTATTCTAGACCCTAAAGTGATTAAAGCAACTTCCATGCATGATGCGCTTTAAGAATTTAATAAACCTTTTTTTCGTACAAAAAAAAAAAAATACAAATTGGATACAAACTGAATGAATTCTACTAAACTGTCTTCAACAGACATTATAATTAAACAAAATTATGTTTTTGTTAGAGATTTATCTAACAAAACAAGTTTAAATGTTGCAAAACTTTTAATTTAAAATCTTCTTAAAAAGTAAGTTTTTGACAATTATTTTTATAAAAGTTTTACGGCTTTTAAACACATTTTTTTATTTTATATTTTTTGTAAATTAGTTTATCACTAAAACAAATGTTTTTTTTATAGGAATTTCTAGTTTTGTGTTTCAAGAGTTTCTTGTTTCATTTTAGTCTGTAGTTTATTTATAAAACTATTTTTATGCCCGTAGGGCCTATTCTCGTTCCAGTCATAGCAACACTTTTTGCACCAATAAAATGTTTAAGCAGGATATTTTTGAAATACACGAAAACAATAATAAACAAGTAAGAAAATTATAGTCGATCTACACCAAATATACAATACCCTATACCATGCGTTTAGTGACCATATCTCTCATGTTTAAATAACTAGATATAGAAAATAAGCATAAACCAAATTTGAGTGGCATTGTTAGTAATTTTTGTGCCCTATACAACTATGTGGTTTGGGTATAATGACTTTGTGCAGCTGTTTGTAACTACTAAAAATATATGACCTAGACCCATCTTTTATTATACCGATGGACTCAGAATCCCTTTCTGAGTCGATTAAGCGATATCCGTCCGTCCGTCCGTCCGTCCGTCTGTGTGTCCATATAAACCTTGTAATCAAACTACAGGTCGCAAATATGAAGTAAGCTTCTATCGGCCATAGGATGAACGCTATTAAACTTGGTGAAATTCAGTCCATGATTAGACCTATTCCCCATACAAATGACCCCTATGAAATCGACATAAATTGCCATAAAATCCAAATTATCAAATAGATCTCAGTCAAATTGGGTTTGTATGTGTTTATGATATCCACTAATCAGTAGTCCAAAAATAATACCTATAGGACAATTTTTAGTCATAGGCCCCATATAGAGCTGCTTCCCGATCTTCACTTAAATCTATCAAAAAACAAAAATACTTCACAGACATTTCTTAAATTTGATTTGTATATATTTTGCAAAATAAAAGTGACTTTACCAAATATGGTCAGGATCGGTCCATTTTCCGACCTGGTCTCCATATAAATATACACCCGATATGAACTTTTTCATATCTGCAGCCAAAAAAATTAATAACAATGCCACTCAAATTTGGTTTATGCTTATTTTCTATATCGAATTAGTTGGACGGAAGAGGGAGGGTCTCTAAACCATTGTATAGGGTATCGTATAGTCGGTCTAGACCGACTATAATTTCTTACTTGTTTTTTTTGCCTTCGGATATAAAAGAATTCATATCGTATGCTATATTTATATGGGGATTAAGTCGGAAATGGACCGATCCTGATCATATTAGGTAAGATCACTTATCTTTTGCAAATTTGAGAAAAATCTGTGAAATATTTTTGTTTTTTTGATAGTTTTAAGTGAAGATCGGGAAGCAGCTTTATATGGGGGCTATGATTTACAAGTTTATTCTATGGCCGATAGAAGCTTATATATTAAATTCCGCCAAACTATATATATTTAGGACCTGCGAGGTGTACATGGACACACAGACGGACGGACGGACAGACATAGCTAAATCGATTCAGTAAGTGATTCAGAGTCCATCGATATAATAAAAGATGGGTCTAGGTCAAATATTTTTGGTAGTTACAAACAGCAGCACAAAGTTATTATACCCAAACCACATAGTGGTATAGGGTATAAAAACTAACAGATATTATAAAAAAAAAAAAATTATTTATACAATTCTGTATATGTAATGCATCTTCTTGATATGAACTGATATAAATTAGCTTGAAAATTAGATCTTAAAATGCAAATAGAATTTTGGTTTTTGGTTTTAAAAATTTTTTTGTGCATTTGGGTATTAGCATGTTTGCTTAGATCTGATTTACCGCAACTAATTATTTTGTCACAAGCGTTGCATCTACATTTAAAGTCGTCATCTCTGACCTGCTCCAGCCATCCCATTATCTACTCGTCACTCAGCCAACTTGAGCAAAATCGTTGGTTTCTCTATTTCTTTGATTTGTTTGTAGCATCATCGGAGGATGAATCGGACATTTATTATTATTTACAAACTTACTTATTAAAATCGAAGAGACCATGTATAAAAAAGATGTACACAACAAGTAAACTGCACAAACAATTGCTTTTTACTTGTCATTGTTATTAAAGATGCCCCACATTTACTTACTTCATATTATAGAGGTTAGAAATTTTTAATGATACACTTAAAAAATGTTTATTTTTAATTTTAAAGTTTAAAATTGAAAAACATATAAGTTTAAGTTGTTAAAAATGATCTACAATTGAAAAAAATCTCTACATTCGACAAAAGTAAAAAATTTTTCCCTTTTTCCCTACATATCAAATTTTTACAAAAATGGGAAAAATCCCTACACTTGGCATCACTGGTTTCAAGTAAAATACTTATTTTAATACAACATTTAATAATGAGTTTCAGCAGAATATATTTCTAAAATGATTAGAAATTAAATGTTATTAGAAATAAGTTATGGAATGTGTGGTTTCCATAACCATTTCGAATTGCATTGACTAACATTTTTTAATCTAACATTAAACCGCTGATTTAAGAAACTAATATAATATTAGAACTGTTTCTTGCTAATTGTACAGTGTTTGTTATATGTATATATGTACATATGTAGTTTACAATCTATTAAAAATACGACACAGTTTATGATACGAATGTGACTGTATATCGTATATGTTCCACCCTTAACACTTTATGGCAATTACAAACAAATCAAAACAGTTAAAGAGGTTTTATGGCCTTTTTACTATTAAACATAATGACATTAATTACACATATTAAAGCATATGGAAACATGTAAAAGTGGTCTAATTCTGTTTATTATAAGTTATGGTAAGTTTGTGTAAAGTCCGTAAAGTGGTTATTTCTTTTATAATTATTTTTATGATTACTGCTTAGATTACGCTTATTTTTTCTGGATCATATATGAAATTTGGCAATTATAAGTGGTTGTTAAAGAAATTATATAGCTACGCTTATAGCAACATCCTCGATAGTATAGTGGTTAGTATCCCCGCCTGTCACGCGGGAGACCGGGGTTCAATTCCCCGTCGGGGAGGAGGTTTTTTTTTTAATTTTTGGCTCTAAAGTGCAATAAGAGTGCACAACTGTGGAAGTCATTAGTTACAAGAACATGATAACGAAGGTCCTATAGACCAGGTATGGCCAACAAGTAGATCGCGATCGACCGGTCGATCGCGAAGCGATATTTGGTCGATCATAGTTTAATTTTATTTTTTTATTTATTAAAAAAAATTTTTTTATTTATTTTAAAAATTAAAAAAAAGCATAATTACTGAAACGTAGTATTTTAAAATTTTAAAACAGCAGACTGAGCATTTTTTTATAGTGCAAAACTTGAGCACACAGAAAATACAAAAAAACAATGCGGGTTGAGTTTGATACAGCAGTTGCATGCATTTTGTTTTTGTTTTAGTCACCAATGCATTTTTGTTGTTGGTTTGTTTGAAACCGTACACTTTTAAAAATCAACTGTGATTTTTTGTTTGATTGTGTTAAATAGCATTGCGATTTTTCATTGATTTTATTTTGTAAAAATGTAACATCAATTTGTTTTCAGTGCACGATTTGAATTCGTGTAGTATTTTCTTCTTTCTTTCTTTCTTTTCTGCAAATTTTGGGCGTCCCCGCATTATTGTCAGATAGTGTCAATTGTTGTTAACTTCACTGCTGTGCAAAAAACTTCCATAAGCAAATTTTGGGCGTCCCTGCATTAGAGTTTTCAGATAGTGTCAATTGTTGTTAAATTCACTGCTGTGCAAAAAAGTAAGTACTTTTTCTTTCTATGTTTTGTATTAATTTTAACTACTTGTATATATTTTTTGCATTTTAGTATTCATACAAATGAGTAGCAAACCCAAAAAGTCTAAGACTTACCATTTTCACGAAGAATGGGAGCTTAATTACTTTTTTACCATGGTGAATGATAAATGTTGTTGCCTAATATGCAACGTTTCCGTAGCTGTTCCTAAAAAGGGTAATCTTGAGAGGCATTTTTTAACTTTACATAAAAATTATCAAACAAATTACCCACAAAATAGTGACATAAGAAAAAATAAAATTAGGGATCTTAAGGCTCAATTAAAAGCCCAACAAAATGCTTTTAAAAAGCCCATGTTGCAATCACGTGCGGTAACTCTTGCATCATTCAAAGTAAGCCATATTTTAGCAAAAAAAATTTAAACCGTTTTCTGATGGGGAATTCATAAAAGAAGCTTTCTTGGAAATGTCAGATTCGCTTTTCAATGATTTCAAAAACAAGGCTGAAATAAATGCTGCAATAAAAAATCTACAATTATCTCGAAATTCTGTGATGCGACGGATTGAGAAAATGAGTGAAAATATAAGAGAACAGTTATATAACGACATTAAAGGATGTTCTTGGTTTTCCCTTCAATTGGATGAATCCACAGATATACGTGATACAGCACAATTGCTCATTTATATTCGTATGGTTTTTCAAGATAATACATCAAAAGAAGAATTATTGGGTATGATTTCTCTGAAAGGAAGGACTAGAGGCGTAGATATATTCAACTCGTTCAAAAACTTTGTCAATAATTTGAAACTACCAATTTGTAAATTAGTTTCAATGACAACGGACGGAGCAGCAGCAATGATTGGCCGTAAAAATGGATTTATCACTCTGTGCCAGCATGATGACGAATTCCCAAGTTTTTTGAGCTTCCACTGCATAATTCACCAACAAGTGTTAGCTAGCAAAAGACTAAATACAAAGGAAATAATGGACATTGCATTTAAAATTGTCAATTCGATTCGAGGCAGTTCACTCAAGCGGCGTCTCTTCCAATTGCAACTTGATGAAGGACAACCAGAATTATTATTACATACCGATGTCAGGTGGCTTAGTAGAAGTAAATTCATGCAACGATTTCGCGACTTATTATCTGAGATAAAAGTTTTTCTCGGAGAGCAAGATCAAGAATGCGCAAATTTAAATGATGAATCTTGGCTCAGTGATTTAGCGTTTCTTACAGATTTTACGTCGATATTAAGTGATTTAAATTTAGAATTGCAAGGAAAAAATAAGACAATAATTGAAATGATCAGTAGCATTAATGCATACAAATCAAAATTTATTATGTTAATAGAAGATCTTCAACAAAGTAATTTAAATAACTTTCCAAATATGTCCGATCACTTACAAAAACATCAAAATTGTAATTATAACATTGAAAAATACATTGCAGAAATTAAAAGGTGATTGATAATTTTGAGATCAGATTTCAAGATTTTGAAAAAGTCAAAGATATTGTGCAGTATCTGTATTTTCCTTTTAAAAGGGATTTAAATGTAAAAGATATTGCCGCAAAAATTTCAGACACCTTTCATATGAAAAAAAAAAACGCATTAGAAAACGAAATTTTAACCATGCAAAACGATTTAATCCTACAATCCAAAGAACTTGAGGACTTTTGGAAATTTGTTAATAGGGAAACATATCCAAATATCACAAAATGTAACGAATTTATAAATTCATGTTTTGGGTCCACATACTTATGTGAATCTGCTTTTTCTTATTTGAAATTTACAAAAAATAAACATCGTTCCCTATTAACGGATTCCCATACAGAAGACTCACTAAAATTAGCTTTGTCTGCATACACACCGAATTATGAACGGTTGTTTGAAGATATGCAGACGCAAACCTCCCATTAATTAAAATTAATATGTATTTTTTTTCAAGTAATAAATACGATTAATTAAAATTATCAAGTTGGTTTTACTATGTAGATCGCGACACATTTTTGAGATAAAAAGTCGATCTTAGGCACATACAAGTTGTCCACCCCTGCTATAGACTGTACTGAATGGTATGGATCTGAACGACATATAACAGACCGCTCATGAACAATAAATTTTATGGGGCAACGATTTCTGAATAATCTCCCGAAATTCCGAAGTCAATTGCTCGTTAAATCGTGCGATTTAATGGCGTGCGAATTTTTCGGGGTTTTTGAAATCTCAGCTCTATGTGAATAAACCACAAATAATTCCTGAGCTCAAAACCGAAAATTTCAAAATGTAATAGAAAATTTCATATCTGTGTTCAGAGCTGCGGTCCCCATATGTCGGATATTTTATTCCATACATAATTGAAACATGTCAACATTTGAATGCAATTTAAACTATCATTACGCACTAAAAAATGTGTTCCATTTATGTGTTTCATATATTATTTAGATAAGAAAAAAAATTACAACATCTCCCCGACGGGGAATTGAACCCCGGTCTCCCGCGTGACAGGCGGGGATACTAACCACTATACTATCGAGGATGATGCTAGACGTTCAATTATTGTTCTAGTTGACAAGTAAACATTGTGTAAGCAATATGTAATACAGAAATGTGTCTGCAACATTTAAGATTAACCCTTATCCTGTGTTTAAAAAAAATTACGCATACTGTATTTGTTGGTCAATTTTGCCCAATATAAATTTATTTGTATATTTGAATTTTATTAAGTAGTTTGACAGTTTTTACAAGTAATTATGGTATCATAACCGAAATGCGCCAGCGAATGTAAAAACCATTACCTTCTAAATTTGCCATATCTATTATAATCTTTAGTAGTTCACTTGGCATAAACAAATCGAATGACGATACAATGTCACTTGTTCTTGCGATTGCATAATGGGTCGGACCAGGAGCACTATCCATAACATTTTCGGCAGCACGTATTCCTATTTCATTCTGCTTCGGTGGGTGCTAAAACCAAACATATTTTCCATCCTTGGAGAGAAAACTTGATCACACTGGAGTTTCGTTACTATTGCTGGATCCATTTAGACTAGAAGCACTTTCTCCATCTGATCTACTCAATTCATAAGTTGAACCAGTATCAGATATAACAAAATCTTCCTCTTCGCTTGAAGAATCACTTGGAGTTGCATCATAATCAGATTGATCTAACAGATCTTCTATTTCTTTAGTATTCAAACGAGACTTACCGCGAATATTCACTTCTAAAACACACACGTTGATTACTTTTTTGCAAATGATTGATTCTTGATACATTGATTCTCTTCAGTTTACTCGTTTCCATATATTTTCCCGTTACAATTCTTTTGCACACACTTGTGGTGCAATTACATGTAGGTGTTGTTGGAACTCTGAGCAACAAACAAAGTCAATTCACACCTATTGCTACTCACGTATTGTTGTTACTCTTACTCTTATGGTTGAAAATGCGGTGGCGGTCTGTCTCTCTCTCTCACGTATACTATCATTTTATTACCGTTACATCTCTACTGTTCTCTGTTGAAGAAATACAAACCACAAATATTTTGATATAAACGTGTCAAATTCGCTATTATACCAAAATATAATAAAAAACTTCGTATTATATTTGTATTGGGCAATATTGACCCATAAATACAGAATACGTAATTTTACTTGTAGGCCCTAACCAAAAAGGACCTTTAATTAAATGAGGCCTTACAGAACAAATTTAGGCCAAAAAAATAATTGTCAGAAAACTTCACGAATCAATGTTAAGAACTTCCAAAATTATTAGGAAACAAAAATGGTTTGGGCAATTTTGACCCATTAATACAGGATATTCTTAAATTTCACTTGACTTTAAATACGTATGTTTAATATACTTATGTATAAAATATAACCTGTGTTTTTATTTATAAAAACATGAGAATAATAAAAATGAATAAAACCAAAGAAATAGCAATAAAATAAGCAATACACTAGAGTACCTGAAAAGCATTTTCATTACGTTAATTACAAATACAAATATGAGCAATTTTTGAACATTCAAATACCGAAATTAAACGAACATAAAACATAATAACAAACACACTTCAGTTAACATGAAGCAGAGATATAAAATGAGAATATTTTAAACAAAAACATAAAGAACAAAGGATCTATCTACCAAAGGATGAACGAAATAGCCATACTATATTGTTAAATGTTCAACCGACCACTTGACAGGGTATTATGTTGTTTGTATGTAGTTATGTTTCTTGTTGTTGTTAGAAATATAAACGAATGCGCAAATTCGACAATCATGTATTGATGTACAAATACAGTAAGGCCCATACGAGGTCTAACTGAGAAGTGATAAAAAAAAGTTTATAATCAGTTGTGACTTTGCGGGACAAAAAAAAAAAAGCGTTTAAACTTTATAATGATAAATAAAAATTCAAATCAAATAGGCCGAATGGATTCGTAAATATTCAAAAAATTTTAACTAGAGTCAGGCTAGAGATATCTGCATGTAGTTTTCACTTAGATGTTGAAGAAGGATTGTAGAAAAAACATAGCCCGGGGCAAACATCCGCAAAGTTGATATCATTTAACGGAAATGGACTGGAAAAAAGAGGGTCCAAACAAATTAGAAACCCTTTTGATGCCAAATATTCTCAACTATTGTCTATAAAGAAATAAATTCAATGAATTTAAATTTGATTAAGGAATAAATGATCTAAAGAATTTAAATTTAATAAAATTTTTAAACTAATCTAAAATTGGTTTTTGTTCTTGAGTTAATTATTTTTTACACAATTGAGTAGAAATTTTGATAATAAGGGAATTATAAGTCCAAGGATTTTATATTAACCATCGAGGGTGTCTTCGTTAGGACTATTACGAATATCTTCATTAAACATTTATTTTGAATTATAATTAATGGGAAATGATATCAAGTTGATATTTACTGTTTACTTATTTTAATTCCTTATCAATAACCCTGCCTATAATCTATATTGGCAAAAATAAGGCTCATACTGAATAAACAAATACAAACATTTAAATGGTTTAAAATACAAAACTTTTATTTGGACAATGGCAAATTTTCCATAACATCAGCTTATGTTTTCCTTGTTTTTTTTTTTCAAATACTCAAATCCAAACATCAACAAACGAATACACTTAAATAAAATTCATACTCATATGATAGGGTACAAATAAGTAAACCGAGTATTTGCCAACATAAATACATTCATAGTGAAACTAAATCACACACTTTCATACACATAAAGGTATAAAATGTTCATTTAAAATATATTTTCTATACATGCATACAAGCAGCTACACATGCATGTAGAGGGAATATTCAAATTCCTGTATTGGTGTTGTTGATGATGTTTGGTATACATTTATCCCTTGGCCGTGACCGTGGCAACCATCATCATCACCATCGTCGTTGTTGTCCTCATCATAGACGTAGTTATAGAACTTTGCCAACAACAGATTTTCCCAAAAAAAAATTTACATAAAAATCGCATTACACTTAACATCCACTTTGCTTAACGAAGCACACAAAGTTGTTGTAACTGTCTGCATATTTGTTCGATTGTGTGTTGTTCCTTTAGACCGGCGGAGAGACACTCGGCTTCATCCAGAGATCCAGTTTCTGTATATGTGTGTAATGGATGCATTTATAATAATATATGTGGGTGGTTATTGCTCTATATAAATTGTAGTTTGTTTTGTTAATATGCGTGTTCAAAATGTAGCATGATTTTTTCGTATTGGTATTGGTGTTATACTTATATATGTTTTTAATTTAAATTTTAGGCCACCGTAGGGCCTACAATGGAAATAAAGAGAGCTATAAAAAGAGTCTTTACTACATTGAATTTTCAAAAACAACGATTGTATAAAATCTTAGACTTAGCGGACTAAAAGTTTATACTAATAAAAGCACAATTTTTAGAAAAATCTATACAAAATCTTATTTATTCAAATCTGCTTTTGAACGATGGTTATATTTCGTAACAATGATTAATTTATGGGTTTTTATATTTTAACATATATATTTTAGTTTATAAGTACCACCTTAATAAAGCATTCATAACTGAGCCATCTTTTGTATTTTACTATGTTGTTGTTTCGATAATTCTTTTGCTGTAAAGAGGATTAATTTTCTGTATTTGTAATTAAAGTTTAAACAAAAACACTATTTTTTTGTAATGTAATCAAAAACATAAATGGAATGTAAAATTCCCAGCTCGGGGAACGGAGCACTGCCCACTCTATACATACTAGCCAGAATGTGGAAAATCTTCCGGTTTAGTTTATTCTGTGTGTCTACATATATGTTCACGTTTATATAAATTATATAAGATGCCATCTTAATATTCTCGATAGTGTAGTGGTCAGTATCACTGCATGCAGCGTGGTAGAACCGGGTTCAATTTCCAGTCGAAGATGTAGATTATATGTTTTTAAAATTGTTGCAAATTTTTTGTTTTTGTAGATTTTGTAATCAGCTTAAAGGAACAATCAATCACAGTTTTTTTTAGCAGTGAATTTTTTGTCTAGTGTGTTTATTTTAGAAAAAACAAGTGAGAAAATTATAGTCGGTCTAGACCGACTATACGATACCCTATACCATGCGCTTAGAGACCCTATCTCATGGGCCCAACTAACTGGACATAGAAAATAAGCATAAACCAAATTTGAGTGGGATTTTTATTAATTTTTCGGCTGCAGATATGAAAAAGTTCATATCGGATGCTATATCTATATGGGGACTAGGCCCAAAAATGGACCGATCCTGACCATGTTTGGTAAAGTCTCTTGTATTTTGCAAATACATAAACAAACAAAATTTGAGAAGAATCAGTGCAATATTTTTGTTTTTTTGTTAGATTTAGGTGAAGATCGGGAAGCAGCTCTATATGGGGCCTATGACTAAGAGTTGTCCAATAGGGATCATCTTTGGATTACTGATTAATGGATGTAATATATACATACGAACCCAATTTGACTAAGATTTGTATGATAATTTGGATCTTATAGCAATATATGTTGATTTCATAGGGGTCATTTGTATGGGGGCTAGGTCTGAACATGGACCGATTCTCACCAATTTCGATAGTGTTCATCCCATGGCTGATAAAAGCTTATATACCAAATTTCATCAAAATATATTCATATTTGCGACCTGCAGTTTGATTACAAGCTTTACATGGACACACAGACGGACATCGTTAAATCGAATCAGATAGTGATTCTGATTCGATCGGTATAATTAAAGATGGGTGTAGGTCAAATATTTTTGGTTGTTACAAACAGCAGCACAAAGTCATTATACCCAAACCACATAGTGGTATAGGGTATAAAAAATACACTCCCCGGCGCGAAATTTAACTGACAACTATACTATCGAGGTCATTGAGTCAACATCTAAAAAAAAATTTCTTTTTCGATTTATTTATTATGCTTAGTTGAAAATGGGACAAGGCGTCTTTCATGTAGAATCCGTAATGAAAGTGGTATAAGGTTTGTTATAGGTTTGTTATAATAAGTTGGACTTAATACCTCAATTAAATATTTATACCCTATCTTTATTTATACTGATCGACTCAGAATCACTTTCTGAGACGATTTAGCGATGTCCGTGCGTCCGTCCGTCTGTGTGTCCATGTGAACCTTGTAATCCATGTGAACCTTGTACAGTTCGCAAATATGAACATATTTTGATGAAATTTGGTATATAAGCTTTTATCGACCATAGGATGAACGCTATTGAAATTGGTGAAATTCGGTCCATGTTCAGACCTAGTCCCCATACAAATGACCCCTATGAAATCGACATAAGCTGCCATAAGATCCAAGTTATCATATAGATCTCACTCAAATTGGATTTGTATGTGTTTATTATATCTATTAATCAGTAGTCCAAAAAAATCCCTATATGACAATTCTTAGTCATAGGCCCCATATAGAGCTGCTTCCAGACATTTTTCTCAAATTTGGTTTGTATATATTTTTGCAAAAATTAAGGGATTTTACCAAATACGGTCAGGATCGGTCCATTCTTCGACCTAGTCCCTAAAGGGGCGTGCCCCCTCGTATTCTACTGCAATTCTAATTTTAAATTCTGCGGTGCAAATTCGGCTTAAAAGAAAAATTAATCACAATTTTAAAGTATTTTTTACTATACACTGTTTTTTATTAGCGAATTTGTTGCCAGTGTATTTTAAATTCTCTACCCTGTTGCATTTTTAAGATTTAGTGGAAAAAAAGTTAAATTTTAAAATATGTACTGCCCGATGCGAATTCAACCCCGGTCTCCTGCGTGTCAGGCGGGGATACTGACCACTATACTATCAAGGACATTGAGGCAATATCTAATATTTTTTGTTAGGATTTATTAATTTTGCTTAGTTGAAATCGAGACAAGTGATCTAGAATCCATAATCCATATATTTATACCCTATACCACTATGTGGTTTGGGTATAATGACTTTGTGCTGCTGTTTGTAACAACCAAAAATATTTGACCTAGACCCATCTTTAATTATACCGATCGAATCAGAATCACTTTCTGAGTTGATTTAACAATGTCCGTCCGTCCGTCCGTCCGTCCGTCCGTCTGTGTGTCCATGTAAACCTTGTAATCAAACTGCAGGTCGCAAATATGAATATATTTTGATCAAATTTGGTATGAAGCTTTTATCGGCCATGGGATGAACGCTATTGAAATTGGTGAGAATCGGTCCATGTTCAGACCTAGCCCCCATACAGATTACCCATATGAAATCGACATAAATTGCCATAAGATCCAAATTGTCATATAGATCTTACTCAAATTGGGTTTGTATGGGTTCATTACATCCATTAATGAGTAGTCTAAAAATGATCCCTTTGACCCCATATAGAGCTGCTTCCCGATCTTCACTTAAATCTATTAAAAAACAAAAATATTGCACTGATTCTTCTCAAATTTTGTTTGTATATATTTTTGCAAAATACAAGAGACTTTACCAAACATGATCAGGATCGGTCCATTTTTGGGCCTAGTCCCCATATAGATATAGCATCCGATGTGAACTTTTTCATATTTGCAGCCAAAAAAATTAATAAAAATCCCACTCAAATTTGGTTTATGCTTATTTTCTATGTCCAGTTAGTTGGGCCCATGAGATAGGGTCTCTAAACGCATGCTATAGGGTATCATATAGTCGGTCTAGACCGACTATAATTTTCTTACTTGTTTTCTACTACAATTGTAATTCTAAACCCTGTTGCCATCGCTTGTAGGCCAAATTCTAAATCATCTTCTACTTGTTGTTTAATTCTAATCTTTTTCTAAACTATTACCAACTTTATGAGCCCAATGTTTATAAAACAATATTCTTTAATGGATCTCTGTTTATGGCGCAATAACAAAAGAGCGTTAAAAAGAATACGAATAGTAACAAACTACAAAATACATATTATAAATAAAAATGAAAGTTTATTGTTAATAAAAAATACAAAAACAATTTGTAAAGTATATATATATAAAAAAAAAATGGCTGTAAAACAATTATGATTTACAACTATTTAAAGCTCTGAAAATTAAATAAACGTTTCAGGGAATCAACTTTGTAGGATTTTAATTTTAATAAACCAAATAATAACTATTGAAATTTATTCAAAAGCAGAAGGTTTCAGAAAGAATTCAACCATAAATCTTGAATAATAAAGTAAGCCAATCAATTTTATTATTCGAAAATATTTGGAAAAAGGAAAACGCAGCAAGGGTTGGTATAACATAAATGACTTTAAAACACTTGTTAGCATTATGGTTACGTATGTATATCGAACTGAATCATAAATATAACTGGTAGTACTTTGTTAATTCAATAAAACGCATATAATCGAATTTTACACTATACAAGGCAACATGTACATATATTAATGTTGTATATTATTGCACACTTAGAAAAAGCCATAAATATTTTATAAAATTTATTAAATTATAACTTTTTCCCTCTAGAAATGAAATAATATCTATAAAAGTGTGCGGTTAATGTGTATCCTTGTAGCATTCTTAGAGGGGTGTTCTCTGTATTTGTGTCTCTTAGCATTTTATACCTATAAACATAACTGAATATAATTTGTGGTATTGTTATTCGAGGATTTTAAGAGATTTTTGTATCACATTTTACTTTATTATAAGTGGGTCTGATGCGTGATTCTCAATGGTTTTTGAGGGTGATTTACGATATCTACGCTACCAGACACATAACAAGTGCATTTTGAAATCATATTTTTGCAATATTGCAAAACGCGTTTATATGTATTTTATCGAGCAAAGAACATACAAAACCCTAACAGATGTTATAAATGGCCTTTTAGAGATGTACATGTGTATATATAATATTTAAAAACTTTTCACAGTAATTTGCACTAATGTCATAGAAATTTATGAACCAGAAAAAAAAACTATGAAATGCAATTAAACATCTGTAATATTTATAAATATTAAATCGATCGAGTTTTCATTGGAAAAGTTTCGAGTATTTCCTGCATTTTTTTTATAAGAATAAAAACGCCACTAATTTATTTTCAAATGTATGACATTCATTAATCAATTTATGAAAACCAATATTTATTACAGTATCAAACAAATTAATTACAAACCCTTAAAAATGCATTACTTACGTTTACAAAGATATGCATGCATGCATGCATGCGGGTATGAGATAAACAACAATCATGCATATCATTATTTATTACCTTCTGTTGGGTAGTTTAAATTAAATGCAACTTATTAATCATTTGTGGCAACAAACAAAATCAACTTTATTTTCAAAAGAATAAAACCCAGTGTACTTAAAATAAAATAAAAAAATACGTTAAACAAGACAAAAGTTAAGTTGTTATATTTTTTGTCGTGTTTGGGGACTATTTTGTAAAACACATTAACAACATTAAGTTGGCTTTTCCTGAGTTAGAGTTGACAGTAAAAGTTAAAAATGTCAACAACAGCCGAGTAAATAACATTTCACTATTTGTTGACAATGCCATAAATTTGAGTAAAAAATAGAACTAAAGAATTATGATAAAAATTCATAGAAATTCAGATATTAATTTTAAGCACGCTATTTCAAAAGAAGTGATTCATTTTAAAGGAATCTAGTGCAACACCCTCCCATCCCGGTGTGCAGCAGGGTATAGATATGTATGTTTGTTATTTGTAAAATTGCGAACAAGCCGGTTTCTTCAAGACATTCTAACATCCTCGATAGTATAGTGGTTAGTATCCCCGCCTGTCACGCGGGAGACCGGGGTTCAATTCCCCGTCGGGGAGATGGTTGGAAACTCTTTTTAGAGCATTGAAACCAGAAAAATCGTTTTAGCGATCAATAATTTGAAGGTAAGAAGAAACTGTTGCACCCACATGTGTATGTGTAAATTTAAAAACAATGTTAAATATTATCACTATCAAAGTTGGACAATTATTTTAAATACATATTATTTAAGCGGGAAATAGAATTGGGACGAACGACGAATTTTTCGTTTGGAATATTCGCCACCGAAAATAAAACACATTTGTGCAGGGTTTGTCATCTTTAAAATATCAAAAAAATACCAAAACCGATCAAAAAACGCGTAATTTTTTTAAAAGGCACTAAATTTTCCATTTCTTATTTTGTTCTCTCTATTTAAATATTTTTTTGGAAACATCTATGCGCGCAGGGGGGGTAAAAATATATTTACAATACAATCACAAAAACAGCGTAAGACAAAATCGGTGTGACTTATGATTGTATTGGTGAAAAAATTATGATATGTTATAACTTTTTTGTCGCTGTTTTCTGCATTATATTTCTTCATTTTTTATAAACATTTATAATTAATTTCCTCAATCATTTAAATGTATTCTTAACGTTATAATTTATTCCATATAAATAGCACAATTATCATTGCATTTAATATTAATGCTAATCAAACATAAATAAAAATAAAAAAAATAGACGAATGACAGTAAAAAGGAAGTGCTTGGAGATGAAATGAAGACACAATTCATTGGGAAGTGTTTAGAGACAAAATGAAGGCACGATTTCATTAGGAAGGGTGTGGAGATAAAATAATGGGGCGAAAATGTTTAATAACGTTTTAAGAAATAAAAAATGAAAAATAAAAAATGAAAAATAAAAAATTGAAAATTAAAAATGAAAATTAAAATATTAAAAATAAAAAAAATTAAAAATGCAAAATATGAAATGACAAAGGAAAAATTAAAAATTAACCAGTTGAAATAATAAATAATCTATACTAATATTATAAAGAGGTAATGTGTGATTGTTTGTTTGTTTGTAGGAGGTAATCTCCGAAACTACCCATCTGATATTCCTGAAATTTTCAAAGAGTCTTACTGCGGATATGGGAAGTGTTATAGGCTATAATTTTTTAAATATTTGTAGTGGGCGTGTCACCTCCCACACAAAGTAAATTTTTAATATCATACACATATATTGAGTATTATGTCAGGGAGAGCTTTGCAAATTTGTGTGAGGTCACCTATTGTTAATATTAGTAGCTATGCCGGAAATGGGTGGGATCGGACAAGTGGGCGTGGTACCTCTCATACAAGTAATAATTCAATATTATATATCTCGAGTACTGTGATAGAGAGAGCTTTTCAAATTTGTCTGATGTCACCTATTATTAATGTGAGTAGTCGGAGAAAAAATGGGCAGTATCGGACCAATAGGCGTCGCACCTGCCATACAAATTAAATATAAAATGCCATATATCTGGAGAACTGTTATAGTGAGAGTCTTGTGACTTTGTGTGAGCCCATAAGTTATTCATGTGATTAGTTAGACAAAAAATGGGCGTGATCGGAGCAGTGGGCGTGGCACCGCCCATGCAAAGTAAATGTCTGATATCATATAACTGGTTTACTAAAAAGGGAAGCTTTGACACTTTGCACGACACCATCAGATCTTAGTATGAGTAGTCGGATAAAAAATTGGCGGGTTCACACCAATATGCATGGCACTCCCCATGCAAAGTAACTATTTAATGTCATATTTCTGGAGTACTGTAACAGAGAGAGCTTTGTGGCTTTGCGTGAGCCCATAGGTTCTTTCTAAGATTAGTCGATAAAAAAAATGAGCGTGATCGAAAGAGTGGGCGTAGCACCGCCTCTGCAAAGTAGATATCTAATATCATATAACTGGTGTACTATAAAAGGGAAAGACTCGACATTTTGCACGAGTCCATCAGATATTAATGTGAGTAGTCCAATAAAAATTGGGCGAGTAAATGTGATTTGTCGTGGAAAATATATCGCCAAAATCAAAAATTCGCCAAAACCGAAAATTGCGAAAAATAAAAATAGCCCAAAAAAGTCTTCAAATCAAAAATCGCTAAAAAGAAAAATTGCTAAATGATATTATAAGTTCAAGGCCAATAGTTAAGTGTTGCCAGATCTAATTTTGAACATTCATCTTCTTCTCATGGGCCGCTACATGTACCTTGTTCCAGGGTAGGAACGCCGAAAAATCTGATCAGCAAGTATCGAAATAAAAAATCCATACTAATCTATACTAAAATAACAAAGATGTAATATGTGTTTGTTTGTTTGTTTATTTGTAGGAGGTAACCTCCGTAACTACTCATCTGACCTTCCTGAAATTTTCACAGAGTCTTACTGCGGATATTGGAGTGGAACAGGCTCACTTCCAATACAAAGTAAATTTTAAATATCATATATATTAATATGATAGAAAAAGCTTTGCAAATTTGTCTCAGATCATTAACGTGATATTAACGTGAGCAGTCAGACAAAAAAATGGGCGGGATTGGACAAATGTGCGTGGCACCCCTACACAAACTTAATATTAAATGTGATATATCTGAATTACTGTATTAGTGAGAGCCTTGGGACTTTGCGTGAGCCCTCTCATAACGATTCGTGGGGAGGAGGGGAAGGGGGAGGGTGTAGCGAAGCACACCGGGTTACATCTAGTAATAAATATTTTTATATTAGCAGATCCCCTGCAGTTGTTTGCTATAAGTGATACATAGATGACGCTTTCTGTTTGATTTTAAAGAAGTGCCATAAAAAATCTTTAATTACCAGATGTTTACACATCTCCCCTGTGATCGGACTCACAAAATTTTTTTTTTATTATATTAAAATAATTAATGCACAATTACAGTTTGTAACTGTGAAAACTAACAAAAAATCAAAATAAAATTAAATAATATAAAGACAAAGAAAAAAACCTATTAAAATTAAATATTCTTTGTATCTTATAGAAATGAGAATTATTAATTTAAAATCTCACATAATTAGATTAAAGGCTATTGTTTCATCATCATCACTATTATCCGGCCCTAAAAGCGGTTTATTTTCAAATGCTGGGGCCAAATCACTGCATTCGTTATCGAAATTTTTCGATCGAAATCATTTTTTTATTTCCCAAAATAAAATGTTAAGAATAATTTTTCTTTCTCACAGTTGAAGAATTATGGCCTCTGGTTAAGAAGAAAAGCGAAACGTGGTCAAGCGTTTGTCCGTCTTCTTCAAATATTAAACCAAAATATGGAATTTCGATTGATTTTACTCGATATCGAATACGGTGATTTGGCCCCTGATGGTTTATAAACATCATTAGTATTACATCTGGTATTTGATATCTTTCGCAACAGGAATTTTCTCATTTTAATCCATTTTTAATGTGAAGTTAAGCATTAACTGAATGTAATGTCATTCGATCTAATTTTGGATTTGAAAAGGCGTTTGAATAAGATAGCGACAAAAGTTTAATAGCAAGATTAGCTCTTTTTAGTACATTGTGTAAACTGTGCATTCTTAAATTCAATAAAAGTGAAACTTATTATATTTACACTGTAAAAAATTGTTGTTTTTAATAAAACAATTTTTTTTTTGTTAAAAAAGCACTAACGCTAAAAATTTTCGGTTCTAAAATTTAAAAAAAAACACTAAAAACAGTGCTAAATGCACTGAGCTGACAACACTGCATTTGTGTTTATGAAAATGAACAGAATCACTGCATCTACAGGTCTATTTCTATAAATTTGTACGGTGTGACCCCAAATAAAATTATTTTTAATTTTAATAATTGTGTTCTTTTTTATTTATAGCACACAAGTTGTATATAATCTATTTTTATACCCTATACCACTATGTGGTTTGGGTATAATGACTTTGTGCTGCTGTTTGTAACAACCAAAAATATTTGACCTAGACCCATCTTTAATTATACCGATCGAATCAGAACCACTTTCTGAGTTGATTTAACAATGTCCGTCCGTCCGTCCGTCTGTGTGTCCATGTAAAGCTTGTAATCAAACTGCAAGTCGCAAATATGAATATATTTTGACGAAATTTGGTATATAAGCTTTTATCGGCCATGGGATGAACGCTATTGAAATTGGTGAGAATCGGTCCATGTTCCGACCTAGCCCCCATACAAATTACCCCTACGAAATCGACATAAACTGTCATAAGATCCAAATTGTCATATAGATCTTACTCAAATTGGGTTTATATGCGTTCATTACATCCATTAAAGAGTAGTCCAAAAATGATCCCTTTGACCCCATATAGAGCTGCTTCCCGATCTTCGCTTAAATCTATTAAGAAACAAAAATATTGCACTGATTCTTCTCAAATTTTGTTTGTATATATTTTTGCAAAATACAAGAGACTTTACCAAACATGATCAAGATCGGTCCATTTTTGGACCTAGTCCCTATATAGATATAGTATCCGATATGAACTTTTTGATATCTGCAGCCAAAAAAATTAATAAAAATCCGACTCAAAGTTGGTTTTTTCTTATTTTCTAAGTCCAGTTAGTTGGGCCTAAGAGATAGGGTTTCTAAACACATGGTATAGGGTATCGTATAGTCGGTCTAGACCGACTATAATTTTCTTACTTGTTCGTTTTGAATATTCGCCATCGAAAATAAAACACATTTGTGCAGTGTTAGTCATCTCTAAAATATCAAAAAAGCACCAAAACCGATCAAAAACGCGTATTTTTTTTAAAAGGCACTAAATTTTCCATTTCTTATTTTGTTCTCTCTATTTAAATATTTTTTTGATGTGTAAACATCCATACGCGCAGGGGGGTAAAAATATATTTACAATACAATCACAAAAACAGCGTAAGATGTAAGACGTAAGACAAAATCGGTGTGACTTATGATTGTATTGGTGAAAAAATTATGATACCTTTTACGATAACCTTTTTGTCGCTGTTTTCTGCATTATATTTCTTCACTTTTTATAAACATTTATAATTAATTTCCTCAATCATTTAAAATAAAAATAAAAAAATTGACGAATGGCAGTAAAAAGGAAGTGCTTGGAGATGAAATGAAGACACAATTCATTGGGAAGTGTTTAGAGACAAAATGAAGGCACGATTTCATTAGGAAGGGTGTGGAGATAAAATAATGGGGCGAAAATGTTAAATAATGTTTTGAGAAATAAAAAATTAAAAATAAAAAATGAAAAATGAAAAATTGAAAATTAAAAATGAAAATTAAAATATGAAAAATGAAAAATAAAAAATTAAAAAAATTAAAAATGCAATATATGAAATGACAAATGAAAAATTAAAAATTAACCAGTTGAAATAATAAATAATAATAAATTTTTTTATATTAGCAGAGCCCCTGCAGTTGTTTGCTATAAGTGATACATAGATGACGCTTTCTGTTTGATTTTAAAAAAGTGCCATAAAAAATCTTTAATTACCAGATGTTTACACAACTCCCCTGTGATCGGACTCACAGTTTTTTATTAAATTAAAATAATTAATTCACAATTATAGTTTATAACTGTGAAAACTAATAAAAAATCAAAATAAAATTAAATAATATAAAAACAAAGAAAAAAACCTATTAAAATTAAATATTCTTTGTATCTTATAGAAATGAGAATTATTAATTTAAAATCTCACATAATTAGATTAAAGGCTATTGTTTCATCATCATCACTATCATCCGGCCCTAAAAGCAGTTTATTTTCAAATGCTGGGGCCAAATCACTGCATTCGTTATCGAAATTTTTCGATCGAAATCATTTTTTATTTCCCAAAATAAAATGTTAAGAATAATTTTTCTTTCTCACAGTTGAAGAATTATGGCCTCTGGTTAAGAAGAAAAGCGATTAATTTTACTCGATATCGAATACGGTGATTTGGCCCCTGATGTTTTATAAACATCATTACTATTACATCTGGTATTTGATATCTTTCGCAACAGGAATTTTCTCCTTTTAATCCATTTTTAATGTGAAGTAAAGCATTAACTGAATGTAATGTCATTCGATTTCTAATTTTGGATTTGAAAAGGCGTTTGAATAAGATAGCGACAAAAGTTTAATAGCAAGATTAGCTCTTTTTAGTACATTGTGTAAACTGTGCATTCTTAAATTCAATAAAAGTGAAACTTATTATATTTACACTGTAAAAAATTGTTGTTTTTCAATAAAAAACTGTTGTTCAATAAAAAATTGTTGTTTTTCAATAAAACAATTTTTTTTGTTAAAAAAAGCACTAACGCTAAGAATTTTCGGTTCTAAAATTAAAAAAAAACACTAAAAACAGTGCTAAAAGCACTGACTTGACAACACTGCATTTGTGTTTATGAAAATGAACAGAATCACTGCATCTACAGGTCTATTTCTATAAATTTGTACGGTGTGACCCCAAATAAAATTATTTTTAATTTTAATAATTGTTTTCTTTTTTATTTATAGTACACAAGTTATATATAATCTATTTTTATTTATTAAGGAATTTTCTCTTGAATAGTTTTTTGTTAATATTTAATCTTTTTCGATTAGGGTTTTATTTTTTTTTAAGATGGTTACACTATCATATAAACAAAAATTGACTTAAAAATTAATTTATTTATGCAAATTGGTGTAATTTATTTGTGATTTATAAGAGAAATTATGTCTATATGATTTGGCATCTTAAGATTATAAAAATGTTCGGAGAACAATAGAAATTGTGGAAAAATGAAATTTGCAATTTGTTTAATTTAATCCGGTGAGTAGAAGTGAAAGAAAAGTTTCATTTTTACAAATTTTCATCAACTGCAATATTTCGGTTATTCATGCAAAAAAAATGTTGGCGAGGACTTCGAGTCACTTACAAGCGACATAAAGGAACTTTTCAACTTGCTTGGCGCACCGAGTCCGGCAAAAAAGTAGATAAATGAAAAAATATCCACAAATACAATATTTTTCTTACTTTTTTTAATATCGTTGTTTAAATAGAACTAATATTGTAATAACTCGTACGAAGATCAAAATTCTTTGATTAATATTTTTCCAATATTTATTCACATAAATCCCGAATAATTTCAAAACATGTTAATAGATATTTTCATTGTCCTAAATGTGTTTCATTCGACGAATTTACGCAACTAATTGTTGCCGAAAAATTCGTCGTGCTGTGCGAAATTCGTCGTTCACCCCAGTTGTGTTTCCACCTTTAATACTGGGGGTTAATCGCCGCAATCGATATCGAGTAAAAGCAATCAAAATTCAATAATTTGGTTTATTATTTAAAGAAGACGGACAAACGTTCACATATTTACTCTTAACTAGGGGGCCATAATACGATAGTTGTGACAGAGTAAAATTTTTCTTAAAATTATATTTCGGAAAATAATTAGGATCGAAAAATTTCGATAACGATTCCTATCAGTTTAGTTAACTACAATACTTAATAAAAAAACGGACTTTAGTCTCCCCGACGGGGAATTGAACCCCGGTCTCCCGCGTGACAGGCGGGGATACTGACCACTATACTATCGAGGATGTTGATCAATGCCCAATTTCCTTTTGTGAAATTTGGCAACGTGAAATATTCTTATAAATATTCATCTAATAAAAAACATTTTATTGTTTGTATACATTAATTTGATCATCTGTTCAATTTTTGTAATAATAAGCTAATTTGTTTAACCATTTTAAAAAACCACCACGCAAATTAGCTTTAAATGATTCCAACAGCTGTGTAAAATTATAAGTGTTAAAGAAAAAATTTATAGAAATGCACATGTTTGAATAAAAATATACAAGATACATTTTGGTTTAAATTGAATTTATTGATTTCACAATAAACGACAATATTTTGACATTATTGAACCAACCCCATTTATCATCGGAAAAGCACATCCTATGGAAAAAAAAGGGTTGGTCATACTGAATTTTTTTCTGTGGCCAAAAGTGGAAGCTATCTTAAATTTTCATATATGGCAAACAAAAATTATACCATGTTCTTTAGCTAATTTATGCCTAGCTGTGTGTTTTTTCTCCTCTTATTTGTTATGCAACATACAATAGTTTTCAAAACCTTTATGAAGGGGTATTAACTTCTGGAGTAGTATGGTTATTTTTGTGGAATTGAGTGGTATTACGAACGTTTATGTCTTTTTATTTTGCAGTTTAGGGAGTTACGCAAAATTTATGTGTCTGGTATCTTTAACAAGAATATGCGACCAACCCCTTGGGTGTGTTTTTTTAATTTTATACACACTTAATACAAAAATAATAATAAAAAAAACATCAAAGGCAAACTAACAAACTGTGAATATGATTTTGAACAACACTGAAGAAATGAAGTGTATGGTGATATGTTTTCCAACCACAATCACAGCAAAAAACTAAGACATAAGAAAACTAAACACATTTAATAGAGAGTTACGAATTTCATAAAAAGACATATCTTTTATATACAAATTGGCAACAATAATAAACAAGCAGAGATCTTAAGGTCGCTATTAAATATACAATAAAAATTAAAAAGTGTGACTAAAAAGATAAAGAGTAATATTTAAATTGTATGTGAGAGAGAAGAAGAAAGTTTATTTTGATAAAATCATAACAACTCTGTCGATTTGTATACAGCTCTTAGATGTTGCCGAATTTCACTGCATGAAGCAAAAGTTTTCGGCTAAATTCTCCATAGTATAGTGGTCAGCATCCCCTTCTGTTACGCGGGAGGCCAGGGCTCAAATCCCATTCAATGGGAGAGAGCTCAAAGAAATTTGTTTATCCTTTTGCTAGTTAACACAAGAAAAAAAAAATCACCTTAATGTTACGAAAACGTGACGATATTGTATTTAATATAATTTTCTACAGACATTTTTAGTGCTTGAAATTTATATAATTTTTTGGTCCAATTAAAGTTTTTAATAAATTGAATTTGAAATTATTCAGGCTGAAGATCAAATATTTGTAAAAAATATTTTTTATATTTATATATTTATATTTCACAATACAATCACAAAAACCGCGTAACATGTGAGCCGTAAGACAAAATTGGTGTGACTATGATTGTATTGGTGAAAAAATTATGGTATGTAATAACCTGTTTGAAAATCAAAAATGAAAAATGAAAAATAAAAATGAAAAATGGCAAAACGAATAATAAAAAACGAAAAATTAAAAATAAAAAATAAAAAATGAAAAATGAAAAATAAAATATGAAAAATAAAAAATAGAAAAAGAAAATAAAAAATGAAAACCGAAAAATTAAAAAAAAGAAAAAAAAAGAAAAATAAAAAATGAAAACCGAAAACCCAAAAATTAAAAATTAAAAGTGAAAAATTAAAAATAAAAAACGAAAAATTAAAAATTAACCGGTTGAAATAATAAATAATAATAAATATTTTTATATTAGCAGAGCCCCTGCATTTGATTGCTATAAGTGATACATAGATGATCCTTTCCGTTTGGTTTTAAAAAAGTGCCATAAAAAAATCTTTACATCTTCACATCTCCCCTGTGATCGGACTCACATGATTTTTTTAAAATTATAACGCCAGTAACTGAGAAATTTTTAATATTTAAATGTAATCTTTAAAATCGTGAAATATACTATTCCAATTAAAATATTAGAAATAGGTTTTTGTATACTCACATGTGATATTCGATCTTGATCATTGTAGAATGTTGCCTTGATTTCTTATATACAAGGTGCGGCTAAAGTAACTATGTGCTCTAGCTAGTAGCTGCTCTAGCACAATCCAAGTTTAATTCCTGAAATAGAAAAAAAAAATATATGAAATATAATATAATATTACTTTTAGGGAATTTTTTTACAATCGTTATTACTAATTTTAATAAGTACGATTTATATAATGTAAGTTGTTTAAATTAATGTTTTCCAGCTATTACACTATAATTTAAAATTCTGTGTATGCTCATGTGTGCATATTATTTTAACAGCAATTTGGTGTTATATCGATTTACAACAAAATATATTACTCTTTCTATAAACGAAACAGCAATCGTTTAGTTAAGTTAAACTCAAGTTTTGAATCTCTTAAGTAAATTATGTAATTTCAAACTAAAATGTGTTTGAAACATTTGAGTTAAAACTAAGTTCAATTGCCATACCAAACACTCGACTTTAAGCGCAATTTGGCTCATATTTTTCTAGAGTTTGTCTCCAAAACTTGATTTTTACAAAACAAAGAATTGTTTTTTTTTTGATCCAAAAATTGTTTTTTTTAAAAAAAATTTTCAGCTGAGAATCTTCGTTTCAATAAATTCTAAAAAACTGTCTAAAACTTCACTGGTGCGAAACTGTGGAGAGACAATTTTCATTTTTAATTTTTTTTTCAAAATTTGTGCATACATTAAAAAAAAAAATGTTTTTATATGTCAAAAAATCTGTCCAACAATTTTGAAAAAATTTGTGAGTATTCCATAAATGATTCTGAACAGATTTTATTCAATAAATTTTATTCCAAAAGTGCATAATTTGCCAGTAGAAAAATCGCTTCTCTACGAAAAGTTTTGGAACATTTCTTGCAACAATTTAAATTTTTTATTGAAACGAAGATTCTCAGCCAAAAGTTATTCGAAAAACCCATTCTTACGCTCCACAGTGGTCAATTTCGCGAGATAGCGGTCAAAACTCTATAACTTTTGACCGGATTGGTATTTTTTTACGCAATTTGTTTTGTTCAATAGGAGGGACTTTAAGCTTAAATTTGCGTATTCAAACGTAAAAATCGACTGATAGGAACGTAAGTAATTTGGAGTTAAAAATGCATTTTAATTTTTTGTTGAGTTTCCATGTAAAAGTTGAATATTTTGACATTTTAAATAGGTATTTTTTTTATAATTTCTTATTTTCTTCAATCGTATTTTACAACCAATACTTATTTATTATTCCTAAACTTAATTTTGGTCAGAAAATGCCAACATTTGGCCCCTGACATTTATTTAGTCTCAATATTCACAGGGGCCAAAGGTTGGTTTTTTTTTAGAAGAAAGCTAATTCTTGTGAGGATTAAACAGAAAAATAACTCTGAAATTCCCAACAATATCAATACCATTTGGATATATTATATACAGAACACAACATCGATAAAATTTTAAGTAAACTTTTACTATTGATTTAAAGTGCACATATATTTTATTTAAATGTATTAATAAAAATTTATACTAAAATTAGAAACAAATTATAATCTTTAAACTAGTATTAATTAAACAATATTAGTAAAAATTTCTTCCAAATAGCTTTGATTTTCATTTTGCAGTAGTTGTTTAGCTTCTTCATCTAACTCTAATGAGGTTGATTTCCATTTTTGTCGAATACTGGACATATATGGGTCTGATGTGCACAACAAAATATTAATAAGATCTTCATTAGTACAATATCTGGAAATTTTTCTTGTATTGTGCTCGCGAAAGAATCTGTAGTCTTTGTTCCTTTTTTCTTGGGCTTCTTCTGAGAGATCTCCAATTGGAAGCATATTGTGCTGAATTATTTGTTCCCCATGGAACAAAATTTTGTGAACTGTGGTTGGCATATGTCTCCAAGAATATTTTTGGTTATAAAGGGTTGCTGTCTCATTAGCATACTGACCAAATTTTTTTGCATCTATCTTTTTGCTACATGCTATAACTTGTAATATGATTTGGAATCGTCGTATTAAATCATAATCTACTCCAGTTATAGAAGCTGCAGTTTCTGGATCGGAAAAAAAACTCCTTGCTGTGTTTCCATCATTAGAATTTCCTTCTCCTTGCTTTGGCTGGTCAATTATAAGGCCTATCTCACGGTATTTTTCTTGAATATCTTTTTTTTTTTGCTTTCTTTTTTCCAAATTTTCTTTGTTGTTTCTCACTGTTTCGCCTAACGGGCCAAATTCCAAATCGTATCCCAATTTAAGAATATGCTCCATAAAACGAATTCTAGCATGAAGAGGTGACATTCCAAATTCATATGCCTCATTAAAACTATCGTCTTGTGTTGGCGGTTGGCTCAATTGACTTGATGTTTTTTGGCATATGGTGCAGCTTGACGATGACTTTGTTTTGGTTAAAGCTTGTGCAACTTTTCCATCAATCATTGTGAGACACATTTTAAAATTTACTTCAATGTCTTGGTCATCAAATTTAAATGTTACTGGTTGAAGTTCTTTAATTTGATCATTTATTTTTCGAACTTCTTCATCTATGACATCTTGAGTCTCCTTTTTGTAAGCAAACTTTATTGGTCCACAAAATTTTGTTGACGAGAGAATTTCATTCTTCCATACATCTATCTCTGCAGCTCTACTAGTTGACGGCTCTGAACCAATATAAGTTTTTGTTAAACGTAATGGAACGAAAGAAATCATGAATAAATTGGCATCTGATGAATTTTCCGCATTACATTGTTTGTATTGTTTCTGGCCATTTAGAAATTAAAGTCATGCTGCAATTTTTAAACTTCTTTAAATAGTCAGCATCAAATGTCTTTAATAATCGTTCTGCAGTGTGTTCAAGAAGATCCTGCAATTTTATTTCTGCTGAACTTGAAGTTACACTAATAGCTGTTGGTGAAGGTAAGCAATCTTTTTTGGCAGAAACTATATCTCGATATGATGGAAAAATTCCACAATTTTTTTCATTGGTTCGCTTCCGCAATTCTGTATATTGGTTTTTAGTCATTTTCAAATCCAAAAATAGTGCAAATGCTTCTTCTGGAGTAAATTTATTTTCTTCAGTTGGTGTCGGCATACTTTCTAAAATCCTTTTTGTGCGTCTGGGGCTTGCTTCCACTATTTTTTCAAATGATAGCAATTTTACCCTTTTTAGTTTTCGATGGTTGAATTTGATGCAGAAATGAATCCATTATGATGCTACAAGAAACTTCTTCATTGATATGTTTAAGCTTGCGTCTTCGTGATCTTTCACTACAATTATCAATTGGCTTTGCTGGTCGACCACCTTTTCCAGTTTCCGTGGTAGTTACTGATGGCTTTTTAAAAATAAGTTTATTTCTTAGCCATTCTTTGTTGCGTGAGTAAAACAATTTCTTGTTTCTGGAACATTGATTGTACCATTTTCTTAAAGTATTTAAAAAGTTTTTTATTTTTAAGTTATGAATTTAAATTTCTTGTTTGTCGCATATTTTGAAGAATGGATTATTCATTATATGTAAAATAATGTCGTTTTCATCTTTCCGTTCAAAATATATATCAGATAGAACACTATAACTGAATTTAGCCATTGTTTAAACAATAATGAAGAAAAAAAAAATGAATGCATGGATTAATATACTATTGCTCGAAGTTTCAACATGATCTTTTTTACCTCTTTGAAACATAATATAACAGGTAGTTGGTTTTACCAGTTATTTCCATTGGTTTTAAATTTATTTGCAATTTTCACGTATTTAAGTTGTGTAATATTAGATGGCAATAAAATCTTTTTTACCTTTTCCAAATGAATTGCTAGATACCACATAATTTGAGAGTTAACAGGTACTGGCAATAACATAAAAGGTACTTGGTTTTACCAGTTATTTCCATTGGTTTTAAATTTATTTGCAATTTTCACGTATTTAAGTTGTGTAATATTAGATGGCAATAAAATCTTTTTTAACTTTTCCAAATGAATTGCCAGATACCACATAATTTGAGAGTTCTATTGTCATTTTTGTCAAAATTTTGATACACCCTTCTATGTGGACTAGGTCCAAATATGGGCCAACTTCTCCTAATTTCAACAGAATTATTTATTGGGTCAATAAGAACTCTTGTACAAAATTTCATCAAAATATATGCATAATAGCCACTTTCACATACAAATAACTTCTCAAAAAATATGACGTGCATTTGTACCGAATATCTTACCTTGGGTCAGAAAAATTGCTGTAGCTCAAAAAGTGCAGTCCCGATGCATAGACATGTATATATAGGAATGTAGGGGAGAGTTAGGACTACAAAATAGTAAATTTGTGTTTTGACTCAGCTTGTGTTTTGACTCAGTTGAAATAGAGTTCTAATTTTTTGGTTCCCGAGGTTTACTACTGTCTACTTTCATATGAGTCTAATAACTTTAAAATCGGAGAACAAAAACCAAAAGGAGTTTTGGCCGCTATCTCAAAATATTGACCACAGTGCGCTCCTTATGGTCACATTTGCGATAAAAATATTTCTGTTTTTTTTTTCTTTTTTTTTTTTCGTAAAAACCAAGTTTTGGAGACAAATTCTAGAATAATATAAGCCGAAATCAAAAAATCCCGAAAGAGGGATCGATGGGAAAAATCAAGGCGAACTTTTAACAATAAGACTGAACTCAAACAGTTGAACTATGTGAGGTGTAGAGTAATTTGAGTGGAACCGTGGCGATCCGCCCCACTGTGCGTTGGCAACAAGAAAGCGAGAATAAAGTGAATACATTTTATTTATGACTTGTGTAATTTATTTTTAAATATTAAATTAACCACATTTTTGTTGGTAGCTATTCGGTTACATACTTGTATGTGTGCTGCACTGCGTCAGATATAATAGTAGATGAGTTTTATTCTTATATATAGAAATATAAATGCAGATATGAATGCGGTTAAAAACTCTAAAATACATTTATTTCTATGTATACACCTCCATTAGGATGGAGCGACATAGCAATTGCACGAATTTTACTTCGGTTTTAACAGGATGTATGCTCATATAAATAAAAATACAACATGTAAAATTTGAGGCCAATTTGAGCTCATCTTCCAAATTTTGTGAAATCTATTTTTTTTATTTTTGTTTGAATTCCATTTGGTCATAAATGAAAATAGGAAAATAGGATTGATAACCTAAGTTCAGGGATCGCAAACAAAAAAAAAAAAAAAAAAAAATAAAAAATTAAAACCTATGAATCTTTAAGGTGTGTGGAGCCATTAATTTTCTGTATTTATTCGGTATAATTATTTAAATTTATTTTGTCCGTTTTAAACCAACTATATTTTATCAATTTTCTTTAGTAAAATTTGAACTTATTCTATATAATACAAAATCCGCAAGATATATTGGGTTAGCGATGTCCAATAAAAAAAATATATTTTATATCTATATTATTAATAGGTAAGGTGATTTCTTGTGACCGATGATTTGTTCAACAGTTTTCTCCCGATATTGATCAAACGTGTTTTAGTTGAAAGGTATTTCATTTTAGCTGTCCAGATTTAAAAATTTTTAAATTTTTACATTTTTTTTGGAGTAACGAGCATTTAAAGTTGCTACTAACTCATACAGAAAATTATACAATGTTATGCGTGTGTCTATTAAATTTGTTAATGTGTATGCAAGTTTGTTTTCTTCATTTACAATAATAATTGTGTTGAATTGAAAAATAATTTTGGACAGAACCCAATAATTGGATAGAACCAATATCGACAATAAGCGATCTTTAAAAAGTGTTGAATTGTGAATTGGCTAATATTGATTAGCATACCTTTAGGGTCTTTATTAAATGAAAAAATAAAATTTCCTAGAATTTGCACTCGAATTTCGAGGGTAGAAAAATTTAAATTTAAAATTTTACATATAATGTTTTTACATCTATTTTAACAGATTTTACTTAGGGCCGAAGTTCAATTCGAAAGAAATAAAAAAAAATTCCATTAAACGTCACTCCACCCTAACCACCATGTCTGTACTATGCGATGTGTAATATTCACATATCGCTTACTGTTACTCTAGGGACTTAAAGTCCTGCCATTGATTAAAGCAGTTACAACAAAAATCCATGTTTGATTGTTTTCATTTCATTTCATTTTTGTGTATGCGCAGATATGATAAATAAATTTAATTTGTACAAAAACCCATTCATTTATACAAATATAAAAGGCCAATAAAATGAAGTTAAAATATATTCTATCCACAAGTATAGATGTTTCAAAACGTATAAAAAGATTTGATTTTTTATAAAAACTTTGTCAATTAGCGAACAAAACGCTATGGTTGTAATCTTTGTTTTTTTTATTTAAAGTTTGCATATGAAAATTTATTTGATAGATGTTTAAAGTAAAATAAAAAAACTTCCCATACCGGGAATCGAACCCGGGCCTTCTGGGTGAAAGCCAGATATCCTAGCCACTAGACCATATGGGATATAGGAATTGGTATGTTAATCAACGACTTATAATAACTGCTCTAAAGTCTATATGACTAAAAATTACTGGTGTGAACGAAATAATTATTTTTAAACTAGTTACACAACAAAAGTATGTGTGTTGAATTTGAGCAATGATCGCTAATAAGGTAAGGTGAATTACAACTGCAACTCTGTAGAAGTTGAATTGGTATATAGCGATCAATAAGTTAAATTATTTAAATGCTGCGTTTTGATACTAGATGGCGTTTGTTAAATTATACAGTTATGTTCATTTGGCTTATTGTTTTTTAAATTGAAAGATTTACACAGCGGTGCCTTGAGTGTCTCTCTATCTCTCTGTTTATGTGTATTCGGTTTGTTTGTATTTATTACTATTTAGCAAATGTGTAAAATGATTCTTAATAAATGTTGTTTATATGGCATACATATAACATTTTATGACATCTAACATCTTACTATATGAAAGTTATTTTATAGAACATATTTCACCGACCTATAACTTTTTTTATGATTTTAACATCTTTCTTCGTGTTCGTGTGTGTCATCACATACCTGTATCAGAAATGAAAAATACTTGTAAATTTGAAAGATCATAAAAAACAAATATCCACCCTTGTTCTTTCAGAACAAAAAATAAAAAAACAAACAACAAAGTCTTTGTGGTTTATGTCATTTTCTAAACAGCCAAATGATAGAAGAAAAAACTAAAAGAAACATAAACTTTAAACAATTTTTCATTAAACTTTATGATGCAACCATATAACATTTACTTAAATACAAGTACCCGTATACTCGTACATATAATATAAGAATAAGTATTTGGCTTATTGTTTGGGTCCAAAGAGAAAGAAAAAAAATCAATTTCTATAAAAGTTTTTTCCCGTCTGTACAAAGGTTAAGAGTAAGTCAATAAACCATTATAAAATTAAACACAGGACACGGGTCTTTCATGGCTGTAAGTCTAGTTCAAGTCCTCATGACATTTACAGACTTTTCATTGACTTTTTATCTAAGTAGCTGACTTCTGCCTAAAAAATAACTCTCTAGCAACTACTGATGAAAAATATCTAGCTGGAATATCAAGACGCCATTTGGCCTTCGAAAGTCCTCTCAGATTTGTGTCAGACGATATGTACGTTAAAAGTTTATAACATATAAAAAATTAGTGGCTGTAACATACAAAGAAAATGTTGATAATCTAAAACACCAAACATTGCTAGTAATAGTATATTTTCCTTCCAAAGTATAGATGATACTTGTCACAAACTAAATAACGTTGTTTTTTTTTAAGGAAAAAGGACATTGGATATAAGTGCTGCAGGTAAGTATTTATACACACCATAACATTTTGCTTTTGAACAAGGATACAGAGGGAGATTCTAATGATTATATACCTTACATATAAAATTCTACACAAAGTTTGAAGTTACTTGAACATAAGGTTTCATCTGTATCATAAGGTTTAATGTCTATATGTGGTGTGTTTCTGAGAGTTTAAATATTTGAAGTATAATTTTAAATTACTGAAATAGTTTTTATCGTTCTAAAAATACATACGTAAGCTGTATCTCAACCTGTGATAAAACATTATCCTGGTTAAGTTTGTAGGTGTTTAAGCATCTAACCAACACACTTTCCTAAATACTATGTGGATAAGTTTATATTTATAAAATTCATTACATTTTGAGATTAAATTATTTTTGAGGTAAATTACGTACACAAATATATGCACATATTTTAGTTTAACCAGTTTTATGTTTAACTCAAACGAATCTTAAATACCCTTTTTATAAAGTATCTAATATAATACAATACTAAAACGTATATATATAATGCCTATGTGTATATGACTTGGATCATATTATAGTCTAAATAGCAAATTTAAGATCACTTCCATTTTTGGATACATAAGCAAGTTTTTAATCATCATAAGAGAGCCAAATTTAAGCGACTTGTTAATTTTCCTTATAAAAAACAAATACAAAAATTGCACAAACTCTTTTAGAGAGTTTTGATATCATTAACTTTTTTATGAAAATTTCAAAATTTCAAAAATTTCAGACTTGAAAAAAAAAAATTCAATTCTTTCTAACAAAATATTTATATAGGGCAAGCGAAATAAAAGCATATTTGAGTTGCTTTCCATTTTGTAGTTTTTGCTCTAATGTGTGTGTGGTTGCAAAGTTGTTTTAAATTGTTTTGACCATAAAATTGTGTCATGTGATTTAAATAGTCTTCTATTAAACTTTTTTACTTTGAAGTGACAACTAGAACTATGAGCTTTTTTTTTTTTTGCAAAATAATTTGAAGTAAAACTTTTAATTAAAAATTTAAATTTAATGTTCATTACTAATTCATAGTTATTTGCCATTAACTAACCGCTATATATACACATATATTTACATACATATCATTTAAATTTAAAGTCTGCTTATGAATGCGTATTTTTATATCCTTTTGATATTCATGATATTTTTTTTTTGTGTTTTTACTCCATTCAACCATAAATGCGTGCATGTGATTTCTGTGCTTTTTTTTTTGTGTGTGCTTATAAAAATGTTGCAACATGCAATACGTTCTAAAAATAACAAGCAATTTGTGTTTAAAAAGGATTTTTGCTGGCATGTTGAGTAAAAGGATAAGTAGCTTTATATCAGCATCGTTGTATGATAAAAGGCATGCACATGATTGCATTTTTTTTATACTCGTATGTACTTATAATAGTATACAGATTTAAAATAGTTTGTGCAAAAACAAAATCAGCGTTTATATTTTGGATTTACTTAAAAATTTGTTTTCAATAGAGATACTCGTACTTTGAATTTAGAAACGAAAAGATAATCATGGCTTTTGTAACCGATAAAGGTATTAAATTTAAATATATTTTGTATGTTATGCTTTTGAGATTTGCGAGCTTTGAAATGTTTTTTTTTTTTTCGTTATGAAAAATACTTATACTTATAATGGAAATGTTTTGTCAAGACTTTCTAAAAAATTTCGAGGTTCTAAAAATGCAAAATTAATTTATATTAAAACAAGTAAGAAAATTATAGTCGGTCTAGACCGACTATACGATACCCTATACCATGCGTTTAGAAACCCTATCTCTTAGGCCCAACTAACTGGACATTGAAAATAAGCAAAAACCAAATTTGAGTGGGATTTTTATTAATTTTTTGGCTGCAGATATGAAAAAGTTCATATCGGATGCTATATCTATAAAGGGACTAGGTCCAAAAATGGACCGCTCTTGATCATGTTTGGTAAAGTCTCTTGTATTTTGCAAAAATATGTACAAACAAAATTTGAGAAGAATCAGTGCAATATTTTTGTTTTTAATAGATTTAAGTGAAGATCAGGAAGCAGCTCTATATGGGGTCAAAGGGATCATTTTTGGACTACTCATTAGTGGATATAATGAACGCATACAAACCCAATTTGAGTAAGATCTATATGACAATTTGGATCTTATGGCAATTTATGTCGATTTCATATGGGTAATTTGTATGGGGGCTAGGTCTGAACATGGACCGATTCTCACCAATTTCAATAGCGTTCATTCCATGGCCGATAAAAGCTTATATACCAAATTTCGTCAAAATATATTCATATTTGCGACCTGCAGTTTGATTACAAGCTTTACATGGACACACAGACGGACGGACATTGTTGAATCAACTCAGAAAGTGATTCTGATTCGATCGGTATAATTAAAGATGGGTCTAGGTCAAATATTTTTGGTTGTTACAAACAGCAGCACAAAGTCATTATACCCAAACCACATAGTGGTATAGGGTATAAATACTGGAATTTCTTGATATTCATCTGTTCTTTAGTAGTCAGATGAATATATTTTCTCGAGCTTGTCTCTAAATATCTATGTTTTAACTTAAAATGTATATTCTAAAAAGAATTTCGAGATAAATTTTTTTATATCAAATAATTAATAAAATTTCGCATAACCCATTTAAATGCTTTTACTTAAAATCGGACCCTCTTTTATTTTAAACATCCTGGGGAAGGAAATAACCATAAATACAGCTTTAAACTTATAGATAAAAAAAAAACTCTAACAATCCCCTCATAATTTGTTATACTGATTTACAAGCACAGTAGAGAAATGAATAGAAAAAGCTGCACTATAAAAAATAAAAAGTTTAATACAAAATAAAGTTACATTCACGATGAATTTTTCTTTCTGGCCCAAACTGACTAAGTCTATTGCTATAATAATTAGAAATAGACTTAGCAAAGTTCAAAGATATCAGTTGTAGCGTAACACGACTTTCGTAGTGTGCTGTATAATACCCACACTGCATAGCGTACAATATTTGCAAATGCGGAAATAACAAATATCAATATTGTTGACCACTGCATTTACAAAACATTGTATGACTGCGTATATTCTTATTGTATGTTGTTGTTACGCTGGCACACTTATGTTTATGCTGACCCAAGTGCAGGTAACACATTGTTGTTGTTAATATAGGTTGAAAATATGTATATAAAGAAGAACCTTTTATAATCAATTACTCATTAATAATTTATCAATCAATCAATTAATAGTTTAGCTCCTAGATAGAGCTGAAATAATAATAATAATAAATACTATTTAAAACACAAAAACTATCTTGTTTGCTATACAGTAAATCATGTCATAGCTTATCTATACATACTAGTAGATTCCAGCCCTCGAAATACGAGTGCAAATTCTAGGAAATTTTATTTTTTCATTTGATAAATTGTTGACCCTAAAGGTATGCTATTTCCAAAATAATTTTTCAATTCAACACAATTATTATTGTGAATGAAGAAAACAAACCCATTTTTATTTTTGCAAACACATTAACAAATTTAATAAACATACACATAATAAACACATTGCATAATTTTATGTGTTAGTAGGAACTTTAAATTAGCATAGCTCCAACAAAATTTAAAAATTTTAAAATCTGTAAGTCCGGTGAACGGCTAAAAAAATACCTTTCACATAAAATACCGTTGGTCAAAATCGGGAGAAAAGTGTTGAACAAATTATCGATCACAAGAAATCGCTTTACCTATTAATATTATAGATATATAAAAGCGAAAGTATGTGTGTTTGCTTGTGTGTTATTTATAGGAGCCTAAACCATTGGAGCGATCTTACTGTGTATCTGAAAGGCTAGAAATTTTCTTGATATTTTTAGTGGGCGTGGCATCTCCCAAACAAAGTGAATTTTTAATATCATATATATATCGAACATTATGACAGAGACAGCTATGCAAATTTGTCTAAGGGCATCTAATATTAATTTGAGTGTTCGGGCAAAAACAGGGCGGGATTGGAAAATTTGGCATGGCACCCCACGTAAAGTTAATATTAGATGTCATATATTTAGAGCACGGTAATAGTGAGGACATTGTGACTTTAAGTGAGACCATATGCTATTCAAGTGATTAATCCAACAAAAAATGGACGTGATAGGAGCAGTGGGCGTGGCACCACCCGTACAATGCAAATATATAATATCACATAGGCAGATATAGTTAGATGTAAATTGTGCGGGATAAGATTAGTGGACGTGGCACTTTCTATACAAAAAATATATAACACCAATTCAAAAATCACAAAAACAAAATTTTCAAAATCAAAAAACGTCTAAATCAAGAACAGCTAAAATAAAATATTGCCAAATGTGTGCTAAATTCAAGGGCACTAATTAAATGTTGCCAGATTTTATTTGGAAAATCCATATTTCTACTCTCTCCAGAGTAGGAACGCCCAAAAATATGAAATAAAAAAATAAGAAAGCATTGAAATAAAAAAAAAAATAAATGTGAGTCCGGGGAGATGTGTAAACATCTAGTAATTAAAAATTTTTTTATGGCACTTTCTTAAAATCAAACAGAAAAAATCTTCTACGTATCACTTATAGCAATCAACTGCAGGGGCTCTGCTAATATAAAATTTTTTATTTTTAATTTTTCCTTTTTTTTTTTGTTTTTCATTTTTCAGTTTTAATTTTCCATTTTTTCATTTTTGGTTTTTCATTTTTCATTTTTTATTTTTCATTTTTCGTTTTTAATTTTTTATTTTTCATTTTATATTTTAAAATTAATTTTAAAATAAAAAATTAAAAATTAAAATTTTTAATTTTTAATTTTTAATTTTTTATTTTTAATTTTTAATTTTTAATTTTTAATTTTTAATTTTTAATTTTTAATTTTTAATTTTTAATTTTTAATTTTTAATTTTTAATTTTTAATTTTTAATTTTTAATTTTTAATTTTTAATTTTTAATTTTTAATTTTTAATTTTTAATTTTTAATTTTTAATTTTTAATTTTTAATTTTTAATTTTTAATTTTTAATTTTTAATTTTTAATTTTTAATTTTTAATTTTTAATTTTTAATTTTTAATTTTTAATTTTTAATTTTTAATTTTTAATTTTTAATTTTTAATTTTTAATTTTTAATTTTTAATTTTTAATTTTTAATTTTTAATTTTTAATTTTTAATTTTTAATTTTTAATTTTTAATTTTTAATTTTTAATTTTTAATTTTTAATTTTTAATTTTTAATTTTTAATTTTTAATTTTTAATTTTTAATTTTTAATTTTTAATTTTTAATTTTTAATTTTTAATTTTTAATTTTTAATTTTTAATTTTTAATTTTTAATTTTTAATTTTTAATTTTTAATTTTTAATTTTTAATTTTTAATTTTTAATTTTTAATTTTTAATTTTTAATTTTTAATTTTTAATTTTTAATTTTTAATTTTTAATTTTTAATTTTTAATTTTTAATTTTTAATTTTTAATTTTTAATTTTTAATTTTTAATTTTTAATTTTTAATTTTTAATTTTTAATTTTTAATTTTTAATTTTTAATTTTTAATTTTTAATTTTTAATTTTTAATTTTTAATTTTTAATTTTTAATTTTTAATTTTTAATTTTTAATTTTTAATTTTTAATTTTTAATTTTTAATTTTTAATTTTTAATTTTTAATTTTTAATTTTTAATTTTTAATTTTTAATTTTTAATTTTTAATTTTTAATTTTTAATTTTTAATTTTTAATTTTTAATTTTTAATTTTTAATTTTTAATTTTTAATTTTTAATTTTTAATTTTTAATTTTTAATTTTTAATTTTTAATTTTTAATTTTTAATTTTTAATTTTTAATTTTTAATTTTTAATTTTTAATTTTTAATTTTTAATTTTTAATTTTTAATTTTTAATTTTTAATTTTTAATTTTTAATTTTTAATTTTTAATTTTTAATTTTTAATTTTTAATTTTTAATTTTTAATTTTTAATTTTTAATTTTTAATTTTTAATTTTTAATTTTTAATTTTTAATTTTTAATTTTTAATTTTTAATTTTTAATTTTTAATTTTTAATTTTTAATTTTTAATTTTTAATTTTTAATTTTTAATTTTTAATTTTTAATTTTTAATTTTTAATTTTTAATTTTTAATTTTTAATTTTTAATTTTTAATTTTTAATTTTTAATTTTTAATTTTTAATTTTTAATTTTTAATTTTTATTTTTAATTTTAAATTTTAAATTTTAAATTTTAAATTTTAAATTTTAAATTTTAAATTTTAAATTTTAAATTTTAAATTTTAAATTTTAAATTTTAAATTTTAAATTTTAAATTTTAAATTTTAAATTTTAAATTTTAAATTTTAAATTTTAAATTTTAAATTTTAAATTTTAAATTTTAAATTTTAAATTTTAAATTTTTAATTTTTAATTTTTAATTTTTAATTTTTTATTTTTTTTTCTTCAATTTTTATTTTTCATTTTTTATTTTTTATTTGTCATTTTTTATTTTTCATTTTGCATTTTTTATTTTTCTTTTTTCTGATCCGATCGGATTATAAACAAAATTCTCAATTTGAGTCGATAAGTTTGTTAAGAAAAAATGGAATATTTTTACTTATTCGATAACACAAAAACTTAAAAAAATTTGAGATCTAAATGGAGTGTAAAATCCCAAATATAGCACAAAAAGTTTTTTTATAGAAGTTTTAGCTTAGTAAATCTGATGTGGTAGATAAATTCAGAATTCAGATTCGAAATCAGCGCGCCAAAGATCTCATAATAATATCGAAAACGGTTTACAAGTCTTGCAACTAATAAAAATGAGAAACAGAAAATGTACTTTTTAATTCCAAATTTACTAACCAACATCTAAATGTACCAAATGCCTTTTCGTCGATATCAAATGATATTTTTTACAAATAAAAACAGCTGTAACATATTTTTAAATATTTTTTTTTAACATTAATCACTTTACTTTTGAAGTGTTCAGACTTTTGTCATGATATTTCTGTTTTCTAAAAATTCTAACTATGCTGACTACGTGATCTCACATAGAGATGGCGTGATAAGTGCCAATTTTGAATGTTTATTCAGGTCACGTCAAAATGTCATGACATTTCATTAATTAGAAAAAAAGTTACCGTTATAAAAATGATGCTGTTTTTAAAGTTTGAGAAAAAATGGATAGCAAAGAGTTTCGAGTTTTGATTAATCATTATTTGTTGGTGGGAAAAAATAATGTACAAGCCAAAGAATGGATTGATAAATATTATGGTGAATCATTGCCGTCATATTCATTGATTGAAATGCACAATTGATGCAGATCGTCCTGGCCGTCCAAATGAGGCGGTTATAAAAAAAAAGTAGGAAAAGTTTGTTGTATAGGATGATCGAGAAATTTAAGTCAGTGCGATTTCTGGCATTATAAAGATATCAACCGAGTGAGTTCGGCATATATTACATGATCATTTTAATATGAAAAAGCTTTCTGCTCGTAGGGTGCTGCGATTATCAACGGCTGAACAAAAACTGAAACGTGTTCATGGTTAAATGTAGGATTTGGAGCTGTTTGAAGTAAATTCGACCGATTTTTTAGTTGATTTATAACAATGGATGGGACATGGATTCACTATTATACACTGGAGTCCAAAAGACTGTCTGCGGAGTGGTTACAAGCGTCCGAAAACCGACCAAAGCGTCCAAAACCTCAACAAACGGCTGGAAAGGTTATGGCCAGTATTTTTTTGGGACAGACGTGGCCTAATCTTTATTGATTAGGAAAGGAAAACCAATAACAACCAAGTACCATTTTGAGTTTTTGGAGAGATTGAATGAAGAAATTAAGAAAAAACGACCCCATTTAAATAAGAAAAATATCTTGTACCATCATGACAATGCATCGGTACATTCATCTGTTTTGGGCTCGGAAAAATTTAAGTCTTTACATTACAAATTGCTTCCCCACCCCCCGTATTCTCCAGATCTGATCCACAGCGATGATTACTTGTTCCCAAACTTGAAAAGATGGCTCCAGGAAAAGAGATTTTCCACAAATGAGACGGAAGCGTATCTTGACGAGTTTGACAAATCGTATTATTTCAAGGGTATCAAGATGTTAGAGTTTCGTTGGAAAAAGTCTATTTCACTTAACGGAGATTACGTTGAAGAATAAAATTGACTTCAAATCCAAAAAACTGGGTTTTCATTATTAGGCCACGGAGTTCTCATGTAGTATTTGTGATTGCCGTTACTTTTACACAAGGATTGTGGAGTCGGAGTCAGACTCGATGGAAAAAAGTGACTCCTACTCTCATCAAGCAAAAATTTCGAATTAAATATAGAAGCACGAACATTATTTTAGTAACAAATATGAATTAAATCAAACATTTTTCTCTTGCAAATTTTTACAACATGTCGCACCTGTACCTCTAAAGTGAGTCAACTCAAAATTTACAAATTTTCAGTAGAGGCAAAAAACATTTTTTTAATATTTACATATTATGTACATTATCCCACCACATTAAATTTGCAAGATAATTTTTAGTTCCGTACTCCAGTCACAGGGTCTGCAAAGTATAACGAATGATTAGCGGTCCTGTGCTGTACTTTTATTGAATCGATATTTAGATAATTTCACACCAAATTAGAATGATCCCCGGATCAGTTTAAAACGACATTGTATTGGCAATGTCATTGCATTCCTATTCGTTACACACACCCATATAACCTTTATATAACCAAAACTATAGAAAAACTTCTTTAAGTTGCAATTCGCAAGAAAAACTTACAGGCATCTGAAAGTCATAAATTGGAGGTAGTTGATATTGAAATGTTGAACCGATCCGAATTATCTTCCTCTATTGATGACTTAAATTTCGAAGGTATAGATTTGAATGATTGAAAGCAAAGAAAAGATGTTTAGTTTACAAAAAGAAAGTAAACCAGTAGATATTGAAAAATCTAAATATAGAGACGAGTTTTCAAAATAATTAAAAGGAATAGAAAACCAAGATCGTTCATCAAAATTGAATGTGGAAGAAGCGATCTCTGTTTATTCAGAAATTAATCGTGATGCAGCTAGAATTATGACTGCAACATCTTCGACACAAGTCAGCTATGAAAATTTTTAAATCTGACTGAGAAGCATCAACAAAAGAGGATCGATCTGGTTGAAGCAATTCTTTATCTGAGAGCTGTATTCTAAAACAAGTAAGAAAATTATAGTCGGTCTATACCGACTATACGATACCCTATACCATGCGTTTAGCAACCCTATCTCTTAGGCCCAACTAACTGGATATAGAAAATAAGCAAAAACCAAATTTGAAAAAATTTTGAAAAAGTTCATATCGGATGCTATATCTATATGGGGACTAGGTCCAAAAATGGACCGATCCTGACCATGGTTGGTAACGTCTCTTGTATTTTGCAAAAACATATACAAACAAAATTTGAGAAGAATCAGTGCAATATTTTTGTTTTTTAATAGATTTAAGTGAATATCGGGAAGCAGCTCTATATGGGGCCAAAGGGAGCATTTTTGGACTACTCATTAGTGGATGTAATGAACGCATAAAAACCCAATTTGAGTAAGATCTACATGACAATTTGGATATTATGGCAATTTATGTCGATTTCATAAGGGTAATTTGTATGGGCGCTAGGTCTGAACATGGACCGATTCTCACCAATTTCAATAGCGTTCATCCCATGGCCGATAAAAGCTTACATACCAAATTTCATCAAAATATATTCATACTTGCGACCTGCAGTTTGATTACAAGGTTTACATGGACACACAGACGGACGGACGGACGGACATTGTTAAATCAACTCAAAAAGTGATTCTGATTCGATCGGTATAATTAAATATGGGTCTGGGTCAAATATTTTTGGTTGTTACAAACAGCAGCACAAAGTCATTATACCCAAACCACATAGTGGTATAGGGTATAAATATCTAATTATACCCTTTAAATATCTAATTATACCCTTTACCACTATGTGGTTTGGGTATATTGACTTTGTGCTGCTGTTTGTAACTACCAAAAATATTTGACCTAGACCCATCTTTTATTATACCGATCGAATCAGAACCACTATCTGATTCGATTTAACGATGTCCGTCCGTCCGTCCGTCTGTGTGTCCATGTAAACCTTGTAATCAAACTGCAGGTCGCAAATATGAACACATTTTGATGAAATTTGGTAAATAAGCTTCCATAGCTCATAGGATGAACGCTATTGATATTGGGAATCGGTCCATGTTAAGACCTAGCCCTCATACAAATGACCCCTATGAAATCGACATAAATTGCCATAAGATCCAAATTGTCATATAGATCTTACTCAAATTGTGTTTGTATGCATTCATTATATACATTGATGAGTATTCCAAAAATAATCCCTTCGGCCCCATATAGAGCTGCTTCCCGATCTTCACCTAAATCTATCAAAAAACAAAAATATTGCACCGATTCTTCTCAAATTTTGTTTGTATATATTTTTCCAAAATACAAGAGACTTTACTAAACATGGTCAGGATCGGTCCATTTTTGGGCCTAGTCCCCATATAGATATAGCATCCGATATGAACTTTTTCATATCTGCAGCCAAAAAAATTAATAAAAATCCCACTCAAATTTGGTTTATGTTTATTTTCTATGTCCAGTTAGTAGCGCCTAAGAGATTGGGTTTATAAGCGCATGGTATAGGGTATCGTATAGGCGGTCTAGACAGACTATAATTTTCTTACTTGTTTTAGTTGTATTTGTTTGTGTTAATTTAAATGAATATGCATATTTTTTAAACTTTTTTTGCTTGTTTATTCATTAAAATTTAAATAATATTTGAAAATGAATTATTGTTTAATTTATTAACAAAATTTAAAGTTTAATTTCATTACTTGTAATGCGCAAAAACTGTTATATTGAAGAGTCAAAGTCAGAAAGAGTCGGAGTCGAAAATAGAAAAAATTAAGCGTCGGATTCAAAGTCGGTGGCATTGATAATAGGCTCTAAAGCCCTAGTTTATACTGTAGAAATCAGTGGCATTAAATCTGCTTTAGATGTTTAGACAAATTAAACATTTAGAAATTCACCATTAATATATCCATACAAACGCGCAAATCCCTCAACTACTTAATTCACGTCCTACTTAATATTTTGAAGAAAAATAAATAAAAAAAAAAATCTAATAGAAAACGCAAGACACTGCATAATTCTGTTGAATTTTTTGGAGTTATTTAAAAATATTCATAATCAAAATCATTCATACTTTCTTAGCGCATAAAAAAATCTGGGCTTGAAGACTCCCTACCTTGTCTTAATGGATAAGGGACAGACACTAGGTAACGAAAACAAAACAGCCTACTACTAAAACTTGGTAACAAAAGTTGGAACTATACAACTAACTAGCCAACCATTCCAAGCGCTTGTTACAATGACTTTTGTTGCTGCTGGTTGTGGGTACATGGCTGTTCATGATGGTATAGATGCCAGTTAAAAATTATATAGCAAAATATATAGTAATTCATTATGTGTTTGTGTTTGTTTTTATTTTTCTTTTTTGCCAAGCAGCAATAAAATCTTGTGATAATAAATGAGTTTGCTGGTATATAAAATAAAATAGCAACAACAGCAAACAACGATATACAACGTACCGTGGCTCGGTTAAAGGATTTGAATGGCCAACATTAGTTTAAAGTGTATTTAGAATATTCCTTTTGTAAAATCAATTAAGAAAATGTGAAATAAAAAACACAAAATTATTCTAGGCACAGAATATTCGAGGTACAGATGAATTATTTAGGTGTAAAGCTACATTAAAAAAAAAAGTTTGATTATTCATTTATAGACAAATCCTGATACGTGTCTGAATTACCAAATTCAGTATTCGGATCATCATTGTTGCAGGGCATTTGCAGCCATATGCTGTCAAATTGGATCAATACTTAGACACATTGCATTATACAGATTATTTAAAATGGCGTTAAATAAACATATCCAGAAATAATAGTTCTTACCTGAATATCTCAAGGATACTGCTCTCACTTCAAAGGATTAGTTGGACGAAAAATAAATTCTGTCTGTGCAAAATTATTATTTGTATTCAAATGCTTTATATAAAATTACAACTAAAAAAATTTATTCAAATTATTTAAAATCATTAAATTATTCAAATAAAAAAAAAGTTTCGCGAGTGGGGATAGTAAATTATTGTGATTAGAACACAAGTTTGGCTCTGGATTTTGCTGAGATTTTTAAAGATACTTTTGAAATTTGTACTTGACCACTGTACAACATTTTGTTGAATTTTCATATTGTATGTACGTATATGTAATTGTTGTTACAAACTGACCATGAGCAAATAAAATAAGCTGTGCCAAGCATTTCCGGCTTAGGTGATATATGTTAGGAGCAGAGTGTTTAGTTTAGAAAGGAAAACATAACTATATATTCTGTAAAGGATAATAATAGAAAAATGCATGTATGTTTGTATGAAAGCTAACTAGAAACATTAGAAATATGTGAAAGTATTTGTTGTTGTTATAGTTGTTTGCTGTAAAAAAGTCAGGGTCATTGTGGTGATTTTTATTTCAGTTTTGCTTTCTTTTCCAAGTATTTTATTTTCTAAACAACAAGAACCGGAAATATTAAATGATTTTATAAGAAGAGATAGTATTACTAACGTATCATTGATATGAAAGATTAAATTAGAAGTTTTCTTAAATTTTATAACATTTTAAAAGCGAAAATAAACTATGATTGTTTAATAAAAATAATTTCCATTACTAAAATCATTTATTTATATATTTATTAACTTTATAATAATAATAAGTTTGTTTGTAATAATAGGCTATCAGGTCAATATTTACTTTAATCAATTTATTTTTATAAAGGGGAGATCGATTTTTGATTTTAATCTTAAATTATTAAATATAGATACACACAGGAAACCGATTCGTTGTGGTTACCAAATTTAATAACCGAATTTTAAGTTGATTGCAATTACATATCTATTGTCTTAAAAGAAATAATTTTCTCAAAATAGAAAATGGTTAGTTGCCATAAAATTTCTGTTAAGAACAATTCGGTTAGTGATTTTTTTTATCCGTGTATATTGATAAAAATTCGATTATTCAGAAAAAATAAAATATATCGTTGCCTATTTTATTATTATACCCTCCACACCACTCTGCAGAGGATATATGTATATCAGTTTTAAATTTCGTTTTTAATGTATAGAAAAGGAAATTTGCGACCATACAAAGTGTATACATATGTTCTTGATCCTTATAACAATTCGATATATCGACGTCCGTCTTTCCGTCCATCTGTCTGTCCGTCTGTCTGTGTATTGCAATTACGCTCATTTACTAAATCAGCCATTTATATGGCTGGGCTTGGAATTAGATTGTTTGTCATTATTTAGAGCTGATATTTAAAATCGGGTAAATCGGGCAACATTTCGTAAAGATATGGCCTAAAATACGGAGACACCTTTAAAATCTGTTAAAAATTCAGTGTGCTTGTTGTAATAATTTAATATTAAGTCTGTCAAATTGCTTTATTTTTAAAATATTTTTTTTTTTTTCATTGGTTATAGATAACGTCTGGACTTATAGACGTTAATGTAAACTAGCAGATTCCAGCTCTTGAAATTCGAGTGCTAATTATGGGATACTTTATTTTTTCATGTAATAAATTATTTTATAAGACAATTCACAATTTAGCACTTTTGAAATTGGTTTATGTTCAAAATTATTTTCCAATTCAACACAATTATTATTGTGAATGGTTTATGTCCAAAACTATTTTTCAATTTAACGCAATTATTATTGTGAATGGTTTATGTCCAAAATTATTTTTCAATTCAACACAATAATTATTGTGAATAAAGAAAACAAATTCATTTTTTTTACAAACACATTAAAAACTTTTACAAACACGCACATAGCGTTGCATAATTTTAAATTATTTTACCCCAAAAAAATGTTCCAGATGGCGCAAATCTGTAAATCTGATGGACAGCTAAAAAAAAAACTTTCAAATACGTCAAGATCGGGAGGAGACTGTTTAAAAAATCATCGGTAACAAGAAATGGCTTCACCTATTAATATTATTGATGTAAAACCCAGATGAAGGGTATTAAAGATTTGGCTTAACCAAATTTAGTACTATTGCTTGTTTTAAATAAAATGTAGCTGTTAAAAATTTACCAACTTAAATATATATTTTATAATATTCATAACATTACCCCAGACAATAATTGCTTTGAAAGAAAAACATTTAACATTTTTCATTTGGAAAAAATCCATTTGCATGCTTTCTCTATGCTAAAACAAAAACACTCAGTAGAGAGAAAGAAGTTCATCAATTTTAAGAATTTCTGTTTTTTTTTGTGCAAAGCTTGTTGATTTTTAAATTTTAACTGTCTAACCGTCATCTTAAAAAATTCATATTTACATGACAAGACAATCAAATAAACAAAAAAACACAATAAACAAAGAAGTTCTAAAGAGGAGCTAGGTTTTTATGGATCAGCATCAAACGTCTTCCAGAGAAATATAACAAATAATACGCTTTTTAAAGGAAGAAAAAAAAAGAAATCGTATGAAAAACACGTTATAAATTTCTAAGCAGGGTTTAACTTTAAAAAAGTGCTGAAAAAACAGGAGCATTTGTTTTCCAATGATAAATGATGATGGTGCAATTTTTGCATATTTTGTTGTAAATTTTTTTTCATTATTTTCTTCAATTGCTTACTTGAATTTTTCTTGTTTTTGTTTGCTTTATGTTTATGGTAAAGTGTAAATTCATGTGTGAGTATGCGAGTAAGCGAGTGTGTTTGTGTAGATTTTTTCATTTTCCGTTTCCTTTTTTTTTCTATACTTTTTGCATTTGAATTTTTGGAGAATGATTACTTTGCTTGTAATGTCATGTCATGTCAAGTTGTTTTGTTATTATTGTTGTTTTGTGTGTATGGTTTTTGAGTTTTATACGGTTACTAAAAAACCAAATGTCAGTTAAACATATGAACAGTTTTCGTTTGTTATGAGAAAAGAAATGGGGTTTTTTTCTTCACTCGTGCATAAAATAAGATAAATGATTGAAATTTATTGACACTATTTACAAATGTAAATTTGTAGGAATTTTTACATTTATTATTTATTATTGATTTAATAAATAAGTATTAACCATACGCACTCGGGGTAAAACATTTAAAAAATTCTTGCAAATATCATATTAAACAGACTAAACTTAAAATAAGGATTACAGTCAAAATTTGCATAAAAGTAAGAAATACTTACAATTTGTACCTCATATGATGGTGCGAAAGTGAAAAATTCCTTACAAAAAACTCAATAAATTGGTCTGAAATAACTGCGAGGTCTCATTTAAAAGATATGGAGACATTACTAACATACTGAACAAAAAATAATTTATCGCTATCATAATTTTGTGATCTTAAAATGTGATATTTCCAAAATTTTTAAAAATACTTTTTATTGCTGTAGAAATGATACTACACTTGTGTTAAATTTTATTACTGAGCTCATATCTGTTTCAGAGCTATAAATTAAGTGACATTAAATTGGATTTTTTTGTATGAATTTTATTTTATATTGTAATGTATTTGGTTTAGCACTTCCTTTTGCAATTTTTCATTATTATTAAATAATGAATAATTAAATTGTAATAATGCGCCAACCAGGGCTCTGGAATCGATAATCAAAGCTACTGACTCCGAATCCGACACCTTCTCTTTCCGACTCCGACTCATCAATAAAACAGGTTTTGCACATTACAAATAATTAAGATAAACTTTAAATTTTGTTAATAAATTAATAACAAAACTAAAGAGGTTTAAACTAGTATAGCCCAGCACTCGAAATTCGAGTGCAAATTCTAGGAAATATTATTTTTTCATTAAATTTTTTCTTTCAATGTTTTTTAATCTACATATTAAAACAATTTTTGAATATTTAAATGAGCCTAAAGGTATGCTAATCAATTTTCACAATTCAACACAGGGCATGTCATATTTAAATCACTCGCATTAATAGGGCGTAACGAATTATTAGAAATATTTTATTTTATTTAATTTAATATATTTTTAAACATAAATTTTAACATTCTCATCTTCTCCTCCATATGAATTATAACTATGCCAATTTTCACACTCCTCCGTGCCCGCTTATTGCTTAAAAAGGGAACTAAAAATTTACCTTCACGTATTAATATGTAGATAAACACAAAAACAAAACAAAAATGTAAATAAAATTCGATTTCTTTTAATACAGCTCTAAGAAAAAGAATTGCTTTAGCTTAATCCTCTCTTATCGATGCTCTTAATTCTGATTCTGAAATTATCAAAGCTTCGAAATTTAAGTCATCAAAAGAGGAAGATAATTCAGATCGGTTCAACATTTCAATTTCAACTACCTCCCATTTATGAATTTCAGATATCTGTAACTTTTTCTTGAGAATTGCGACTTCAAGAAGTTTTCTATTGGTTGGGTTATATAAAGGATATATGTGAGTTGCAACGAATCGAATGACTTTATGACCAATAATATACAATTGCGCTTTAAATGGGTCCGGGTGCATTCTGATTTGGAGCGAAGTTATCTAAATATCGATCTGACAATAGTGCATCACAGGGCCGTTAATCATTCGTTAAATTTTGCAGACCCTGTGACTGGATTACAGGACAAAAAATTACCTTGCAAATTTAATGTGGTGGGATTATGCACATATCGCACCTGTACTTCTAAAGTGAGTCAACTCAAAATTTACAAATTTGCAGTAGAGTAAAAAAACGGGTTTTTTTTAATATTTACTATAAAATTTAAAAACAGTTGTTTCATTGTAAAGAATTGCGAAAAATAAGTATACAACAGTAGTTGTTTTCGCGATTTTTTCAGTGATCATCAAAAATAACAAGTTTTTTGGGTGCCACTCAAAATATGTCTTTTTAGTGGATTCTAAAGAAGCTACTCCTATAACATAAAGAGGGTTACAACTGCATTTTTTTTTGCGAAAGGCTAGAAAAATCGATGTAAAATTTTTACAGTGGATAGATGTGACCACTGTGTATTGTTTTCTTGCCAAAAGTGAAAATTGAAAAATTTTAAGTTGATTCACTTTAGAGGTACAGGTGCGATATGTTATAAAAATTTCCAAAAAAAATTTTTTGATTCAATTCGTATTTATTAATAAAATAATGTTCATGGTTCTAATTTTAATTAGGGTCAAGTGGCGGTTTCTGACCTCATCTGGAGGGATAATTTGGTTCTGATCCCAAAAAGTTTAATAATTTATTTATTTAATTTAAATTCAATAATTTTTCTTTTAAATTTAATAATCTTCACTTTTTTCCTATTAAATTGTTTTATGACCAGTTTTAAACTTAACGACTAATATCACAGAACTAATATTTAAGTAATTGCAATTGAATATTGCAGCTTAGTGTTATCTTTGTCTTCTTTGTTGTTTAATGTTTTGTGTATTTTTTGTTGTATTCTTAAACTTTCCAATGTGTATCTTTTGTTTTCATTTCTCTCTTTATCTAAAATCTTAACTCCTTTTAAATCGACGTTATGTCCGCTCTCTTTTGCATGTTGAGATAATGCTGTCGATTCATTGTGTTTTTTATGTCTGCTTGATGTTCCGCAATTCTTACTCCTAACATTCTTCTTGTTGTTCCAATGTAGACTTTATTACACACCTCCCCTTCATTACCATCGCATTTTATCTCGTAAACTACGTTGTCAATTTTTAATATATCTGGTTTTGTTTTTTTGTGTGTAAAAAGGGATCTAAGTGTTTCATTTGATCTGTGTGCTATTGTTACACTCTTGTCATTTATTATTCTATTGAGATTTTTGCTCTCCGTTAATTTTGGTATGTATGGTATACTGTAAAAATTAGTTTCCATTGTTTTTTGTTTCTTATTTTGCTGCTTTTTGTTGAATATATTGTTGAAAATATTGTTAATAATGTATATTGGATAATTTTTTTTAATAAAATTTCCTTTATTTTATTGATATTGTTACCTATATATCGTTGATCGCTAATTTGTATTACTTTTTGGATTAAATTGTTAGCTGTATTAAGTTTTGTTTTCCATGGTTGTGTAGAGTGATAATTTATCATCCGTCCTGATGCTGCCGCCTTCGTGTACCAATTAGTAATTAGCTTTTCATTGTCCTTAATTATTTTTATATCCAAGTAAGGAATTTCATTGTTGTGTTCTCGTTCTATTGTAAATTTGAGCTTATTATGATATGAGTTCAATGTATTCATTATCGTTGCTTCGTCCTTCTTATTGATTACAGCGAAAAGATCATCGACGTATTTAGATATGAACTTAATTTTTACATTTTTTGTTTTTAATTCAGATATTACTTCGTCCAAGAGATTGTCTAGTATTATATCTGCAATAGTAGGGGATAAAGGGTTACCCATTGGCATACCATATGTTTGATGGTAAAACTTTTTGTCGTAAGTAAAATAGTTGTTATCGACAAAGCAAAACTGAAGTATTTTTAAAAATTTTTGTTTTGATATTGTGGTAACGTCTTTTAGTGTTTCCCACTTATGAAGAATATTTTTTATGGCTAAATGTGTCGATATGTTGGTAAATAGTGATACTACGTCAAATGATACAATAATATCTTCTTTATCCAGGATAAGGTCTTTTAGTCTATCTTTTAATTCCATAGAATTTTTTATATTGTATGTCGGAGATATTAAATTCTTTACTATTGAGCCAACGTATTTTGCTAATTCATAGCAAGAAACTTTATAAGATGATGAGATTGGTCTAAGGGGTATATTCTCTTTATGAATTTTAGGAAGACCATATAATTCTGGTGCTGCTGCTGCATGGGTTGTCATTTTTATTTTCTGGAACTTTGTGATATGGTTGTTTTTAAACAGATCCAAAATTATGTTATTATTTGCTCTTTGTAACTTCCGTCGACTCCGATACCGACCTCCAAAAATATTTGATTTAAAAACCTTTTAGTTATTCAAAAATATATATGGGTAAGGTCAGGTAAAGGTCAACCTTAGGTTCAATTTTAAAATTTTAATTTAAATAATTTTTATTGATACCATTTCAAAGAAAAGGGCTCAAATGGCTTAAAAATATTAATAAACTAGCTCTTGTATTAACTATAAACAACTGTTTGTAATTTGTCATACAAAAAAGTTCAGAGCATTTCTGTGTTTTACAAATATTGTTTGTTGGCATGTCTGTCACTTTTTTCAAATAAAAAAAAAATATATTGTTCAGGTCCGCCTGTATAATTTTTGTATATTTTTATGGACAATGAAATGATTTTAATGTATTATATTGGATTGGAAAGATCTCTGATTGTCATGTGTGTCACTATGGAATTAGCCATAAACTAACAATTTTTTATTTTCTATATTTTTTTTTAGTTGCCTTTGAAGTTATATTTCTAACTCAGCCACCAAAACAAATATTAATGAAATTTATTAGAAAAATATTGAAGACAATCACTAAGCATATACACATATTTATAATTTAACATTTTGAGATATATTTTCCAAAGCATTTGGGAAAAAATAAAACAATCGATCCAAACGACATCTCCACAAAAATTAGTTGCACCATCTACCACTTTTTAAAAAATTCTGAGGGTGTAAGTGAAACCTGTACTTTATAAAAATATTGGAAGTTTCTACATGTATCTATTACGAAGTTTGTTTAATATATATATATATATATATATATTTATACATATTAGATATATTTCAATTTATTCTTATTATAAATTTGCGAAACTTTTTGTTAAGGTCTAAGGATCTGCCTCCCACTGAGATCATTTTAATAAATTTAATTTATTTAGCTTAAATTTGAAAATATAACAGTTTGAACTTTAAATTTTTTTTTTTTTTTTGTTAAATTTCCTGTGACATATTTTAAAAAAATATTTCCAATATTTAAAAAAAAAATTGTTACTTGATAATTATTTTTTAATTTAATATCTTTATCTATGTGTATGCGATAGCAAAGCTAAAGAGTGGAGAGAGAAAAAGTGAATAAAATAACAAGAAAACTTTTTAATTACATTAAAAGCTGACATCACGCACTAAAGGGAATTTTTAATGAAAATAAATTGCAGCAAATGTTTGTATAGAAATGTTAAAAAGAAAAATAAACCCAAACCATCCATACTCCAACATAACTTAAACTAACCAAGCAGTAAACCAAACAAACATACCAACACATTGGACAGAAAAATTAAAAAAAAAAGTATAAAATAATATAAACACTTGGAAAAATATTACAAAATGGTTTGAGATACTCACACACATACTCTATAGATATAAAAATTACTTTTACATATTTAAGCATTTGAAAGAAGTAGTTTTTTTTTTTAAAAATAAAAAGTATAAGTATGTATTTAAAACCTTAAGGGACATAACCAAACATTTTACAACATTTGCCTAAGCACACACGCATACAAGGAGATATTCGGATGCTAGTATGGGTATAAACAAACTTTTACTACAATCTACTATAAGAACTATGCTGCCATTAGCACAACTCTACTCTTTCGGTTATCATCATGACCCGCAATATCCGGTTTCTTATAAGAGATACTTGAATGTACTGATACACATGCACAACTACATTCAGCTATTCATTCACATACACAAACAAACAACACTGTTGTAAACAAACGCGCAAACAAACTTTATAGTTGATATTTTCACACATACACATACACACATACAATAAATATTGTCTGCAACGGATGTTTACATAAGTACGAGTAGTAAAGCTCTGTAGGTGTATTGCGATATGAGTTCATATATGTTATTTTCCTATAAAACATGATGATGATGGTGTAGCCCAGCGTATCGCTGCTTATATTTGTCTGTATCTCGATGTAGATGACTATTTGTATGCTTGTCTATATTATAGTGTTCAAATTGCTAACCACAACGTGTAGCATCTTTCATTTACTGTCAAAACTAATTATCAATTTTCTTAATTAAACCGCAATTACAACCACAACAAATAAAAAAAAACTTGCAAAACTTTAAAAATTTTTTTGTTCTTTTGCAGTTTACAAATATGTTCCATGTTCAGAATTCGAATGAAGACAAGTAGTGGGAAAAAACTTTGACAATAATTACTTAAAATATTAAAGAGGAACTAATATTTCTTTTTAATAGAAGCAATGATTAACCCATTTAAGACCAGAATGAAACTAGTAACATAATTTCATTAAAAACGAAAAAATTAAATATTTTATGTACAACGGAAAGAACTTGAAGGGACAATGATACTATCGGACATGAAATTGCTAAAAAAAAATATTATAAAGTTAAACAAATTCATTAGTGACATTTTTTTTAAATACATTGTTTTTAAAATTAATTTAAAAAAAATACACTTAAACTTTGCGCAGTGCACGTTGAAATGTGTGATTTTTATTTATTAGTCATAATTTTTCTGTTTTCTAACTTAGAAATTCCAAGTTGAATAAAAGTAACTAAAATAAAATAAAGCTAAAAATCATTGTTTGTTTTACAAGGAATTAAAAAAAATAATAAAACATAGGTGTCCGCATTTGGACACGATTGTCTTAAATCGGTTAAAGTAAGAGTAACTAACTTGTTATTAAACAGGGAATTATAAATTGATCAGGTATTTTGTAACATTTTTTTTTCTTCATATTTCTTGTACCGCAGATACAGGAATAGACTTTCTAAAAACTTGAAAGTCAGATAAAAAATTAAAAAGGAATAAACATGCGTCTTTGTATAGTTCCAGACGATTCAATTGAATCACTACAAAGTTCACATCAAATCTATTTGTTTAAGTTCTATATATTCCAAAGACTGAAGCCGTTTTGAGCAATTACACTGTGGAACATTTTCGGGGTCATTGTTTGGGTGGTCAGAAATACCAAGTGAAAGTAAAAGTCCTAGACCAGAATAATAAAACGTCCAAAGGATTTGGCGTGCTCAGACCTTTCAAAATGTTGCCATATCTAGATAATTGTTTGCTTAATTTTTTAGCTATAACTCAAGAACCATTGATGATTGCTCAATTAATGTTTCAGCAAAATTGTTGCCAAGTCTTGAATAAATAATTTTTAACAATATGTATATCCACGTAAAAAAATTGAACAAAAATACAGACGTATGTTTAATTAATAATAAAATTATCACTCATACGTATACTACTACTAATAGATAATAACCATACGCCCGGAGTATGTTATGTTACTCAAAAAATTGACTAAAAAGTCAAATTTTTTTTTTTAAAGATTTCATTGATTTCAGAAGCTATTTGCTGAAGAATGATATAAGAAATTTTCAATGGTTCGTGAGCTGAAAAACTAAGCAAACAAATATCAAAATTAAGGAAAAAAGGGTTTTGCCTATACTGGCTTAATACTTTTACTCTGACTTTGAATTTCAAACCTAGATAAAAAGTTATTTTTCTCGAAAGCATGATTTTCGGCGGTTAATACTTGTAACCACAGATATATAACACTACTCAACAAAATGAAAAAAATTTCATGTACTCCGGATGCGATAATTTTTTCTGTGTAGATAACCTTGACATGAGCTCGAAAAACGCAATAAAAATTTTTTTTTTCGTTTGGTTTTTTTTTTTTTTTTTTTTTAAATTTAAAAAATTTTTTTTTGGTTAATTTGTTTCGTCCAGCATAACTCGGGAACCACTAGCCCGATTTAATTGAATTAAATTGTAAAAAATTTAAAATTACAATTCCCTTAATCTGTTTATATATTGTTTTCCTATACAAGCAACAGTTTCCAAGTTAAAAATGAATATATAAAGGAAAAAACTTATTTTTGCCTAAAGATTTAAATTTTTTTTTTTTTAAAAATCCATAAAAAATCCCAAATGAAAAAAAATGTCAAATCTTATTACTTTTACGTAAAGATACATAACCTATGAGCAAAATAAGAGAAAGATCATGAAAATCGATGCACGCGTTTCGCTTTTATTCGCAATTGAGTAAAGGTATGAATTTAAAAAATTTGCTCGACATATGCACAACTTTGTCTATGGTAAGGTTTTTTCTTTTTTATTACAAAAATAATTAAAATTTGTTGGGTGACAAAAATATATGACTTTAAATTAAAAAACAATTCGATATATGTACAAGAAATTATCCTAAGGATATCAACATTAATTAATTATAAAAAAGTTTTAAAAAAAAATATCTAAACACAAAAATAAAAACCTTCAAATTAAAAATAATTATGTGCTTTTGTCTTTCTTTTATATTGTTGTGGGTCTGTTTCTCTTATTAGGAACCAGATATAGTCCCCCATCATAGCTTCGTTCCAAAATCCTTGGTATCGGTGCTCAATTTCTTTCATTTGCTGATGAAAACGCTCACCATGCTCGTCACTCACATCGCCCAGGTTGTCCGGAAAGAAGTCCAAGTGCGAGTGTAGAAAATGTATCTTAAGCGACATATTTGCTCCAATTTTTTTATAATTTTGGAGTAGTTGTTCGACGATCTCTCTGTAATTTGAGCTTTTGTTGTTTCCAAGAAATCCGGAAACAATTTGCCGAAATGAGTTCCAAGCTGCAGCTTCATTTGGTGATAAAATGTGTTCAAACTGTTGGTCTTGCAACAACTTTTTAATTTGCGGACCGTCGAAAACGCCTTCCTTAATCTTTGCCGATGAAAGGTGAGGAAAAATGGTTTTTAAATAGGCGAACGCTTCGCCATCTTTGTTGATAGCTTTCACGAAGTTTTTTATGAGTCCGAGCTTTATGTGAAGAGGTGGCAGAAAAACATTTTCCTTTTTTATGAGTGGTGTATATTTCACGTTGTCGCTGCCGGGGATGAAGTTAACTCTTTCTGTCCAACTCCTCCTGGTGTAATGATGTTGACGATCGCGGCTGTCCCAAAGGCAGAGAAAACAACAGTACTTTGTGAATCCACCTTGTAATCCACAAAGGATACCGATAACCTTAAGGTCGGCACAAACTTTCCAATCGTGTTTCTCATAGTTAAGGCACTTTAGTAGATTGTCCATGACTTCGTATGTTTCCTTGGTGTCAACGGCATGAGCAATTGGAATCGAAGGTTTCTTGTTGCCGTTGTGCAGTAAAATTGCTTTAAGGCTCTGCTTGTTGCTGTCGATGAAAAGACGCCACTCTCCTGGATCGTAAGAGTACCCGAGTTCACCAAATAATCCGGGAATGTCCTTACAAAAACAGATGTTGTCTTTTTTTGTGTAGTACCTTGCGTATGGTTCATGACGCTTCCTGTAGATTGTTGTCACCACACCAGGAGCCAAGAAACCGAACTGTTTCATGCGCGATGCATGCAACTCTGCATCTTCCTTGGAGAGTTTCAATTCTCTAACCCAATCGTTCAGTTCTGCTTGGGAACATAAGCGTTGACCTCCATGCAATGTATATGTTGACTCGCATTCTGATGTGGTTCCTACTGTCTCCGGATCTGATGATGGATGTATCGCCTCATTATTAGATGCCCATCTTGAAACGGGCGGTTGCGGGTCCACTGGTTCTTTGGAAAATGGCACTGGAAAATTCACTGTTGAAACAGCAGCGTAAGTCCATCGTATATTTTTTCCCACGCCTGTTTTTTTGCTAAGACAGAAGTAGCAATCTGTTGCATGGCAAAGCGGAGCTCTCCAAAGCATTGGCATGATGATTCTCGGCTGTCGTCTGAAAGAATTGCAATAATAAGTTATATATGTTCTTGAATTTCGTAATCTACACTTACCTTGAGTCACTTAGCTGTACGTAGCACCTTGGACATAGAGCACTTGGTGTCCACCGCTCATCTATGTTTGAGACCTTTAAATTGAAGCTCTCTTCAAATGAATCTCTCAATTTAGGTGAAAAATAACGCTTGTTTTTTCCACAAACGTATTCTCCGCACATGTAACAAAAATTACTTGGATTGGTATTGCATTCAAATACTCGCGAACGTTTGCTCATTTTAACTATCGCGTTCGTCGACACTTGTTGAATGAGTAAAATCGATCAATGAAGACCTATTTGTACTGTGTATTGTTTAGTATTTTACTGACAGGTACTTATAAATGGGTGTATATTTTTTTACGGTGGCTACATACCTGTTTCACCATGTGTGAGTCTTAAATTTTCCGAATAAATGTGGGTTGCATTTATGTAAAAAAAATCATACAGGTAGTCACCGGAAAACCCAAATAAGTAAAAAAGTCCCCTTTCCTTTTTTCCTTTTAATTGTTCACGCACATTTATTACCGTTTATTACTTTGCTTACGCAATCATAAAAATTAAATAACCCTTTGTTTATTCCGTTTTGTTAATTCTGAGAATCATAAAAAAAAAGAAAAAACCTTACCATAGACAAAGTTGTGCATATGTCGAGCAAATTTTTTAAATTCATACCTTTACTCAATTGCGAATAAAAGCGAAACGCGTGCATCGATTTTCATGATCTTTCTCTTATTTTGCTCATAGGTTATGTATCTTTACGTAAAAGTAATAAGATTTGACATTTTTTTTCATTTGGGATTTTTTATGGATTTTTTAAAAAAAAAAAATTTAAATCTTTAGGCAAAAATAAGTTTTTTCCTTTATATATTCATTTTTAACTTGGAAACTGTTGCTTGTATAGGAAAACAATATATAAACAGATTAAGGGAATTGTAATTTTAAATTTTTTACAATTTAATTCAATTAAATCGGGCTAGTGGTTCCCGAGTTATGCCGGACGAAACAAATTAACCAAAAAAAAATTTTTAAAATTTAAAAAAAAAAAAAAAAAAAAAAAACCAAACGAAAAAAAAATTTTTTATTGCGTTTTTCGAGCTCATGTCAAGGTTATCTACACAGAAAAAATTATCGCATCCCGAGTACATTTTGACTGTTGACTAGTGTAATCATTTAAAAAAAAAAAAATAAAAAAAATGTTTGTATTCTTAAATTATGTCAATGTAAAAAATATTTCAATGGTGCGTGGTAGAGAAGAAGAAAGAATATATTTCAAAAATTCACTACACTGTATTCTTAATTGGAACAGTTTCTGACCCTTCAGCCTTCATCAGCGATTTATTGAACATTGAGATAGTTGTTATGTCATAAGTGAACAGACTGTTTCTAACGTGAATCATTTAAAATCAAAATGGGACACGTAAAGCATTGTTCGGAATAGGAAACAACAGTAATTAAAATCTAAGAAATAAGGCGGTATTCTGAGAAAAATTTTCAAAGTTTTCTTTAAAAACTATTATAAAGGGTGACCCAATAAGAGTGTGCGACTTTGAACGACATTCGTTACAGGAACATGATAATGGAGTTGTTGCTTCCTTCAGTTGATGGTACGCATCTGAACGACTTGTGGTTTCAACAGAGCGACGCCACCTGCCGCACCGCACACGAAATAATCAAATTATCTCTTGAAATTCCGATGTCCATTGGCTGTCAAGATCGTGCTATTTTTCTTTGTGGATTTCTTAAAATCTCAGGTCTTTGTGAATAAACCGTAAACAATGAGGTAAAGGCCGTCATCAGTGAAATAGAGCCACATATTTTGCCACATATTTTTTAAAAACAGCAAGGGTCTGTATTCAGAGCCGCAGTGGCCATATGTAGAATAATTGATTTCATACTTAATAGGAACAAGTCTTCTATACAATGCAGTAAATAATACTAGCAGAGACCAGCCCTCGAAATTCGAGTGCAAATTCTAGGAAAGTTAATTTTTTCTTTTAATAATAATTCATTTTAATTTTCATTTAATAATAATTTTAAAGGAGCCTAAGGGTATGCTAATCAGTTTTAGCCAATTCACAATTCAACACAGGGCTTTTGATATTTACAGTTTCAATTTTTTTAATTTCAAAATATCATCTTTATTTCATTTAATTTTATATATACATATTTACAGAGTTTGAGATATTATTCAATATATTACAACAAATGAGATCAGTAAATTCTTTATAATTTTTTATATAGTTTATATTTGATATTTTAAAGGAAATTAGGGAAAACCTTTATCTGATTCTAAATCTAATTCTAAAACTATAAAATTTCAAACATTATTAGAAAAGCTAAAAGCTGATTTTTACTAAATATGTATAATGAGAATTCTCTACATGCTATTTTGGCTAGACCTATAAATGAATTCATGAATTTTTTCGAATCCACTTCTAATATGTAGAAGATCCGTAGAATACCTCCAACGCAGGTTATTAATTATTTTAGAGATATTTACAATAAACGCACACACAATATGTGTTTTATGTATGTATTAGTAGCAACTTTAAATGAGCCTTACTCCAATAAAAATGTTCCAGATGGTGCAAATCTGTAAATCTGGTGGACAGCCAAAAAGATATAGCTTTAAAATGGGGTATTTCTTTTTCAAAATCGATTATTATTTAAAGTAATGGCATCTGTCGCAAGAAATCGCCTTGCCTATTAATATTATACTAGCTGATTCCAGCCCTCGAAATTCGAGTGCAAATTCTAAGAAATTTTATTTTTTATGCTAATCAATTATAGTCAATTCACAAATCAACACAAAAAAAACTAATTTTTATTACAAACACATTAAAAAATTTAAGAAACACACACATAGTATTGTATAATTTTATGTTTGTGTTAGTAGCAACTTTAAATGAAATTTACTCCAAATAAAGGAAAAAATTAAAAATCTGTAAATCTGCAACACGGCTAAAAAGAAATAACTTTCAAATAATATACGTTTGGTCAAAATCGGGATAAAACGGTAGATCAAAACATCGGTCACAAGAAATCGCCTAGCCTATTAATATTATAGATATATCACCACTTGCTCAAAAAAATGCGTTTAAATGTTAAATTAAATCGTGCACGTTTATTGGTCATTTATAAAAGAAAATATGGATAAACATCTACATATTGGCGAGATAATATTTATGTGAATAATGGAATATATCCTTTAATTGGCACTAACAACAAGACAATGATCCAAAAACCACACCAAAGATCTTGAATAAAAGTGCTTCGGTGACAACGATATTGATATTGTGGAAAGGCATTCGTTATCTCAGATAAATCTGTAAATCTGTAAAAAATTTTCAACGGAGCTGAAAAAAATAATAATAAATTGTCTTTGTCTAGAAATTAAAGCATTGTGGTACTTGATTCCTCGTAGTTCGTGTGACCAACATATGTGACGCAGTTACTAAAACTAATAATTACGCAACAAAATATTAATAATAAATGAAATAAATTTTTCAACAATAGAATTTTATAAAATTCATTTTAACACACTAGAAACTTTAATATAATAATATTTTTTATATATGTATATCATTGTAACTGAATATGCGACTTTTCGAGCATGTTTTAAACTACATTCCTGAACAGTTAATGTTGCTCAACTATAATTAACGTGACTAATATCCTAGTGTATATGTATAGTTTCTAATTTTACCAATTAATAAAACTAAATTCTTCTTTGTATGATCTTTTGCACCTACCTAAAATCACTTTCTATTATTAATTACAATTTAATTTATATATCATAATTATTCTTGTGTTTATAAATGAAAACATATAACTTTATGCTTTGCTAATATGAGTAGTATAATGAAAAAAAAAGAATGCAAACAATAACTTTCGACAGTATAAAAACTCCAACATATTAAAAGTGTTAAAACCACTAAATTTGTTAAATTAATAAACGGACAGACACCCTTGGGATATTAACAACACGTAAAGCAAAACCATATAATATAACCAACAACAGCAGCAATAACAACTTCAGTAACAGGAGTAGCAACAAACAACACTAACATATGACGGTGGAATACAGATTTTATTCCGTTGTTGTTGTTCAACTGCTCTACTACAGGCATATGTATGTACCCTACATACATAAAGAGAAAAAGCACGTTGCATAGAAGAAAAAAAAATATAAACTTATTTAGTAAACAGTACATTTACACATACATACATATCTGGTAGACACTCACACATTAAAAAATATGAACAGCAAGCAGCAAATGAAATTTAGTGAAAATAAAATTGCACATGATTTATATTCAAAAAGTTGAATACACAATACCACTCACTATTCCACTGATATTCATGTGCACTACCAACATTTATATATTTTAAATGAATGCTCTGTTCTTTTATTTGATCACTATAATAAGTAGTTGGTAAACAATATAGTACATATATCGTTCAATCCACGAAAATATGGCGAAAACTATTTGCGGTGTATAAAGATTGAGTTCTGAAGAATAGTTCGAAAAGCTGGACATTTTTACTTACAAAATGTATGAAAATATTCATTTTTTTATAAGCCTGTAGTTAGTTGCATAACTTCTGCTAAGTCGTAAAGGATATGAAACAAATTTTGTGAAATGTTCGTATGAACGAGTATATAAATTTGTTTTAACAGATCCTTCTTTATAAACATTTATACATATTTGTACAGTTGTAGGTGTTTTTTTTATTATTATTTGTTTGTGTTGTTTATGTTTTTCATATGGTTTTTTTATAGAAGGTTTTTCGTCCTTCTCTATTGTCTTTCCTACTTGTATTTCATTTTATTATTTTCAGAACACAAAAAAAAAAAAAACGCGAATCTATGGGGAAATTCAATTTTCGTTTATATTTAATTTTCCAATATGTTAAAATCAATTGAAGAAAAAGTATCATTGGGAATTGTATAGACAGTTTGGGGGTTTTGTTTTGTTGCTCTTAAAGTTGTAGTAGTTATTGTTATTCTTTCTTTCTTTTTGCCATTCTACTACCAATATTGTTGATGATGCTGATACGTGCTGCAACGTTTTATTGTAGCTGACAATACGAATAGAAAAAAATTAAAATTTATTTTCATTTGATTTTCAAATCAAATCTTTTAAATGAATTTCTGGTGATAAAACATCAGCCATATGAATTATAAAAATAATTACATATTGAATATCTTGTTGGCAAATGTTGAGTGTAATCAAAATATGCTTAGTGATATGAGGGCGGTCACACAACAATTCGACCTTGTAAAGAAAACACAACCAATTTGGGATATATTTTCTTTTTTTCTCAATAAAATCCTCTTTTAGGTCGATATACCTTTTCCAACGAAATACAATAGCTTCGGTAACCTGTTTATAAAGTCATCAACGACAGACCCAATCCCTTCATTGTTGGCAAATCTTTAACCATTGAGACATTTTTTCAAGGTTGGAAATAGAAAATAATTCGAGGGAGCTAAATCGGGCGAATTAGGTTCGTTATGAAGCAATTCGAACTTTAGTTCATGGAATTTGGAAATCACAATAGCAGATGCGTAAACTGGTGCAATGTCTTGATGAACCAACACGATCTTTTTCACCAAATGCGGCCCATTTCTCCTTAATTTTATTACTTAACGCTCGTCGTTGATTGTTTTTCCTTTCTGAGAATAGTTAATAAAAATGATCCCAAGAACATCCCAAAAAACAAACGCCATAACATTGCCTGCAAATGAAACTGTTTTCGCTATCTTTGGACACGATTCTCCAATTTCAATCCACTGTTTTGTTTGCTCCTTTTCTCAGGTGTGCGGAAGTGGATCAATGTCTTACCCATGGGTACTAATGTAAAACTACTGCCGCCATCGGGTTGTTCTGGAACCGCCCTGTATTTATTCTAATAAATATCTAAAAAAAGCTTGAAACCCTCAATAACATATGAAAATTTCATCAAGATCTGATCATTCACTAACTACAATACATAAAAAATGCAGAAAGTAGTGCTAAAACTAGTTAGTACTCACAGATCCCAAATAGAGCCATAGTTAAGTTCCTTATATAAGGAGAAGTCGATATGGCGATGTCTGTCTGTCTGTCTGTTGAAAACAATCTCCTGGCTGAAACAGGTCGAGTGGGTGGCAATACTTAGACTCAAAATATTCATCATAATCTGCAGCAATTCGGTATTGACCAAAAATGTAAAGATACTCTGATAGAATTTCATATAAAAAAATAAAAATAGTGAAAAATGTTTTTATGTATCAGAACATGTGCATCTATCTATAATATTAATAGGTAAGACGATTTCTTCTGATCGATTAGCTTTCCACAGTTTTCTCCCGATTTTTCCAAACGTATCTTATTTGAAAGGTATTTCCTTTTAGTTGTCCACCAGACTTATAGATTCTTAAATTTTAAAATTTTTTTTTGAGTTATGCTCATTTAAAGTTGCTACTAACACATACATAAAATTATACAATGCTATGTGTGTGTTTATTAAATTTGTTAATGTGTTTGAAAAGAAATGAGTTTGTTTTCTTTATTAACAATAATAATTGTGTTGAATTGAAAAATTATTTTGGACATAAACCAAAAAAAGTGTTGAATTGTGAATTGTCTAAAATTGATTAGCATACCTTTAGGGTCAATAATTTATTAAATGAAAAATAAAAAATTTCCTAGAATTTGCATATGGATTTCGAGGGCTGGGATCTGTTAGTGTGCATAGATATGTATGTATGTGAACGCTCACATGCAAAAAAATCAACAACAAGCAAAAAATGTGTACGCATCGCGGATGAAACAATAGACAAAAATATAATTATGTATATGTGTTTACATTTATGCTCATTGCATTTAATAATTGCTATCAGTTAAAAAAGAACCAAAATACCAAAAATTTTTGTTAATTATCTATATTTATATATTTTAAACATCTTCCAGCATTTATAAATTGAACTCTAGCTTTTTTTGTCTCTTAGTATTGCCAACCTAGGTTAAAAGATTGTGGTTAGAATACGGGTGGGGCACAGCCGAATTTAACACTATTATTTATTTTCTATAAAATTCTTAAAGTTATGGAAATATATTTTTGGATATGGCATTTAAGAGCCGGGCTTTCATCGATCGCAAAATATTTTGCTAACGTCACTGTGAAATATATCATCGTCATTTAAATTTTGTTGTTGTTGTGGCAGTAACGATAAAATGTGGATGTGCATGGTGTTGGATATGTTTAAGAAATAAACGAAATACTTATACGAACGTACCAACAGAATTTTTCATATCCAAGGTATATTTGTTTACAATTTTACATTTGTATCGTATTTATCTATATGCAAATACCTTGAAGAGGTGTTCGGATATGTTTCTTTGGAAAGTTGTAAAGCATGAATTTAAAGAACTATTTAACACTAACACCAAAAACAACCAATTTGCATTAAACTCAAAAACATAATATACACGTAACCAGCAACAACATATCGCAAGAATATGACTCGATAACTATTATACATATTTATAAATTCATATTTACCAAGAATGCTTGACTCTAGACATTAAACCAGAGCTTCTCATATTTTAAATTGGAAAAAAGAATTAAAACTAATCATACTAGTTTTGAAATTAAAATCTTGTTTACGTAACTCGGACAATAGATAAGATGTCAAAAAAAAAATTATTGAAATAAATTTCAAAATAATTTTTTCGTTCTCAAAATAAATACAAATTAATTTTACAAAAAAAAAAAAAAAAAAAAAATTAAAATCTTGTTTACGTAACTCGGACAATAGATAAGATGTCAAAAAAAATTTATTGAAATAAATTTCAAAATAATTTTTTCGTTCTCAAAATAAATACAAATTAATTTTACAAAAAAAAATATTAAAAAAAAAATTTTAATTATTTTTTGGAGCTCTTTGAAATTTTGGAATGCTCAATTGAGAAAGGCTGCTTTAAAAACTTATATGTGTTTAAGTTATAGTTAAACATGAACTTTAGTTTTATTTCCGTTTTGTTGGGTTTTATGACAATTGTCACCATATTGCATGTATTTATTTAACTATCTAGCAGATAGATATTGATGCTTTGTCTGTGCAACTGTAACTGTAAGTAGCACAGTGTGAATGTATGTAACTCTTTAGTTGTTTGTGTCTTTTGTAGTTAGTGTTTGTTGCTGCTGTCGTTGTCAACGTCTCGTTAGGATCTTGCCATATTGAAGCTTGTAGTTTTATAAGAAAATTTGCATTTAATATCCTTGTGCGTATAATTTACACAAAATGCAATAAACGCAAATGCATTTAGTCCTTTATAGTTGTTTGTAAACATACTCACAGTGACAGTAATTTTGTCTGCGGCTGTATGCTTGTCTCCCATTTTGCTCTTGCCTGCTTGTGTTTTTCGTTCTTTTTTTTGTATATCCCATTACCTTTAGCTATTGACAATAGTTATTCACAATATCAAATTTATTGAAGTATAAGTTTCAAAACGTTATTATGGTATCATTTATAAATACTTCTTGTTTTTGTAGTTACTTCTTGGCTGGTTTCGAGTTTAGTTATATTGTTGTATTCAAGAATATTTATCTTTTATGTTTGACTTTTTCGTAAAGTAATTTAAAACAGAATTGTTTTAACTGCATCGTCGTTAGAAGAGATGTGAATGAATATTTTGTAAATGTTTTAAACGTTGTTTTCAAGTATTCTTTTGGTTCTATTAAATAAGTTTGTTAAGCAATTTTTCCAATTGATTTTGTTTGTAAGTGCACTTCACTCAATATGAGGGGGAGTAAATTAAATAAAACTTAGTTTTTGTTCAATATTATAAATAAATTCTCATTTGCTCGAAACTTATGATATTGAACTTGAAAGGTACTTTTTAGAGACCTTGGAAGAGAAAGAACACCTCATCCATATGCGAGTTAGAATCGCTTAAGTTAGATGCAGATCAAGGTGTAACTGAAAAGAAAAAAATCCTAAAAATATTTAAAAACTTTAAGGTCCCTCTTCGTCGGAAGTCATATTCAATTACTCTACGACATCTAAAATATTAATAGGTTAGGCGATTTTTTGTGACCAATGATTTGTGAAATAGTTTTCTCCCGAATTTGACCAAACGTATCTTATTGAAAAGGTATTTCTTTTTAGCTGTCTACCAAATTTACAGATTTGCACCGCCTGGAACTGGAACATTTTTTTTGGAGTAATGCTCATTTAAAGTTGCTACTAACACATACATAAAATTCTACATTGTGTGTGTTTATAAAATTTGTGTTTGCGAGTTTGTTTTCTTCGTTCACATAAACCAATAACGAAAATAATCGATATTTAAAGTGTTGAATTGTGAATTGACAATTCATTGTTATTCATTTTTCATTTTTATAAATTGGGGTCTTAGTTAAATGTTAAATTAAATTTCCTAGAATTTGAACTCTAATGTCAAGGGCTAGTATTTGCTAGTTTATATTAAACCATTAACGGCTAATCTTGTCAGATTTTGTCGAAGCTTTTAATATACCACTGTGTAGAGGGTATATATTAGTTTGTCATTCCGTTTGTAATTCATCGAACCCTGATCCTTATCACGTTTCGAGGTGATATAGCTACATCTGCCTGTCCGTCTATCTGTTTTTCGTCTGCTAATCCATCTGTCTGTCTTTTGAAATCAAGTCCATTTACAAAAAAAAAAAAAAAAAAAAATGGGGTGAATCGGGCATCATTGTGCCAAGATTTGTCATAACATATGGAGACACCTCTAAAAAAATTCCAAAAATGCAATATGTGTGTTGTAATAATTTAGTACTAGAGAGCCCACCACTCGAAATTCGTGTCCAAATTTTTGAAAATTTTATTTTTTCATTCAATTGCTTTCTTTCAATGATTTTTTTAATTTATATGCAATTTTTAAATATAACTCATTAAACTTAATTATAAATATTTGTTGAACACACAGAAGATACATATCTATAATATTAATAGGCTAGGCGATTTCTTGTGATTGATGTTTTGTTCTACCGTTTTATCCCGATTTTGACCAAAATTATATTATTTGAAAGGTATTTCTTTTTAGCTGTTTTGCAGACTTACAGATTTTTAAATATTTTCCTTTAGTTTGAGTAAAATGCATTTAAATTTGCTACTAGCACATACATAAAATTATACAATTCTATGTGTGTGTTTATTAAATTTGTTAATGTGTTTGTAAAAAAATTTGTTTTTATTGATTTGTGAGTTGGCTATAATTGATTAGCATACCTTTAGGGGGTTTATTTAATGAAAAAATAAAATTTCCCAGAATTTGCACTCGAATTTCGAGGTCTGGAATCTGCTAGTATTTATAAATGGGTTTGTTAATAAGAAATTTTATAACCTAATCAAATTAGCCAATTCATTAACACACACACACATGGTATAGTACAGTATAGTTTTTTATTTGAAGCTTAAATATGTGTTTTATGTACGTGTTAGTAGCAGCTCCAAAAAAATGTACCAGATGGTGCACATCTGTAAAGAAGTACCTTTCAAATGGTATATTTTTTTTCAAAATCGGTTGGTAACTGAAAGTTTGGCAGATGTCACAAAAATCGACTTGCCTTTCAATATTATGTGTTTCGGTTATCAAAGTGTTTACTTTTTCAAATATTTATGTTATCATATTAATATAAACATAAAATCAAAATGAAAGGTATCACAGCCGAGATAATCACACTTAGGCCCAGTTTTTGAGACGTCAGTTAAACCTAGTTTAGTTAAACCGAGAATTAATTTTGTCAGACATGTCCAAATTCATAAAGGAATTGATGAATAAATTCTGGGTTTAACAAAACTAGGTTTAACTGATATCTCAAAATCTGGGTCTTACTTGCATTTTTCTGATACCATAATATAAAAATGTAACGGTGTTGCTTCCTTTCGAGTCAAAAACTTTCTAAATAAAATCCATATTTTTCGTGCACTATGAGCCATCAAAGCCATGCCAATTTTATGATTTTACTCTAATCGAGCCATTTCTGTGAAATTTGAGCCACTAACTACCTTCCGAAGCATAGTACTTTACCGTTTTTCTGAGGAGTTCTCTCCTTCTTCCCTCTGACTATAAAGATCAATTTGCGATATTTTTCATCAGAATCTAGCCAAATTCCAGGATTCCTTTAACGTGATAAACAAGAAGACTTTTTTGTGCATGGGCTGTCTTATTTCAACATAAATAAATTTTCACTAATATTCTCTAAATTAGGTAATAACAAGTAAGAAAATTATAGTCGGTCTAGACCGACTATACGATACCCTATAACAAGAGTTTAGAGACCCTATCTCTCAGTCCCAACTAACTGGATATAAAAAAATAAGCATAAACCAAATTTGAGTGGGACTTTTATTATTTTTTTTGGCTGCAGATATGAAAAAGTTCATATCGGATGCTATATCTATATGGGAACTAGGCCGAAAAATGGACCGATCCTGACCATGTTTGATAAGGTCTCTTGTATTTTGCAAAAATATATACAAACAACATTTGAGAAGAATCAGTGCAATATTTTTGTTTTTTGATAGATTTAAGTGAAGATCGGGAAGCAGCTCTATATGGGGCCTATGACTAAGAGTTGTCCCATAGGGATCATTTTTGGACTACTGATTAAGGGATGTAATATATACATATAAACCCAATTTGACTAAGATTTGTATGATAATTTGGAGCTTATGGCAATATATGTTGATTTCATAGCGGTCATTTGTATGGGGGCTAGGTCTGAACATGGACCGATTCTCACCAATTTCAATAGCGTTCATCCCATGGCCGATAAAGGCTTATATACCAAATTTCATTAAAATATATTCATATTTGCGATCTGCAGTTTGATTACAAGCTTTACATGGACACACAGACGGACGGACAGACAGACGGACATCGTTAAATCGAATCAGATAGTGATTATGATTCGATCGGTATAATAAAAGATGGGTCTAGGTCAAATATTTTTGGTAGTTACAAACAGCAGCACAAAGTCATTAGACCTAAACCACATAGTGGTATAGGGTATAAAAAATGAAAATTGCATTAGAAACAACGTTTGATGTATTAGCGGATTAATGATTTCGAGGATTTATCAATGAATTAGTACGAAATCTTTCAGCATAATGTTCATAATTTAGAGGATTCAAATACAACAAAAATACAATTACTTTTGGGTGATGTTTTTGATTTTATAATTGATGTACTAAAAGATTTATTTGTCTAAGATCATTTACAATTATTCTGTAAACAAAAATACTTAATTTAAACAAAACATAAATATATATTTTTTCAATATGCAAGAAATAAATATCCATGCAATTTGTAAAATTTACAAATTGTGTTGTACAAATTTTACAACTCCAACTAAAAAGGCAAAAAAATTTCCAATAATCGACAAAATAAAACTACAACAACAGAAATGGAAACTAATCAAATACTGGACATAATACAATATTTGCCTCAATACCGAAACAAACACTTGGCATACACAGTAATAACAATACATAGTAAATAGTAAAACATGTAAAACCTATGGACACACACATACCTAAAAGATTACAAACAGTATGAGTATCTTTTCAAATAGTCATGTAGTTCATTGCATAATAAATATGTGTAATTAAATGTGTCTATAAATGCGTATGTGTTTAGAACACGTAAAATTAGAGTGCCCTACACAAAATAAAAATTTTCGTTCTTTTGGGTGTCAGCGGTGAATTAGGGTCCCTTTGATGCAATATACATTTTTTTCCTTGGCGAAATATAAAAATTTAAATATAATAATTGGTAAGATGCTTGGCATTATAGTCTATAAAATTATCTTCATTTTAACATTCTTAAAATGTTGAATAAACAATTTTAAAAATTTTTAATATCGATAAAAATAAATTTTGTTAAAAATATTTTAAAAAAATCCTGAAAATTATCAAGACAAAAAAGAAATCCAAGTTTTAAGACATTAGAAAAACAAGTAAGAAAATTATAGTCAGTCTAGACCGACTGTACGGTGCCCTATACCGCGTTTAGAGATCCCATCTCTTAGGTCCAAATAATTAGATATATATAATAAGTATAAACCAAATTTGAGCGATATTGTTTTAATTTTTTTGCGTTCGGATATAAAAAAAGTTCATACCGGATGCTCTATATATGGGGACTAGGTCGGAAAACGGACCGATCCTGACCATATTTGATAAGGTCACCTATTTTTTGGAAAAACCTGTGCAAACTTAATTTGAGAAAAATCTGTGCAATATTTTTGTTTTTTTTTTAATAGATTTAAGTGAAGATCGGGAATCAGCTTCATATGGAGGCTATGACTAAGAATTGTCATATAGGGTGTATTTTTGGACCTCTGATAAATGTATGTAATAAACAAACTCAATTTGACCGAGATATATTTGATAATTTAGATATTATGGCAATTTAAGTCGGTCTCATAGGGGTCACTTGTATGGGGACTAGATCTGAACAAGAGCCGATTTTCACAAATTTCAATAGCGTTCATCCTATGGCCGCTAGAAACTTATGGACTAAATTTCATCAAAATATATTCATATTTGCGACCATGGACACACAGAAAGACGAACGGACGGACAGACGGACATCGCTAAATCGACTCAGAAGGTGATTCTGAGTCGATCGGTATAATAAAAGATGGGTCTAGGTCAAATATTTTTGGTAATTTCAAACATCAGCACAAAGTCTTTATACCCTGACCACATAGTGGTATAGGGTATAAAAATTCGCATGTATGCGTATATTCGTTATAATCCGTTTTTTTTTGTTAAAAGGCGCGACCTCAAAATATTTGTTAAAAAAAACCTCAGAAAGTTGTCAAGGCAAAGATATTAAACCTAAGTTTTAAGACCTTAAAAAATCTGGGCAGTCTGAAATAGATACATACGTATATATGTGTAAGTTCGTTATAGTCTTTTTTTTTTAGTAAAATCAAATTCTATTTTCATTTTATCGATGTAGTTGTTAAGTAATTTTTGTTTGTTTTAGATGATTACTGCTTAAAACCATATGCTGGATACTTTTTGATTGTGATTTTTTTTGTTGCAATATGCAGTTATCATATTTTGTTCAAAAACACGTACACTCTTGGTACTTTCGGCTTACTTTCAATACAACATAAATACAATTGCAATATATACAATGTATATTATACATATATGACCCATTAGAATTTAACATTCTCTATATGTATACCCTATACCATTCTATGGTGAGGGTAGAATGAGTTTGTGCTGTTATTTGTAATTACCTAAAACATTTGACCTATGTAGGCCCATCGATCGACTCATAATCACTTTATGCTTCGATTTAGCCATGTCTGTCTGTCTGTCTGTCTGTCCATTTAAACATTGAAATCAAACTACAGGTAGTATATATAAACATATTTTGATGGAATTTCTATATAAGGTTTTGTCAGTCATAAGACTATTGCGTTTGAAATTGGAGACCGACTAAAATGGTAATGGTAAGATCCAGATTGTCATATATATAGCGATAAAAATTGGTGTATATGTGTCAATTATACCTTCCAATCAATAGTGCAAAAATAAATTCTGCAGAATGATTTTTGGTCATTGTTCCCATATAAGGCTGATTCCCGATCTTCACTTAAATCTAACAGTAATCAAAAATATTGCAGAGATTGTTTTCCAATTTGGTATATGTTTTTCTGAAAAGTGTATTTACTAACAAGTAAGAAAATTATAGTCGGTCTAGACCGACTATACGATACCCTATACCATGCGTTTATAAATCCTATCTCTTAGGCCCAACTAACTGGACATAGAAAATAAGCAAAAACCAACTTTGAGTGGGATTTTTATTAATTTTTTTGGCTGCAGATATGAAAAAGTTCATATCGGATACTATATCTATATAGGGACTAGGTCCAAAAATGGACCGATCCTGATCATGTTTGGTAAAGTCTCTTGTATTTTGCAAAAATATATACAAACAAAATTTGAGAAGAATCAGTGCAATATTTTTGTTTTTTAATAGATTTAAGTGAAGATCGGGAAGCAGCTCTATAGCACTAAATTTTGATATAGCACTAAAATTTGATATAAGGTTATTTTCTATAGAGTATTGTAGAGTAGTTCTAGAACGACTATAACTTTCTTACTTGGTTTCGAATAGAATATTTAAGGAATAAAAATTATTTTATATATTTTAATATTTACACACACACATGCAATTGGCATTTAGAAAGGATTTTGTTTTTATAAATGTTTGTATAGGAAAAACTAATTTACTTACAACAGCAAATAATGATTTCAAAGGATATTAATTGCGGAATGATAACAAGTACTTTATAACTTTATACCCTGCACTTGGTAATTATTTATGGGTCGAAATCGTTTCTCAGGGAAATATGATTTACGTATTGAAAGACTTCAAAACTTTGAACTTATAACATACAATGGTGGATGTTGTAAGCTAAACCAAATCAGATTAGATAAGCTTACACCTATCCCTAACAAGAAACAGATGTGTAAGGCAGACCCTTTCAAATCGAAAAATTAGCTGGGAATTCGTCATTAAAAATTTTGAACCATTTTGGGAGCAAGCAGAGACTAGGTAACTACATTTAAAATATTAATAGGTAAAGAGATTTCTTGTGACCGATGTAACTTTCTCATTTTTAATCATATTTTGACCAAATATCCCTCATTTGAAAGGTATTTATTTTTAGCGGTTCACCAAATTTACAGATATGCACCGTCTGGAACATTTTTTTTGAATAATGCTCATTTAAAGTTGCTACTAACACATACATAAAATTATACAATGCTGCGTGTGAGTTTATTAAATTTGTTATTGTGTTTGCAAAAATTGTATATGAAATGCCCTGTATTGCATTGAAAACTAATTTTGGACATGAGTCACTAACAACAATAACACAATCGAATGTAATTATAATAATTGCATATCACACGCCCTGTGTTGACTTGTGAATTGCTAAATTAGCATAACTTTAGGTGTCATACAAGGAGGTTCAAATATCTTTATGCTCTTATTTATGTGTGTTCAACAAATCTTTATAATAAAATAAATTAATGAATTAAATAGATTAAAAAAACATTAGAAGAAATAAATTTAATGAAAAAATAAAATTTCCTAGAATTTGCACTCAAATTTTGTGGGCTTGACTCTGCTAGTTTAGGTTAATAGGCAGTCGCTGAATCCGTGGTCTGGTTTGCTCTATTACATCTATTGAAATAAAATTAAAAAAATCAAGTTCCATTTTTTTTAGCATAACTTTAAACTTTTTGTATTTTGTATTTTAAAGCTTTTTTAAATAATATTTTTTTTTACAATATTACTTTATTTAATTAATTTATTTAGTAACTTTTTGAGGCATTTTTTGTGTTTTGGGATGTTTTCTGCTAAAATATATAATAATAAAAAAAAAATACCGAAATATAAATATTTTTAGAAAAATGTATTAACATAATAAAAAAATTTGAAAAAAATTTTGGAAATAAATATGAACTGAATTTTATATTTTTAAAATTTGTATGTCAATAAAAGAAGTTACAGAATTACAGAGCAAAATGGAATATGGATTCACACTCAGCAAGCCCCCATTACATTTGTTTCAACTTTGCTCATTTTTGGTTGTTGAATAGTATTTTATTTATAAATCTGTGGACATATAATGATGTGGCACATAACATCATATGGCTGGAAAACATCTTAGAGGTAAGAAATGTATTACTATGCCCTTTGTAATGTAGTGTCAGCCAGAGATGATTTTATTAGTCGTGTCTAATATCTTATTACCTACAGAAAAACATTATCGCCAGATGAAATACTAGATGAAATATGTAACTGGATATGGAATATCATATGTTGAGTTATATTCTTATGCCTTGAGACTACAGAAATATAGCAAAATATGAATGGGGACAACATTTTGTTTTAAATAATGTCCGTGCCAGCAATAGATCCCTATAATAGAGTACATTGAATCCATAATGTAGTGCCTTATAATGTCGCCTTGGTTCGTGAGTTCTTTGTTTGGTCTCTTTGTTCTCAGCTCATTTAATTTATACACATATACATTCTTTTCACATTTATTTCAATATTTTATTTATGACGTTTATAGTTTTATTGTAAAATGTAATTAAAAAGATAATTTTAAATGTTGGTTGAATAAAGATCCTAGTCAATAAACAAATTTTTTTTTTGGTATTGTTGTTCTCAATATTGGTTTTGCAAAATTTATTTATAATAAATTTTAAATTTAATCTTTTTATTAGTACTAGTATTTGTTGTTCTAACTAATAATTGGTTGCTGGCGATAAAATATATTTACAAATTTATAAATTGTGTAGAGGGCTTAAAATTTTAATGGGGTTTTATAAATTTAAATAGGATTATAAAAAAAAATATGTCTATTTGGAAAAGTAATGGTTTAACAAATTATTTAAATAATAAAATAATAAATTTAAAAATTTTCTTTTTGATGAAAAAATTTTCAATATGAATATCAACAGCTCTATGTTCCTTTATTATCTATACCAATTTTTATTGTTTAAATTTTGCATAGTCAGTTTAATTTTAACTGAAATATTTGTTAGACACTTTTAAATTACCTAGAAAAAAATTCACAACACACTGGCTTCATAATTATTCTTTTAAACTACAATATTTGCCATATTTACTATAAATGATTGAATTAAATTAATCACTTCAATAGAAATAATGATAAAATCAATATAAAGAAATTTACATTTTTCCTCTGAAATATTTACTGGTAATGATGGTATTATATACGGATAAATCGGTTACAATCAAACAGCTGTTAATATTCGCAACGACCTTTTCCATATAATTTGTAATAAAAGTCGTTAAGAAAGGAAAAGTTAAATCTATTGAATACAGCTACAAAAATGTGGGAAAAAATGATTTTATATAATGTAAAAGAAAAAAAAAACGACAATAACACAACTATAAACTTAATTTAAGGTTATTTTGGAATAAGAAATGTAAATTTAATTCAAATTGTATAAAATAACATTGCAATGTAATGCGAACCAGTAATTAGAGAATTTTCCAACTTTCCATTAGTGGGGTGGATGAATTTAATTATACGACCCCTGTTATTATTATCAATCAATTATCAATTTATTTAAACAAAAGCAAAATAACTTATTTTTCATTTAAACACTCCTAAAAATCAAGTTGTTATTATTTTGTTATAAAATTTATTTTCGCGGAGGCTTTTAATAATTTAGAAATGATGGCGCAAAAATTATCAAAAAAAACTCACATTTTGCGAATATGTTTCTTAACATTTTGATGGACATTCCACTTTATAGGAGACCAGCATTTAAAGCAGCCATGGCCAAACTACGGCCCGCGGGCCACATAAAGCCCGCTAACATAATTTGTGTGGCCCGCTGTGTATAATAAAAAAACAGTTTATATGCGCCGCTTAGTTAATAAAAATTCAATATACGATGTTCGTTTTTTTTCCAAAACTTCTAGTACAATTTATAGAAAAAATTTTAAAACTCCCTAAAATTAGCAATAGTATCACTGAGACGTGTTTTATGAATTGCATCAATATTGAAGTTGAAACTGAAACTTGGGGAACAAAAAGAAAAGTCGACAGTGACTGTCGTGTATTCAATGAATATCGGAAATAAAAATATTTTTTCACGGTGTTTAGGAATTAACCATTATGCCTAGTTTATCGAGCAACGGTTGCAGTTATACAAAAGTACAAATAAAAGAGACATTTCTCTAAATCCAAGAATCTCGGAAATGTATTGACAAGCTAGCAAAATATTTTCACACGGCAAGATAAACTGCAAGAAGCAGCTACAAAAGCTAGCCTTTTTGTTTTTACAATATTACGAAACACGGTATACCTTTTCAGATGGTGATTTTATAAAAAATTTTATGGTAGGTGTTTCGAAGAATAGATCAAATCAGTGATAATTTAATGAGCAGCTGCCAGAAAAATTATAAAATACAAATAGATCATACCGTGCTATAGCTTTAGACTAGAGCTGCGATATTAAAGATATTGCACAACTACTGATTTTTGTTCGGTCAATTAACGAGGAACTTGAAATTACGCAGGAGCTGTGAAAAATAGAACTACCGGTGCAGAACGAAGGTGAAAAATGTCTTTTGAAATGTAATATTACATGGGAAAATCTTGTTAATGTGACTACCAATGGATTCCCAAACTTAACGGGTTCAAATATAGGCCTGCTAAAAAGAATTCAAGACAAAGTTCACACGATTGATCCAAATAAACAGCTTATTATGTATTATATATCAACACGCATTGTGTAAAAATGTATTAAAAATAGAACATGTAACTGGTAAATTTTCTTCGATCAAAAGTTATAAGAAACAGACAATTTATATCTTCGCTGGAAGAGCTCGACGCTGACTACTCAGCCATGTTTGATTTTTAGGCTTTAGTAAATTTCTGCGACGGGTATGGGATCTTAAAGAAGAAATAATAACCATTTTATATTACCCGAAAAGGAAGACTTACCTGAGTTTAGCCTTTTCAGTCGATCATACATTTTTTACGTCCTTTAACAAATGAAATTAATTGTTTTCGTATAATTGAAAATGATTTGTCAATTATTCGTATACCAATTGCTACTAATGTCTAGTGATTCAAGTGATATTCACCTGAAATTATTTGATTCACAATGTATTACGGCTATGCAAGATTTATTTAATCATCAAACGGACAACTTACCAAATTTTTATCGTCTTCTATCTAAATGAAGAAAAATACTAAAATATTCGAAATTTGGCAAAAAAAAAACAAGTAAGAAAATTATAGTCGGTCTAGACCGACTATACGATACCCTATACCATGCGTTTAGAAACTCTATCTCTTAGGCCCAACTAACTGGACATAGAAAATAAGCAAAAACCAAATTTGAGTGGGATTTTTATTAATTTTTTTTTGGCTGCAGATATGAAAAAGTTCATATCGGATGATATATCTATATGGGGACTAGGTCCAAAAATGGACCGATCCTGATCATGTTTGGTAAAGTCTCTTTTATTTTGCAAAAATATATACAAACAAAATTTGAGAAGAATCAGTGCAATATTTTTGTTTTTAATATATTTAAGTGAAGATCGGGAAGCAGCTCTATATGGGGCCAAAGGGATCATTTTTGGACTACTCATTAATGGATATAATGAACGCATACAAACCCAATTTGAGTAAGATCTATATGACAATTTGGATCTTATGGCAATTTATGTCGATTTCATAGGGGTAATTTGTATGGGGGCTAGGTCTGAACATGGACCGATTCTCACCAATTTCAATAGCGTTCATCCCATGGCCGATAGAAGCTTACATACCAAATTTCATCAAAATGTATTCATATTTGCGACCTGCAGTTTGATTACAAGGTTTACATGGACACACAGACGGACGGACGGACGGACGGACGGACGGACATTGTTAAATCAACTCAGAAAGTGATTCTGATTCGATCGGTATAATTAAAGATGGGTGTAGGTCAAATATTTTTGGTTGTTACAAACAGCAGCACAAAGTCATTATACCCAAACCACATAGTGGTATAGGGTATAAAAAATGTTGGTTATAATGAACCAAAATATAAGTCAATCGCGATCTAGGACAAGTGATGAACATTTGTATGCAATGCTAAGAATTTTGAACAAGTAATTTTGATTCAGATATTGAAAAATTAAGCACTAATTGTAAACGACTACATTTATCGCATTAAATAGACTTTCTAATTAAATTTTTTTTTGGTCCCCGAGTAATTTTCTAATTAGATAATGGCCTGTCAGTCGAAAACTTTGGCCATGGCTGATTTAAAGGTTCGATATTTCCAGAACAAATACTTTTTTTAAATAATCTTTTTTCTTTCTCAGTCAAGCTTTCTAAATCTATACTAATACATATAACAAATAGGTAATGTTTGTTTGTTTGTTGGTTGAGCTGGTTTGGCATAATGGCCCCTTAATTAAACTTCTTGATGCAAATATACCAAAATATCTATGTAAACTTATTTCAGATTTCATTCACGACAGAAGCTTTAAAGTTGCCATTAATAATGAAACATCAACTCCAAAAACCATTACCTCAGGGTTACCTCAAGGATCAGTCTTGTCGCCATTGCTTTACTCGATATATATGTACATCCGATTTTAAAGCCCCAAAATATATGAAAATTGCTTATTACGCAGATGATACTGCGTTAATTTCTTCAAGCAAGCTTACAAGTGCACTCCTGACGAAAATGAAGAAGGTTCTTGTAAATTGCAGTAAATATTTCCACAAATGGAAAATCAAAATTAATCCAAACAAGACCCAAGCTATAATTTTTCCATTCAACAAATCTCCCAAAAGACTGGCAAGACGTCGTCTTCTTATCGGAAATAATACCATAAATGTACTTAACAATGTCAAATACCTCGGAGTTGTCTTGGGCAAAAAGCTTACATTTAAACAACATATTATGGCTACGTGCTAAAAAGCTATAAAATCATTTAAAGCATTATGGCCACTACTAAATAGGAGGCCATTTCTAAACCACCAAAACAAAAATCTACTCTTCAAAAGTGTTATAAGGCAAATATTAATATACGCGTGTCCTATTTTGAGTGACGCTGCCAACTGTCACCTAAAACGCTTTCAAATTATACAAAACAAATGTCTTAAAATGATATATAAAAAGCCCTGGAGGTATCCTACAAATCTTCTTCACGAAGAAACCGGTTGTGAAAAAATTAACTATTTCATATCAAGGATTAATAACAATTACTTTGCCAAAATGGAAAATTCCTCTTACCCACTGATAAGAGAATGTAGAGAAATAACGTAAAATTAAAAAGAAATCACCAAATTGAAAATTATATGTATGCTTATAGAGGTCCACTATTTCTAATAAACTTCCTCTAAGCATATAAATATTTTCAGATAGTATTTGAATATGTTAAATCAAATGAAGGTTTTTCCTCCCATTTTCCTTTAAAAATCATTAAAAATAAAATAAAAACTATTTAATATCTTCAGATTCTATATATTATTTGTTGCAATATCTGTATGTAAAGATAAGATCTCATATGTAAATCTCAAATTTGTTAAAATATGTAAATAAAGGAAGAATATATAATTGAATTGAAAAAAATTGGTTGGAGGTAATTTCCGTAAGTGCTCATCTGATCTTCCTGAAATTTTCACAGAGTCTTACTGCGGATATGGGAAGTGCTGTAGGCTGTATTTTTTTTATTATTTTTAGTGGGCGTGGCACCTCCCATACAAAGTAAATTTTTTATCATCTATATATTGTATACTATGACAGGGACAGCTTCGCAAATTTGTTTTAGGTTATGTATTATTAACGTGAATAGTCAGACAAAAAATGGGCGGGATCGGACAAAGAATCGTTTCACAACCCATACAAAGTAAATAAAAAATGTCATATATCTGGTGTACTGTAATAGTGAGAGCCTTGGGACTATGCGTGATCCCATAATTTATTCATGTGCATAGTCGATCAAAAATGGACATGATCGGAGTAGTGGGCGTGGCACCGCCCATACAAAGTAAATATATAATATCATATAATTGGTATACTTTGCACGAGCTTATCAGATATCAATGTGAGTAGTCCGATAAAAATTGGTCAGGATTGGATTAGTGAGCGTGGCACCTCCCCTCCTATACAAAAAAATCTGAAGTACTACGAAAGCGGCAGTCTATAAACTTTTACAAGTACATTACCAATGAGAGTAGTCGGGGCAAATAATAGCAGAATCGACAAATTCAAAAATATAAATCGCCTAAATCGAAAAATGCCAAAATCAAAAATCGCTAATATGAAAAAAATTCCAAATGATATTCTAAATTCAAGGCCAATAGTTAAGTGTTTCCAGATTTATGTAGGGCAATCCATGTTCTTCTCAAAGGCAGGAACGCCGCACAGTGGCACCCGTAGAACAAACGAGGTTGCAAAATCAAAATTTTCGTGTGCGCCGACGAAGTTTTGAATAAACCCATGTTATAGGAAACTTTTCAACGATTTCAAATATACTACTCTTAATAATATCACATTTTTAGTTTAGAAAATATAACCGATCAAAGTTGACCGACTTTCGGTTTTCAAAAAAACACACAATTTTTAGTCAATTTGTTGCAATTTCAGGTGTAATATCACGAAAAATAGATAACGAGTCGCCTTATTTTTTGTTTGTATTGATTGATGTATTTATTAGATGTATAATGATAAAAAAAAAAATTAACTGTTTGCTTTGTGTTTCTCCTGGTAAATCACTATTTAAAAACTATCCGTTTTTTTGACTATTTTTCAACTTTGACGGAAAATAAAAAAATCCATATTTTTCTATATTTGCCATATTGGCAAAACATGTTCTTTGATTATTTCTTTACATAATTCAAAAGGTTTTATCTGCCCGTACGTGCCGGTTTGGCTTCTAGAGGTAAAAAAGGTTAAAAAGACATGGTTGCAGAAATTGTATGGCGTGCATCCCTTACATGTTTTGACTGACAGTAGTTCGATCTAATAGTTTGAAAATTGCATTTTAAGTCGGTTGTCTACCTGTGAGCCTCTGCCAAAGTCTACTCCCAATATTCTGTTACAGACACAGGATGCACAAAAAACTACTCATTGAAATTCGCAGGTACGCACCTCACTTAAAAATTACTTTAGAGTACAAATGGTCAAGAACAATATTGACTAATGGTCCCTCCAGGTAGGCACAAATCTTATTTAGCCACGAGCATAATATCAAAATTGCATAATTCAGCCTAAATTCATATGTATGCAGGGAACAGGTAAATTTTTAGGCATGGTAGCATAAGCCTATATATTGCAAAATAAGCATAATGCCTGGATTAGTCTACGACTGAAAGTTGGCGCAACAAGTACTGTAATCATGGCGTTAAACAATTTAAAATTATTTGAACTGTTTAGAAGGTCAACCACACCAAAGTTTTTCAATGAAGCTGCTTTAGAAGAACTTGATAGCTTATACGGAAATATTGAGAGAAGCGAAATTATAAAAAATAATTTTTACCTGATATATGCAAATATTAAGACAAAATGGGTGAAATCCAATCGAACCATTCAGAACTTCAACTCCAAATAAGAGGAATGGCTTAGTGAAGACACCATCATGGATATATTGGCAGTAGATAAACCCACCACATCAACCAGAGGAGCAAAAGGAAGGCCAAAAAAAGTACTGAGGAGTGTTCAATTTTCACAAGAAAGAGGAAACTTGCCGATGCCACCAATGACTTGACCACGAAGCATTTATCATACGCGCTGTCTATTAAATATACAAAGGATAGTGAAAGAGTTAAAAAGGATTAAGGAAAGCATTCCCACGCCCACAAACGCACACATTAAAAAGTATGGTTCCGAAGAAGCCTTAGTTGTATGGACTTACAACTATCCAAAGAAAAATATGAGATATGGGCATCCTTGATGCGACACGTTTTACCAGGATACAAGCATATTACGCAAGCCAAAATAAATTCGCGACCACTGCATACGGAGTTTACGGAAGTCTCTGTGAAAGCCAATCTGCACGATCTCATGGGCCATACAGCAAAACGGTTATTGGAGAGTCTTCCTGAAAATAAGGTGAAAATTCATCCTGAGAAACTGACATTGATCAGCAAATGGGGCTGCGATGGATCATCCGGACAAAGCGTTTATAAGCAAAGGATATCTTCCGATGACGCTACAATATCGGATGGAAATATGTTTATGGCATCTGTTGTTCCTTTGCGGCTAAAATCTGATGTTTCCCTACACTGGAAAAATCCACGTCCGTCATCAGTGCATTATTGCCGACCAATAATGTTTCAGTTTGCAAGGGAATCGGCAGAACTCATAAGGACCACGGTGAAGGACATTGAAGAACAAATAAGCAAGATTAAGCCTACAAAGCTGCAAATTGGAGAAGGAAAATATATTGAATGCAATTACGAGTTCCACCTGACCATGGTTGACGGAAAAGTCGTAAACGAACTGACAGGAACAACCTCAACATTGTCATGCCCGATTTGCAAAAAGAGTCAGAAGAACTTTGGTAATTTAAACGATTCTACAAACGAGGAGAATTACGAATATGGAATGTTACTTTTGCACGCAAGGATAAGGTGTATGGAGTTCTTGCTAAAACTGGCGTATTCCCTACCACAAGAGGAGGAAAACTTCGATGAAAATGCATCAATAAAGGATAAGGAAAAGATCAGAAAGAAGCAAATACAGGATGCTTTTTTTAAACAAGTTGGACTAAAAGTACACTGTCCCAAGCACGGATACGATAACTCAAACGATGGAAACACTTCTAGGAGATTTTTTGAAAATGATGAGGCAGTAACTAGAATCACTGGAATTGACAATCAAATCGTGAAAAGATTGGGAACGATCTTGAATGTTTTAAACTGCAAAGAAAATGTCAATTCTACAAAATATGGAGAATATGAATCGAAAACTGCATCTCTTTTAGCAGAAATGTATCCACAGAAGAAGTTGACCCCGACCGTCCATAAAATATTGGCGCATGGCAAAGATATAATTGAGTACCAGTCTTTGCCAATTGGAGAGCTTTCTGAAGAAGCACAAGAGTCTCTTAACAAATTTTATAAAAAATATGGATTGCAGAACACATTCAAAGCATCAAGGGTAAGGCAAAATGAGGACCTCTTCAACATGTTGGCAGCATCTTCCGATCCACTTATTTCTTCCCTGCGGCATGTGAAGTCACGAATAGAGTTAGAAAATAATTATAGTTTAGAAATGATTAGTCTTTTAGATATACCTTCTCTTAAGAATTGTGATGAATATTTTACAGAAAATTGAAAAAATAAATTTAAAAAAGGAGTAATTTTTTTTTAATTTGTTGGGTAATAATTTAAAACACAAAACCGTAAAGAAAAAAAATAAAAACAATCTAAAAATGTAAAAATAATTTTTTTTAGTTACCATAAAATTGATTTTTCTACAAATTTTAACTTTGATAACCCATAAGTAGGCCCCTACAAAGCGTAGCACCCTTTCCAAACGCTCATTTCATAGGCTGAACAGATATCTATCATATGCTGTTTAAACTGTTCAATTATGTTATTCGGTTCAAAAGATATGATTTTTGCAACGAAAAAACTCAAATGGCGCCACTATGCGCCGGTGGAACAGAACGAAGAAACAAAAAATATTGTATATCAGCAAGCATTGACATATAAAAAATATAAAACAGATGAAAAAAATATTTTAATTGCACAAAAATTGATAATGAAATAAAACATGACGATAAGTCTCTTGGTAGGCCGTAATATATAAGTAGTCCAAAGTTACAGCAATGAATTCTTTAAATAGGAAGATACAATTTTTTCTATAGAAACTAAATTTATTTAGCCACCTTTCCTGGTCATTTTTGATCAATTGTTATGAGTAGTTTTTTTTTACAATGAGCTATTTTGAATTGCATTTTTTGTGCACATGAACCGGTAAATTTTCTATAAAATAGCTAAGTAAAAAAAAAAATAACAAAAATAATAACAAAACCGTTACTATCTTCTTGCCAAGATAAGTGTGAATATAAGATATTTGACCTGCAGAAATTAGGCGATAAAAATCACTTTAAGATGCCTCTGTTAACTTCACGGTTAACATGCATACGTCTACTTCCACCTCTGCTTCTTCTTCTTCTTCTTCTTATTCATTTTTGATTTGATTTTAAAACAGTGAATTTGTCTTACCATGTTTAAGGAAATCCTCTTGTTTTGCTTTTGTTCAGTAATATTTTTTTTCTCTAGAATGAGCAGTAGTGTTTTTTTCGGACTTAATCATACTTTTCATTGCAATCTTTATGTAAAGTTATCCATCACCATCACCAGTTTAGGTAAGTTGGAAGTAAGTTGCAAGATGTTGTAGATGAAGCACACACAAATATTAAGATGAAAAAAAGAAAGAAAATGTTAGAAAATCAGCGTATGATTTGTGAATTTACCTTCAGGGGGTCAACTGTTTGCTGCTGATGCTGATGTTGCTGATGCTAATGCTTATGCAGTTATTGCCGTTGCATTTAAAGCTAAGTGTGCAATCATCTTGTTAGATAAGGAGAAAATTGGCAAAAAAAAAAAAATTCCCATGTTGCAAAAAAAAAAAATCAACCGAGTAAATCAATTTTTTATAGATAATTTTTGTGTTTTCAAGAGAAATCAAACATATGAAATTAATGAAAAAGTAATCAAGTAACTACAACAGGGATTTAGTTCGTTCAAAACTTATGCTACTTAGACATTCAGTTTGTTCTAAGGAAAACATATTCTGAATTTAAATAAGAATTGGGAATACTTCAATTTTGTTTAGAATATGGTAATAGTACACTTATAAAAAAAGGAATTAACTGTTGAATGTCTATAGAAGGAATGCTATAATACAACATTTGTCAAATTTAGGAGCTAAACCCCAATAAATCAAAAACTGCTCTGCTCTACTACTCATAAAAGTTTAATTGATTACATTATCAATTTCTGGTCTTTTTTCGTGATTCATATAAAGAAATGTATGTGAAAATTTTTATATTTTTTACTAAGTACATTGAAAATTTAGTTATGTTCAACAGTTATGAAACAAATAAGAAAGAAGGAAATAAAAAGGCAAACAGGGGCCTCACGGTTAATGCAACTCATTATCTAAACATTTTTATAAAAAAAAAAAACAATACTTAGCACAAAATTATTTGTGTTTTTAAAATCATAATCATTTCGAACATAATTATTTAATGCCAAAATACAATAAGTACGAAATTTAGCTATTTTATATACAAAAATTAACATTTATATTTAAACTCAATAACCGTAAACTGCCGTAACCGAGGAGGTCACACGGTATATGTGTGTGAATGTTCTGCATTTACCACTAAAAATAACAACAGTATTTATATTCCCCAGATGAAATACTCTGTTAAAGGAAATGTAGTGAGAGTGACAGTGTAACAACTCCCAACAAAATTTTGTTCTAAGAGACACGGCTGCTGTAATGATATTTTGACGTTAGCAATCTTATTTGCTCAAATTAGATATACTGTCGCCAATTTTTTTAATATGATTTTAAAATTATGAAAATTATTTGTTTTTTTTTTGCTAATCATTTTAAGTGCCACTAAAAAAAAAAATCGTCTTAATATTTCTGAAAGTTTTTTTAAAATTCAAAAAGGAGGAGCAGTTTAAAAATTTGCTGGGAGAATTATATGTGTGTTAAAAAAATTATTTAGCTTGAACATTTCATATAAATAAAAAAAGGAATATTCAACGTAATAAGTGGAAAAATAGCAGACAAACACACGATTTTTTTTCGTACCTAAACCTAATCTAGCGTATATGAAGAGGGAAATAATGTGGTTAGGAGTAGAAAAAGTGAAGCAAATAAAAAATTAAAATAAAAAATAGATAAATTATACTCGTATATAAGGTAAACAAAAGTCAAGGTTATCTGGAATAGACTGTGTTTATTGAAGGATTTTGTTTTGTCAGAATACATAAAGACTTTAAGGAGCTTGCTGCCCTATGCTCCTATGGAACCATTATAGCTGTGGCTCTAAGTGGGAATTGTGCCAATAATATATTTAAATTGTATATGTGAAACGTTCGAAGTTTGCATTTAGGGTCCCCGTATTTAGGATTTGTCGCAAAAAACCGGCAATTTTAAATTTTTGGTAGATCGTATTCTACTTTTTCATAGCTATAAATATATGAAATATGAGAAAGAAAAGGACCGACCATCGACTACAGATAACGCTGCGGGACATTTTCGAGGTCATTGCCTGGTCATTGTCTATTTTTTCAGCTATAAGTCAAGAACAGTTGATGATTTCTCGCTTCATTCTTCAACAAATGTTTAGCTACGGCTTAAATAAATAATTTTTAATAATATATCCAGGTAAAAATAGAATAAATAATCTAACCCATAAAAACAAAGTTTTTATTAAAACTCTTTCTTTTCTTATGTATATGAGTTTTGCATCTCTCCGTGACTGTGCGTGACTATGCGTAACTATCTTAAGGTTAATATTTGGTGACAACAAGTCTGTGGACCAAGTTTCAGATTAATTGGATGAGGGGAGATCCATTTTAAATCTCTCCGTGACTGTGCGTGCCCATGCGCGACTGTGCGTGGCTAAGTCAAAGTTAATCTTTTTTTCACAGCAAGTATATGGACCAAGTTTCAGAGCAATTGGGTGAGGGGAAATGATATTCAGATCACTCCGTGACTACGCGTGACTGTGCGTGACTATCCCAAAATGAATCTGTAGCCACAACAAGACTATGGGCCAAGTTTCTGATCAAATGAATAAAGGGGAATGGGGTTGCCCCACGACAGACAGACAGAGAGTATGAGTTAAAAGAAAGAGTTTAAAAATACTGATGTACTACAAGGAGTGAAAACTCTGTGGCCTGACAATGAAAAACCGGTTTTTTGAATTTGGAATCAATTTCATTCTTCAACGTAAGTAAAATGCACTTCTTCCAGTGATCCTCTAACATCTGGATACCATTGAAAAAATACGATGTGTCAAACTCTTCAAAATAGGCATCCGCCTCTGATACGACTTCTTCATTTGTGGAAAATCTCTTTCCCTGGAGCCACCTTTTAAAGTTTGGGAACAAATAATAATCGCTGAGGGCCAGATCTGGAGAATACGGTGGATGGAAAAGCAATTCGTGATGTAAAAACTTCAGTTTTTCCGAAGCAAAAGCAGATGAATGCATTATCATGTCTTATTTAAGTGCAGTCGTTTTTTTCTTCTTAATTTCTTCATCTAATCTCTCCAAAAACTCAGTATGTTACTTGACAGTTATTGGCTTTACTTCCTCCAAGTAATCAATAAATATTATACCATGTACATCCCAAAAACACTGGTCACTAACTTTATAGGCGATTGTTGAGTCTTTCGCTGCTTTGGTCGGACTTCGCAGGCTTGTAAGCATTCCCCTGTATAATAATAAATCCATGTCTCATACATTGTTAAAATCGACGTAAAAATTCAGTTGAATTTACTCCAAACATTATGAATCATGAACACGTTGCGGCACCCATCGAGTAGAAAGCTTTTTCATATTTAAATGATCATGTAATATATGCCGAACTCACTCTGTTGATATCGTTATGATGTCAGCAATCTCACTCACTTTAATCTTTCGATCATCCGATATAATCTGATGCTCTTTTCTTACGTTTTCTTCGGTAAGTGCCTCATTTGGACGACCAGGATGATCCACATCAATTGTGCTCGTACGACCATGTTTAAATTCGGAATACCATCATTTGACTATTGGATATGATGGTGTAGATTCACCATAATATTTATCGATCCATTCTTTGGCTGGGATGGTATTTTTTCCCACAAAAAAACAATCAGGCATGTCACAGAAACAAATTCCGATCGAAAGTGGAATTGAAACCGTATTTGGCTTCTTCAGAAAACGTAAACCGACAAATGTTATCGATATGAAACCACTTTTAATTTCTTAAGTGGAATTGATATTTTAAGTAGCATAGATACCAAAAAACTATCCAGAACAACTTAAAATTAATAAAAAAAAAACTATTGGTTTATTTATTTTAGCAAAATATAGGCATTTCAATATTTAAAATGAATTTTATTACCAATTTAAAAGAAAATGATTTTTAGATGACGAAAAATACAAAACGTCGTAAACTAATTATTGCCACCTTTTTATTTCATACAAACCACTTTTTGTTTAGTGCAAAATATTTGTTTTTTCTAACAAAATACAACGCTGACAGCAAAATGGCGAAGCAAAACAAACGAAAAAGAAAAACTACTGAGTAAACAAGTATTCGAAAATTTATTTTTAAAATTTTTTAATTTTTTTTATTATTAAAGGGGAAAACATCGCAGTTCGGCACAAGAGAAAATTTTCCTTGAATATATAGAGTGCCATCAGGATATAGCTAGGGGGTTTGTGAAGGGATATCAGGCTGTTGTGGAGAGTCATTGGGAAGACCTGACAGGAAAATTAATTCTTTTGGCCCACCATCTAAAGATTTTTCAACGGAATGTTGGTTTCGTTCCTCTATTACTGCAACAATGGATATGCCGGGCATTTTTATGTTTTTATTTATTTAACACAACACAATCTTAAAATTTCGCTTTATATTCTTTTTCTTTCCAACAATCAGCTGTGTATTTTTCGTTACGTTGCCATATTTAATACACAAAAATATCTTTTTCATTTTTTTTTTGATTTAATGAAAGCGACAAATTTCTGAAGAAGCTAAAACGAAACCGATCGATTTGGCAATACGGAATCAAATCGATTTCGATTTTGTTCTGTGACATGCCTGAATGTTTAATAAAAACACGGAACTCTTTGCAATCCATTTTTCCTCAAACTTTAAAAAGCAGCATAATTTTTATAACGGTAACTTTTTTCTAATTAATGAAATGTCATGAAATTTTGACACAATTTGTTTTGGCCCTACTGAATAAAGAGAAAAAATTGGCACTTGTCACGCCATCTCTATGTGAGGCCACGTACTTTTCACTCCATGTAGTACATGTGTTTGTTTTAATATTTAAAATATCACTAATACGTGTACGTCTCTTCTACTCCACTAATAATGAGAAATTTTCAATGGTTATTGAGTTATAGCTGAAAAACTAAGCAAACAAACATCAAGATAAGAAAAAAAAAAGACCTGAAAATACTGAACCCGAACCACACCCCAAAATAGCTGATATACTGTGTAATAAAGTAATAAAAAATTTGCATTAATTCAAAGTTTTTCTTTTTTTAATTACAAAAATGTTTCAAATGAAATTTCTTTTAGGTATGTGGAGTTATTTCTTTCCTATAAATTTTTAGATAATACACTTTAATTTATATTTATATTTTTCTTTTATCTTCTATTTAGATCCATGAACATTATTATATAAAAAAAAATGTAAAAAACAATATTTTGATAATTTTCTTGATTTAAATGTTTAGTAAATTCAAATGCGATATAACATAAAGTATGCTGGTCTTTTTCTTATGCATATTAAATAGGGTTACTATTATTCTAACAAAAAGATACTTCAAAGCTATATAGTTGTGATCAAAGAGATTGATATAAATTTGAAAAGAATTCAGTTTTAATATTTTTTTATATTTTTAAAATTTCTCTCATTTATGCCTTTATTGGAAATAATCAGTGGCAGCGGCGGCCCTGAGATAAGCCCTGATCGGCCTAACAATTTGATTTCACAGATCTCATAAAGAGCTGGGGTTAAATTTGAAAGAATAAAATTCCTAGACGACGCACAGTGGACCATATTTTGAGAAGGCGGCCAAAAATAATTTTTTTTTTTGTTACCGATTTTAAAGTTGTGTTATTCATTTGAAAGTAAATACTAGTAAACCTCGGGAGCCAAAAAATTGTGACTCTACCTCAACTATATCACAGCGAACAGGGTCTTCGAAAATGGGCTTTCTCAGTATTTTGCTAATTTTAAAAATTTCTTTGTAAATTTTTATTTTTGAATGACTGTAACTTTCTTGCTTTAAAAGATTTTGAAGCTAAATAAATTTTGTATAATTTTGGGGCTTCCGTGCTATTAATGTTAAAAATGTAAAATCACTGAGTCATTCCGAAATTTAAAAAAAAAAATTTTAAAAAAGGTCCAAATTTTCCGAAAATCTCCTACTTAATAGAGCATAACTCCTGCCAGTCAAAAGCGGTCAGAAAATATCTTGCACTCTTCTATAGTCCGAAGCCTCACCTATACTCCTGTGCCCAATTATACACCCCCCCAGTTTCCGCCCGTGTGCACCAGAACAATTTTTCTGACCCAAGGTTAGATATTTTCTGCAAAATTTATGAATACAAAAGTTGTCCACTATGTGGTTAGGATATATTAAGTTTGAGGTGATGTTTGTAACTGCCAAAAATATTGGACCTTTATCCATCTTTTAGTCGATTAAACGATGTCCGTCCGTCCATCTGAGTGTTATGAATACAAAAGTTGGTCGTACCGGTGCACCGCGGTGTATTTTTTTTGCGTATCGGTAGAGTTGCCAGGAGTTGTTATATACTTATAAAAAAAGGGTTGAGATATAATGCGCTAGAATACGTTTCATGAAGCATATTCTTAAATTGGGTTATGATTTGGAATTTGGTCCGTTAGGCGAAACAGTGAGAAAAACAAAGAAAATGAAGAAAAAGAAAGCAAAAAAAAAAAAAAAATTCAACAAAAATATCTACAGCTAGGCCTCGTAATCGACCAACCAAAACAAGGGGAAGGAAACACAAATGATGGAAATACAGCAAGGAGATTTTTTTCCAATCCGGAAACTGCAGCATCTATCACAGGTGTAGATCATGAATTAATAAGACGATTCAAAATCATATTACAAGTTCTAGCATGCATCAGAAAGATAAATGCAAAAAAATTTGGAGAGTACGCCAATAAAACAGCTATACTTTATAATGAAAAATACTCTTGGAGATATATGCCATCCACAGTTCATAAAATTTTGTACCATGGAGAACAAATAATTCAAAACAATATGCTACCAATAGGAGATCTATCTGAAGAAGCGCAAGAAAAAAGGAACAAAGACTACAGATTCTTGCGCGAGCACAACACAAGGAAAATGTTCAGATGTTGTACTAATGAAGACCTTATCACTATTTTGTTGTGCAAAAATGGAAAACTACCTCTATTGAATTAGACGAAGAAGCTAAACAACTTCTAGAAGATGAAAATCAAGGCTATTTAGAAGAAATTTTTACTAAAATTGGTTGATTTAAAGTACTTTTTCATTACACTAACAATAAGTTACACTTTTTTTTATATAGTTAAAAAATTTTCTTGATTTAAAAATTTATATATTTTTTTTAAATTTACAATAAAAATTGTTATATTTCATAAATTTACCATAAAAATTGATATAGAAATATTTAAAAAGACAATAAAAAAAAAAATTTAACTAAAGCAAAAACATACAAGTTTTTCATTGAAACTTCTCTATCTGGAGCTGCTGCTTAATAAATTATATTTTAACTCGGGATCTATCAAAAAAAAAAAAAAAAAACAACCTTTGGCCCTTGTGCACATTAGGACTAAAAAGTTTACGGGGACCAAAGTTTGGCATTTTCTGAAAAAATTAACTTAAAAAATTGTTAAAAAGTATTAGTTGTAAAATTAACTGAAAAAATAAGAAATTGTATTAAAAAAAACCTTTTTTTACCTTTTAACACTTCACTTTTGTACTAAAATTCAACTACAAATGAAAATGTATTTTAAACCCTCCGTAACTTTTTTTTATTTTCGGTCGAGAATTACGTTTTATAGAAAAACTTAAAGGCTAAAGTCTCACCTACCAAACAAAAAAAAACCCATATCAAAATTCCAATCCAATCAAAAGTTATAGATTTTTGACCGCCTTCTCGTCAAATGGTCCACTGTGCGACGTCATTCCATCCTGGTATATTGCATTTAAATACGTCTTAGCTTTTTTAGCTTCAATTAATTTCAAATTTACTTGCGAATGTATATATATGTTGAACTTTATTCTATTAAGGATCTTTTAAAATCTTTTGAGCTGAAACATATGTCTTGGATGTCTATTCAGGCCTTAAACCAATTTTTAGCAATTTTAACTCAGAGCAGTATAAATAAATTAATTTTATTTATTGTGGAAAGGGAGAGATAGAACAAAAAATAATTAAATAAATAAACCTATAAAAAAATCGCTGCCTTTTTGTCTCTGTGCTAGAACTAGTTGTAGAAACGTTTAAGTGTAAAGATTCATTTCTACCAAGAATTAGGTGTTCCAGAAAATAAAATATATTTAAAAAGTAATATTTTTAGGCAGACTGTTATCCACATTATTTATATACTTATATGCTGTAATTATATTATTATTATTTTTAATTATTTTAATGTGTCTGCAAAAACAAAAACAACAAAAAAATACCCAATTTTTTTGTGATGGTTTTTATGGTTTTCCTTTAAAATCTTTATTACTATAATGATTTATAACCTTTTCCAGACTATGGCAATACAGCATTGTTTTTTTTTTATTTTTATTTATTTTCCAGACTGCTACGATATTGTGTTGATTTTGTTAATAATTTTTTAACATTTTACTGCGCAATTTATTACAGACGTTGAAATGTTATAGTGATTATAGAAATGATGCTGATGTTTTATTATGCTTCATTTGTCTGCAGAATGCAAAATCGGCAAACAAGTAGAAGAAATCATTTGTAAAATTTCAAAAACGTAAACAAAATCAAAAAGAAAAATAAAAAATAAAAATATATTTCAGCCTTTAACCAACCACATGACAAACAAAAGCAGAAATTACAGATGAAAAACGGGTAAACAATATACTACACTAACAACATACAAACAGACGGACAGACAAACAAACAAACAAACAAACGAAATAAACCTCAAATGAATGAGAATGGTATGTATAATTGTAAATTCAAGTGGAAATGAATGAAATTTTACCATGAACTCCATATATTTAGATCTTACTGCAAGAGGCCATGTTTTCATGAAAGTTAAGCGTGAACAAATTTATCTATTTGAAAATATTTTGCGGAGGAAGTAATGATATTTTGCATATTCCAATGCATACCTTAACATTAAAAGCATCAAAGAATTGCATATAAACAAGCATCATCAGCCTGTTTAAAGTCCTTGCTTATTTTGGTTTTTGTTTAAAAATAGAGTGTGACCAACTATCCTTCAAAGCAATATTCTTATTGAACTGAGAAAAACTCACATTATTTTAATTTTAATATTATTTCGTAACCTCAAAATATTTTCATATTGAAAAGTTTCTAGGAATCAAAAAGCTTAATACCAACTTTTCAATATATCCATTTTGTAAGATTATTTTTAAATCCAGGACCGACCTTTTAACCTTTAAAATGCTTTCTTTTTGTTCTTAATAAATTTGACCAGTTTATAAAAACCATTTTCACGCTAGTTGGCCACATGAATTATGAGTTATAAAAAAACATTTTGTATATTTTTCTAGATATTTTTTTGTTGTTGTACACATAGTATCCCTAACATTTTTTTTACACCTTTATTTGTTTAACATTTCAATCTTTTGTGCACCATGGTGGACTGTTGGTTATTTTTATTTTTTTTTGTACCGACTAACTCCCAGCTTATAAAGATATATATATATTTATTTTGTTCTGTTCTGTTGTGTTGTTGTTTTTTTTTTTATTATATTTTTGCAATATTCTTACTTGACTCGGTTTCAATTTAGCATTTTACAATGTCAATGCCTTTTATGCCTGAAAACACATTCCTTTGCATACTTTGAGGCGGTTTAACATTGCTTACAACCAGATAGATTTTTGCTGCTGCTTCAGCCAATGTTGTTGTTGGTTTTCATTTCCTTATATTCTGTTGATGCATCCTCTCTTTATACATTAATATATTTTTGCTTAAATATTCATTTGTATATTGTTGTTTGCATGTCTGTATGTGTGTGTGCGGCATGGTGATGATGATGAAGTTGGTAATGTTTCATTGAAATTGTTTGAATTGTTTAACTACTATGCCGCTGCTGCTGGTGGTGGTGCTTGTGTCGATGACGTTATCGTAGATACTTCTGCTGCTGTTTGAACTTTTTTCTTTTGCATATAGAAATACAAACGTTGCAATAACAAATACAGGCTCATTTGGTTTTATGTTAAATTTATAAATAAAAAAAAAAAAACAATCATAAACAATATGAGTTGTGGATCTTTATTCACACATATATTCTCAAATTGGGTTCGGTTCGGTTAGGAAGCATTGGCAAAACAGAAAAAATACAAATGGTCTAAGAAGTCATTCACTATGTAAATATGATAAAATATTTCAGTTGTTTGTCAAGATAAATTGTCAAGTTCGCATAAAAATTGCAAGGATTATAAGGTAAACAGGCTAAAGATAAAAAACCAGAAGATTTGTCAATTCATCCATACTTAATATTGAATCATGTTTTTAATTAATATTGATATTAAAAAAAGGTTGAACTTTAAACTGGTCTTAAGTTTTGAGGCAACATTTTATAATTTGGAATATCAAAATTGCCACAGTATTGATTAGTTTAATAATTTAGTACTCTTCTAGAAGCTACTGAACTTTTTAATAAACACCAAATATTTTTCAAAAATCTCTTTAAGAATTATATTAATAAATTCAACAGCATTATATATTTTCTCTCCAAGCTTAAGAAATATCTTTATTAAGTTATTAAATATTTTACATAATTTCTAATTAAATCAACGTAATTTAACAAAATGTCTTTATACAGCCAGCACCAGCTCCAAAAGTAGATTTGATTTGTAAAGACAAAACCCCCAAGGCAATAAACTTAATTTTCGAACTAAATAAATTATATTTTTATTAGTCTTTTGTATTAGGAAATTCATGAACTGTAGAGTCCCGATTATCTAAAATTCTAGTATCACAAATTTCAAGAACAATGTTTAAAGTGGAAACATTTCATTATTTTGTCCATATAATTCTACATAATACAACGTTCATTTAAGGACACTTGTGATTTGACTGTAAGTGAAATAATGTAAAAGGTTTGTGAGAAACAATGAACAATGTTGCTGGTTATATAAAAATAAAAAAATATACATTTAAATTTGGAATATCGTATTGAGTACTTCCACTAATATGGATAATTTCGTAAGCAAACTGCTACGTGACTGTTTCAAGAAAAATAGCCTTAGGACACTTCTAAAACATCCCTTGATTTGTAAAGTTTTTCATGCTTCCATCTAGAAAAAAAAAAAAACAAAATATCGAAGTCATCGTTTTCAGCACTAAATGAACAAATTTTTACTGTTTAAATGGACTGTGATTATTCTCTAACATCAATAAAGTATCCATAACAAAAAAGTATCCCAACTATTTCCTAAGGAATTTTAAGTTCAAAACATCAATAAACGAATATTGTTTGAAGTATGAAATTTATATATGCGTAAATGGGGAGGAAGTAAAGGAAGTTATGGCAACACTGTTCGAAAATAACAAGATTTTTTGCTAAAGGGAAGCAAAAGATTTCTATGTTTTCCCGGAACATAAATTTCAAATGCCCAAGGTGTTATACAACTAAAAATGTTTTTTAAGCACTATAAACTTTAAAAAGCTCTTCGATAGGATACCCAGCAATAAGAACTGGAATTATTTTTAAACTTTTATTTACATTTAAAGATTGCTGCTGATTAATTTCAAATCGAGAGAAGAATCAAATCAAAAACTAAAAAACTAAAAACTACTTAGTTGGGATTATTTTCCATTTGAATACTATTGATGGTCAACTAGTTAGCAGTACTTCTTTTACTAAATGTTTCTAGCGTTTAAAATAGCTAAAAGTTTGGCGAGAGAAACTTTAACTCACATTAACTTTAGACATTTTTTTATATAAGTTTTTAGTAATTCAACCTTTGATTTTGTTATTTGTAGCAGCAACATTTTAATTAATTAAAATCTGTCTAAAAAAAAGTTGAGGTTTTCCTATCAAAAAAAAAAAAAAGTGTATCAAGAATTGTATAAAATGTTCAAGAATTATAACGTTTACATAGTTTTGCAATGCAAGGATTTCTAGAAAAAAGTATATAGAAACATTATATGGGGTTTTCCATACTACTAGTGTAAACTAGAAACAATCTGCCAGGTATGTGAGACTTTTCAATAGTCAGCAGCATTTTTTTTTCTTTGCAAATTTAAGCAGAGATACTATATTACAATTATTAGTACGATGGTGCATCAATAAATCAGTGTGATATCGGACTGAAAGACATTTTATTTTTGGCAAAAAATTCTAATTCTCAACATAGTTTCCTTCTAACTCAATAGAATATCGCAAGTTCCTTGAAATAGGATTTTTGTTTAACGGTGTTTATCGTTGATGCTTAATATCGCTTCGCCGAGAAAATAGGAAGTAGTCACTGGGGGCTAAGTCCGGAGAACAAGACGGATGAATTCGTAATGCGGAGCATAATTTTGGAATTTTGCCATGGCGAGTAAACACATATTTATCGTCAATTATGACAACTTTCTATTTCAAATAGAAATCAGTGAGCCATATAACATGCTTTACAACGCTTTTCCTTGGTTGGAGTGATACAAATAATGTTATATGAACACTCGATATTCACATTTTTCAATTTGTGTAAAAATTTACGAATTTTCACAACGGAGCTAGCCAAAAATTATCTGATGGTAGTTCATAGCCACCCTCGTACATATAACTACCGTTCAAAGTTGACCGACTTTCGGTTTTCAAAAAAACACACAATTTTTAGTCAATTTGTTGCGATTTCAGGTGTAATATCACGAAAAATAGGTAACGAATCGCCTTATTTTTTGTTTGTATGGATTGATGTATTTATTAAATGTATAATGATAAAAAAAAAATTAACTGTTTGCTTTGTGTTTCTCCTGGTAAATCAGTATTTAAAAACTATCCGTTTTTCACTATTTTTCAACTTTGACGGAAAATAAAAAAAATCCATATTTTTCTATATTTGCCATATTTGCAAAACATGTTCTTTGATTATTTGTTTACATAATTCAAAAGATTTTATCTGCCCGTACGTGCCCGTTTGGCTTCTAGAGGTAAAAAGGTTAAAAAGACATGGTTGCAGAAATTGTATGGCGTGCATCCCTTACATGTTTTGACTGACAGTAGTTTGATCTAATAGTTTGAAAATTGCATTTTAAGTCGGTTGTCTACCTGTGAGCCTCTGCCAAAGTCTACTCCCAATATTCTGTTACAGACACAGGATGCACAAAAAACTACTCACTTAAAAATTACTTTGGAGTACAAATGGTCAAGAACAATATTGACTTATGGTCCCTCCAGGTAGTCACAAATCTTATTTAGACACGAGCATAATATCAAAATTGCATAATTCAGCCTAAATCCATATGTATGCAGGGAACAGGTAAATTTTTAGGCATGGTAGCATAAGCCTATATATTGCAAAATAAGCATAATGCCTGGATTAGTCTACGACTGAAAGTTGGCGCAACAAGTACTGAAACCATGGCGTTAAACAATTTAAAATTATTTGAACTGTTTAGAAGGTCAACCACACCAAAGTTTTTCACGGAAGCTGCTTTAGAAGAACTTGATAGCTTATACGGAAATATTGAGAGAAGCGAAATTATAAAAAATAATTTTTATCTGATATATGCAAATATTAAGACAAAATGGGTAAAATCTAATCGAACCATTCAGAACTTCAACTCCAAATAAGAGGAATGGCTTAGTGAAGACACCATCATGGATATATTGGCAGTACATAAACCCACCACATCAACCAGAGGAGCAAAAGGAAGGCCAAAAAAAGTATTGAGGAGTGTTCAATTTTCACACATTTCACATTCGATGCCACCAATGACTTGACCACGAAGCATTTATCGGACGCGCTGTCTATTAAATATACAAAGGATAGTGAAAGAGTTAAAAAGGATTAAGGAAAGCATTCCCACGCCCACAAACGCACACATTAAAAAGTATGGTTCCGAAGAAGCCTTGGCCTTGTTTATGGACTTACAACTTTCCAAAGAAAAATATGAGATATGGGCATCCTTGATGCGACACGTTTTACCAGGATACAATCATATTACGCAAGCCAAAATAAATTCACGACCACTGCATACGGAGTTTACGGAAGTCTCTGTGAAAGCCAATCTACAGGATCTCATGGGCCATACAGCAAAACGGTTATTGGAGAGTCTTCCTGAAAATGAGGTGAAAATTCATCCTGAGAAACTGACATTGATCAGCAAATGGGGCTGCGATGGATCATCCGGACAAAGCGTTTATAAGCAAAGGATATCCTCCGATGACGCTACAATATCGGATGGAAATACAATATGGATGGAATTATGGCATCTGTTGTTCCTTTGCGGCTAAAATCTGATGTTTCCCTACACTGGAAAAATCCACGTCCGTCATCAGTGCATTATTGCCGACCAATAATGTTTCAGTTTGCAAGGGAATCGGCAGAACTCATAAGGACCACGGTGAAGGACATTGAAGAACAAATAAGCAAGATTAAGCCTACAAAGCTGCAAATTTGAGAAGGAAAATATATTGAATGCAATTACGAGTTCCACCTGACCATGGTTGACGGAAAAGTCGTAAACGAACTGACAGGAACAACCTCAACATTGTCATGCCCGATTTGCAAAAAGAGTCAGAAGAACTTTGGTAATTTAAACGATTCTACAAATGAGGAGAATTACGAATATGGAATGTCACCATTGCACGCAAGGATAAGGTGTATGGAGTTCTTGCTAAAACTGGCGTATGCCCTACCACAAGAGGAGGAAAACTTCGATGAAAATACATCAATAAAGGATAAGGAAAAGATCAGAAAGAAGCAAATACAGGATGCTTTTTTTAAACAAGTTGGACTAAAAGTAGACTGTCCCAAGCACGGATACGGTAACTCAAACAATGGAAACACTTCTAGGAGATTTTTTGAAAATGATAAGGCAGTAACTAGAATCACTGGAATTGACAATCAAATCGTGAAAAGATTGGGAATGATCTTGAATGTTTTAAACTGCAAAGAAAATGTCAATTCTACAAAATATGGAGAATATGCATCGAAAACTGCGTCTCTTTTAGCAGAAATGTATCCACAGAAGAAGTTGACCCCGACCGTCCATAAAATATTGGCGCATGGCAAGGATATAATTGAGTACCAGTCTTTGACAATTGGAGAGCTTTCTGAAGAAGCACAGGAGTCTCTTAACAAATTTTATAAAAAAATATAGATTGCAGAACACATTCAAAGCATCAAGGGTAAGGTAAAATGAGGACCTCTTCAACATGTTGGCAGCATCTTCCGATCCATTTATTTCTTCCCTGTGGCATGTGAAGTCACGAATAGAGTTAGAAAATAATTATAGTTTAGAAATGATTAGTCTTTTAGATATACCTTCTCTTACGAATTGTGATGAATATTTTACAGAAAATTGAAAAAATAAATTTAAAAAAGAAGTATTTTTTTTTAATTTGTTGGGTAATAATTTAAAACATAAAACCTTAAAGAAAAAAAATAAAAACAATCTAAAAATGTAAAAATAATTTTTTTTACTTACCATAAAATTGATTTTTCTACAAATTTCAATTTTGATAACCCATAAGTAGGCCCCTACAAAGCGTAGCACCCTTTCCAAACACTATTTTCATAGGCTGAACAGTTATTTATCATATGCTGTTTAAACTGTTCAATTATGTTATTCGGTTCAAAAGATATGATTTTTGCAACGAAAAACTCAAATGGCGCCACTGTGCGGTGGAACAAATTCAGGTTAGCAAAAGTTAGGTCGATTCTGAGAGTGAGGGATGAAAATAGAGGCTAAATTAGAAGACCCGTAACGCGGCGTTTGTCTATGTTAGTTCGAATTTTTTTTTAATCGACCTTCGAAATTGCAGTCAAATGCCGATTTTCAGCATATTGTTTATATGGTTTTTTGGCTATAACTCGTCGACTAATTGATATTTTTTCAATCTGTAAAAGCCAAATTATTGCTAGAGACCTGTGCAACAATTAAAATTTAAAAAAAAAAATGATTTAGAAAATTTTTGTGGTGCTTATGAAGCAAAATGTTGGAAAAATTGTTGAAATTCCAGAATATCTGTTGGATGAATTAATCTATTCGAACTAACATAAACAAACGCCGCGATACGGGTCATCTAATTTAGCCTCTATTTTCACCACTCACTCTCAGAATCGACCTAACTTTTGCTAACCTGAATTTGTTCCACAGTGCTATTCCAGTATTGTTACCAGTAGCAAACATACGAGTATATTTCGATTTTCGTAACCAGCGTTTTACGGAAACATCTATTTTTGCAGTCTCACATACTTAAAGTCAATGCATACATTTTCATAAAGCAGGGAAAACGAAAACTTTTTTCATATTATGAAAGAAAGAATCCACTTACGTTATGAAAACCGGCAGTATAACCCAGCAAACTTCTGCGGCAGCCATTGAGAAAAAAAAATCTCTTTTCGCATCTCTTTTTGTAAACTTAAACCATGATGTCAATCTCGATATTCCATTTTTATTTTTATTTTCCGCTTAGAGATATTGAATTTAAGATCCTGTTTTGTGAAAATATCATAAAATTTGAAATGTTTTATTTTAAAACATTGCTGGGGAACATAGGAAAAGGCATAAGAAACAACAACCTGCTCGCCAACATAAACAAATTGAATGAAATCAACTCGTTAAAAAGTAAATAAACTTGATGAATAACAAAATTAATCAAAGGGTAAAGTAAAAATATAAAGAAAATTATATAAAAAAGGAAAAAAAGAAAGAAAGAGAACTCTTTAAATGTGGAAGAACATCATAATAAAGTCTAGGTTAAAGTAAATATAAACAGGTAGCTGTTCAAGGTAAAAGAATTTGTACTCGTATTTGTATACAAAAGGAAAAATCAAATACAGAATTTAAAGGAAAAGAATAAAATTTAAGAATAATTTTAAAAATCATATAATTCTTAAGTTTATGTCATTTGATTTTGATACATTAGCATTGAGAAATATGTTAGTGATTTTCACCTAATGTAACATGTCACACAGCATGTTGACATTTTGAGATAGATTGATAGAAAAGGTGTTGATGGCTGCAGTCTAAGAACGTTTATTTTTGTCACACATATGAAACGATACAATGAATGTTTCAAATTGCTTGCCCCCAAACCCAATGGGTGGTGACATTTACAGGATCATACTGTTGGTAATGTTTACATTCAAAGATTATCATTATACATTTTTTTTTTGCATTCCAGACAACAACAAAATTGTATTTAGAAGAAAAAAAAAAAACTTTTTCTTTACATTTCTAGAAATATCTAAAAATTTTTTATCTCTGCAGGATAAAAATGTTGATGATGGAATAAGAAAACAACAACTTTTTTATTCCCTTTTTTAAAAAAGGAAAATTTTATATAAGAAAACACAAGAATGTCACTCTTACTGCTAATACTTCAAATAATGTCACAACAAATTTTGGTCACCCTTCATCATAGTAAATAAAAATTTTGGATTTTTGTCTAAGTCTAATATTCAAAATCAGTTGTTTAGAAGATTATTTCGAAGTATTGGAAATGGTGTTTTTTAATTTGTTTCAATAATATTCTATAATATTAATAGGCTAGGCGATTTCTTGTGACTGATGTTTTGTTCTACCGTTTTATCCCGATTTTGACCAAACGTATATTATTTGAAAGGTATTTATTTTTAGCCAAATTGCAGACTTACAGATTCTTAAATTTTTTCCTTTATTTTGAGTAAATAACATTTAATGTTGCTACTGACACATACATAAAATTATACAGTGCTATGCGCGTGTTTATTAAATTTGTTAATGTGTTTGTAAAAAAAATGAGTTTTTTTTTTTTGTGTTGAATTGTGAATTGGCTATAATTGATTAGCATACTTTTAGGGTCTTTATTTAATGAAAAAATAAAATTTCTTACAATTTGCCTTCGAATTTCGAGGGCTGGAATCTGCTAGTTATTATAAATTCATTAAATTTATAATCATAAAACTTTCCGATAGTACATAAAACGGATAACATACGTTTAAAACTAGAGAGAAACTGGAGTAAAACAATGATTACAGTTTTCTTTGTTCATGATATTGTTTCCTTTTAAAAGGACTTCAAAATATATTCATAATTAATTCAATTACTTATACGCGTCCCACACCTTCGCTATCAGTATCATATGAAAGATAAGAATTGTGGCAATTCACAAAAAAGGGAAACAAAATCATATAATGAAAATTTGCTTCATTTTTTTTATATCTTCAGTTTCAGACGCATATCTGTTACGTGTGCAACAATTTGTTTTTTGTCGGACTCTGCAATAGTTTGAAGGAAAGAAAAATTAATTACTTTATTTTTCAAATTATAACATTTCAATTAAAACAGAATGTTATTCCAGAAATAGAAGTTTCAAGTTTTAAGTTGTAACAAATACACCGGCCATTTTAATATACCGCCTCTGGTAGTGAATTGTAGAAAAAAATCTGTGCTTAGCACTCGACTCAAAAGAGATAAATGATTTTTGTTTGTTAAGAAGACAATGTTTTCTGTTAAGATAAACTGACTGAATTGTTGAGAGACAAAGTTTTTGTGGTGTTAGAATCTATTTGCTTAAAAAATCTGTTTGTAGTGGCCTCTTTTAGAAGACAACTTTGTTTCACCGAATCATCAATTGTTGCTACTCGTAAGGTCTCTATGAAAATGATGGTAAAGAAGTGTTTTCATTCAACATCTCGTCTCCTAATGTGTATGTACGGAGGATGTAAGTTAGTGTGTGTGTGTTATGTATGTGAGCGAGAAGAAAAATGAATGAAAATAATAGAAAAAGCAAACTAATGACTCGAGTGCTTGTTGACTTGTTCCATCTAATTTACTTTATTTAAGTTAGTAGTAATAGTTTATTTATGGTGGTGTGCGTATATGCAATTGTGTTGGTATTGGATGAATTTTTTTTCTATCTTCAAGTGTTAGTTTAGTTTCAATACGTACAAAACTTTACAACTACCACAACTTCATCAGCTACTACTCGCACTACATCTACTTAAGCTCTTAAGGGTTAAGAGACAAAAGTCAACAAATTCTCAAGTATTGCATAATAGGGTGTAAGTTTAAAAATTAAATATTTTCATTTTGTTTTTTTTTTTGTTTAGTGACTTTAAATCTTTTTTATGCGCCATTTAATTTATACTGAGTAAATCATAACCAGCCGTGACGACAAAATATGAACCATTTTTCAAAGAGCTCTGGACAAGATAAGAAAATTTAAGTAAATACGAGTGGTAGTATGCATTTAAAAAAAGAAAACTTAGAATTGCGAATTACTTGCACACTTTTATTTGTTGTACAGTTGCTTTAGATTATATTCAAGAAAACAACTAGCATAAATATACATAAAACCAACATAAAATTGACTATTAAGTGTCACTTTGAAAACCTCATATAAATACTTAAGTATTTTCCTGTTGCCCCAAGCTGTAATAACAAAACAATCCATATCCACAAACTAAGATGAAGCTTAGATATCAAACTATACCATGGGGACAATATTTTACGGTTTTATTACGAAATATGCTATTTCTTCAGGTTATAAAATGACTTGCCACATACACACACACACACACACACACACACATATATAATTTCTCTCTAACTAAAAAAGTGTACTTTTATAATAACGTCCTTGTTTAACAGTAGCAACAAGAGCAACAACAACAAAACCAACCACATTCACCCTCCCATTTGCAACATCCGAACTTTCTTTTTTTTAACAAAACTCTAAATTGGCAATAAAGAACTTTATGCATTTTGAATACAAGCATAAAAAAGGACAGCAGAAACGCATAAAAACAATGTTAAGACATCATCAGAACATTTGTAAGACATAATGTTAGTAACAAATGGCCAGCTAAGGAATTACGATGGCTTTAAAGAAAAAGTACTTATGGAGATTTACATACTGTCAAATAATCCATAACTATAGCAATAAGACTACAAATTTCCAGTATCAATAATCCATATTCCTCTGGTTGTTGTTGTTATGGAAATAAAAGTTTGTATCCAACCACATATATATTTAGAAATTAGCAATATGTTTTGAGATATTTTCTTCGAAATGAAAATAAAAATTAATCAAAGAAGTTCACTAAAACCTGTCTTGAATATGTTCCGAGGTCAGTTTACCAGGCGTATTTAATTTTTAACATTGAAGTTATTTTAAGATTTTAAAGAAGAGTTTACATTTAAAAATTAAAAATGTTCTAGATAAATTTTTACTCTTGAAAGATCCTCAGTGAATTTTATAGCTGAACGGAATATTTTAACTATTGAAAGGCTAGTTTTAGTGGAATTTTTTTGTTATTTTTAAAGATGGACTTAAACGAATACTAACTAAATTTAAAGAGCATAATTGGCTCAGCTTTTTCGATATATTTAGTACAATGTTGACAAAAAAATAAATTAAAGGACCATAAAAGAAGATTATAACCAAGCAAATCATTTGGATGTTTTATTATACTAATCTAAAGCAAACCTCCTCCACAAGGTCCATCCACCAACTTAAATAGTATTGGACATTGTTATTGATCTGGGTTTCAGCAAAATAAAGCAAATATCATTATTTAGAAAAATAACCACCCACAACTTAGAGCTCGATGCAGTAGTGTATTGACATTTTCACATTTTTCCATTTTCACATTTTTAAAAATGTTGTAGTTCTCTAACATATACCATGCGTTTAGAGACCCTACCTCTAAAGCCCATCTAATTGGATATAGAAAATAAGCATAAACCAAATTTGAGTGGCATCGTTATTACTTTCTTTGACTTCGTATATGAAAAACTTCATATCGAATGCTATATATATGGGGACAAGGTCAAAAAATGGACCGATCCTGACTAAGGTTACTTATTTTTTGCAAAAATATATATATATGTCGTGTGAAGTTAAGAAACATTTCTAATTTTATATGAATATTTTTGTTTTAAATGAAGAATAATATTATGTTTTTATTTATTTTAGTAAAACTAGTGTGTAATCGTAATAAATGAAAAAAAAAAATTTAATCTAACCAAGTTTTCTAATTTTATTGCACTACATTGTAGTTAGTATAACTCCGTGCTTTAGTATTGTCCGATACTGTATGCCAAAGTTGAGAAAAAACTGTGCAAAATTTTTGTTTTCTGATAGATTTAAGTGAAGATCGGGAAGCAACTTTATATGGGGCTATGACTAAGAATTGTCAAATAGGGCTTATTATTCGACTACTAGTTAATGGGAAAAATAAACATAATTTGGATTTTATGCCAATTTAAGTCGATTTCATAGGGGTCATATGTATCGGCACTAGGTACGAACATGCACCGAATTACACAAGTTTGAATTGCGTTCATCCTATGGTCGATTAAAGCTTATATACTAAATTTCAACAAAATATATTCATATTTGCGACTTATAGTCTGATTATAAGGTTTACATGGACACATAGACGGACGGATGGACGGACATCGCTAAATCGACTGAGAAAGTGATTCTGAGTCGATCGGTATAATAAATGATGGGTCTAGGTCAAATATTTTTGGTAGTTATAAACAGCAGCACAAAGTCATTATACCCAAACAACATAGTGGTATAGGGTACAAAAAAATTGTGCAAAAAGTGGTAGAAAATAATCTAACCCATAAAAACAAAATCTATAATATTAATAGGCTAGGTGATTTCTTGTGACCGCTGTTTGGTTCTACCGTTTTATCCCGATTTTGACTAAACGTATATTATTTGAAAGGTATTTCTTTTTAGCCGTTTTGCAGATTTACAGGTTTTAAAATTTTTTCCTTTATTTTGAGTAAATTGCATTTAAAGTTGTTACTAATAAAGGGTCCGCCATTTAACATTTTTTTCCAACTAGTGCTTATTTCGTGAATGGTAACACTAAGCTCATGTCTGATTTGACAGATAATTAGTTTTATCCAATAATATCAATAATGGTAAATTCTTTTACCATTATTCAGAATGCATGAATGAATGATATAAGTCCATACAAAGGGAATTTTTATTATCAAACTAAACGATGTGTCCCTAAGTCGTTAGTTTGAGTAGTCAAGCTTAATATGCATTATTATAAAATATCATACTTCTGGAATTCTAGTTTTGGGAGGGTCCTGAAACAAAAGCCATAAATGTCATGGCAACGCATGACGAAGCGATTAGTATTTTATATATCAGTTAACCGACATATACTTTTTCTTTTTATCATTAATAAAAGTGGTTCAACAACTTTTGAACTTTTTTTTTTTTGAAATTAGGGAGATGGGGCTATTGTTTCTTGTTATATTATTATTATTAGCACTTTTATTATTACGCTTGAATTTTATTAATAAAAAAAGCTAATTAAACGTAAACATTTTTGTCTTGTATATCATTCACCGCCAGCCAGCTATGCTGGTATTCAGTCAGCTAGTGGCAAAAACGCCACATTGCATGCCTGTTTTCCTATGACATTTATGAACTCATGATGGCTACGTTATAAATCATTACACATCACTTAATATAGTTTATGCTGCTAGAACGCAAGGAGCAGGCCTGATAGAAAAAGAATTCATAATTTTTAATATAACACAACAAATGTTATGGTACAGCATAACCTCAGTATATCCGATAATAAGTAGCATCTCTCACTCCCTCATCTCTCGAACTATCTAAGTTAGCGAATTAATTTTACATAAAAAAAATTTACAATTCTTCTCTTTCATCAGCTTCATATATTTCAGAGTTATAATCTCCAGTGCACCTTATTTCTGCGATATATTTTTGCAATGACCTGCTTCGAAATAGCGATGTTTTACTGTATTTAAATACTTGTAAAACACATTTGCAGACTGACAATACCAGACGTTTTCTGTTATATAAAACACGTAAGTCAAATGGAATAAAGAAACAAAAAGAAAAAATAAGCAACAAATGCTTAAGTGAATATGAATTTTTACAATCATGACTTTATATTTTTCTTAACAAAGCATCATCATATGTGGCCAAAATATTATACCGTGTAGTGAGCAGTGTTGCCAGGTCTTTTTTCTTCCCCTTAAAAAAATTAAGAAAACCCCTAAATTTAAGCGAATTTCATTTGAAAAAATTCTCCCACATAAAATTTTAGATAATTATTTTTCTAATTAGCAATTAAGAGTATATAATTTAGTATATACATTAGGGTGGGCCTTAATAAAAAAAAGTGTTCAAACTCTCGGTCTCACCCCCTAGAAATATGCGAATAGCAAAAAAACTGAGAAATACAAAAAACTGAGAAATACAATCAAAAAAAAAAATTTGGAGGTGCCTCAACGCGACTGAGTTTGTTTATATGGGGAAAATATGACTTTTTTCAGATTTTACGAAAATTTCGTTCTATAGTTTAATTTTTTCGACAAGTTGTTATATGAATCGATATCACTACTAAATTGTCTTTTGAAAAAGCTATATGGCCTCATAATCTAATAAAAACCCGCCAAGAAATAACAAATGCCACAGACCACTTTTGTGCCAAAAGCTCTAGGTCATGAAATGTGATAAAAAATTTTTCAACTTTAACAAATTGATTAAAGCCATAATTTTTTTTGGTCTCTATACCTATACGTACTCAGATGTGAAGTACTGTTTTATTACCACGTGGTTAACGTATTGCGAAAAGAGACCAAAAATGGAAAATTTTTTTGATAAAATTTTGAAAACTCCTTTTTTAAGTTTTAAAAAATTTTCTTACACAAAATTTCAAAAACTGGATCTGGCACTTTAAGGTTTAATTAAATATATATTAGAGATTAACTTTGTGAATTTTTAAGTAAATTCCTCTGCCAGAATTTTTTTTTACAAAGAATTTTTTTGCGGATTTCGAGAAAAATGAGTTTTTTGTGAAATGTTCAGTAAATGCACTCTTTCTAAATATTTTGTATCAAAAATGTATCAACTTTTTACGTTTATATGTTATATTTTATCTTAATAACCTAGGGCTTCTGAAAAAAATATGACCCCATTAACCCTTTTGACATGGAGTCGCATATGACCCCAAGCTACTGAAAGACAATAGATTTATTAAAAAAAATCAAATATTTTGTAAGTGCTGTTAAATTTTTAGATGTGATGCTTAAAGTATAATAACCAAACGTACAAGTCTTCCATGCCAAAAATTTGGAATAAATCGAGCAACGTTAACCCATTCCTTGCCGAGGCCAAACTTTGAATTTTGGCATATTTATCTATATCTACCATATCTACCCTCAAAATGCTTTCAACCATAGAAATGTTCATTATATTTCTTAACTTATTTATTAAAATGTTAAACATTGAAAAGGCTCTTTCTAGCGATGCATTTGAAAAAGGAAGAGCCAGTAATGAGGATGCCAATTTGCTTATTTTAGGATATTTTTCTTGGTCACCTGCATTTTTTTTATTTCCCACTTCATGCCAAAATTTTTTTGTAGATGATATATTATTCCATTTTATATAATAGAAATGGTTTCATTCATCTTTGTCTTCGAAAACATTTTTGAAGTGCTCTCCGATTCTGTTTTTGTCCGGTTTTGTTGTTTTCTGTGTATTAATCGAGGAAAATGTTAATATTTTTTCCATAATGTCTATATTATCTGGAAACCGTTGTTTTATTTGCTGCGATATTTCTACAACAAATGATTTACAATTTTCTTTCATGAATATAATATTATTTACTGTTACTGATGTATTTAATTTTGTATAGTAGTACCCAAAAGTTAAGCATTCAGTTGACATTAAATATTCATTAAAACTAAATTGGGTAATTGTTGAATTGTCCTCTTTTGCCAAAATATCTAGATGGATTATTTTTTGTAAGAGTCCAAAAAAGCAATCTTTCAAATCTTCATAAAATTTTAAGCAATCGATATTTTCGCTTTGGGACATGTCTTTCAGAAATAAAAAATACTAGAATGTCCTGTAGCGCTTCGCTATGACCTACCAAGACTTATTGACTTATTTTTTTTTCATAATCAATTTTTCCTAAGAATTAAAATATTTTATTTTATTTATTTTATATAAAATAATATATATATTGTCATTCGGTGCAACAAGCAAGCTGCCCATGAGAAAAATATGGATTTTCCAAATAAAATCTGGCAACACTTAACTATTGACCTTGAATGTAGAATAGCATTTGACAATTTTTCATTTTAGCGATTTTTGATTTTCGCGGCTTTTGATTTTTCCTATTTTTGATTTTGAAGATTTTTGTTACTTTCGTCACTTTCGTAGAAATTCTTATTTCTTGTATGGGGAGTGCCATGCCCACTAATCCCATCCAGCCCAATTTTTATCGGACTAGTATCTGATGGGCACGTGCAAAGTGTCGAGGCTTTCCCTTATATAGTACATCAGTTAAATGATATCATATATTCATTTTGTACGGACGACGCCCATCTTTTTTTAGACTAATCACATGAATAATTTATGGCATCACGCAAGGTTCCACGGCTCTCACTATTACAGCACTCCAGATATATGACATTTTGTATATACTTTGTATGGGAAGTAATACGCCTATTGGACCGATACCGCCTATTTTTGTCCGACAACTCACATTAATAAGAGATGACCTCTGCCAAATTTGCAAAGCTGTCACTGTCCTAGTACTCGAGATATATCATATTGAATTACCACTTTGTATGGGAGGTGCCACGCTCACTTATCTGATCCCGCCCATTTGCGGCATGGCTACTAACATAAATATTCGGTGACGTCACACAAAGTTTCAAAGCTCAATCTATAATAGTACTCAATATATAAGATATTGAAAATTCACTTTATATGGGAGGTGCCACGCCCATGAGAAATATCAAAAATATTATAGGCTATATCCATTCTTAAGGACCTTTCTTAATATTGGAACCAACGTTTTTAAAATCGGATGAGTTGTTTCAAAGATTACTTCCTACAAACAAACACACATTACTTCTTTATTATAAAGGGTCTGCCAAATAACCTTTTCTTTTGAAAATGCTATAAAAAAACTACTGAATATTATCTCAAATTTCTTTTTTTATTTGAAAGTACAACCCTTCCGGTTAATAATGGAAAATAATTTCATTCAAATGGCTGCCTCGGCTGGCCATGCAGTAGCCTACACGATCGGTCCAATTTTTAAGCACATTATCGATTGTGTGCAGCTGTATTTCACCAATGGCTTCACGAATATTGTCCTTTAAAGCGTCAATTGTCTCTGGCTTGTTGGCGTAACACTTATCTATGAGGGCACCCCACAAATAATAGTCCAACGGTGTCAAATCGCAGCTCCGAGGTGGCCAAACGACATCAGCTCTGCGGCCGATAATGCGATCTTCAAAAATAGGGCGCTAAACATAGAGTGTAGTTCGGCTGTGTGGCACGTAGCGCCGTCCTGTTGAAACCAAATGTTGCCAATATCCTCCTCTTCAATTTTTGTGAACAAAAATTCGTTCAACATGGCCCGATAACGATCACCATTGACTGTAATGGCCACTCCTTGCTCATTTTCAAAGAAAAATGGCCCAATTATGCCTCTTCCAAAATCCGTACGCAATTTTCGCACACATTCTGCAACATTACCATGATTTTCAAAGTAATGTCGCAATATTTCCCAGCGTTGTTCAAGCATATACGCAACCATATTCGTTCAGCGAAAGTATAAAACTAATTATCTGTCAAATCAGACATGAGCTATTTGTTACCATTCACGAAATAAGCACTAGTTGAAAAAAAAACGTTAGATGGGGGACCCTTTATTAATATAGATTAGTATAGATCGAAGACACCCATTTGAAATGGAGCTCCAATGCGTCCCATTGCTCTAAAATTTTTTTAATTGCACCATATCTAACTAACCACTAGGTTCCGCTTAGTTTATATATTTTTGCTGGATTTTTATCTGCAATCAATCTATAGTTAGCAGAATATTCAGTATTGTTATGATGGAATCTTTTCGCATATTGAAATATTTAATCATAATACAAAGTATTTTCCTGTTGTCGATAGATGTACTTTCATCAACTATTAAAGAATAAGATCTGTCTCCAAAATCTTCCAAAAGTTTTTGTAGAAAAGCTGGTGCCATAGCGTTTTTTTTTATCAAAACAGTATATTTCTCCTAATTGTTTAATTACATCGGCTGGATGTTGTACTGTTGATAAAACAATGTCCGGATACTAATGCGGCAATTCTTAGCTCTGCAATTTTTCGTGCATTTGTTAAAGTGGGTTTAAAAAACTTTGTAACTACTATGAAACAAAACTTGGGTATTTGTTTGTTTATTTCTTATGCATAATAATATCTGTGCGTCTCCCTGAACTGGCCGTAGTCAATCTAAACTTTAAGTAATACAAGGTTATATTTTCGTTGACTTTACTCCATTATATATTACCTTTCCCATTCTTTTTTTATATTTTTGATTATATTTTTTTTTATCTTTTTTTGACATTTTATCGCACTAGAACTTTTTTTCTCAAAGTAAACAATGTTATTTTTATTTTTCATAACATATATTTTCTAAATCGATTGGTTGCATATTATTGGAGTAGGAAGATTTTTTTCTAACAAATGTTCCCCTACCTAATGTTAAACCCCTAAAATTTCATCATACGAAAAAAATCCCCTAACTTTAGGGGGAAAATCCCCTAAACTGGCAACACTGGTAGTGAATGCAGAGTAATGTAAAAATATTCTTATTATATTATTTTTATTTTTAATAACATTCTTGCCATGGTTTATTGTGTATTTCGCTCGCAGCAAGTGAATAAATGGAAGAAATGGTAAAACTTAATATAGTGGCAAGTGGCACGACTCCGTAAAAGGTGATTTATTTTAAAATCTTCATATTTAGTAATTTTGATTTCTTTTAATAATGCTGCTAAATTAGATGGAAAATGTAATATTTTCCGTTTGTTCACATATGACATTGTAAAAAAGAAAAAAAAATATGTAAAAATAAATCATAGGATTTATGAAAATATTAAAAAAAATCAAAATGGTAACAGCTGCATTTTTTAATAAAAAACTTTATTTACATATAATTTTTTTTTCGAATTAGTCTATTAAAAAGAAATTGGTTATACATAAGCACATACATACATATTAAACAATTTTTAAAAATACCGTATATTAAACGGAATAAATTGTTGAGTATACTTTTAAGAAATATTTAATATATTTGGTAAAGATGTAGGTATATCCAGGTAGGAAAAAAGTAAATCTTCAATAATTCTTACTACAATAGCTTTATTGTTATGTGGGCTAAAACCTTAAGTAAGGTAACTGCCCTAGTAAACTCTAAACTGAAAGTGTTTCCTTATAAGTAATTTGCATGATGAAGAAAGCAAAATATTTTTCAGAAGCTATACAATATTACAAATCTCATAATACTCTTGAAGTTTATTTAACATGCTTTTACATGGGGTCAGTAGAAATTTGTCAAATGTTGATTTCTGAAATTTGATCTACTATTTGGTTATCCATAGCACTACAAAACAATTTTCAACTTCATTTAGTCCTTTGAAAATTAGTAATTTCCAAAGCAGAGTACACATACACTTCAACAAACATCAACACAGCCCCTTATACGAGTAGACAGACAATCAAAAAAAAAGAGGACAAAAACTAAAAGACATTCTACAACAACTGATAAGAAACCCCATAAAAAAAAATTAAAAATGACTTGTTTTGATTTTTAGAGAAAAAAAAATATATATTTTAATCCGTATACTTTTAAATAAAACGAAGGGTAAAAACTATGTATGCCATCTTCAATACATACAGCAAATGTAATAAGGCAGAAAATGTAATTGTAAATTTAACAACTATAATTTCTTGCTGTGTTCTCTGCCTCGAAAGAAAAGGGAAGTAAGAAAACTGTATAAACTACTTATGAACGTTACACCTAGTAAAGCCATAGCAAATTGAAGTACTAATTGCTGAAAAATCCATTCATAGGCTTCGTCATATAAAGTGTTTTTGCTCTATATACTTACTCGTACATTTGGAACAAATCAAGAGGGTTTTTTTTTGAAATTCCAATTTGAAATATTGGGTTAAATCCAACAGTATGTAAGTGTGTATAACACGTGTTTCTGCAACTTACAAAATATCCTTGAATCTTAAGAGGACATTTGTAAAGGCTTATCAGTAAAAAAAAACGAAAATTGTTCGTATGACATTTTGTGAACAATTAAAAAAAAAAATTCTTTGAAGGTGTAAATGATGTTCAAGTGCTCTGCAGAGTGACATTTGTACAAAAATAAAGTAATTGACGCGTGTTTCAAAAAGAAATTTTTCGATTTTTAATATAGAAAACGATTTTTAATCAAAATGAAATCTTTCAATGAAACATAATTCCTTTTATTTTTATTAAAACGAAATGATCATCATCAATGATTTAACATCCAAGCAAATAAAATCCAGTTATTATTATCCGAAAGTAGTACAAATTCTAATCATTTTCAAGGAATTTAACATAAGCTTGCCATATATGTACATTGGATCCCAAGCCATATTTAAGAAAAAAAATTTTTTTTTGATGTTCGGTGCACGGAAGTTCATTTAAGATGTATACTTCATGGTACTTTTTATACGCTATGCTACTATGTGGTGAGGGAATAATGAATTTGTCCTAATTTATTATAGGTACAGTGTGGATTTATCGACAGCCGTCTGCCAGTATGCCTGTTTGTCTGTCTGTGTGTCCAAGTAAACATCTTAATCAAACTGCATGTTGCACATATCAATACATTTCGACGAAACTCGGTTTATCAGCTTTTTTCAGCCATATGACGAACGGTATTGAAATTTGTAATAACCGGTGCATGTTCTTACCTCGCCACGAAACAAATAAAACTATCAGATGGACTAAATTGTCGCAATATCAGGATTATATCGATAAAATTTTGCGCATATATGTGTATTAAACCCAATAATCAGTGTTCCTTAAATAAACCCTGTAGGAACATTTTTAGTTATAGTCACCATATAAAGGTGATTCCCGATTTTCACTCAAAACTATCAAAAACAAAAATATTTGATAGATTTTTTTAAAGTTTGATTTAAAAATGTTTTTGAGAAGAAGCCATACAAGCTTCGAAACGTTGGGAGAAAATTGCGAAAAAAAATTGTTTGCATTTAAATTGTGTGCAACTTAGCCGTTTTTCTTTGGAAAAATTTTACCATTTTATGGTCATGATCGGTCTATTTTTGGAACTAGTCCCCATATAAAAGTAATACCAGGTATGAAAAAGTTTAAATTAATAAAATATTAACAATAAATTAATAACAATAGCATTAAAATTTGGTTGATTCTTATTTGCTATGTTGCCTCACCAAAGTTGCATCCAAGACCCTCTCTCGAAACACATTGTATAGGTTGTGGTATAGTTGGCCTAGACCGACTATACTTTTCTTACTTGTTTTTTTTTTTTTTTTTTTATCAATTAATACTTTTTATTTCCGATACATAATTTTTTTGCCTAATATTAATTTTTATTAATCAAATATCAATTTTATCCAATTTAATATGAATTATTCAATATCCAGTTTTAGCATTTTTTCTATAAATTCTTTCTTTGAACATATTTTCTCTATTTTTGTATTCTCAATCTTTATTTGATTATAGCTTTATACAAGTTATTTAAAACGACATCTAAATATTTACTCCATTTAGAAGAAATTAAAAAGTTATTGTTTTGGTCGTTTTGGTCGTTATTGAATCCCGCGAAGTACATTAGGGCGCCACTATGAATAAATTGTTATGAGTATGAATTTTTTTCAGCACAATGAATCATACTTTTCCCAATATCAATTTTTATGTATAGATTTTATTTCAATTAATTTTTTAATTTTTTTAATTTTTATACGCTACACCCCAGTCTGCAGAGGTTATATATAAGTTTGTCATTCCGTTTGTAATTGGAAAAAAAATTTTGGACTCCATAAAATATATATATTTGTGATCCTTATAACAAGCGGAGTTGATATAGCGATGTCCGTCTGTCCGTCTGTGGAAATCACGATGACATCTTCGATCGCGCAGCTATGGTGCTCGTTGGCATAAAACATGATTCACTAACATCCTGAGAAGTTTGCAATTTAAAATTGTTCATATCGCTTGATTAGGTCCCGACAATTGAATGAAGAATTAAAAAATGTCTTGGAAAAATATGATTTTTCATGTTGTTCTTGTCACGACCAAACCCTCAATAGGATAACTGGGTCGCTCGTTTTTAATGAGAATGATTAGTTAACAACAGGAGAAGGTTTCTGTTTGAAAAATCATGAAAATCGGTTTAACAGGTCGCGAGAAATCACTGAAGAATTAAAAAAAAAATTGAAAAAATATACGTTTCTGTATTGTTCTTGTTGTTATTCTAAATGTTGTATTGTTGTCATAGCTGGACTTGTTGTTTATCTGGTCGTTGTGGTAATAATATAATAAAAACTAATCCTTTGTAAATTTTTTTATCAACTCTGGTAGAAAAATTTAAAAGTTTCCATTGTTTCGGCATCGCTAAAAAAATTTGTTAGATACTTTTTGTCATCGCCAAGAGTTTCAAAGTTTCAGATCGATTGGGTCACGAGAAAGGGGTTAAAAATCGATCCAAAATTTTGACTACAAGCAGACAAGCAGACACTACGAGCTAATATAAAGGGATTAAAAATTCACCAACATTTAAAGCAAATAATGCTAAACTACCTGTTGTTAATAAAAAAAAACAGTGTAAATTTACTAAAAAAAAAAAAATTATGTATTAATTTATTTAAAGAAAACACAACAATAACTTTTTATGTTGTATTTTTTGTGTGCAATATTTACATATACATATGTATTCATATATTAAATAATAGAATAATATACATATATTCTATATATGTATATTCATAATAACCGCATGTTAGAAATAAACCGTTATATTATTTTATTTATATAAAATTCTCCAATATGTATTTTGTTTTAGGAAAAATACATTTCTTTTGTATTAACAAACAGAGTGTCACTTCATTTTGCTCACTGTTGCTATGCCACAGTAGATGGCGCCACAATTCTTGTTCTTTGCAATAGTTATTTCTATTTTAACATGAATGTTAACATTTTCAATTCGACATCAAACACAACAATGTTAAGAGTACACACAGGGCTGGTCTTTTATTTCATACGTTTTTCCATTATTCTTTAACAAATATGACCATAAATTGTTAAAAATTGTTTATAATTACTAAACCATTACTATTGACATAAATACAAAATTGAACCTTTTAAATTATCCATTCAAATTTAAGAAAATATCAATTCTAAAAATTGGAATTCAGATTTCCAATCATGGGTTAGAAAATATCAATTGAATTTCAGAAAATCATATTGAAATTAAAAAAAAAAATCTTTTTCTTAACAAATAACCATTAAAAAACATCTTTTCTTAAACAAGTACATTTTCTTAAAAATCTACCCTTTTTGAAAAGGAACATTTTCTTAAAATTATTTTTTTAAAGTACTCTTTTTTTAAAAAAGTACCTTTTTAAAATAATAACTTTCTTCTTAAAGTAAATTTTCTTAGAAAGATAACTTTTCTCAAACAAGGATCTTTTATATAAAATAACTTTTTTTAATTAATTTTTTTTTAAAAAAGTAAATTCTTTTAAATTACTTTTTTAAAAAAGCACATTTTCCTGATATATGGCAAACCAAAAATTGCCAAGATTTTTAGAAACTTTTATTTTGAAATACCGCATAATTTTTACCTCTCAAAATATTGAAAAGTATTATTCATTATTGTGACTATTGGTATTCTGCTGTAACGCATTGAACAATGAATTGCGACCCCATAAAGTATTTGTATTCTTAATCCCTATAACAACTTGAGTCCATATAATGTCCGTACATGCGTCGGTCTATCTGTCTTTTGAAATTACGGTCATTCAACAAAATAAGCCACTTACCTGGGTAAAGTTACAATAATATTGTTTGCCGTTACTACAAGCAGGTTGGTATTTGAAATGGGTTAAATGGGTTAAGGTCTAAAATATGGAGATATCTCCAAAAATGCTAAAAAATCAGCGTATTTGCTGAAATGATTTGGTAGTAAGTTTAACAAATTGTTTACTTTTTCAAATATTTTGTTTATATTTATTATCAATACTCAAACCGAGGTGGAGGATATCAAAGATTCGGCACAGCCGAATTTAACACTTTTACTTGTTTAATTTGGAAACATTGAATAATTGATTCTTTAAAACTGACTTTTTTTGCTGGGTTTAAAGTTTTAAATTAAAACATTAAATCTTGTTAACCTTTTGGAATATATTATTATTTTTGCTTTCTAGTTTAGAATTTAAAAATGTACTCACATATTCTACTTTTAAAAAGTCTCCATATGTTTTCAATGATTTTTCCAGTTTCTTTTATGAAACTTTCTATTACTGCAGTAAATTGTCAACACACTTCAATGTAAAATAACACTTTGCAGCAAACAAAACCCCTAAATACAATGTAGGGTAAAGAATTGTGCTACTAGTTGTAAAAAGTCGTTTGTACTATATGAGCTTTTTCCCTATTTTCGTAGTGACAAAAGCAAACACCTGTTTGAACTCATAAATTATAACCAGCACAAGCAAAAGAAATATGTAAACTCAACAAAAAAAAAATTTTTAATTTAACTTATAAAGCTTTTGACAGGAGAATGTAAATTACAAGAAAATAGAATAAAGAAAATGAATATTAAAGTAGAAAATGTTACAAAAATTTATTAAATTTGTTATAACAAATTTCATGTGTATAGAAATACACATATGTGAAATAAAAATTAAAAAAAAAAAATAATCTTAATAAATTTTAGAATAGAGAACGATTTTCTAGACATTTGTGATTATAATAATTTAGACAGACGGGTATTTGTGGATGAGTAAATATAATAAACATTAAAAGCTATTTTCTAAAGCAGACAATAACAATAACTTTTTATGAATTTTGAAAAATTTTGACAGTTTTGAAATTTAAAATATTTAAATCCATTTAAACTGAATATAATGCCGGGAATTTGATTGACTATTAATTCCTATTACTTGAAAGGAAATAAGAGATTTTGTAGGATTTTTTTTATATGTAATTTGAGTATTTCGTTAAACATTGAATTGCATTCACCAGCGCAAACGATAATTCCTAATTTATTGTGACTATTAACAAGTTTTTTAAAAAGAAATTTTAAGAATCTAAATGTCAACTAATTATGAGAAAAATGTGTTACATGGGTACTTAGGAAGATATGAGTAAAAAAAAAAAAATAAATAAATACGTAGAAACACATGGTTCAATGGCAGACCTGTTACTACAATGACATTTCTAATGACTTAAGCAGCTTTAAACAATTAGCAGTAAATAAAAAAAAAGAACTACATGTGTTAGATATTATGAAATAGAATTTCTGAAACAAAATGACTTAAGTGGCGGTAGTTTAAAAAATTCTCACGGATTTTTAAAATTACGAGTATTAATCTAATTGTTTCAGACATTTTATTTTATACATTCTGTTCAAAACAAAAAATATATATATTTATCATAGTATCCTTATATAATACCTATCCTAGTATTGATGAAAAACAATTGTAAGTCATGCATAACCTTTTTATGATTATTATATTATAATATTATTCTTGCCTGACTGATAATGGCATCCTCTTGGTATTGTTATACATATGTCATGGGCTTTGTAAGAAATTAATTTGATTTTACTGTTAAAGATACGAGTATTATAAAAAATTAAAACATAGAATATTTAATCGGTTTATATTTAACTAGTATGCCCTGTCGTGTTGCGCTATGTATGTTTTTATGATCAGCTTTTCCTTCGAAGTTTGTATTGTCCAATTAAAACATTTTCATTAATTTATTTATTTTTTTATTTTAATGCTTTCTGATATACAATATTTTTTGTTTTTTCATTCGATGAAAAAATTATAAAATTTTTCGGCGTTACTACTCTGGAGTAAGATACATATAGCTGCTGATGAGAAAATACGGATTTTCAAAATTAAATCAGGCACTTTACGATATCCTTGAATTTAGAATATCATTTGGCAATTTTTTTATTTAATAATTTTTGATTTTGGCGATTTTTCCGATTTTTGATTTTGAAGATTTTTGTTTCGGGTGATTTTTGTTTTTCACGATTTTCGGTTTTGGCAATTATTGAATTTGTCGTTTCCGCCCATATTTGCCACGACTACTCACACTGGTAGTAAAGGGTGATTTTTTAGCTATTATCTTCTTGGCAACATTGGTTTAAACAGTTGACGCACGTTTCGTGTTTTGTTTCATTGTCAAACATCTTCAGTTTGGTCTATAATTTAACCATGAATCGTCTTAATTTAACCATGAATCGTCTTGCAAGTTGTTGAATTTTATTATCAAAATGCGTGCTCTGTTAAGAAAGTTCATCGCGCGCTTCTTCCATTTTATGGTCATTTAAATCGACCCACTGAAGCGGCTATTCGGGCTATTGTGACTAAATTTCGCACCAAATTTACATTGTTGGACATTAGACCACCAACACGCTTACGTAGAGTGCGAACTGAAGAAAATATCGCAGCTGTATCGGCCAGTGTTAATGATGACCATCAATTATCGACTCGTCGCCGTTCGCAGCAATTGGGCGCTACCGAGAGATGATATCCAACTTTTTTTTGCCCAAAATGCAACAGCTTGACTTGCATGACATTCAACAAGACGGTGCCACATGCCACACAGCACGCGCAACAATGCAGTTATTGAGAGGCGAGTTCGGTGAACATTTTATTTCACGTTCGGGACCGGTCAATTGGCCGCCTAGATCGTGTGATTTAACGCCTTGAGACTATTTTTTGTGGGGCTATGTTAAGGTTCATGTCTATACAGACAATCCCGCTTCAATTGACGCATTGGAAGACAACATTGAATCATTTATTTGTGAGATACCGGCCGAAATGTTGGAAAGAGTATGCCAAAATTGGACTAAGCGGATGGACCATTTGAGGCGCAGTCACGGTCAACATTTGCATGAAATAATCTTCAAACATTTAATTATATGGACCGTTCTATCGATTCAAATAAAGATTTCATGCATTTTTCTGAATTTTATGTGTTTTTTTTTTGGAAAACTTTCCTATGGCTCTTAAAAATCACCCTTTACTTCATATTTTTTTTATATAGGAGGTGCCACTCCCACTCATGGAATGTCCCAAGGCTCTCCCTATTACAGTACTCCATATATAGGATATTTTATATTTATTTTGTATAGGATATGCCACGCCCATTGGTCCGATACCACCCATTTATTGTCCGACTACTCAGATTTATAATAGATGACCTCAGACAAATTTCATAGTTTTCGAGATATATAATATTGAAATATCAATTTGTATGGGAGGTGTCACGCCCACTAATCCGATCCCGCCCATTTTCTGCATGGCTACTAACATAATTAATAGGTGACATCGCTCAAATTTGCAAAACTCTCTCGGTCATAGTACTCAATGTATACGATATTAAAAGTTCACTTTATATGGGAGGTGCCACACCCACTAAAAATATTAAAAAATGTATAGCCTATGTCCATCCTTAATGACTATTCTAAGTACTGGAACCAACATTTTTATCATGATTAATTACGGAGGTTGCCTCCTACAAACAAACAAACACATACTAATAATGAAAATATGTCAGGTGTGTCTATCATTGCAGAGACGAGAAATGCATTTGTAATTGCGTTGGAAACAATTTAGCCCTTCACGAAAAACTCCAGAATACCTCGTTTTTAAAAAAGCAATTATTTCAAAATTATTTGAAATTTTTATTCCACAAAAAATATATATTAGCCCGCCAAAACCGATTATGTTTTATTTGAATAAACAACACTTTTGCGCATGCATTTAATTTAACAGGGATATTCGCTCTCTCTTTTGCACTCTTTTTAATGATATGTTAGTTAAATGTTAATATTACAAAAATTAAAAATGAAATAAAATCATTATATATTGATCTAAACAAAATCAACACAAAACAAATTACACCTATTTTACAGAATGATAAAATAGAGATTACGCTATGCGCACGTTTTCCCATTATATGACGTACCAGTTCCCTCGCTAGGGCTACCAAATCTGTGTTATGTATGAAAATTACAATTTCTTGCGAAAAATGTATGTTTTATGTGATAATTGCCAAACGGAAGCAATGCAACAGTAAAAAACAAGACAGGACGACTCGGCATAATCATGGGTTAGCCACATAAGTAAATATGGGCTAAGTACGCCATTAAATTAATTAATGGAAATGCTGAAATCGTGTGATTCAATATTTTTAAAATTAAAAGGCGAAAAATTGTTGCTTACAAGCGGATATTTTCAGAAACATTTCTTAGAAGTAAAGGAAGTTGAAGCAAATGAAGAAGTGAAAAAAACTTTTTTAGACGTAGAATGTGCTTTAGACGTAGAATGTGCTTGCTAAAAATATCAATAGATGGAAGAGGAAATTCAATAAAATAACAACGTAGTATAACAACATTTAGTAACCTTATTTGACAGTGCAGAACAATGGCTTTTAAAAAGTGCTCAAATATTTTTAGACCATATTTATTTAGTGAATATAAAATAAATAAGTTTTCAAAATTATAAAAGTAAATATTTTTTGCCAATAAATAATTTGAGGAAAAAATAATAAATTGTCCCACTGTTATGTAAATGCGTAAACATATAAATAGTGTAAACATACACATAAATATAACTGTTCGACATCAGTTATTAGCCAATAGGAATAGAGTTTACGTGACGTCAGAGTTCCTACGGTCGCAGAAGATTTTAATTTTATTTATTTATCATTCTTGTAGAGTTACTATATTGTACTTATGTATGCCTCTACTATTAAGGGAAGCATATAAATAAACCTTTAATTCGTAAATTAGACCATTTCTCTTAAAGCTTAAAAAAAATTTAATTGTTGGTTATTTGTGAACATTTATTTGGGCAAACTTTGGTGGAACTGTTACCACATTTTTTCAGTTATCATAAAACTTTTACACAGTATAAATTTCAGTTGATAAAACCATTTGTGAACTAATACTACACTGTGGAACAAATTCAGGTTAGCAAAAGAAAATAGAGGCTAAATTAGAAGACCTGTATCGCGGCGTTTGTTTATGTTAGTTCGAATTTTTTTTTAATCGCACTTCGAACTTTGCAGTCAAATGCCGATTTTCAGCATATTGTTTATATGAGTTTTTGGCTATAACTCGTCGACTAATTGATATTTTTTCAATCTGTAAAAGCCAAATTATTGCTAAATTTTTAAAAAAAATTGATTTAATAAATTTTAGTGGTGCTTATGAAGCAAAATGTTGGAAAAATGATTTTTTTTCTGATTTTTGAAAATATTTTCCACAAAACTAAGTCTTTTTTGCTTTCTGTTTGATCTATAATATGCTTCTCAGTTTCTTCAATAAACTTAATTTGAAAAGAAAATAATCATAATACATAACTTGCGTTTTCCAGCTTAATATTAATTTACTTCTCATTTTTTATGTTCCAATTTTGTTCAGTGTTGGTTTTGAAGAAACATTGAAAAAGAAATTATAAAAATATGAATAAAAATATATTTTTGAAATGTTAGTTATGAAAAGTTTTAAGTAAAAAAATTAAATAAATTAAATTAATGATTTGGCCAGTTGCCGTTTAGCAGGCGGCTGTGGATCAACATCACTGCTCTCTCTAATATCTTGGTCATCGTCATCATCATCAGAAAGGTCGATAATTTCGTCCAACAGATTTTCTGGAATTTCATCTTTGTCTTCCACTTCTTCCTCTTTTTCCTCGTCTTCCTCTTCTTCAAAGGTGTTTTTATACCACCAACAAATTTCAGCGAGTATTGCATCTGGAGATTTCATTCCTCTGTACCTGAAACGAAAATAGTTTTCAATCGTTAACATGTTTAAATTGTGCACTCTGACAAAGATATAGAAAAATCTAGGAATTCAAAATATGCACACTCTATAGTTACCTTATTTGAAATGGAAGCGCAGTTTGGAGATAACGTTCGCCTTGCTCATCAGATTCAGTTGGCAGCTGTTGAGCGAGTTGATCAAGATGCTGATGCAAGAGATGAATTTTGTACGACATATTAACCCCAATTTCATCGAAAGCTGCCAACAAGTTTGCAACGGATTGCCTGTAGTTATCTTTGCGTTCTTTACCCAAAAGTCCTTTAAGGACTGCTTTCAATGCGAGCCATGCATTTAATTCTCGGTCAGTCAGAACTTGGTCAAAATCTTGACGACTCATTAGTTTCCGTATGTCGGGACCATTAACAACCCCTTCCTGAATTTTGGCATTAGTCTTGGGAAAATGTCTTTTAAGAAGTTGAATACTGCTGGTCTTTTGCGATACTTTTCAAAAAATTTTTAGCAATGCCAAGTTTAATGTGGAGCAACGGCAACAAAATTTTCATTTCAGGAACAAGACTTTCGTGCAGCCTATTGTCTCTAGGCCATTTCCGTCCAATGCGACTATTCCAGTTATGCTGTTTGTACTGGTTTCTTCCTTTAATAACTTCTCCTTTCGTGAATCCCAATCGCACAAAAAACACGGATATTTTGGACGGCCAGTTGCTGTTAAGCCTGTAATCAATGAAACTATTTTGAGGTCGCAGCAAATGCACCACTGGTGTTCGTTTTATTTGACTACTTCCTGAATGTGTTTCAAATTATTGAAATTTTTACTAGTGTCAGTGCTATACGCAATCGGAACGGAAGACATTCTATTTGTCTTATGCAAAAGCACAACTTTTAAGCTGATTAGTGAACTGTCGATGAATAAACGCCAATCATCTTTTTTATAGGTTAGCCATAACGTATCCATTAACTTTTCAATATCGCTGCAATAAGCGAAATTTTTCGCATCATTCACATTGAAGAACTTTTCTAACTCTTTTTGGTGTTTTCGATATGCTGTTACTTTGGTACCTTTCACCAGCAAATTATTTCCTTTTAAAAATGAAGCCAGTAGTTCTGATTTTTCTGAGTCAAACACAAATTTGCAACAATTCCATCCAATTGGTTTTGTGTGACTAGGATTGGGTCCTTTGATGTTTCATAGGATGTACCTTCACCAGGGTCGTATTCTGAGAAGAAATCCATGGATGTAGCAGCGGCGGTTGTAGTACTGATATCTGTTTGAAGATCAATACTTCGGTATGTTGGTACTGGAACGAATTCTAAGTGCGGTAATGGTAATTGGACACTTGGCACTGCAATATAAGTTTTATTCTTTGCTTTCCTTCTATTCAAAGTTTTATGGTAGTTGATACATCCATAGCAATTTTCTTCTTGCTGCGGGCTGTTGTCTAACCACATCATTGGTATACCAAAAGGCATAGCCTTCTTCTTTTCACTTTTCCATTGCATAAGAGTTGAATAGCAATTAAAGCAAACTTTTTAGGGGCATAGTTTAGTTTACGTCAGTGATAAACTCTTACGAGAGATATTGTTTATAGGCTTGCCACATTTTTCATCGCTTGCTATGAAACCTCCACAAACATTACAAAAATGGTCCATTTTACATTTTCGTTCCGACATTTTTAATAAAATATATATTATACAATGTTTTTTTTTGTTATTTTTATGAAACCGATGCACTTAACTTAAATCACTCACAAAATGAAATAAGTTCCAAAAAAATTAACAGCGAATTTTATCACGACCGAGCGAAAATTAAAAGACATCAGCTTCGGCTGAGTTTCGAGTCTTAACTGAATCTTCAATTTTGAAATTAGTTCGTTTGTACGAAATAAAAAAAAATCGGTACCTGTGCGGTGGTTGAAAACAAAAAAGTTGTTTTACTAATTCCTAATTTTTGGAACTTCCCTTTTTAATTACTTCTACCTTAATCGCTATTTATTTAATGGTTTTGGGATTTTTAACGCAAATTATCGACTAAGACCATTTTCTTTTCAAATGAAATTTATTGAAGAAACTGAGAAGCATATTATAGATCAAACAGAAAGCAAAAAAAGACTTAGTTTTGTGGAAAATATTTTCAAAAAGCATGAAAAAAATAATTTTTCCAACATTTTGCTTCATAAGCACCACAAAAATTTTCTAAATCAATTTTTTTTTAATTTTTAGTTGCTGCACAGGTCCCTGTCAATAATTTGGCTTTTACGGATTGAAAAAATATCAATTAGTCGACGAGTTATAGCCAAAAAACCATATAAACAATATGCTAAAAATCGGCATTTGACTGCAAAGTTCGAAGGTCGATTAAAAAAAAAAAATTCGAACTAACATAAACAAACGCCGCGATACGGGTCTTCTAATTTAGCCTCTATTTTCACCCCTCACTCTCAGAATCGACCTAACTTTTGCTAACCTGAATTTGTTCCACAGTGTAATATTACGTAGTGCAATGTATATGGGGGATTTCATGTCAAGTGCACCAACTTTTGAAACCGATGTCTTCCGATCGGGATGAAATTTGCACCAAGGTTAGTCCTATTGGATAGTAGTTTAGACACAATTTTTCAACAAGATCGGTCCAGATCTCTCTGAGTTAGAGGGGATCAAAATTTGACATTTTGGGCAAACAGGTGTTTTTTCTCATCCATGTAACTTATTACCTATTGTTCTTAGAAAATTTTCTCCCAAATAGTTTAGATAGCTATTTCTTCAATATTTCGGAAAAAAATACTTAAAAAAAGAAAAATTTGTAGACTTTTTTTTTGCTAAATTAAAGCATTTTTTGCCTTTATTTTCAAAAAGGGCATTTTTTTTTTCATAAGAAAGCTTAGGATTTTTCCTTTAAGAGCCTTTTGGTCGCTTAGTGGGATGGGAGTGGGATATCTATCAAAATAAATGTTTTGTTATTCAAGACAACGGTTTTTCAATTTTTCACAAATGTACTATTTTGAATTTTTTCCTATTTGTGTCTAAAACCTTACAAATAAAATTTATACTGAGAAACTAGACAAACTAAACTTTCCGAAGGTATATAACATACCTAACTAAAATTTTAAACCCTCGATACTGTAATACCCAGAATATGTTAACCTCAGGAAAAAAAATGCTTTTTTTCTATAGAAATGTTGAAAAATTATTATTTTTTTTTATTTATTTTTAATAATAATTAAATTAATGTATAATAATAATAATATTAAAAATAAAAAGATAAATAATTTATTAAAATTTAATCTTAATTGCATTAGATCCATTTATATCATAACTATTTTTATACTTAATTTATTGTAGCTGATGAAGTATTTAAGTCTTGTAAATTTTTAAATGCCCAGTCTTTCATCCAGCTTTTTTGTCGCCTTTATTTACTGCGTTTTTTTGTCAATCCTTTCTTGGCGTTACTAGGTCCAGCTGTTGATATCGCTGCTGGTTTATTTGTTGTCTTTGGAAAGAAATCGCATTGAATAGAGGCAGAAAACTTTTTCAACTTGAGTCTTCCATCGACAAGCGGTATAAAAGCATGGTATTGAGCGGTGCCATCGATTGTTACCGCAGCATCGAATCTGCTCTTCAGTGTTTTCAATGTTTCCTGATGATCCTCTTTGCTACTAAAAACTATTTTAGTTTCTTTACAATAACTCTTTGCCCAATGGAATAAAGCAGTCGCATCTAAGATGCGATCTTGATGAGAGCACTGGAGGCTATACTTCGCTGCATTTCTTTTAAAGTTTGCTGCAATACCATCACATGCTCCTTTACCATGAGCAGTAGGATGAAAATGCCACTCAGCTGGCATTCCAAAATCTTTTTCATGGGCCATGAGATTTGCCAAGCTACTTTTGTTTTTAAAATGTTGACGAGCTCCGTCCGAAACGTAGTATACCTTCTTTACTGTAAATTTAGATTTTAGATATTTTAGTATTATCTTCTGATACTCATAAACTGCAACGCTATCATGTTTTAAATCGTCGGATATGATTGCCATACTTTTGTGTTCCAGTTTTTCATCTTTCATGTAGTAAATAACTACTGTGAATATAGTTGCTTGGTTGTTATTGAAGTGGAATGCTTGTATGGCATCCTGAAGGACATATTTATAGTTTTCTGCGAAATCATATGAAATAACGAATTCACCAGACTTCATATTTATGTTCAAATCCTTGAAAGTCATGGTTTCTCAAGTTTAGCAATCCTGTACACATTTCTTCCGCAAAATCATCCACATTATTATTGTTTTCAATGTGTATCTGTCAGTCTGAATCCAAGAATCGAATTTGACCTCCTCTATATATTCTTGATCTAAAGAGTTGATTAAATTTTCTTTGATGAATGTGGTTTTCGGGCAATTGGTACATTCACGTAAGTGGCAAGAAGTTGTTGCATTAGGACACATAGTCAATTTAAGGCAATCGCGGTAATCGTGTAAATCTTCTGCCGCATCATCTGTTAAATACTTTAAGTTGATTTCCTTCAACATCAGTTTAACATTTTCATGGTAAATGCAAACGCATACTGTGTGAGTTCCGCTGCTTTCTGACAAAAAGCAATTTTTTGGCCTCATTTGGGTTAATTTCGTGAAGCCAATTCTAACATCCTCGTGTTCAGATTGAAATGTTGCAAATAACTCTTTCAGGTTACAGATAACCATTCTCTTCTATTATGTTATGAAGGTATGTTACATACCTTCGGAAAGGTTAATTTGTCTAGTTTCTCAGTATAAGTTTTTTTTGTAAGGTTTTTCACACAAATAGGAAAAAATTCAAAATAGTGCATTTGTGAAAAATTGAAAAACCGTTGTCTTGAGTTACAAAACATTTATTTTGATAGATATCCCACTCCCATCCCACTAAGGGACCAAAGAGTTCTTAAAGGAAAAATCCTAAGCTTTCTTATGAAAAAAAAAAAATGCCCTTTTTGAAAATAAAGGCAAAAAATGCTTTAATTTAGCAAAAAAAAGTCTACAAATTTTTTTTTTTAAAAGTATTTTTTTTCCGAAATATTGAAGAAATAGCTATCTAAACTATTTGGGAGGAAATTTTCTAAGAACAATAGGTAATAAATTACATGGATGAGAAAAAACACCTGTTTGTCCAAAATGTCAAATTTTGATCCCCTCTAACTCAGAGAGATCTGTACCGATCTTATTGAAAAATTGTGTCTGAACTACTATCCGATAGGACTAACCTTGGTGCAAATTTCATCCAGATCGGAAGACATCGGTTTCAAAAGTTGGTGCACTTGACATGAAACCCCCCTATGTATTATTTGGCTATTAAAATTTAATGCACTTTCCTTCAAATTAATTTTAGAAAGTTAATTTATTATTTAATTTAAAATTAAAAAAAACTGTAAAATTAATAAGGACAATAGTAAAAGCAGAGTTCACCAGTTATTTCTAGTTAAAGATATTTAGAATATAAAGTTCACTTTAGTTTCTGCGGTGAATTGAAAACGAATTTTTACATTTTACGTGTTTTGAGGAAGGTAGATACATATTCCTTTTCACTTTATAACAGTGACATGACACAAAAATTCTTATTAGCTATATAAATCCATAACACGAAACATTTTAACTAAAAATAAAGTTGTTGGATGAACATGGAAGAAAAAAACTCTACTTAAGTATCATATGTAAAATACAAAGTCAATTTTAAGTATACAGCAGGAGACAAATGAAATACATATGTACATACAATGCATAAGTATATTATTTCATATCAACAGAAAGAAAACGTGCGTATAAAATGACATGGAAAAAAGACATTTTTTGAAGTTAAGGTTTTACCTTTACGCTTAGGAAAACGGAATATTATATGATACTCGTATCATAGATCCTTCTTTATGCTCTATGCATTAAAGTTAAAGTAGATATCAAATACAATACGAAAAACTCTAAAACAATCTTGTATGTGTTATAAATTTCAGCAAAGGCGTATTTGGAATTTTAATGTTTTTGTTTATCTAACTGATATTTCAACGAAATGCTATTCCAAATTTACCTCCTCTTTGGTATACAATATGGCTTGCATTTGTAAACACTAATAACTTGCAAACAATTTGAGGAAAGTTTTAAAAATCTGTAGTTTAACTACAGATGGTCATCCCAAAAAACTCGGTTTAACAATCTTAAAACAAATCCATATAAATCCTTTTTTTACACTAACTCTCCAAATTTGTGGCCATGAGAATTACTTTCTCCAGTACAACGCCGTTACTGACTTTTATCAAATAATACTCAATGTAATAAGTGCTTTCTGTAGATTGGTGGAGAAAAAGGGTTGGCTTTAGAGGGTGGTTGTAGTGTAGTATTAATGTGTTTTTTAAGCAAATATTAGTATTTCATCTTTGAGATTATAAGGCAAATATATTAATATCAAATTCTTGTAATATGATGCTAAACAATTCATATGATTCTTTTTTTTTATAGATTTTTCGATTCGAGGAAAGTAAACAATTGTTGGGAACAAAAGAATATCGCAGCGATATAAATGTTTAAATTTAATCTAATAATTAACATTACTAATAAACAAAAATTAAATTGGAATTCTGTCAACACCTGAAAATGCTATAGAAAGTCGGGGTTCGAAAAATTTTATTATACTCCCTTTCTTAGTAAATTAAGTTTACCGCGATGGTATTAAATAATTGATTGACTGAAAATAAAAAACCGTTGAAATTTCTAAAAATCCAATATTATACTATAATTAAATTTTTTATACTAAAATTTGTTAGATCATTTTTATCAGCGCCACGAGTCTGCCTACAAAGTTTCAGCTCGATTGAATCACGGGAAAAGGGTTAAAAATCGATCCAAATTTTTTTCGGCAGACAACCAGACACTACGAGTTAAAATAAAGGGAGTAAGAATCAACCCATAAAAACCAAGTTTTTATTGTACTTCCTTTATTTGTAAATTTATTTACCATCATCTATAATATTAATAGGCTAGGCGATTTCTTGTGACCGATGTTTTGTTTTACCGTTTTATCCCGATTTTTACCAGACGTATATTATTTGAAAGGCATTTCTTTTTAGCCGTTTTGCAGATTTACAGATTTTTAAATTTTTTCTTTATTTTGAGTAAATTGAATTTAAAGTTGCTACTAACACATATATAAAATTATACAATGCTATGTGTGTGTTTATTAAATTTGTTAATGTGTCTGTGATAAAAATATTTTTTGTTTTTTGTGTTGATTTGTGAATTGGCTATAACTGATTAGCATACCTTTAGGGTCTCTATTTAATGAAAAAATAAAATTTCCTAGAATTTGCGCTCGAATTTTGAGGGCTGGAATCTGCTAGTATAATTAAATAATTGACTGGCTGTAGAAAATCAAAAAAATTTTTTTTCAAAATGTTTTTGCAAAAAAAAAGCTTTTGCTAAAAAAGTTTGTTAGATAATTTTTGTCGTCGACACGAGTCTGCCTTTAAAGTTTCAGCTCGATTGGATCACGGGAAAAGGGTTAAATCGATCCAAGTTTTGTCGACACTACGAATTAAAATAAAGGGAGTGAAAATAATTCTTAATGTAAAATTAGTAAATATTGTTTAAGATAATTAAAATATTACCTTTATTTGCCTGTATTTTTGAATACTTGCATCATTTTTTAAACAAAAATAGTAATGAAATTTTGTTAAGAAATTAATTTTATAAATACGACACAACTCTGTCTCAACAGGCTTTAAAAAAAGCCCTAAACTGGATTTTTTAAAATATACTTGTACACCAATATTATTTACATATACATAACATAATTTTAGGACCTAAGGAAAATTATTTGCTTACACTGTCATGTATTCAATTTATTTGAAACTCTATTTTATGTTCGAAAAAAAGAAAGGGTCTTTCTTTTCATGGAATGGAATAAACAAACATACATACATATTTGAAAAAAAAAAGTATAAAAATGAAAAATGCAAGTTAATGTTGTGCAAATTAAGACATTTTTTACTCATTGTTATTTTGGATTATTTTTTAGCACAATATATAAAAACTCATTTAAAAAAAATTCAACCATATGTTTAGTCCCCTAAAAAAATAAATAATCATATATCATGTTGTGTTTTGTTCACAAACACCCCCAATAAAAGGAGTTTGTCTCCGTGCTTGTGCTTGAAACGGGTATTTTGTTTTTATTTTTGCAATATTAGAACTAAAACAAATGGGGGGGGGGGGGGCTTGTGTTTGGGAATGATGTTGGACCGGTGTGAGATACATGTCAAATTTGTGTTTTTCATTTGTATGATTTTTATAGAAAATTTTGTTGTTGTTTCGTTGTTACTGTAATAATGGTAATTTGTTTTATTTTTACCAGTTAACTATAGTGTTTGTTTTTTAAGGTTATAGAGGGCGTTAGTTAAATTATATGTAAATTATAGCCATTATTTTTGTTTAAGCAAAGTGTTATAAATCAAATAGTGAATAAATAAAGTGTATCATGTTAAAAGGGTTTTAAAAACTTTAAATAACAATTGATAATGAGTACGCGATAATGACTAATTTCCAACAATAAATAATAGTTTTAATAAAAAGGGAAATATTAAGATTTAGTTTGCATAAATTGCGAATTCCAGGAAAAATTACTAAAAAAAATAACTGGTAATTATTTGAAAAGCCAGTACTAGTTTTAAAAATTTCGCACCTCTTTCCAAAGCAAGAATTGTGTAAAAGACAGTAATTCATTCAATATTAAATGCTGTCAGATTATATAAAGAACGGTTCAGTTCAAAATTTCAACTAGCAGCGTCTCTATTGTAGGAACCACCATTTAACTTTCGAATTTAATTATTTAGGAAATGTATCATAACTTTGTCAAAGTTTAAAGTATTTCGGACAAAGTTGAGCAGCCGGTTTAAAATGCCAGTTTTTATACCCTCCACACCACTGTGTAGAGGGTAACGCCTCGAAATAAATTCCGCAGACTCCAAGGGTATATATCAGTTTGTCATTCCATTTGTAACGCATCGAAACATGAATTTGCGACCCTTCTTGATCCTCATCATAACTCGATTCGATATAGCTATGTCCGTCTGTCCGCCCGTCCATAGATTTGTCAGTCTGGTTGTTGATATGACGATCCTTCACAAAATAAACTTTGTATAACATTGTTCGTCTTTATTTTGAGCAGGCTGGTACTTAAAATGGGGTAATTTGTAAATCATTGTGTCAAGATATAACCTAAAGTATTGAGACACCTCTAAAAAATTATGAATATTTAATGTGTTTTAATATATATAAATAATATAATAAAAGCTATTAATGTTAACGTAAAGCCCCGGTAGAGGGTAGCAAAGATTCGCCATACCCGAATTTAGCACTCTAATTTTGTAAAAATGATTTTCATAATTTTTTAAATAAATTCTTATGTATTATGCCAAAGTGTTTGTAAAAACATACAAAAATTTAATAAAATTTATAAACCGATATTTAAAGCGGGGTAAGATATGATTATTTGTGATAGCTTCCTATCATAGTTCTCATTGTATAAAGAAAACAAAAGGGTGCAAACTCTCGGTCGCACCCCCTAGAAATATAGCAAACAGACTGAGAAATGCAAAGTTTTGCGTCAATCAAAAAACATTTAGACGTGGCTCAACGCGATTGAAAATTTCAAGTGTGTTTTATATGGGGAAAATATGACTTTTTTCAGATTTTACGAGAATTTCGTTCTTTAGTTTAATTTCTCCAATAAATTGTTATATAATTCGGGATCAGTATTAAATTATCTTTCCAAAAAGCTTCAAAATCAAATAAAAACTCCCCAAGAAATAGCAAATGCCCCGGACCACTTATGTGACAAAAAAAAAACTAGGTCATGAAATTTGATGGAATTTTTTTCAACTTTTAGAAATTAATTAAAGCCAACATTTTGTTTTAGTCTCTATACCTGTAAGTACTCAGATATGAAGTATTGTTTTATCACGACCTTCTTAACCCATTAAGCATTGAAACCCAAAATGGAAAAATTTTTTGATAAAATTTGAAAACTCCTTTTTCAAGTTTTGAAAAATTTTCTTGATCAAAATTTAAAAAAATTGTTCTAGCTCTTTGAGGTCTTGTTAAATGCATGTTAGAGATTAACAGTGTGAATTTTTAGGTAAATCCCTATGCCAGAATTTTTTTCACAATGATTTTATTTTTGAGGATTTCGAGATAAATGGGATTTTTGTAAAATATTCTATAAATGTGCTCCTTCTAAATACATTGTTTCAAAAATTCATCACTTTTCTACTTTTAACGTTATATTTTATCTTAATAGCCTAGGGTTTCGGAAAAAATATAATCACCCCATTAACCCTTTTGGAATTGGGGTCACATATGACCCAAAGCTAATAAAAGACAATTTATTCAAAAAATTCAAGTATTTCTTAAGTGCTGTTGATTTTTTAGATGGGATGCTCAAAATATAATAGAGAAACGTGTAGAACTTCCGTTCCTAAAATTTGGGATAAATCAGAGAACGTTAACCCATTATTTGCCAAAGGCAGCGTTGGAAAAATATATTTTAAAATATAAATTACCGAAAACAAGTTTTTCAATTAAACTCGATGAAACCACTATTTAGAATTTAAGAAAAATAATTCGGTTATTTCTTATTTATTTAACCCTGCAGTGCTCCTGGGATCAAAATAATCCATTGTGATATTTCTTTGGTGCAATTATCTGTTTATTGCTCGCGAATATAAATTAAAACAACCCAAAGCTAATAAAAGACATTTTATTCAAAAGAATATGAAATATAAAATTAATATAATAATATACAACTAGCAGATTCCAGCCCTCGAAATACGAGTGCGAATTCTAGGAAATTTTATTTTTTCATTAAATAAAGGTTGCTAAAGGTTGCTTATCAATTATAGCCAATTCGCAAATCAACACAAAAAAACAAACTCATTTTTATTACAAACACATTAACAAATATGTATGTGTTAGTAGCAATTTTAAATGCAATATACTCAAAATAATGGAAAAAAATAAAAAATCTGTAAATCTGCAAAACCGCTAAAAAAAAAATACCTTTCAAATAATATACGTTTGTTCAAAATCGGGTTAAAACGGTAGAACAAAACATCGGTCACAAGAAATCGCCTAGCCTATTAATATTATAGATTAAAGAAAAGCAAAACTTATTGCAAGTCGTAAGTTAGTACAGAAAACAATTTGAATCGCACACTAAATCATCCTTAAATACACCAAAATAAAAAGAATTATTTTAAAAATGCACTCACTTAATCTCTAATATGCATTTAACAATACCTTAAAGAGCTAGATCAATTTTTTTAAATTTTGATTAAGAAAATTTTTCAAAACTTGAAAAAGGAGGTTTCAAATTTTACCAAAAAAATTTTCCATTTTGGGTCTCAATGCTTAATGGGTTAAGAAGGTCGTAATAAAACAATACTGCATATCTGAGTATTTACAGGTATAGAAACTAAAACAAAATATTTGCTTTAATTAATTTCTTAAAGTTGAAAAAAATTCCGTCAAATTTCATGACCTAGTTTTTTTTTGGGCACAAAAGTGGTCTGGGGCATTTGCTATTTCTTGGCGAGTTTTTATTCGATTTTGAAGTTTTATAGCCTTTTGGAAAGATAATTTAACGCTAATCCCGAATTATATAACAATTTGATGGAGAAATTAAACTATAGAAAGAAATTTTCGTAAAATCTGAAAAAAAAGTCATATTTTCCCCATATAAACACACTTACAATTTTCAATCGCGTTGAGCCATCTCTAAATGTTTTTTGATTGGCCCAAAACTGTGTATTTCTCACTATTCGCATATTTCTAGGGGGTGCGACAGAGAGTTTGAACATTTTTTTTATTAAGGGCCACCCTAGTGTACACTATTACGGGGGTAATTTTAATCCGATATCCATAATATTTTTCTATACCTGGTAAAACTCTATGGAATCAACATTAAATCCATTTACTTAAAAATTTGTTAAACAAATTTTTATTTAGCATTGAAAAAAGACACAAATTAAAAACCCCGTCTACATGACGACGATAAATTTTGTTTTGACAAAACTTTTTTGGTTGAAAAAAAGGATTACAAGCGCAATAGTTTTTTTTTAAACGAAATTTACGTTACTACAGGGTCCGAAGGCCCATTACTATAATATTTTCCAAAAAAACGTTCTGGAATTTTGTCATATAAATTTTCTTGACTCTAGCTGGTAATTTGAGTCAAATAAAAACAATCGGTTACGATTTGACACGGTTTCGTGCTAGAATATCGAAATCACTTGAAATTCTATATAGTCCAATTTATGGAATTATAATAAAATATAAATAGATTTTGAGTATTAAAAAACAACAAAAAGTGAGTCAATATATACAAAAAAATTTACCGAAAGCTGCTAATGTCAATAAGAATAAATCAGAAGACTAATTGTCACATTCGTTATCGAAATTTCCCGATCGAAAATTTTTATTTTATTTTCTAAAATAAAATATTAATAATAATTTTAGACTTTCACACTTAACGAATAATGTCCTTTAGTTAATAGTAAAAGTGGAACGGGGTCTGACGTTTGTCCGGCTTCTTTAAATAATAAACCAAAATATGGAATTTCGATAGATTTTACTCGATATCGAATGCGACGATTACCCTCTAGGATCATCAAAACCAGATCGTACTTAAAAAAGAAAAAAAAAATTACCACTAAATGCAGGAGATTCAGTGATTACATTTATACGGATTACGAAATACATAAACGCACAAGCCGATTTTAATTCCACTTTAAAGTATAAGCCCTTTCTTAGATATTAAGTTTTATTTCTTAAAGAAGTGCAAATGAATCCATTGGTGAGTTTTCAAATTTTTTCACCTTGGCCCTATGAAACTATCATGTCAATATATCGGTCACTATATACATGTTATCAATACTCTTCATATTCTGTGTTATGTTTAAACAATATACGGTTACAAAACAACTTGACAACATGGCGTCAATTTGAATGACACATCGTCATATTCATCAACAGCATCATCCACAGTCATGACAACATTAACCATCTTATCGTCAATTTAATATCAGCACATATGTAAACCCCTTTTTATATTTCAACGTAAACATAAACAAAAACCGATTTTCTGCTTAAATCATTAATATTTGCTTATTATATTTAATTCTAAGGATTCCATGGATGAAAAAAAAAAACACCAACCCGTTTTCATTATTTTACCGAAACAATGCTTTATACAAAACTAAATAATTGTCTTTAAGGCAATTCAAAAGTAGAAGTAGAGTAGTAAACATTTGCCTTATAATTTCGTATGTAGATCGATCATTTTGAAAGAATTAAAGAAATCATCCCTTTGGTTATATCCTTTATGTAGTAGTTATAAGTGGTATGAAATAAAAGTGTAATGTTTAAAGCAAAAAAAAAAAAAAGGGGTGAATTAGTGTAAAGACTTTCATATGATGTTAATGAGAAATATGTGGATGTAGTTGATGACGATGGCCCGTATTGCAGTTTAAGCTTAATGCTTAAGCAAAACGCACTTGTTCAAATATTTTTGTTTAACCATCGAGATTTTATACCCAAGTCAATGCTTTAAAATAATGAGCCTTTTATGCTTTGCCATGTTGTGTGCAACAACCCAGGCACGTTTTTATTCATCTTATTTATAAGTACACTCAACGATATTTTATTAAATGCATATGTTAGTTTTGACAAATTTTAATAAATTTTGGAAAATATCTGACAGTTTATTCAAACTTTTAGATAGTTATTTTAAATATATTTTTTTAAATTAATATTCCGACTAAAATTTTAAAAAACACAATGTTCTTTACGATCTAGTTCAATTTGGAGCTGCATACTGAGAATAGTTTGTCATATATGTGAGAGACTGTCAGAGTTAAATTCCTTTTTTCTAGTGAGAGGATAACCTTAAATAATTAGCACTGAGTGCATATTACAACAACCATACTACTACATACATACCTAAGAAATTTTTGTTCGAGAGCAAGGAAAGTGGGTGGCAAATATTTGAGAACTTAAATAAAAGCAAATGATTATTATTTTGTTGTTATAGTCATGTGTATATGTGCATTACAATAGAAAACTTCTTTACTGCTTGTTTTACAAAAAGTTAAAATTGCACTTGTATAAGAGTCTGTATGCTGGTTGAACAAGAAACAAAGAAAGACAACAGGTTACCCATTCCCCAGAAAATTATTATTCTTCTTTTAAATCATTAGAAAATGCGTGCATACGTACGCATTTTATATTGTTGATTGTTAAATGCTAATGGCCACAATACCCAATGTCTACATCAAAACACAATAACAACCATACCACATTTTAGCTGCAATAGAAATGTTTGTATAAAAATGTTTGGAAAAGAATAGACAATAAAAGGTTTGAACACATTTGAACACATGATGTTGGACAGAAACGTTCAACAGAGATTTCAGTAATCACTTTCAAACCCTAACTTTAATTTGTAATCCTCTTTAAACAATTAACACCTTAAGGTAAGAATGGAGAGGGCTCAACAATTAATTACACAGGTCCACAAAATTTAGACTTTTGCTTTCGCACTGAAGTTTGAAGGCGAAGCCTAAAAGTGCTAAAAAGTCAATATGTGTGATTTCTGATATAGTCAAATATTTGAAAGTGTAAAACCTTTTATTTCAACAAAATTCATTTAAGCTATGTATAATCTTAATAGGTAAGGCGATTTAATGTGACTCATGATTTATTAAACAGTTTTCTCCCGATTTTGACCAAACGCATCTTATTTGAAAGGTACTTCTTTTTAGCTATCCACCAGATTTATAGATTTTTAAATTTTTAAATTTGTTTGGAGTTATGCTCATTTAAAGTAGGTACCAACAAATACATAAAATTAAAATATGCTATGTGTGTGTTTATTAAATTTGTTAATGTGTTTGCAGAAAAAAATGAGTATGTTTTCTTCATTCACAATAATAATTGTGTTGAATTGTGAATTGTCTAAAATTGATTAGCATACCTTTGGATCAATAATTTATTAAATGAAAAAAAAAATTATAGAATTTGCACTCGCAATTCCTGGGCTGGAATTTGCTTGTATAATTTATATCGTCTAATAAATATTTCATAATTTTGCAGTATGAAGAAATTTTAATAGTTCTTGTTAATATAAAAGAGATTACAGTAAATATTTAAACATACAAGAAATTATGTCATGAATTTCCGTAGAGCATAATATTCAAAGTTTATTGTTTTTTTTTAGTATAATTAATGTGGATTATGACGCGTACATCCCAAAAAACTATCGCCATTATATTGGTGGCCGATAACCCCACTAATCTTCAGCGAGACCGATTTGGCCAGAGAAATCCATTTTTAGAACGCTCCGTGTTTCATAAAAAAGTCACGAACTTATTGGTCATCCCTTGTGCTTTAAAAACCTAACGTGATGGACAAATTCTGGTAACGGATTCTGGTTCAGCATGGGACATCAACGTTAGACCCAAGTAGGCATATTGGTTCAACTAAGTTTAGGTAAACTTACCATTTTTAAGAATAGAGTCAAATATTATGAAATTTTTGTTAAATAATATGTATTTTATATATATAGAAAACAATATTTAGGGGATGTCCTTATTAATGGAGTGCAGAAAAATATATTATGGGTAAGAGGAGAGGGAGAAGTATTTGTGGATGTTTGACTTAAATTTATCCCCTCCCCAAAGGCTCGTACTTTAATCGAAGGAATATGAATGGCAAAAGAGTAAAAATGAGTAGATAGGATTGTAAGTTGGACGATCTCTGAAAAAACCCAATATAAATTGAGAGAATTAACCACCAACACCAAATGACATCGTATAATATCTAGAGCAACCCCTTACTTTCACCGAATCGGTAAATGGACTGACTCTAACGTTCCGAAAGGAATGCTATCAGGTCACCCAAAGAACGACTTCTTCAAAAGCCATACTCCATAATGCACTATGCTATCCATTACCTTTGAAAACGCAGACCAAATTGATATTGAGCAATAATTTTAAGGGTTGTTAGCTGCAACTTTTTCAGATTAGCTGAACATTGGCAATTTTCCAATACGAGGGAAAGAATCGCTAAAAAGGGTTGCCAATAGATAGTGTCTAAAACATTATTTCAGTACCAGTGCTGATATGCTATCCGGTCCTGGACCTTTGTATACGTTGACCTTTGCAAGAATTCCCTTAACAGCTCGAACTCGAATGAATATCTTAGGCATAGTATGTACTCTTTCAAGTTCGGGCAGTGGTTGATGACTTTTCAACAAGAAAAACTTCTTGCGAATTGATTAGCTCTATCAACCGGGTCTGTGAGGATTAGGTCATCTTTTACAGGAGTTGGAACTAAAGAACTAGCATTCTCCTTTACTCTTTTAACAAATTACCAGAAGGTTTTACTGCCCCGAGAATCAGAAAGAAAAGCTTTTTACGTCTAATCACTTTGGCACATTCTACATAAATTAAACATACGCCAAATACTGAACGGTTCCACTCTGGATCTTACTGCACGTCTGGTTGAACAAACGCTTATGTTTTGGTTAAGCCTGAATTAGCTTTGTAGGAATGAATGTTTTCATTACCAGCAGCAATAAATTTCCTACCATTAGTATGAAAAAGGTATGAGTATGAGGTGCATTGATTTTTACTTCGTATTTGTCAGGGTGCGAAGTAGGGAAAAGGTCGAGAGTGTCGTGAAATTGCCCTTCTACACACGAAATATGAGCTATTTCATTCACTAATATGATTAATATGAGTTTAAATAAACTATGTTTAAATGAAATCCAAAAAACTCGGCCTAATAAAAATTAACTAAGTGTAATAAAATTGTCAAATATTCGAAGTTTTTTAAAATTTTCTTGGAAATCTGTCAAAAAATAATGTGTCTCAAAATGCTCAATCTTTTTTGAAAATTAAATCATAAGCGGATTAAGATAATAAGATAATTAAATTTTGTTTTCATTTTATATAAATCTATGACCAGATATTAACAATGTAGTACATACTATAAAGGAGGTCTAATCAGTATTCTACTACAACAGCAAAAATACCACATGCAGAACAAAACTAACAATTAATAATGATTTACAATTCTGACTGATTATATATAGAAATGTGAAACGATTGTTTTAAGACATTAAAACAGAAAACAATAAAAACACCTACTCCATGCGGCGGAATATAGACAATGTTTGTGATAATTTATTGGACATTATAACGCCTTCAAGTATTTATAATGGGAAAAAGTATTTGTCACTTTGATGTAGTCTTCGAAAGTAAGATGTCACATTTTTAAGTTCTTTTTTAAAGAAATATGAGCATACCCTCAAGAAAACTCTATAAGTTCTAGAAAGATGTAACAAATCCTTAAAAAATTAACAAAATATTTTCCAATTATCTACATAAAGACAAAACTCCCAATGGTATTTAAAACAAAAATTGACCGCCTTAAGCCTTAATTTTACACCACTTAAATGTCACTGAAACATACACGTACAATAAAAGATTTAACAAAAATATGCCATCGGTAAAAGTAGGTACATATATACTCCAACTCATATTACATTAGAAATAAACAACCCTGACTGCCTATTGTCGTATTTCGATTATCATCATGTGTTTTTTTTTTTTCGTTGCTGACTAATAAAATTGAGCCAACACTTGCAAGTGACACTATCGCCGCCAACAAATCGATGACTATATATTGATGATGATGACGACTGCGTTGATGATTGTCCTCCCGCTGTCAGATATATTTGAAAGAATGAGGACGATCCGAGGAAGGACATTGTGGCATAATGCCACGATTAAAACTGAAAATTAAAACGAACAAAAATTTTGCTTTTTTTTTTGACATGCAATTGACATTGACAGATCGCAAAACGAATTGGCCGCAATAGGTTCAGTCTTTCATACAGAAACAAATACGTACAATACCTTCATCTATTTGGTGGCAGGAGTGGTGATGTTTTTTCATAAAATTTATAGAACAGCGAAAAAGTGACTAAATTATTATATTTGTATTCAAAAAATGGATAATCGTCGTGCTGATGGTGGTGGTGGTAGTTTATGAAGTTGTCATAAATGTTATAAAAAATTAAATTCAATTCCATTTCAAATAAAAAAAATTAAAATGAATAAATCCTTTTGTTATCACAAAATAAATGTATACAATTTCATTGAAATGTGTTCAAAAGATATTATTTGAATTCATACATATATGACAGCTAACAGTGTTTGACATCTAGAAATGTTAAAAAATTATCAACACATGAGTGAAATTTTATAGAATCATGTCAAAATTTTGACACTTTAAAGGTGAAAAAAAGTATGAACAAAATTTTCGAAGATAACAATAACAGTTAACGCTCAAAATATAAAATTTTTCTTCGCTTCAAAGCGTCATCTCAAATAATGTAAAGTGCATATGTAAGTATGTACAAAAACCGTACATCACATATGACAACTCTTACGAAAACTGAGAATAGTGGAAAATTAGAAGTATAAATGCAAAAAATATCCAAAAAATTCAAAAATAACGATTGTTTGTTTGGACAGAGTTGTATCTTCTGAAATTAATACAAAGTAAAGCTGTATGGTACGAAAAGTGAAAACTAACCACACTGCTCGTAGGCCTGACTTTAGGTGAGTGTGTTAAAGCGCTGACCAAAAAGTGCAAGTACGAGTGTATGTGAGAAGGTTCATGGTTCGAAACCTCACGGCCGCCCTAAGTAGAAAAAATTTTCATATAGAAACAATCTATTCAATTAAAACATAACAATTATCACAATGTTCAATAAATCGCTGATGAAGGCTGAAATGCCAGAAACCGGTCCGATTAAGAATACAGTGCAGTTATGAATTTTTGAAATATATGCTTTCTTCTTCTTTACCACGCACCATTTAAACAAAATTAAAAAATTGCATATTAATTACAGTAGTAATTGCAATATGTCTGAAAAATGACGATAAATCTAACAAACATAAAATTTTTATATTTAATATATTTTGTTGGATTTTCTCCTTTTTTTTTAGAAAATAAGAAATACATAAGTTAAATAACACAAAATAAAACAAATTTACAGTCAGTCTATGCAGACTTTTTCATATTGTTAAGCGAGCGAGTAAATGAACTTCCCACCATTTGAATTTCTACGCGCAAGTTGGCATGGAAGAAGGGATGTCGTAATGCACAATGGTTACCTTCAAAAGGCAAAGAAAATAAACGGTAGAAATAATGCCAACTTATCCGACCGAATGAGAAGAGGTCGACCGAATAAGAATTAAGATAATTGCAGTCGGTCTAGACCCGGACAACACAAGAAAATAAACATATACTACATTGTTGTGGTATTGTTATTATTAATTTGTGGCGTGCAGATATGAAATTGTTTATGTCTGATATTATTTTCACGAATATATCTGAACAACGTCTCTTACTTTTATCGAAAAATTATGTAACTCAAATTTTACAAAAATCTATGCAAAATTTTTGTATATGACTTTGAATAATAATGGTCCTACATAGTTTATTTTTGGACTAGAGGGTATAATACACTTATATTCACCAAATTTTATTAATACATATATATATACATACATATGATAAGGTAATTTTTACGACAAATTTTGTCGGTCTGATACGAGTTATTTGTATGGGGGCTAGGTCAGAACATGCATCGATTTGCACAAATATCAATAGCATTCGTCCTGTAACCGAGGAAAGCTTATATACCAAAGTTCTTTGTAATATATTCATAGTTATGACTTATAGGTTGATTACAAGGTTCACATCGATACACAGACAGGCAGACAAACGCACAGCGATAAATTGATTCATAAAGTGATTCTGAGTCGATTGGTATAATAAAATATGGGTCTAGGTCAAATATTTTTGGTAGTTACGAAAATCACCACAAATTCATTATATCCTGACTAGATAGTGTAGAAGGTATAATTGGGCTACGAATTTCTAGCACATGCGCCATTTTCTCGGAATTCAGATTCCGAGTGACTATTTTAAAATGCATAAACTTAAAGAAATGACTTGGTGGTCATTCACATTTTTTGAATCTTGATAAACAAAGTGTATTGAGTAAGAAGGAGACTATACTCAGAATAAAACTTTTGTTTTAGCAAAAAAAAATATATATAAAGGGTCCGCCATCTAACGTTTTTTTTTTAACTAGTGCTTATTTTGTGAATGGTAACACTTAGCTCATGTCTGATTTGACAGATAATTAGTTTTATCCTTCCGCTGAACGAATATGGTTGTGTATACGCTTGAACAATGCTGGGAAATATTGCGACATTACTTTGAAAATCATGGTAATGTTGCAGAATGTGTGCGAAAATTGCGTACGGGTTTTGGAAGAAGAGAAGCACCGTCAGCTCCGTATGTTCGTTATCTTGTGGAAAAAGTGAAAGAAACTGGCATCCTCATCGATAAACCAAAGCGTGAAAAGCCAAAAACAGTGCGTACACCCGAGAATATTGCTGCTGTGGCAGAAAGTGTGCGTAAAGCGCCATCAACATCAATTCACCGTCGTTCTCAAGAATTGAACATTTCGGAGGCATCATTGAAACGAATTTTGCATACAGACCTTGGTATGACGCCATACAAAGTCCAATTGGTTCAGGAGTTGAAGCGAACTGACCATCCAATGCGTTTTCGCTTCGCTAAGTGGGCCTGCGATCGACTAACAGAAGATGCCGATTTTCCCAAAAAAATCATCTTTTCAGATGAAGCTCATTTTGATGTTGGCGGCTATGTAAATAAGCAAAATTGTCGCATTTGGGGCACAGAAAACCCGCACGCATACATTGAAAAGCCGATACACCCAAAACGAGTCACTGTTTGGTGCGGATTTTGGTCCAGAGGCATAATTGGGCCATTTTTCGAAAATGAGCAAGGAGTGGCCGTTACAGTCAATGGCGATCGTTATCGGGCCATGTTGAACGAATTTTTGTTCAAAAAAATTGAAGAGGAGGATATTGGCAACATTTGGTTTGAACAGGACGGCGCTACGTGCCACACAGCCGAAGCTACACTCGATGCTTTGCGCCCTGTTTTTGAAGATCGCATTATCAGCCGCAGAGATGATGTCGTTTGTCCACCTTGGAGCTGCGATTTGACACCGTTGGACTATTATTTGTGGAGTGCCCTCAAAGATAAGTGTTACGCCAACAAGCCAGAGACAATTGACGCTTTAAAGGACAATATTCGTGAAGCCATTGGTGAAATACAGCTGCACACAATCGATAATGTGCGTAGGCTACTGCATGGCCAGCAGAGGCAGCCATTTGAATGAAATTATTTTCCATTATTAACCGGAAGGATTGTACTTTCAAATAAAGAAAGATTTGAGATAATATTCAGTAGTTTTTTTTTATAGTATTTTCAAAAAAAAAAAAAATTATTTGGCGGACCCTTTATTATTTCTCAAAAAGTTTTGTAATTATTGATCCGCCTCATAGATTAATGTTATATGGTCTTCCTTTTAATTTTAAAATATCTTTCAACTGAACTAATAGACCAGATATCCAGCATTTGATTTCGTTAGTGACCGAAGCTTATTTTATATTTTGATCGACTTTATATTGAATAAATTTTAAAAACTTCTCACAATTTCTCACCTTAACGTATTAATTATATAACTAGAAAACGACGAATAAATACTGGTTAAAAAAGAAAAACAATTAACAATTAGAATTTAAAGGTTAATTACCCTGTGCAACAGTCTGAAAATTGTGCTATTAGGAGCAAGTTGTGAATAAAAAAAAAAATATTATGTAGCCTTCAAGTATGAAATCTATAACATTAATAGGTAAGGCGATTTCTTGTGACCGATGATTTGTTCAACAGTTTTCTCTCGATCTTGACCATACTTATCTTATTTGAAAGGTATTTATTTTTAGCTGTCCACCAGATTTCAAGATTTTTAAAATTTTTACAGTTTTTTGGGGTTGTACACATTTAAAGTTGCTACTAACCCACACATAAAATTATGCTATGCTCTGTGTGTTTGCAAAAAAGAAATGAGTTTGTCTCCTTCACTCACAATAATTCACAATAATAAAAAGTGTTGATGTCTGAATTGGATAAAATTGATGAGTATACCTTTAGTGTCAATAATTTATTAAATGAAAAAATAAAATTTCCTAGAATTTGCAATCGAATTTCCAGATCTGGGATCTGCTAGTTGAAATTTTAATGTGCATAAATCCGACTTTTTTTTAGACTGGTGACAAAAAGGCACTTCCGTAATTTTATACGAAGTACTAAAACTATTCCATATGGACACAAAAATCCAAAATTGAAAGTAGTATCTGTCATACTATTTGTCAATTTGCAAAATAATGACTTTTCTATCCTAACGATTTTGTTGACAAATTTTATTCCCTTAAAACAACGTTATTTATTTGCAGCAAGAGTACAAGCAATTGCTAACAATTTCAAAAATTTTTTATTTCTTTTCCAACAATAAACAATAATATTCATATCCAAATAAAACCAATGTCGATTCAATCGAAGTATGTGTAGCAGCCGCAGCAGTGTAGCATTCACCAACAAATCAACAAAAAATCAAATGAAGTAAAAAGACGCAAAAAACAACAACACAACAACTGCGTTACTAAATGGCTAAAAGGCAATTTAGTTAAATTGATGCAATGCAATAATAAAAATCAACTAACAGTTGAAATGAAAATAATAAAAGTTTTTTTTTTGTACGGAAACATCTCCACCATGGTGACAGCTAATAATGTGGCTGGTTTAGTCCTTCAGCTTGTGTTCCTTATAACTACTCGTATTGATAGGTTGGCTAAATTATTTTGGGGTGGCATTGTACCATTGCATATTGTAATCATTGTTTTTTTTTGACGCAACTTCCGGCAGTGCACGCGTTTTAGCGGAAAAATTTTTATTTTCTTTACTGTCTTTTAATAATAAACAATGGCTGGCATAAAGTTACACAAACAAAATAGACAGTATATAAAAGTTTTCAATAGTGTTACACTTGAATGCATTTTATGCTGTTAACAAATTGACAATTGCACAAATTCAAAAAATAAAAGTTATTATTATTATTGGTAGGCTGAGTTTTAGTATGTTTTCTCCAAAGCAGATGAAAGGTTTATTCATTCAGAACAAATGTTTTTAAGCAATTAGCAAAAATGTTTTGAAGGGAATTGATAGAGAAGCATTTGTGCTTTTCTTAATGGAAAAATTTGGAAGAAATATTGACATACATACATACTTGTATGTATAAATATAAGTGCCAAAATTCATATCTTTTTCAAACAAACAAAAAAAAAAAAAATCTTAAAACTTATTTTTATTTTATTTATATTTATGTATCTTACATATAAATATGGAGTTCTGTCTGTCTGTTTGTGGAAATTTCCACAGCAGCTAAGTGCCTATCTGTAAGGATGAATATACCCTATATAATTTTGCAATTTCAGGTGGGCGTGGCTCAAGTGAATTTTTTACATCTAATATCTGGTGTACTGTGATTGCTAGCGCTCTTAAACTTTCAACGACTATATTGGTTTCCAATGTCAGCGGCCTGTCAAAAATGGCCGAGATTGGACTACACAAAGCGGGTTTTTAATATCATATATCTGTGGTTTTCTGGAATAACCACGTATGTCCATTTTTGTCATTTTCTGTTAATGATGCCAAATATATTAATTTTTAACGCTCTTTTCATGTGTTAAATTTTTTTTTTTTAAATGTTGACTATTTCTGAGTTTTTTCTTTAAATAACGACGTAACTTAAATGTTTATTAAACTAATTTGCAGCACTAACGATGTTTGTCGACCTACGTTTGATCGCTGACAAATTATTTTCCCAGAAAACGACACATAGCGACATACGTTTTTATTGATGAAAAAAAAATGCAAAATAATTTTGGATTAGTTTTCAGCGTATAACCATTTGTAAAAACTGTGTGTTTATTTCTGTTTTTTTTGTCTCTATTATTCTTGATACATTGTTATATTCTCATCCAAAGTCCCGTTAACTTTTTGTTGACGAACAAAAAAATCCATTTTCAAGCAACAACAACTTATGTCTACATGGTGGTAATTTTCTTTTTCAAAGAAAACGACGTTTGTCGACATAAGTTGTTTTATCTGCACACACTTTGAATGTTATTTACATATTGTTTTTCGTCCTTCTCTAGGATCTATTCCTCTGAAGATTTTTGACTCAAAATTTTATATAAAGCATTTATTGCCCATATCTGCAGGGCTGTTAAATAAAATGTTCTAAAAACTTTATATCGAGCCCATAATTTCAAACATAACGTTTTTTGGCTCCCCTGAACATATTGATTTTATGACATACGCGGTTATTCTAGAAAACCACAGATATATGGAGTACTATGGTAGTAGCACCCTCTCAACTTTGGCTGAGTCCACAAGTTATTAATGTGAGTTTGATTTTTAATTATGTTACAATTGGTGTAACGAAGCGTGTCAGGGGACAGCTAGATTATTATAGTATATCATGTAGTTTCCGTTAATTTACTTTTTTTTCATTTAAATAAATGAAATTTCCACCCGAATGACATATAATATCACTAAATAATCGACTGAAAGTCCAAAAAAATATTTTTCTTACAAAAGTCTTAAAATAACTTTTTTATTCAAAACTTTTGGCAATTTTTAAATTTATAATTTTTCTTTGACTAGTTTTTACAACATTGTTGCCAACCAACCGACTTTAATATTATTTTCCAATGTGTCAACTCCAAATCCATTCACTAACAATTTGAAACCAAAATATGAGTGATTGCTCTTAACAGATTAAAATAAAGTGGAAAGAAGCTTCAAATACCACGAAAACATACTTTTGAAATGACCTAGTGTATGTTGTAGGCGAGGTTGAGAAAAACAATTTTTACTTTTCATAATTTTGAATACACCGTCAAAATCGGAAGTTATCGGCCAAAACGTTTTCACCACTTTAAACACTAAGATATTTTTAACTAAATTCTTGAAAATATTATTCAAAATATTTCAAGTATATGCCAATAACTTACACTAAGTCATTTTAAAATTAATTAAAATTTTTTCTATTTTGTAACATTGTGTAATGGAAATAAAAAAGAACTGACAAGAACCTTATGAAGGACGACAAGAAAAAACTATAAAAGTATTGGAACACGAAATAAATCAGTACTTTATGTACCAAATTTAAAATTTTTATTAAAAGAAATCATGATTATTTTCCTAAATACACTATAGAAATTTTTTTTAAAAATTAATTTTTATTTTTCTTTTTGTTCTGTATGTGTTGACATTTTAGCATTTTAGTTGCTAGATTTAGCAACTTTTTTTGTCGTTTAGCATCCAAAATTTATGAAAAGATGCTAGATGCTAACTTAGCATCTTTTATTAATAAAAAGTTGCTTTTAGCATTTTTTTTTAAATTTTTTTCATTATTTTTGAAAATACAATTTTAGTTTTATTGGTATTGATATGTTTTAATTTCTCAAAGTGTGCTACGAGAATTTTGTGTACTACTCTTTTTACCTGCTCTGCTCGTTACTTTCAACAAATATAACAAAACATTTTGAAATAGAAGAATGCAAAAAAAACCAACAACAGTTTTTAATGAATTAAAAAGTCGATTGCCAAAAAATATTATTGTATTAAAAAAATGCCAAAATTTTCAATACAAAACAAATTAAACCGGGTAAAAGAACCGATAACCAATATATTAGAAGAGTTTAAATTTAGATCATCTGAAACAGAAAAAATGCAAATCCAATGGAGTTATATCACAAAACAATATTGGGATACAACACTGAATACAACCTTTTTTATGGATTGAAGTTAACAAAAATTCACAATCAGTAATTAAAATCACTGGTCATTAGGAATTCTGTTACATTTGAAATTAAAAAAAAAAATTCCTCTAAAATTAAAAATATTTAATTTAAAATCAATTTGATGTTAAAAAAAATTCCAGATGAAATCCAAAATCATTTTAATTAAAATTTTAAAAATATAAATTGAAACTTATGTTTTATATTAAATTTTCGATTTAAAAACCAAAGAATTTACTAATAAGTACATATTTAATTTTTCAATATAAAGGTAATGAAATTTGAAAAAAAAATTAAGCATCTTTTTTTGACTCCAGTACGTTTTAGCATCTTTGTTTTTGCAATTTAGCATCTTTATAATTTAAGATTATGGCAACATCAATGATGTCGGAAATAGTTTCACTATATTATTTAGCTAGAAAAAATCATTATTAATTTCTGTGGTCACAAGCAGTAACCGCCTAAGTCGACTTAAGAACGATTTGAGTTATGTATGCCATAATATTATACAAACAGCGCTTTATATTTACGTGAAATCCCTCTTTCTCTAACACTGTTTTTTAAAAAGTTATTAATGAAAACATACTGACCTAAGTCGTAATGAAGCCTAAGTCGACTTAAGAACGATTTGAGTTATGTATGCCATAATATTATACAAACAGCGCTTTATATTTACGTGAAATCCCTCTTTCTCTAACACTGTTTTTTAAAAAGTTATTAATGAAAACATACTGACCTAAGTCGTAATGAAGCCCCTTTACATTTATGTAAAAAGTTTTTTTCGCGAAAGCATGATTTTCGACTAAGGGGTTATCGCTTGTGACCGCATATTTATTTTCTATATATCAGAGTCTTCAGTTACCACATTGTTTCTGACTCGAAATATAGTCTAAATAGTGAAACAAACTACTTCCACATTTTTTCACTTGTTATCTTTTCCTTTGCTGCACAGTCCTTATATACAGATACCAATGTTGGAATTAAAATATTTTATAACTTCAACCTTACCATTTATTTAGTATATGTATGTATATTAATGTTGAATTATGAAAACTAGCGCCTTTAATTTTTTTTATAATCATCGTTAATGGAGTTACCCATAATTTGCAATTTATTTTAATTTAGAAATTTTGTAAAAATCATTTTTTTTAAACTAATGTGATTTCCCATTACTTCCTTAAATATGCTACAGACAGACTCGTTCGCCGAATAATATAAAATTATTTTAAACAAATTAGTTTTACCACAATACTCTACCAAATATTGTGCACCAAGGGAGGTGTTATTGTATCCTTTATTTAACTGACTTACATACAGTGTAAACATTTCGGGGTGAGTTTGGGTCTGTGAATGTATTTGTGTATTTTTTTATTCCCATCATTTCAGCCGTAAGGGTTTAAAATGAAAATTAATACAACATCAGCTATTGCTACAAATATTATAACACCCTCACCTTAAGTACACATGTGGGGCAGGGGAGAAGGGCGAAGGAAGAGTTTAAGCGGGTACAGCTATGAATGGTGAATATTGTATAGAAAATGTATGAGTTTGATGGTAAACATAATTTAACTGCAATATTTTACTTTCAGACCTTTTTTTTTGCTTAAAAACCAAAATATCTGTTAAATAATAATCCCTTGAGCTTGTGGAGTCACGTGTAGCCATAAACTTGAATTTTTTTTGTTACTAATTTTTTTTATTTTGCTCTTTTTTTTTGTTAAAAAACAGCCGGCAAAGCTATTTGTATTCATATGTAGAAAATTATATAAATGGTTGAAAGTTATTTGTTTGCTCGTTTATTTGAAATTTGTTTTTCATTTTAGTGTTAAACATTTTTACGGCAATCGCTCTTATGTAATTGAAATAAGCTAAAGTAAAATAAAGTAGTTTTTCTTACAGACTTTAGGGAAATTGTTAAGCATAATAACTTTTTATTAAAATTAACACAAAAAATATTTCTTTGGGAAAATTTTAAAAATAAAAAAACAAAAATGTTCACAAAGTCATAAATATTTATGACAAAAGTCTTCTTAATCCTTGTTTAATTTAGGTTTAAGGTTTCTTTTATTTTGTTTTAAATTTCCAACCCACCCTCTAATTTTAAAAAAGATCAATATTTGAAAAAAGTATTTCCATAGCACGCCTTCAAATTTAATTTATTTCCAATTAAAAAAAAAAAAAAACAAAACCCCCAGCCCTTAGCACAGCAAATATTCCCTTAAACGAGTAATTGCTAAAAAATATTACATTTTAATATCCCAGATTTCAAAGTGAACCTATGCTGCGATTAGTTACACCACATATTTTCATTTTAATATGGTAAGCGAAAAAAAAAAAAATTCTCATGCTTTTTTCCATCTTATATTTCCCATACCACAAAATTGTCACATCGAAAGTCGCGATCTTTTCCACAACCAACCAAATCTCTGATAAGTTTTTAAACACTCACCAAACAACCGTCACTGTTACTCATCATCTCGGGTTGGGTTTCAAGTATTAAGAGGGTTTAATACCATGTTAAAACCATAAAGTCCATTTATATTTTATTTTGAAACTAGAAAATATTTGTGTTTGTGCGTTTGGTTGATAAAAATCAAAATTTCTTTGTTTTCGTTAAACATAAACTTAAAAGGTTTTTTGTTTCTTTCTATACAGGAATATAATTGGGCGTTGCTTTTATTTTACTGCATGTTTTCAAGGATTATATGTATGCAATTCAGGGCTAAATTTGTAATTTAGACAAAAAGTACTAAAGATAACCATCAATACAAGTTGATTAATGCTATGTTTGATAGCAAAATGAATCATTAATGGAAATCTTTTAAGTTTTATATAGCAAGGAGAAAATAACATGGCGAAAATTTTAGTATGTATGTGTTAGAAATGGATTCAGTTTGGAAAAAAGTTTTAGATTGTGTTTTACTATTAAAAAAATTACACAAAAAAAAAAAAAAAACAAAAACAAAAGAAATTTTCTACAATCTTAAACTCGATTGTCAACATAGTCGGTTCTTAAAACTTACGGACAAAATCGTTACATAAAATTTACACCATTACCATTTTCATCAAAAAAAATGTATTAAATCACTTTATTTCATAAGAATCGGTTCTGCTATTTGTCGGTAACAGTAATACAAACTTAAAAAAATATTCGGTTAATCGAATAACCAAAACTAAATTTTACCCGAATAATTTAAAACCGATTATTTCCAATTAAAGAAATGAAATATTCGAATAAATTTAAAAAAAAACAAGTAAGAAAATTATAGTCGGTCTAGACCGACTATACGATACCCTATACCATGCGTTTAGAAACCCTATCTCTTAGGGCCAACTAACTGGACATAGAAAATAAGCAAAAACCAAATTTGAGTTGGATTTTTATTAATTTTTTTGGCTGCAGATATGAAACAGTTTATATCGGATGCTATATTTATATGGGGACTAGGTCCAAAAATTGACCGATCCTGATCATGTTTAGTAAAGTCTCTTGTATTTTGCAAAAATATATACAAACAAAATTTGCGAAGAATCAGTGCAATATTTTTGTTTTTTAATAGATTTAAGTGAAGATCGGGAAGCAGCTCTTTTTTTGGGCCAAATGTATCATTTTTGGACTACTCATTAATGGATGTAATGAACGCATACAAACCCAATTTGAGTAAGATCTATACGACAATTTGGATCTTATGACAATTTATGTCGATTTCATAGGGGTAATTTGTATGGGGGCTAGGTCTGAACATGGACCGATTCCCACCAATTTCAATAGCGCTCATCCCATGGCCGATAAAAGCTTATAAACCAAATTTCATCAAAATATATTCATATTTGCGACTTGCAGTTTGATTACAAGGTTTACATGGACACACAGACGGACGGACGGACGGACGGACGGACGGACGGACGGACATTGTTAAATCAACTCATAAAGTGATTCTGATTCGATCGGTATAATTAAAGATGGGTCTGGGTCAAATATTTTTGGTTGTTACAAACAGCAGCACAAAGTCATTATACCCAAACCACATAGTGGTATAGGGTATAAAAATTCGAATAATTTGTTGTCCTATATTTTTATATTTTACTTTAAAAAACACAATTACACAAATTAAAAAAAGAAAGAAAATAATGGTCATTCTAGACCGACTACACGATACCCTACACCATGCGTTTAGGGGTCCTATCTCTTAGATCCAACTTTATAGATATAGAAAATAAAGCATAAAAACTTCATATCGGATGCTATATTTATATGGGGGCTTGGTCGAAAAATGGACTGATCCTGACCATATTAGGCAAGGTCACTCATTTTTCGAAACAAAACCATACACAAAACAAATTTGAGAAAAATCAGTGCAATACTTTTGTTTTTTGATAGACTTAAGTGAAGATTGGGAATCAGCTTTTAGTGGGGGCTACGACTAATACTACATTCTCACTGCAGCTAAATCCGCATTAGCTTTATTTTTTAATCTCCACCGTTCTCACTACAATTTGTAGCTTTAGTTTGACAGTTGCTGCACAGCTGTTCGAACGAATTGTTTATTTACATTTTAATAGTTTTTGTTTTGGAGAAAACAAATTTTGCGAAAAAAAAGTTAAAAGTGAAATAAAATGCAAAATTTAAATTATATTATGAAAATCATTTCCATAATGGACATTACGAAGAAAATGCAACAAATAAATAATTTTTTAATAAAACAATTCTTTGCTATACTCACTTGCTGCTTTTGTTTATGAATTTTTGTTTTGTTTTGTTGTAAATGAAAATTCACAGTCGTAAAATGATACAAATTTTCTGCTGCAGCGTTGTAAATTTTTTCATTTTGCGGCGAATTGCACAATACATCCCTGATTTCTGTTGGATTTATTCTCGATTTAGCTAAAGCGAGGGTTTTATTTTGACAGTATTTATATACCCAAAAATTGACCAGCTTTAATTAAATCCACTATAAAGCGAGTCAAATGCGGATTTAGCTGCAGTGAGAACATAGTATAAGAATTGTCCTATAGGGTTTATTTTTAGACTACCGATAAATGGATGTAAAAATCTTACACAAACCCAAGTTAACCGAGATCTTTATGATAATTTGGATATTGTGACAATTTAAGTCGATGTCAAAGGGGTCATTTGTATGGGAACTAGGTGTGAACATGAACCGTTTTGCACCAATTTCAATAGCTTTCATGCTATGGCTAATAAAAGCTTACACACCAAATTTCATCAAAATATGTTTACATTTCCGACCTGTAGTTTGATTACAAGGTTTACATGGACACACAGACGGACAGACGGATGGACGGACATCGCTAAATGGACTCAGAAAGTGATTCTGAGTCGATCGGTATAATAAAAGATGGATCTAGGTCAAATATTTTTGGTAGTTACAAACATCAGCACAGAGTCATTATTACCCTAACAACATAGTGGTATAGGGTATAAAGACTGTCATGTTTAGGAAGCACCACTTTTAGAATATATTCGCTCTTAAAGTAGATTTTTGGAAAATTTAAAGCTGTTTTTAAATAGAAATTTAATCAGTCTGATTATTTCTATTAGCTAATAGGTCATAGCATTACACAAAACTTACTTAAAAATCTTTGGAAATAGACAAGAAAATTTATAAATTTAGCCAAATACGGAGAAATTCCGTTTTGAACTACCCTGTTTGTAGTGAAATAGTTAAAATCTTATCCCAGTTGGCAAAATCGTCGTAAATGACATTGTCTTTAGCGATTCCTTTGAGACATTTTATAATTTTTCACCTTTGATGATGATGTTTTCTGTATCGACGATATAATGGATACTGTCGTTAACGTTCAGCTGGAAGACAAATTACTCAGATGGTCGTGCATCACATCCCATTGACGACAAATTCAGCGACAAATATCTATATTGCCGTGTATCAAGGTCCGTTAACGATAATATGAGCGACAATGTATTGTATTGTCTTGCGTCGAACTTTGTTCAGGACAAGTTAAGCGACAATGTCTATGAGTTGCTCGTGCAGAGATGTGGTAATAAAATTACGTGACAAAATCAGGTTTTGTCGTGTATTGCCGTCAGTCGAACCCCGTTAGCGACATGATGAGCGACGATATCTTCAAAATGGTCGTATATTGAACATCGTTAAGGACAACATGAGCGACAATGTCTTCAAATTATCCATGTACTTCTTTTATCTCTTTGTAGATAAGCTTTGCGTGCAAAAAAAAAACGGAACTTAATAAGGGCTACAAGACAAAATAACAATATTAGAAAAATCATTATTATTCAGTTGATTACCAAAAAACATATTGAAAAGGAGTTTACCAAAGTTGTCAAAAGTTTAAAAGTAAAAGTTTTTTAAATTGTTGGAATATAAGATTATTCCAAGTATTGGAAACATTACTCCTGCTAGAGTTGAATTATAATTTGAAAAGTTTTGAATAAGAATTTTTACTCCTTGGAGAAAGAATCCAGATTATAAGTAAATTTATGAGGTTATTGCATTTAATAGTATTTAATTCTATTTTTTATTTCAGGTTGGTGCTATGAAGCGCATCGTAGCCGGCAGCATAAAATATATAACTAGAGTTTTAGGATAAAATATAACAATGAACTTCGATTACGATGGAACGAAAGAAACAATATACCTATAAATATAAGGAAACATACTAAACGATATTTTAGTAAGTTAATACAAAATAAAAAAATAAGTTAACTAAAGAACTCTTTGAACTCTCTTTAAATTAAATCTATATTTTCCTTTAATAGAAGCCACCAAAAAATAAGGCCAAATGTACGAAGATTTCACAAGCTATGTTTCAGAGATATGTTTATTAAGTTTTATAATTTATTCTGTTAATGTTATTTTGTAATTGGTGATTTAAATGTCAAATTGAAATTAAAATAAAACATAAAAAATTTAAAAATTTGTACTTTTTACTTTATTGAGGGTAGTATCCCTCATACTATCATCGAGGATAGTATGAGCGTAAGTGTCCCTCATACTGACGTTGACGATAGTGTTAGGGAATGTGTCTCTTATATTGTCATCAATTGCAGTATGTCGCTGGAATGGTCGTCAACGATCACATTGTAGATTATATCGTCTACGTCTTCGTCGACGACAATATGGAGTATATTGTCGCTTATATGGTCTTCAGCGACAATGAGATAATTTTTTCGCTTATACAATTGTCAACAACAAGATAAGCGATAGTGTCTCTCTTTTGGTCTTGTACGATTTCGCCTATATTTGCTCGAACTGTCAACGATTTGCTCGAACTGTCCTCAATTTGTCTTAAACGATTTACTATTGTCTTGTACCCGTCGTTTAAAGGGTCTTAAAGACATGGCCAACTGGGATATATAAAAATGTATGTATGTGTGTATGTTTGTCATTTATAGGAGACTACACCACTGGACCGACCATCTTGAAATTTTTTCAGTAGGTAACTGCCTATCAAGAAGGAAAAATAGGCTATATTTTTTTTGGATTTTTCAAGTGGGCTTGGCACCTCCCATATAAAGTGAATTTTTAACATCTAATTTTAACATATAAAATCTGGAATACTATGACAGCAAGAGGACTGAAACTATGCACATGTACATATTAAACTAATTTGAAGAGTTGCGAAAAAATGGGAGGGATCGGGCCAATGGGCGTGGAACCCACCATACAAAGTAAATATTTAATGTCATGTATCGCACCTGCACCTCCAAAGTGAGTCTACTCAAAATTTACAAATTTTCAGTAGAGGCAAAAAACGGTTTTTTTTAATATTTACTATAAAATTGAAGGAATTGCTAATAATACATATGTAGCAACAGTAGTTGTTTTTGCGATTTTTAGTGATCATCAAAAATAGTTTTTTGGGTGCAACTCAAAATAAGTCTTGTTAGTGGATTCTAAAGAAGCTACTCTTATGACACAAATAGGGTTACAACTGTATTGTTTTTTTACGAAAGACTAGAAAAATCGCTGTAAGAGTTTTACAATGGATAAATATGACCACTGTGTATCGTTTTCTTGCAAAAAGTGAAAATTGAAAAATTTTTAGTTAACTCACTTTAGAGGTACAGGTGCGATATCTAGGGTACCATAATAGATAAAGTGTTGGTACTTAGTATGAGTTCATAAGTTATCAACGTTATTACTCCGAAAAAAAAAATGTGCTGGATCAAACGAGTTGGTGCGGCACCTTCCGCACCTGGTAAATATCTACAGTACTATGAGGGCTTGAGTCTTGAAATTTTCCGCACGTAAATTGGTTGATAATGTAAGTACTCGTACCAAAAATGGGCGCAATTGGGTTAGTGGGCGTGGCACCTCCCATACAAAAAAATTATGTGGATTACTATAAACCCGACAGTCTCGAAACTAGGTATGAGTTCAAGAGTGATGCGTGTGAGAAGTTATGTGGAAAATTGGCGGGACAAAACCAGTGGGCGTGGTGTCTCCCATACATGATAAATACACATCATCACATATTTACTGTTCTATGGCAAAACAACGTTTGGCGGGTTAGCTAGTAGAGGTATACAATTTTTGGTTCATTGGATTTTTAAGGATTTACTTTATAGAGATAACTAAGTTATAAATTGGGGAATGTAAAAAATCTGTATGTTGGCCGCCTTCTCTGCAAAATTATAAATTGTTTTCATAGACCAGCTAACTATTTCAACCACGTCAACAATAAATGCAGAAGAGTAATTTTTGGTTTTATAAAAACTAAAAGAAAAAATCGTTTGCAAGCAAAAATGTAAATAATCGTTTATTTTGGTTGTTCTTTAAAATTTTTTGTTTAATAAGAAATTGGAAACAACAACTGTTTTATATTCATTTATTTTGCGTATTCTAATGAATAAAATGAAATTTTTTTTTAAAAATTCTTCGAAAGTATGATCTATTATTCGCTCAAATAAAAATATATAATAATTGACAATCAGGAACCAACCACCATACAAGTTGTGTGTTGGATATAGTAAAAAGTTTTAATGTTTGGCAATGGAAATCTCCATACTTTAAAAATTTTCTTCTTTAGCAAAATCTCATTATTTAAAAAATTCTTCCCAGCAGGAAATGTACGTAAATGAAAAATTTAAATAAATGTTCTTGTGCTTTAATTATGTTAAATTTGTTACGCAGATTTTTCTAGTCAACTGCCTGACACTAACACCCCCCGCAAAGTTAACAAACATTTGTTAAATTAAAAGGTTTAATAGAATTTCGAAAAAGAAACATATTTGAAGAATCTGAGTAATGTAAAACCAAATAAACAGAATTACAAATTGCAGTCGGTCAAGACCAACTGTACGATACACTTCTTCATAAATTCTCTGGTACTTAAATGTTTAGATTACGCAATACTTGCATAAACCAAATTTGCGAGAGCATAAGTATATTTGTAGCTTGGAAATATGTTAAACTCAAAGCGGTTGTGAATGCGGTCGAGATGAAAAAATTTTATGAATTTTTATAGCGATTGTCCTAGACCCACCAAAGGTCATGTAACAATATCATTGAAAAAACTTTGAATTTGAGACCGACAAATGTGTGAACATCTTCTCAGTTTCGAATAAAACATATTCGGGGTCGATCGCTAAAATATAAGACATGTTTTCGGTACAAACATCAGCATTAACTTATAAAATCTTAAGTACAGAGAGTAGTCGGAGGTACGACAATATTGACAATTGAACTTAAAGTAGAGGTTCATATTACAAAGGAATTAACTTTTAAGACTTTACCAAAGAAATAACAATAAATTAAATGAAAAAAAAGAATGAAATATATGTAATTAAAACAAAAAAAGAATTAAGGGTAACGAACCCCTTAACTTTAATAACAAAACTTTTTACGTACAGTAAACCAATAAAAAAAGTTTACAGTATACTTACGTATGTTTATGTGGCATTTTCTTTGAAACTACATATGTACACTACAAACAAAAAATTTAAAATTTAACAAAATTTGTGAAAATATGATGTTCTTAACAAAAAATAACAAAAACCATAAAAAACACATTCCATGAAGCGAAAAAAAAACTTGTACATTTCAGAAATTCTTAAAAAAATAAAGAATTTTGTATGATGATCCTTAGCAATTATAATGGTGTGTAACCTTTTTGGCATTGATAAAGACAAATTTTGTGCGATGTCAGGTGTAATTGACGCCCATATGTTTTAGAGTGCAGTTTTAATCTATTTTGTATTTTCAACGGTATTTTATCTTAGTTTTTTTCATATAAACCCACAAATACTCGACTGGATTTACATCGAGACACTTGGGTGCATGGGGTAGCACTATTTTACAGTTTTACAGCAGTAATTATTTAATCACAAACTAGGAATGCTTTAAATGGAGTTCAAACTGATGTGCTTAGCCAAGTGTTCAGTGTTTATGCGATAAACGAGTCAAATTGAGATGTTTACCCATACATCTTAAACACCTCAAAAAACGAAATAATGACAGAGTTGTATTTAATTTTGCGCATGTTCAGTGCAATATATATCAATTTTGACAAGTTGGCATCCTTCTTTTTTTAACATTACTATTAAAGTGGTATTACAATAAAAAAAAAATACAATAAAAAATACAATACAAAAATTAGATAACGCCTCTATATTGATAATTTCATCGTTAATATAATTAAAATAGTTGGCCACCAATTTAATCGTATTATTTTTATCCATTTTCAAAATTTTACAACTTTTCAATTGTTTTTTATTTTTGAAACAGCTGTTCAATCTGCTGAAATGTTTAACTTAAATACACTAAATCAAGTGTAAACGACTGTGTTTCGTTTTCCAAAACACGAGCTAAAACACCTCAAAATATCGAAGTGTGAACGCCTTATTAGATCGTTGTCGTGAACGTAGCTAAAAATTTAGGCAATTGCTAATTTTGCAGCTCTGTTCGCAAATTTTTCTTTAAAATGTTTAAAAAATCAAATTTATTCATCATGCCTTCAACAAACTGAAAATTTCTAGCACTACTAGCTCTCATTACACCCCCACCATAACCCTGACTCTCCTATGTTTGAACGCGGAGTACCAAAATATTGCGGAGTACCAAACCTCTAGTGGCTTCGAGACATACTCTTTTGCATACTCCAGTCGCTTCTCTATATTTTCTGCTTACAGCAGAGGCTTGTTTCGGGGTTTCTACCCTCTTATGCCTTCCGAAAGTAAATTTTTTTTTTTAGAGTGTGTGTGTACCTGAATAATTTAATGTTCGCTCAAGTTTTGCGCTATTTCGACTGCCGATATTTTGGAATTTTCATTAATGTTTCAAACTATTTGCCTTTGCGTTTGTAAAAATGAAATTTTTTTTGGCTTTCCGGTTCCACTTGATCTAATTAAAAACCCATTTTTTTGGTAAATATCAATAATGCATTTAACGGTAGAGTGCGGCTTTTTTACAATTTCATAAATTTTCCTCAAAATCATTTTCTCTTCCCAAAAATGTATAATAATTTTTTATATTTCTAATGAAGTTTGCTTTGAATCAATATATCTAATTTTTTCGGGTATACTGACATGTGCGCTAGGATGACAGACATTTTTTTTTTTTGGAATTTCAAGACGTGCGGGTCGGATTATTGTGGCACTGCATCCAAAACTTTAGTGCGCAAAATTTGAGCCAAATCGGACAATGCTTTCTGGACGCGCATTGAGTTCAAAGTTCAAATATGAATTTATTTGTAAAAATTACCAAAAAAAAAAAAATCGTTTTTCAGAAAAATTTTGATATTAATAATTGCGTTTCAATTAAATTTATTAATAAACCATAATCTAGAGTAAATTATCGTTCTAATAAAATAACAAAATCCATTATCCGTTGAAAAACATCCAAGTTCCGCAGACCACTTGATTAAGATAATCGAGCTCACATTTTTAACGACATTGAAATAATGAAACTAAAGTTAAATTCGTTTTCAATAAAACAAGATTTCTGTCAATGGATCAAATTCAGATTTTATATGTGGGACAAACGGGGCTAAAACTTTGTAAAAGAATAAACCAACATAAAATAAAAATATCAAATATTATTCGTCTGACAAAAAATATCAAACTGGAGCTGTCCACCATTCCATTTCCCTTGGTCATAGTTTTGATTATGACTCAACGACTGTATTGGCAACGCAAAAACAATACCATAAACGGATTATATTGGAGTCGATTAACATTCATCAGAGACGAAGATCCAGTGTGAATCTACGATCTGACATTGATAATTTAAATCCAGTCTACACTCAATTATTGGATCTTTTGAAAAAAATTAAGGGTTAAAAAAAAAAAAAAAAACTGTGCCTCATAACAAATTTATTTAAATATTGGTGAAATATTCGTATTTTACTTAAGTTCCACATCTGTTGTATTTTTATTTATTTACTTTACTTCTAGCGTTTTTATCAATAATTTTGTATGCAATTTAATGATTGAGAAAAATTATTAGTATGGTGATAACGAAAAAACTTTTGATGTGACATTTTATCTGAATAATTATATTTTTTGTAAGTCTTAAATTGTATAATATTATATTTTTGTTTGTTAGTGTTCCCTTTAATGATTATTTTAGTGGTTTGGTGCTGATGAGGGGATCAAATACATCCCGAAATATTCAAAAAAAATCTGAATTTGATCCATTGACAGAAATATTGTTTTATTGAAAACGAATTTAACTTTAGTTTCACAATTGAATTTGCTGGATCAGCGGTTTGATAGGTAATTATCGTTCCTTATTACAATATTAACATTGACATAATTTACAACAACAATATTTTTCATTCTCTTGGTCTAAAAAAAAATCATGATGAAGAAAATATTTATGGATTTTCACATAGAGTCAATTTTATATCAAGAGTAAGTACCCCATGGGTTAATTTTAGAAAATAATTCCAGAATAATATTTTTTGGAATTATTAACATATTTTCAACAAGTTTTATCGAAATCCTTCCAAAAATATACATTATTTCGATATTTCGTTTTAAAAAAAGTTAAATATCCTTAAATTTGGCTTTGACCTTAATGGGGGATAATTTATAGTGTTTCAATTTAGGCCTAACTTCCAGGATTGAGAACTTATATCAAGTAGTATAACATTTTGACAAAAGATATTTGAAATATGAAAACACCAAAAAGATGTAGCCTAAAAGTTGAAAAAGTATGAAAAATCAAATTTTTCTTCAAATCTGATGAAATCAAAACGCTGCCCTGGCCAAATTAAGAACAGGATACCTACAATATTTGGCATTTTTAATTTTTGTTAATAACACCTTAAAGTCCAATCGTTAATTTCGGAAAATTTCTTGAACAAAATTTTTGAAAATGTAAAATTAGAGATTTTGAAATAGCTAAAAAATACGTACCCTTTTGGCATTAATTTAGAGAGGCGTAACAATAGACGAGATGCAAAATACTTTACATAAGATCATTCTGGGATCAAGAGAATGCATGCAAATGTTATTGTTGTAAATTATTTCAATGTCTTTAAAAATGTGAGCGCGATTTTCTTAATCAAGTTGTCTGCGGTGCATTTATTGCCTGAGAACTTGAAATATTTAACTTAGCTGTTTTGTTAGAAAATAATTTACTCTAGATTGTGGTTTATTTATTAATTTAATTGAAACGCAATTATTAATATCAAAATTTTTGTGAAAAATGATTTTTTTTTATAATTTTTACATACAAGTTAATATTTGAACTTTGAACTCAATGCGCGTCCCGAAAGCATTGTCCGATTTGGCTCAAAATTTGTGCACTAAAGTTTTAGATCCAATGTCACAATAATCCGATCCGCACACCTCAAAATTCAACCAAAAAATTTTGTTCATACAAACCGCTGTCATCATAATGTGCACATTAGAAATATAAAGAGCAAACTGCGAGTGGCATAGACAACTGAAAACGAAATTGGCTTTGATAATGGTACCTTTCCATACTGCGTAACATGAAGAGTGTTCAAGTTTTTTTTTTTTTGGTTTCATGAAATGTACCTTTTTTGTTTTTTTTTTGTTAATTTTTGTTAAGAACATGATATTTTCACAAATTTTCTTCAAACTATATGAAAAGTGAATAAAATGCAGAATATTTTAACACTTTATTTTATATGTGTGGTGTACAAGTTTCAAAGATAATGCAACATAAACATAAGCAAGTGTACTGTACAAGTTTTTTATTGGTTTACTGTATAAATATTGTTTAAGAAATTTATTTATTTTAACAGTTCAATTTACAGACTTTATATAGTTTTTATTGTCTTTCTAATAAATCTGTCTGAGTGCTATTTATAATCTTAGAGCCAAATTGTCGGGTTTGTCAGATAATCACCTTTTATTAAAAAAAACTGCTAATATTTCATATCATCGTCATACGTGAGTTTTGCGTTTCTATTTTTCTCATGATTTAGCAAAAATGTTTATTAACTAATTTTATAAGCATTGCAATGAAATGACATTTTCACGATTATTTGCGGAATCATATTGTACTGCATTTAGACTACATTTAAAATGAATTTCAAACTTAATATCGAACCTTTCAAGGAGCGACAATGCTTCGCAACCAGAATATTCAATTTTAGTATATGGCTAGGCTGTATAAAAATTGTGTTTCAATGTAAAGTTAAATGCAATCAACGCTCCTGCTTATGCAGATAGTACTCTGTATCCTATTTTCGAAATGTCGAACACCTTGTGGATTATTGGCATTGGTTTTAAAGAATTTATGTTTCAAAAAGATTATAATGTAATATAGGGTAGACTTAAGGCAATCTAAACGCGTTATTATATGGAGTATGACTCGGCAGTTTGCGTTTTTAATGCTACAAGGGAGGCTGTTATAATTTTTTTTTTTTTTTGCAATTTGTCATTTTTAGCTTTTTGCCGTTTTTTTCTTTTTGGTCATTAACAGCTGCTTTATACTGGAAAGTCAAAAACTTAATACTAGACAACTAAAGCTTTTGTTAGGTCTATGACTCAGGAGAATGTAAATATTTTCATGTTTGATAAGTCAGCAGACATACAGTTTCTGTTTTAGAAAGGATTAAGAATTAACAAAGTATTACGAATTTTTCATTAACTCGTGTAGACAGATTTTATAATGAATTGTTAGGAATAATGATGAGGTTCTGTAAAACTGAATGAAACAATGTGAAAGTTTGAAGGGTTAATTTTTTAAAAGTAGTACATAAAATTAAAAGAAATTGTTCTCTTATTTTCAAATTTCAAGTTATAAAAGATTGAAATTTATCATATCTGCTAGTAAGAAAAACGAATGCGTGGACAACACTTAGATTTTTTTAAATTGATATTGAAATTTCGTTAGCATAAGACGGAGTTATTGCACCCAATTGTCATGAAATGAAACAAATATCCAAAACTAATTAAAATCAAGGCATATAGAATTGGAGAACGTGTAAAGAAAGTAAGCTTTTTAAAATTAGTAAAGCGAAGGAAAAAAAAGTAATATTAAGCCAATTTTTGGAGTTGTAGTTTGTAGCAGTCATTGTCGTCATAATAGCGGCGCTTAGGTCCTTTCTTCAACTAAAATACATGTTTAGAAATCACTTCTACAGGGTGGCTGATGTATGTCGCTACATTACGAAACTGAATTAACTTTTTTTAGTTGCAAAATTCATCAGCAACCATGTATATAATTTGATAAAATTAAAATAATTTGAAAGATCTTCTGGCTGGTTCTTTTTAGCAGATCTACTCAAACTGGATGAATCAATATCGGAGATCTAATATGAGTTTTTCTATATTTTAATTTTTGAAGCTGCAAGAACACAGCAATATATTACTTATCGTTTTTTAATAACATGTTTGTGTGCTTCTTTTAACATTTTATAATTTTCATTAATTAAAAAAAATGGCAAATAGACCCTCAACGTTTCCCATTTCTTAATATTTTAACGTTGTTGCTTAAATGAATTGGGTTACTCTGGTTGCCTGAGGATAATTTCAAAAATTTCATTTTCTGTTAACAATTAATAAAACTTAAAATAAAAAGAACAACCCACCCTTTTTATTGTGAACAACTGTATTTTTTAATAAAAGAAAACTTTTTGACATGTAAGTAAGAATATTAAAGATTTATAAAGGCGGATCGTTTATTAACAAAATCATCCCCTGGCGACAAAAATGACTGAAGCATATTATCCCCCCCAAAAAAAAAAGAGGTGGGAAAACTTGGAAGAATATAAGAACTATTCTAATCTTTTATAATTTTTAATCAAGGGAATAAAACGACAAACAATAAATGTTGCATTTTTTTTAAATAAAACTAAGGTCCGATTCACCGTTATAGAGTCACTTAATTTTTTATTATATCTCCAGGAATAGTGTAGACTGCAAGAGTTGAACTTTTTGGACTAACGGCACATTTATAGAACAACAATAATAAAACTACAGGTGTTTCACAATTATAAGGTCAATTTAAAAAGCATAGCTGGCAGTATCTGAAGAAACCGAAGTTCGTTTCAGTATTTTAAATTAGTAGTAGTAGTATTCCTTATTTTTTCGTTTTAAATTTAACAATATATGTACATAATTATAAAAAGGATTAAATTAAGAATATATTAAGAATATATCTATATTCGACTTTGACAATATGTCGTCAGTCGAAAGACCATTTAAACAAATAACAATTTTACAATTAAACAATTTAAATATTCTTAAGGATTAAACTCCGCTATTAAAAAGTTTCTATAATTTACATATGTTTTCATATAATTTCATACAGATTGCCTGCCATCTAAAATATCGATTATTTCGACTTCACTAAGTACAGATTTTCCAAAATGTAAAATTCTAAACTCTTTCAAGGGGTATTACAACGGCCTATAAAATGTTCTATATCTTCTTTTTCCTTCAAATTACAAAGTGAACATAAGTCTGAATCATTTAACTGATAATTATTACCATTAAGTTTAATAAGGTCACTTCTCGCCTTGAAAATCCACGTTATGTCTTCTAACCGCAACTCGTCCATCATGTATCTGATTCCTGCCATTGGGTCAAATTTTCTATATATTCTGCTTGTTTCAACTGCTTTCATTAGAAGGGCTTGGTAATAACTAGTTCTAAGAGAATAAATTAAATTAATCCGATTTGCAGCCCACTGTGTTTGATTGAGATTTTGCTCTGTCCATGAGATACCATAATCAGCTCCTATTCTATTCATAGCAATCACCCATAGAATTTGCCGTCTAATAACTATTTTGGAGAGTTGATTGGGAAGTCTGTCCTGATTATAGTAGAACAAAGTCTTGTTTATATAACTCAGGTGCAAATCCAAAGTATACAGATGACCATTTTCTATTCCCGTTTCAAGTCTTAGTGTGTATGTTCGTGTAAAACTAGAAATCCTCAATATTTTCTTTAAAAAGTATAGCTGTAGTTTATCCACTTCATCGAACAAAGAGAATCCTCAGACTTGTGCGCTATGGCTTTGCATTGCTCTACAAACTGCCAGAAACAGTTTCCATTTGGATCTTAAGTGTTCGATATTAAGTCCTCCTTCTAAAAAGTCATGGAGATCATTAAGATAAAAGGCAAAAAGTAGTGGTGATAGCAGACACCCTTGTTTTACGCCTGATACAGTTGAAAAGTCCTCTAATAATTCTTGACCAGTTCACACTGCCGAGTTTGTAGTTTTATATATGTTTTCTATAAACTTAACTGCTTTTAACGAAAGACCTATTGTATGTAGCTTGTATATAAGTGCATTTCTAGAAATTTTGTCGAATGCGGCTTTAAAATCCACGAAAAATGCATATGTTGTCAACTGTTGAATAGTTCTTCCTAAAACCAGCTTGATATTCATTCAATATTTTGTAACGTTTGGCCCATTCTGAGAGTCTATTTGTTAACAAACCCACCATTATCTTTGGTAGACAGTTCATGAAAGATATTCCACGATAATTACTTGGTATTGCAATATCTCATTTTTTATGTATCGGGTAAATTATATTAAATATAAAAGTATCATCTATTTTGCCACTATCATACATTATAAAGGGTTTTTCAACAGGGACGCTCCAAAAGTAGAAAGACAGGGACAGCAAACTACGCCATATTTCTTGCCGCTCTTTTGACATTTCTCTTCAATAAGGTTTGCCATTTCTTGATGGAAAGATATACGAGCAAACAATGAGTCGAACTTATTAAAATTTACTACCGAAATTCGGAGTCAGTGGCCTCAACGTTAAGAGCGCTACGTCCAATTTATGGTCTTCATAATCGTCCTAGCAGATCAACAATTGAACGTTTAGTGGAAAAATTTGAATCCACAGGCACAGTACAAAATGTTCCCGTGCCAGTGAGACAAAGAAGTGCCCGTAGTGTCGAGAATATTACTGCCGCTGAGGCTTCAGTTGAAGAAAGCCCAAATGTGTCTCTCAAATGTGGGCATCTCTGTGACGTCGTTGTGGCGAATTTTGCGAAAAGATCTTGGCCTACATCCTTACAAGCCGCTTGACCACCAGAAGCGTCGTATGTTCGTGAATTGGGCTGAGCAACAACTTGAAGATGATTCGGATTTTCATCGAAAAATCATCTTCAGCGGTGAGGCTCATTTCTGGCTGAATGGCTTCGTCAATAAACAAAATATGCGTTATTGGTCAGACAGCAATCCACACGTACTCCATGAGTCATCATTGCATCCCGAAAAAATTACGGTTTGGTGCGGTTTATGGGCCGGCGGCGTCATTGGGCCGTACTTCTTCCGTGATGATCAAGACCGGAACGTTACTGTGAATGGGAATCGCTACCGTTCAATGATAACCGAATATTTTTGGCCCCAATGGGATGATATGGACTTGGAGGACATGTGGTTCCAATAGGACGGTGCCACAAGCTACACAGCGAATGTCACAATCAATTTATTGGAAACCAAGTTTGGAGAACGTGTTATCTCACGAAATGGTCCAGTCGATTGGCCGCCTCGGTCGTGCGATTTGACGCCGTTGGACTATTTCCTGTGGGGCTACGTCAAGTCTATGGTCTATGCCAATAAGCCAGCGACGATTGATGAACTTCGTACGAATACCGAACGTGATATTGCAGCAGTATCGGCCGATTTATGCTTGAAAACCGTCGAAAATTGGGTTCAGAGTTTGGACTTCTGCAAGCGTGCCCGAGGTGGCCATGCAAAAGAGATCGATTTCCATACATAATGGCATCGAACATACTTTCACAGGTATAAAGAATTTCATTGATACCCAGAATCGCTTTTGTTTTATTTAAACAAATTTTTGTAAAGCTCTTAATGAAAAACCCTTTATTCTAACAATTCTTCTGGATCATTTTTACAGAATTCATATGGGATGCGATCTTCGCCTGGTGCTTTGTGGTCTTTAGCTTTTTGCAGCACTTGCCTTATTTCGGTAATGAAGAAAATCGGAGGCAAATATATCTCAGTCCTTGAGTTGTACGAACAAGCATCCTGAAACCAAACGAAAATTTAATCTCCGCACTGAGAATCGTATACGTTTTACTAATCTGCTTGACGACATTGGTGAACGCAAAGGCAACCATTCAGGGGACTTCAGAACATAACACAACTATACAATTTGAGAATCAGAAACAAATTCTTCAAATAGGAAAGTGCCACATAGAAGCCAGAGTTAATTTTGCTATTAAAAACGTATACACTAATAAGGAATGGGTGAGTTGTATTTTCATCTAGTTAGCAATCTTAGATTATATTGAATAAAACCACTTTAGGTTATATTTTGCGATGGAAAAAAATGGAATTTGGATGAACCATATGGTTTCAATGTTCGAAAGGAACCATTGCCACTCACAAAACGTAATTTTGGTGGTGTGGTGGGGTATTTTGAACTTAGGGTTGCTTGGAACTTCAAATATCATATTATCGGATGGCATGCTCAGACTACATACAAGTCCTCCACAAAAGTCTGGTGCCATTTTTATAGGAAAAATGTGACATACAAGAAGTTTTTTTAAGAGGATAACGCTCGAATTCTTGTTAGCCGAGAAACAAATATTAAAAACAATAACAGAATTTGGAGTGGCCGGAATGCTCACCAGACTTCAACTCCATGTATAATTTGTGGGACATCTTGACAAAACAGTTAACGGTCTCGTTGGAAGTATGGCAAAATGAAATGAAGATGTTTACAATAAGAGAGGATAGTGTATACAATATCCTGTTTTCCATAAATATTGACATTTTTTTACATTTCGTCAAAAACCTTGATAATCTTTTAATTGTGAAGTTCTTGTAGTTTAGGAACTGTTAATTAATAAATGTAACGTTAGTCAAAAGTTATTTTTGTTGTTGCTTGCAGTCTTGTTCTTATACAGTTTGTCTAGAAAGTGTTCTTACATTGCATTGAACTTATATTTGTGAAACGCAAACTTATTTAGTTGGTTTTTATAATTTGTATTTGAAAAATAAGTTGAATTGTTTGTAGAGATAGCAAAATGAATTTTATTACAAACACTTCATAAAATCTTAAAGATATTTGTAACGGCCTAAAGATTTTTAAATAGGAAGTGTATTATCTTTAAATATCTTTGGGGACTTTAAGTATCTTTTCAGCTGATTTAACAACATCATTCACACTTCTTGTCAGACCCTTAGAGATTTAGAAATTTGAATATTATTATTTCAATTTCAAGTGTTTATTTTAATTTTAATTTTAAACTAAATATTTCAATAAAATTTGTTAATATGCCTGTCTTCTCGAAACATGTGTTGCTCATCTTTTTCAAGAAAACGACCAATACTCTCGAGAATTAAAAAAAAAAAAAAATCTTATCCGCTTATCATGTATGAACAGATCAATCGTTTGCAACAATGTTTGGTAGAAAAACAACAATAAAAGTCAATGTAAGTAGAGATGAAAGGGGTTGTTCTTATGCAGAGAACTGTGTAAATATGTGAAATGCATTGTGCATATTGCACATTTTTCGTTGTTGTTGGTGGTGCTGATGATGACAATGATGGGCAGATTGTGTGGACTTTTGTTTTCTCATTTTCAAATTTGGGTTTGTTGTATCAATAAACCAACGCGTGCTATTATTATCTATTTCCGTTACTACGACGAGATGTGTCTGTTGACTTCAGTCTTCTTGTTAATTTTGTGTTGTCGTTTTCATACCCTCTACTGTACAAGGGGTATATATAATTTTGTCAGTCCGTTTGTAAGGCATCTGAATAAATTAATTGAGACCCCAGAAGGTATATATACATATATTATTGATCGTTGTAACAACTCGATATAGCGATGTTGAAAACCCTCTCATTCACAAAATGAACTAGATTAAAATAGATTAATATTGTTTGCCATTATTTTGAGCTGGGAGGTATTGAAACTCGGGTAAATCATTGTGTCAAGTTAACTTCTAAAATGTGGAAACACCTCTAAAATTTCTATAAATTTTATATAAAAAACTATTGAAAAGTGCGCGTACGTAACATAGCATGTTCAAAAAAAAAAAAAAAAAAAAATAACAAGCAAACAGAAATATGTATGGCTCGCTCATTTATGCTTATTACATTTAATAATTGCTCTCAATTAAAAAATATCTCAAATTTTTGTTATTTATCTTGGTATTAATTTAGTTATGTTTAGAACACGGCTGAAGGGTATTGAAGATTCGGCGCAGCCGAAGTTAACACTCTTACTTTTTTTTCGTAAAACGGATGCAGTTGTGAATATTAACAGTATCATACGTGTACCAACCATTTTCTCTATGTAGTTGTGCATATGGCAGCTGTTTGAAAAGCATTGTAAGAGCTGCATATATGCATATTCCATTGAATATATGATTATTTACACGTTTTATCTAAACAGTGTAATGACAGTGTTTATAACCTTGTTGAATGATCATATATTAATGTAGGAGTACTTTTTATATGGGTACGGTAATGAATTTGGTTAATGAAAATGTAATGACGGAAGGACCAATTTATGATTTTTGTTTATTTAAAATACTTCTCCTCACACAGTGCCTCGATAACATGGTAAGACGTTATTATGAAACTGAAGTAAAACGTTCGAATGAAATAAACACAATAAATTATAGAACCGAACAGCTCTCCAAGGTGATCTTATTGATTAACTCCGAAGGACCCTTATAACTAATGAAAGAAGTTTCCAAAAATTCATAGATATCTAATACAGCGTGTCAAACAAACACATTATTTCAATTATAGTAGATATGATAATGCTAAACGGTGACCAAATGATAGTTGCCGACAGTGAGTGGCATTCGTTACAGGAGCATGATATCGGAGTTCTTGTTGCCTCAACTGGATGGTGGTTTCAGCAGGAGGGAAGCGCCATCTACCACAACGAGCACTAAACAATCTTTTTAGACCGAATCATCTCCCGAAATTCCGCAGTTTTATGAAATAGCAGGTCTATGTGAATAAACAACAAAAATTCTTGAGCACAAGGCTGATAACCAAAGCGGCATTGGTCAGATAGAGTCACATCTTTGTTCAGTGTTCAGTGCAGCGGTATTATTCCATAATTTACAGTGCAAAAAAATTCGGTTTATGTTTAAAGTAAATCGTGCAATCTTATTGGGTCACCCTTTAGTTTCATCTAAAGCGACATAATCGCCTGATAATAATGAAAGTATTTTATTTTATAGAGTTCGTTCACCATACATGAGTTGTTGTTAAGAGCGTTACAGAACCAACGAGCAGTGTTGAGCGCAAATATATATTCTGCTATTCTGATATTCAGAATATATAAACTCTAAAAGCCGATTTACTGCTGGATAGTTGTGACGATAACAGATTTCGGAGGTTAAACTTTATTGCTCTTGAGCTCAATGAAAGTTGGAAAGAGAAAATAAATAATAATTTTTTGATAAATGATCTTCAAATCTCGCAAGCAGATAAAAATTGTGTTAAAACTAGTGAAATTAGTCAGAAAATTTATTCGGCCTTATGATAAACACTAAATTAAGTAAAATATAAACTTTAAACTTTATTGGATAATAAATTTTCAAATAATCTTCCACTGCTGTGTCTTTAGTTTTAATATAATTTGTTGTGAATATAATTATAATAGTAACCCTTTGCCATCAAGTGCCTCGGCTTCCGTTTGTTTAAAAGTATAGAAAAGTACCATGTGCACAACATATTTGTTTTTGAATTTTCTTCCGTTTTAAAATCAATAAAAATTCTTTATTTATATGAAAAATTTTTGTTTAAATTCCTGTGGGATAGTGGAAAAATGGCATCCGTATTACCTGAAAATTTATTGAAATACCCTTTTCAGTGATGTTGTGATAGAATCTAACCATAAAGAAAGAAATACTTTTGACAGCATGTGTTTTATTGTGTAAATTGCAGCATAAACCACACACACTCACAAGTTACATATGTACATACTCGTCAGAGCTGTGAAAAACTGCAATCAATTGGCATTGAAATCAAAGTGATTCATTCTTTGATTTGATGATTTCAGATTTCAAAATGAAATCTTGTCAAAATTGCAATATTTTGTGATTGCAATCATTTTGAAATCATTTTTTTTTAGAAATCATTGATTGCAATTAATTGATTGCAATTAATTTATTTTAATTTAATTGCAATCAATTCGATTGCAATCAAAATTTTGTTGAAATCATGCGATTTCAATGAATTGCACTGAAATCACAACTAAAGGGAAAGTTCTACGAAATAATATACACTTGGAATCTAGAATCTAGCGGTTTCCACTAGAATATGGTGGAAACTCAAATTTTTGGTGGAAACCACCAGATTTTAGGGAAAACCACTAAGTTTTAGTATAAAACAACAGAAGTAACTTTTCAAAGTTACCATCTGAAAGCGATCCACGACGCGGATTATTTAGCAAAGTTGCAAAAGAAAATAACCTTTCTACTGCAGCTGATGACGGTAAAGGTGCGTTGAATTTCATAAATGTGGATTTCAGAATCGGATAACGATCAAGCATTTCAAACGATGTGTCCGTATCTGCTAGATAGGAACAAACTTTGCGTGACGTCATACGAGTAAGACGTCAAAAAAAAAAAAACAGAAAAGGGATGGGGGCTGGGATGGCGTAACCTTGTGTACATAAACCTTGATATGAACAATTAATTTATTAGCAATTTGACACAAAACTGATTGCAATTAAAACTTATGTTTACCAATTTTACAAAACTTTAAACTTCAAACAAAAATTTACATTGTTGGTAATTCAAAATTATCAGAGTCATCTTTGTTTCTAGAAGAAGGAGTTTTATTTGAAGAGAACGAAGATTTTGATTTTGATTCTGATTTAATTTTGATTGCAATTACTGGATTTGATTGCAATTAAAGTAATTGCAATCAAATCGATTGCAATCAAATTTGATTGCAATCAATTAATATATGAATTAATTTCAAAAAATTGATTCAATCATTTTTGTCGTATTGATTTCATGATTTCAAATTGAAATCATGAAATCAATTTAGGATTTGGAATGCAGGCCAAAAATTAGCAATCATTAACGAGAAATCATGTGATTGCAATTAAATCGATTGCAATCGTTTACAGCTCTGATACTCGTACGTACTTGAAAAGTGCGTGTAAATGTCAAACGATGTTTCAACAATATGTGTGATGCACATTTTATGCATAAATTTTAGGAAACTGCATCCATCAAAATAACAAATGATACTCAAACCAACGATATCTATTTCCGTAATCATTAGATCAACGCTTTTTATGAACGCTGGCTTTATGTAATTTTGCCATTCAAACCTTCATTTGACAATAAGAGTAATTTAATACGTTTGTTTTTTTTTTAGTTGTGAGCAACGCGTGTTTTTATATGTTTGTTGCAGATTTACAGGCGTTTATCATATATTATGAACTGAACAACAAATGGTTTATGGAACTATAAACATGCGTAAGCGTGCCATTGCATGTGCCTTAAGGTTTATTTGCTACTCTCTGCTAGTCGGCCTGCCAAATTCTACAGTACTCGTATAGCCAGACGGAAAAGGCTGCGTGTTTTTTTTATTTGTCTAGCCGGCTGTCTCTGTTCTGTAGTATTTGTGGTTTTATTGCGATTGTTTTCCATTTGTCTATTTCATTGTTATTGTTTGGGTTCATTATAAATGAAAAACACTTTCACATGAAAGCGGGGATGGATGGATGGATGTATGAATAAATGAATGAATTGTTGGTTACTGTATGAATATGAATATTTCCCGAGAGGATTCATTAATGCTTTATTATGATTATTTTAGACAGTATTGTTTAGACTTTAACTTTTATTGTAAATTATAATAAACATGTGAGTGATTTATTAGAGCAAACAAACTTACTTAAATATTTTGTTCCAAAGGAGTTGAATAAATTTCAGAAAAAATTCAAATTTAAAACTTTTCCATTTCAATAAATTGCAGGGTTTTTAAAGAATATTTTGAAACTTTTTCAAGACTTTTTTAAAATAAAATAACCAACTTTGTTCCGAAAAGAAAAAATCAAGTAATAGTTCTACATCTTTAATATTAATATACTAGGCGATTTCTTGTGACCGATGTTTTGTTCTACCGTTTTATCCCGATTTTGACCAAACGTATATTATTTGCAAGGTATTTCCTTTTAGCCATTTTACAGATATACAGATTTTTAAATTTTTTCGTTTATTTTGAGTAAATTGCATTTAAATTTGCTACTAACACATAAATAAAATTATACGTTGCTATGTATGTGTTTATTAAATTTTTTAATGTGTTTTTAATAAAAATGAGTTTGTGGATTAGCATACCTTTAGGGTCTTTATTTAATGAAAAAGTAATATTTCCTAAAATTTGCACTCGAATTTCGAGGGCTGGAGTCTGCTAGTTTACATTAATATCTGGACACATTGGACTATTTGTAACAAATTTAAACACAATATTTGAAAAAGACAGAGGGATAGATGGACAGACGAACAGACGGACAGACAGATATACATCGCTATATCGACTCGAGTATTTATAAGATTCAAGAATAAATATACTTTCTTGGGTCTCAAATTTTATATGAGTTACAAACGGAATGACAAACTGACCACTGCACTGTGGTGTGAAGCGTATAAAATAAGATTTTTCATTAGGCCACATTAGGGCTAGCGGGAGCCTGAAGATGAACTCTAATCAGCCTAAATTTCCGTATAGTATTATCACAGATATCGCTTAGGCTTGAAGTTAAAATCGAAATTACATACCACCGGCTCAACGTGATATTGGAAAAAATTTGTTTCCGCCGCTAAAGAATTGAATTTGCAAGAATAAGAATTCGTAACAAATAAAAAAGTATTTTTCAGTGGTAATATGATTTTAGCAATAGTGAAATGAATCGGTCATTTGAGAAACACATCATATCCAAAAACGTAAACTTTCGGGAAATCAAAAAAAAAAAAAAAACAAGTAAGAAAATTATAGTCGGTCTAGATCGACAATATGATACCCTATACCATGGTTAAGAAACCCTATCTCTCATGCCCAATAAGCATGAACCAAATTTGAGTGGGATTTTTATTAATTATTATTATTAATTTTTTTGGCTGCAGATATGAAAAAGTTCATATCGGATGCTATATCTATACGGGGACTAGGCCCAAAAATGGACCGATCCTGATCATGTTTGGTAAAGTCTTTTGTATTTTGCAAAAATATATATAACCAAAATTTGAGAAGAATCAGTGCAATATTTTTGTTTTTTGATAGATTTAAGTGAAGATCGGGAAGCAGCTCTATATGGGGCCTATGACTAAGAGTTGTCCCATAGAGATCATTTTTGGACCCCTCATTAATGGATGTAATAAACGCATACAAAACCTAATCTGAGTAAGAAATATATGACAATTTGGATCTTATGGCAATATATGTCGATTTCATAGGGGTCATTTGTATGGCGGCTAGGTCTGAACAGGGCCGATTCTGACCAATTTCAATAGCGTTCATGCTATGGCCGACAGAAGCTTATATACCCAATTTCGTCAAAATATATTCATATTTGCAACCTGCAGTTTGATTAAAAGGTTTACATGGACACACAGACAGATGGACGGACGGACGGACGGACGGACATCGTTAAATCGAATCAGCTAGTGATTCTGATTCGATCGGTGTAGTAAAAGGGTCTAGATCAAATATTTTTTGTAGTTACACACATCAGCACAAAGTCATTATACCCAAACCACATAGTTGTATAGGGTATAAAAAGTAAACTTTCGGAAAATCAAAAAAAAAACCAGCTGGTCCAGCTGGATATTTTCGAATGCCACGGTTATGTGTATTGGATTTGTCTAGCCTTCATTAACAATTTTATATATATAAATAAATTTTGGTCTAAAATGGACATGAGGTGTTTCTCAAATGACTGATTCAAACGAATTTATAGTCGAGCTCGGCGTCTTTTTTTAAATTTATTTATTATTGTTGCACTGTGTATAATATTATATGACGAAGGTGGAACAACAATAAATTTAAGTTGGTGTTTAGAAACAAATTTTTAATATAATCCCTCAAGACGATACTCAAAGAATATCGAAATATTGGAAATATAATATAATCATGGAATGAAACCGAACCTATTTTCAAACAATACGAAGTAAAAAAAAAGAAACACATCAAACATAATAAAACGCAATTATTGGGGAGTGGGGAGATGTGGTTCTGTTATTATTGTTGGGCCAAAAACATCCCAAACTTTTCGTATAATTTCTAGTACGCCTTTCAAGAGTTGATTTTTGACATTAAAAAAACATATGTATTGAATATTTTTGGGCTCATAAGATTACAAAATTGCCAAGAGCTGTTCCTTAGCTCCTCAGTTTCTGTTTTTTTTACACTTATACCAATTGACGCGACCTTTCCAAATGATAATGTCAAATAAGTTCGTGTGTTTCTCCTTCTCTTTTCCTTATCTTTCTGAACGACCTTCTTGGCCAAACTTTTAACTCTATATACTCTTTCGCAGATGACATCAGCATTTGTCATTCATTTTTCTTTAATTGTAGGCCAAGCCTCTTGGAGCTTGGGGGCAAAAGGCGGACAATGAATGACACACTCAATCAAGACCTCTTAACAATCTCCGAGTGGGGTAAAGCGAATAGGGTTGATTTTAATGCACTGAAGACTCAATGTTGTATGTTGACCCATAGGGCCATGGAAGCAACAATATCATCTGTATATATGAGTGGTATAGGTATTGAGGAATCGGATACTCTTGATGTTCTAGGCATGACAATTCAATGTGATGTTCGCTGGAACGAGCATGGTTTTCAAGTGTCGAAAGAAGCATTCAAGTGTCTTGGTTTTCTAAAACGGTATAGAAATTACTTCACTCCTTCTGATCTCCTTAAAATCTATACCACTTACATCCGACCGAAAATGGAATACAACTCTTATATATGGGCAGGGGCTTCAAAGTCTATTTTGGAGCTACTGGACCGCGTGCAAAGGAGGGCATTGGCGCTCATCAATGACAGTAGGGTATCCGATTCTATTGATTCATTGGAACACCGTCGGAATGTGGGTTTTGTAGCACTGTTCTCTAGATATTACCATGGGAAAAGTTCTTCTGAGATTAGCGAACTTATTCCAAGTGCCCGAGTTTCGGTTCGCTCTACCCGCTTCTCAAGTAGAGCACATCCGTTTGTAGTCTATTGTCCAGTTGACCGCACAACGCATTACAGAGAGAATTCGTTTATCAGTCGAACTAGCCGTATGTGGAATAAACTCCCCGCAGAGGTCTTTCCTGACAGTTATAATCTAATAAAATTTAAGTCAAATAACCACAAACACTACTCCCTCTCTCCTCCTTCCCATAACCTATTTTCCTGTAATCAACACAATGCACTGCATTTGTAGTAAGTGTTGGTTAACAAAAAAAAAACAAAAAAAGAAATACCAGCGAATGCTATTCCTTTGTGATCTGCTGGAAAGTGAATGTGAAGAAAAAGAGTTGAACTCACAACTTGATGAAAAGTGAGGAAGTGAAAAGTTTAAAAATATTGGACAAAAATTGGAACCAATGAAAACTTTTGCCACGTAACATCTACTGCTGTGTTCCACAACTCCCGAATCTCACCTAATCAATTAGTCTTTCAAATATGAGTAAGTAAAAAAAAATCATAAAATAAACTCATTAGTAGTCAACAAATGCAATAATTTACACGAGTCACCGATTAAAATAGACGTCAACAAAAATAACAAAATTACGCATTGTTGCATGAAGTTACTACACAATTTATAATGGCTGAAAAAAAATTTGCTTTGTACGAGGCAAGACGGATTCGTTTAGAATAAGATGGATATATATGTGCAATGTTGCAAAACCTCTACTTGTGTCGTCTAGTACTAAACTTAAATATAACCGAACAGAATTAATTAATAATTATTTGTATCACAATACAATAACCACAATAATTTAATAATAAAACAAATTGTATGTTAATACGTTATTGGAAAATTTTCATAACTCTATCATATAAAATGATAATAACTTTTAACTTAATTCGAAAAGTCACTTCTAAAAACCTTAATAAAATTTGGCACAAATATTCTATGGTCCTTAACTAAGAATTTATAATCCTTAGCTCTAAAAAGTCCTAATATATGACATCAAGAAGTGAGACAATAGACTAAAAAAACTCACTAAAGTGGTTCAAAATAATTAATTAAAATGACATACACCAAAATGTTAATTCTTCACATGATCTAAATTTGTATTAGAATATCTTAAAAAGCAATATTTGTAGTAGTTTTAAATATTATTATTATTATTAAATTAATAATTTCAGATTTGTTTTAGAGAAATTAGATTGATAGATTTTTGACGAGTTGGGTTTTTTATATGGTTCTCTATTTCGTTTTGTAAATTATAATGGTCAAATAATGGAAATGAAGTTTAAATAAAAACTTAACATTTGCTCTTTTGTACTTAATTTTTATTATAACTTCCGAACCAATTTTAACTCACTAATGAGTCTGGAGAAGACTATCAGCATCGACATATTTCTTAAGTAAAAAACATAAAAACAACTCTTTCTTTCTTTCCCAAACTAGAAACGAAAAAAAATATTAATTTTAATACCCTCCATAGCACTGTGCAGAAAGCATATATCAGTTTGTCTTTTCGTTTGTGATGCATCGAAAAATTGGTTTGCGATATAGCAATGTCCGTCCGCCCGTCTGTCCATTAATCTCTCTGCCTGTTGAAATCACGCTCATTCACAATGTGTACAATTTACTCGAGAAAACTTTGAATTATATTGTTTGTCATTATTTCAAGCAGATTGCTGTTTAAAATGGGGTCAATCAGGTATTAATGAGCCAAGATATGATCTAAAATATGGAGACACCTTTAATGAATAGTAAAAATTCAGTGTGTCTGTTGTAATACTTTAGTATTTAGTTTACCAAATTATTTTCTTTTTCAAATATTTTGTTTACGTCTATAATATTAATAGGCAAGGTGACTTCTTTTGACTTCTTCCACGCTTTTAGTTATCAACCGATTGTGATAAAAAATATACCATTTGAAAGGTATTTATTTGCATGTGTGCACCATGTTTACAGATGTGCATTATCCGGTACATTTTTTTGGAGTAATAATCACTTAAAGTTGCTAATATCACATACATAAAACCCATAAAGCTATACAATACTGTGTGTGTGTTTAGTAAATTTGAAAAATAGTTTATTATAATTTGTATTTCAAATTTGAGATAAATTTCGCAAAAACAATTATTAAATAATTGAACAAATTTTAGGATTAAACTTGGGTATAAATAGCTTAAACTTACTATACTAATTAAGCAGTAATACATTTTAAACAAACAATATGACAACTATCTTTAAACTTAAAAAAAAAAAAATACAATAACATATTTTGTAGTGTTGGCAATATTAGCTCTCAGCGGTTTTGCAGTTAATGCTAAAGATGTACGTAGATTATTGAATAGACATCCTTATTGAAACATCTTATCCTTATTATTATTTCAGCATAAAGTTCCAAAGGAAACGTTCAAATAATTTTAAAGTGGTATTTTGGAAACTGCGAAATGTTTCATTACTTGTTTCTTGGAAAAAGTCGGATTTTGAATTGATGGCAAATTGGTACTGAAAAAATAAATGCCGTAATGGCACAGTGTACTGGTTTGATGGGCAACAGCCCATACAGCTCTTGAATTCTTTAAATGCTATCTATGATATTAATAGGTAAAGCGATTTCTTGTGACCGATGATTTGTTAAACAGTTTTCTCCCGACTTTTACCAAGCATATCTTAATTGAAAAGTGTTTCTTTTTAGCTGTCTACCAGATTTACAGATTTTTAAAATTTTAATTTTTTTTGCAGTTCTGCTCATTTAAAGTTGCTACAAACCCATACATAAAATTATACAATGCTCTGTGTGTGTTTATTATATTTATTGATGCGTTTACAAAAAAAAAAATATATAATTGTTTTCTTCATTCATAGCAATTCACAATAAAAAAAAGTGTTGAACTGTGAATTGTATAAAATTGATTGGCGTACCTCAAAAATTTATTAAATGAAAAAAAAATAAAATTTCCTAGAATTTACACTCGAATTTCGAGGGCTTGAATCTGCCAGTTATAATAAAAAGGCGATTATAATGTGAAAGTGATATAAATTAATATTAAAATTTCCAAAGAAAAATTACAAAAATATGCTATTTATCTTAACATCGTGTCAAAATTTATACAGAAATTTTGTCAATAGAAAAAGCGCTATATATTCTAATATTTATTCAATTTTATATAAAAAATATTTCCGATTTAAAATTAAGTGGCCATTCTAAACTAAAAGCTAGGTAAATAAGAATAAATAAATCCTTGTATCATATTGCTTTTGCATTACGGAAATTAAGTTTTAACCCTTTATCTTTTAAACACATTTTCAAACTATAAAGACAACTACTGGCAAAACGTACGAAAGTACATACTCGTATTCCACTACAATACCAAACAAACATCATAGTATTTTCTGAAAAACGTGTTAAATTATGAGCTCATCCATTATGTTTTGGTTTACAAATTTTCATAGTCATAGTCTGCTAGACTTACGGAGTATTCCATATATGAAGGAGAAAAATGGTGAAATACTGACGAAAATGAAGCTGTTGATATTACGCGTCTCAATCGTAAATATTTACTTTACTTAAAGGCAACAAATATTTTGTCTTTCCTGGCATATCGAATTCCATATTGAAGATTTATTACCGACTGATTTACTTTTGATTATATTTTTCCAAGAGAAAAGCAGCCGACATAAAGGATTTATCCTCTGGATAATGTATAACAGGATTTATGTATAGCACTTTTAATTTTCTTGTGGTTGTTTATGGAGTCCGGCACAAAAACAGAAAAGGACAAATATATATATGAATAAATAAAGGATTACAGATTTATTGCCATACTTCTTTTTTTTTTGCAATTTATTATATAAAAAACCAACTCCAAAGTAAACTGTTTATTGTGGGTAATAAACGTATAGCTATTATTAAATACTCGTATAAAGAAAGTAGCAATATGATAATGTTGGTTTTTAATTAAGTACGAATTAAAAAACATCAGCATAATGAGCATTTTTTAACAGGCTTTTTTCGAATATAAAAAGATTTATTGTTTGAGATCAACATCGCTGTTTTTCGTATGCAATATTCATCACCAGCAACACTTTCTGGTACAAACTAGTATGAGTTGCGTCAATGTTTGCATTAACTAAAACTACTTGTTTCGATTCAATTGGTGTTGTTAAGGGGAAGTATAGCCAACTTTTTTAATACTAGGCGAATCAGATTAATTTTTTGTGTGATCTTGTAAATTTCTTATCAGAGTTAGGTAAGGTTAGCTTGAGTGTATACATAGCCCATATCCGTTATACTCGGATCAACACTTAAGCCAGAAAGTAGGCTTGTTGTACGCTCTAAATCGCCATATTCATCCGACTATCTTCCCCTATATTAACTTAAAAAGCACCTTTCCTGAGTGTTTTCCTGTTTATCCCGCTAAGATCTGCCAGGCGTGATAAGATGTTGTTGGGTAGCTGCCTGAGCCTTGGTCTCGCAAATGCAGGCCAGTAACAAAGGTTCACTCACAAAGTGATGTATGCAAACAGTTCGCCCAGTCCGAAAGTTTCAATTTGAGAGACTTAAAGATATTGGGTTTTCTAAATTGACTCCCTCCAGGAAAGAACCCTTCCCGTCCAGTTCGGTAGCAATCTCGTTTCCCATTATACTACTATGTCCTGGGATCCAAACGATTTCAAGTCTGCCCCTTCTGGTGAAATTTGCGATCTCCTCCTTACACTTAAGGATAGTTTTATTTGATATAGTTTTGTCCAACGATATCGCCCTGATAGACGCTCATAAATATTTTCATGTCTTCGGGACATGGGAGAGAATTGTGGTCCGGAAGGCAAAGGTATTTACCTGCAGAACGGTCTTCACCACAAAAACCTATGTCAGTCTTACCATGCAGACTAAATCCATCCGTATGGTAGTGTGATGGTTTGGAAAATATTCCCATTTAACCAACTTTCCCTGTCAGGTATCCGTATACTGCAGGGTGTGTCTGTCGACACTTCCACGATTCTATCACAACTGTGCTGAATCCCGGTATTTGATCCAAAATTTTTTTTGGTGTCTGCTCATATGGTCGGTGATGTATTCCTCTGTTACTTTTAATCGTAGCATGGCATGAGCTGCCTCATATTTAATTCTAATCTCTATCAGGTGTATATATAGAGTGGTCTCTAAAGCCCACGTAGATGTTGTCCGTATTGCACCGCTGATTCCTATGCAGCAGGAGCGCTACATATGACTATGGATGCGTAAGTTAGAGTAAGTCTAATGATGCTTGTGTATAGCCATGTGTGTCATTCTCGGGTTTAAACCCCATTTTGAACCCATACCTCTTCTAAAATGACCATATACGGTGTTCTTTCGCGACCCTGCTCTCGATATGGTTCTTTCAAGTGAGCTGTTTTTTTTTATCGAGAATCACCCCAAGGTGTGATTCTAATCGTTTTGCCCTGGAAGCGGGGTTCATCAAAGTCGATTATTCTTGCCTTCATAGTAAAGAGGCTTATTTCAGTCTTCTCCGGGTTCACATTAAATCCCCTCGGTTATGCCAAGTTATATGCAATTTCGAGTGCATCCCTCCTAACTAGATTCCTAGGATCTTTCCCCCTTAAGAGTATTGCTACGTCGTCTGCATAGCAGATAGGTTGGAAATCCTTATTGGTCAGATTATTTATAGTCGTCAACCGAAGAAGGAGGGATATAATTCCCCCTTGAGGTGTCCCACAACAAACCTTGTCTTTTATTCCAATGTTACTAACCTCGCAACTTTTCCATCTATTCCCTAGCATGTGATCGATCCAGGTTTTAATATGCCAGTCTATGTCGAATTGGTCTAGAGATTGGAGTAGCGTACTGGTTGATACATTATTAAAAGCTCCTTCTACATCAATGAATATGCTAGGGTGAAGATTTTTGGATGAAAAGATCTTTCGATGTGGTGAACTACTTCATGAAGCGCAGTTTCCACTGAGCGTCCCCTTTAAATAAGCGTATTGTTTTAACCTCAACAGCTTATTCGAGATTTGAGATTTAACCATGTAGTCGACTATGCGCTTCATGATTTTCAGTTTCAAAGTACATGTTGCAGGAATGAAATGTGTTAGATCAACTTCGAGAGGCTCAAGGTCGTACTCTACTGAATTTAGACTTAGGAGTATAATATAAAGTAACTTGCTTACGATAAAAATGAATGAAAGACAAAAAAAAAAAACTCGTTGGGTGTGCTCTTGATCTTGATATAGAACAAGGCATACCTAAATCGAATGTACTTGCTACAAAAAATATTAATCGCTAGTTCGATACCATAGCAAACGCAGAGGGGTTGAGGATATATCTTCTTACTCCGGCCAATAAACAGAATGGATTAAATTTACAATCAAAGTTTTATATTACAAATATTTTTGTATTTCTTTGGCAACCACCTTGTGCATTTCATTTCAATATTTTTGATATCCAAATATTGACAAAACTTAAGGAGAATTAAAAAGATAATGTAACCCATAAAAACCAAAATAATATTAGGGTTGCAATGACAGATTACCAAAAAAAAAAAAGCACAAAATTAGAGAACTTTAAACGAAATAACAAGGAAACGTGCCGCCACTAAAGGGATTTACGCAATTTCAACTTAAACATTTGTCAAGTACCCGCTGTCGTTCGCTATAAAAGCTACGTATGTAACGCAATATTGTACGGGGTATGAGTAATTTTGAACGTAAGATAAAACGCATAATGAAACCATAGCGACTATTTTAGGGTTGCAGTTTTTTTTTTTTTTTTGATTTGTAACATAAAATGTTTGCGGTAGGCATGATGATGTTACTTTTATTTCTTTGGTTGTTATTTTATTATGTAAATTGGATTAAACGCAAATAAGTTTTAAAAAAATTATACAAAAGGAAATGAAGTTATGACAAATAAATACAAAATTAAGGGATGCCTGAATAGATTTTTTATTTAAGTAAATTATTTAATATATTAAATGGAGCAAATATGACAAGTCAACATTTTACAAGTTGCGTTGCCGAATTAGTTGTACCCTACACTACTATATAATTGACATCAAAATAGAAATGAAGGAACGTGTGACTTAGAAAATTCGTAATATTGTTAAAGACCAGTTTACACTACCACACTTTGTAATACGACCTGTCAAAAAGTCGAGTATTATGAAAAAGTCGTATCATATAAAAGCTTCTAAAAACATGCTATTTTCATCGGACCAGAGTTGTTTTTTTTTTTTGGTAATTTAAAAAAAGGTAAGCAAAAATAAAGAAAGTGGAAATAAAATATTAATCTCAAAATAAATTTGCTTGTTATTCTAAACAGCTGTTTTCATAAGACTTAAGTGTGATGGTGTAAATAGCCAAAGTATATAGAAATAATGTCGGTATGACTTTATGACAGGCCGATGAATTTCATCGGATTTTTATTTCGAAAAATCATACGACTGAGTGGTATCGTGTAAATGGGCCTTAAGTGTGTTACAAAAGGTATGACAAATTAGACGATACGAAAATATTTATTTACGTATTTACAAGATTAAAATGAGTACAATAAGAATTTTAATGAATGAAGAAATTTTAAGCTTCAATATTAGTACATATGTTATAATTTTGTTTGAATTTTTAAGATATTTTAAAATAATAATAAATCATATCATATTAAAAATAATATTCCCATGCTTCTTAATGATTTTGTTTAAAATTTGCGTCTTACATCAAAGCCGCTCTGGTCACGCAGAATACATTAAAAATCAATTTGCGGCTTTTAAAAATCATAAATCTATGTTTACTACCTATGCGACCTCCCAGTGTCATTTGCACAAAAAGAGCTATCAATCGTTAATTAGTGGTGTTCCAGCATATATGTGTTTCAAAAACTCCAGTTTAGTACACACGAAATAATCACCTTTAAAAATGAAATTAGTTTACTGAGCTTTTTTTATGTTTTTTTATGGAACTTTTAATGGCACTCAACAAAAAATTCTGAACAATAGCAAAATGTGAGGATCAAAATGAAAAAGATCATCCAAAAAAGTAAATCAGATATCATTCTGGAAGTTAATGTGGAAGTTGAATTTTCTAGTTCCTGTGAAGAATGTTTAAAATAGTGGATGATAAATCATTTAATCTGATTAGCCAATATTTGTAAACGCCTTTTTATATGTAATTCATGACATTTTTATGAATTGAAACTATTAATTTTCAATATATCCGCATATAATTTACTCTCCAATTTTCAACATAAACTCTTGCTAACTTAATATCAATTTCCTCTATTCAATCTATATTATAATATTAACAGGTAAGGCGATTTCTTGTGACCGATGATTTGTTAAACAGTTTTCTCCCGATTTTGACCAATCGTATCATATTTGAAAGGTATTTATTTTAAAATTTTATTGGAGTAAAATGCATTTGAAGTTGCTACTAACACATACATAAAATTAGACAATAATTGGACACAAACCAATAACGTCAATAATCGTTATTTAAAAAATGTTGAATTGTAAATTTAAAAAATTGATTAGCATAACTTTAGGGTCTTTATTAAATGAAATAATAAACTTTCCTAAAATTTGCACTCGAATTTCTAGGGCTGGAATTTGCTAGTATATAATATTATATTAAAAATATATTTTGTTTTTTATCTTTTTGTACACATATTTGTATTTTGGTTGCAACTTGCTATGAAGAACGAATTCTTTAAATTTATTTATTTTTTGTGACTTTCTATGACAATTTTTATTATTGATTCAATCAAATTAGAAAAGAATTGTGTTTTTGACTTATTTTGGGAAAGAGTTGAAAAAATTCCTTGAAACATGCACCTTAAGCGGGGTTAAGGTTTTAAAACATTTTTTTTGCATTTCTCTTTACGAATATACGACATGTCAAGAGTGTTGTGTCAAAATTTCAAGTAAATCGCAGCAGAACTAAAGAAGATGCAGCATTTCCAGCGACCGGTGTCATACGGAATATCGTATATATCTCGAAGAGTTTTCGTTTATTTTCCATTCTCTTCCCTATTTTTTAACAACGAATTCTCGATCTTTTATAGTAAAAATCGGGTTTTTCACTTCAAAATGCTGACAAAAAAAAAAAAAAAAAAAATGAAAAAACTCTTCGTCACTACCCCAGGAAACATGTCACCTTTTAAATGCAATTAAATTTTTTTATTATATATGATCCGGTAGCGAGTTATGATGTTCACTGAAAAACAACAACATCCTCCTTGCTGTCACAGATTTATTTATTAAAATTTTTAATTGAAAATTTTTTCAAAGATTTTTCAAATATTATGCTATAACATGTATATGAAATAAATAATCCAACGTTATTCATATCTTCAAAAAAGAATTATGAAAATACGACTTTCTTAACTTTTAAAACCTTACCCCCCCCTTAATTAATTAAGGAATCATCTTGGCAGCTTGAATAATATCGGTGATCTGAGAAAGGGTATTTAGTTAAACTAGCAGATCCCAGTCTTCGAAATTCGAGTGCAAGTTCTAGGAAATTTTTTTTTTTCATTTAATACTATTGACCCTAAAGGTATGCTTATCCATTTAGACAATTCACATTTCAACACTTTTTTCAATTCAACACAATTATTATTGTGAATGAAGTACACAAACTCATTTAATAATCTGTAAATCTGGTTGACATCCAAAAAGAAATACAACACAATTATTATTGTGAATGAAGTACACAAACTCATTTAAAAATCTGTAAATCTGCTGGACAGCCAAAAAGAAATACCTTTCAAATAAGATACGTTTGGTCAAAATCGAGAGAGAACTGTTTAGCAAATCATAGGTCACAAGAAATCGCGTTTCCTATTCATATTGTAGATACTTTTTTTTTAAGAATAATAGTAAATAATAGTAAATTTTGAAAATCCATTTTTAAGAACATGCACTTTTTTAAGAAGAGGTGCTTTTTTAAGATTAAGCAAATTTTTGAAGAAATAAGAAATAAAATTAATGCGATTTCAATTCTTGTGTTAGGACTTAGATGTATGAGTGAAAAATATTTTTATAAAATTAAAGGTGGCGTTACAGAGTTAATGAATTAAATTTTTGGTATGTCATTTAGAAAAAATATTTACGCTCTAGTGTATAAAAGCAGTAAAGGGTTAAAGTTTCATGGAGTGTGTTAAATATGAAATTTTGTAAAGTAATATTTGGAATATTTTTTTTTTATTTGTTATATGTAATATTCGCACTGACATATAAGCGTTTATGTTTAATTTCTTAAAAGGAAAATATTTCAATATATCACTGAGACTGATTTATTTTTTTATTTTTAATTTTAATATTTTTGCAAACAAATGAAAACTTTACTTTTTAGAAAAATTAAAAATTTATTCACGTTGTGTTTTTGAATTTTTTGTTAACTTAATATTTAATTTTTTTATTAAATTTATACATGTCTATCAACTCCATATGCTTATACAAAGTAGATCGAGCACGTACTTTTTTTGTCCATCAATAATAAAAATAAATCAAAACTCCCAACCCATATATTTCTTGTAGTTTGTTTTTAGTCTTACTTTCAAGTTAATTCACAGAAATACAAATCTCAACTCTGAAATTCGTGTGATTCATTTTTACTTAATTCCCATAACGTTTAGTTATTATTACCTTTATTTTATTTTATACATGAGTAAGATTAACATTACCAGTATGTATGAGTATGTATGAAGAGCAACTCTTGTTATTATTATTATTTCTTGTGTTTATGCCTAAAATTACATAAAAAAGCATTCGTACATTGTGTGATGATAGATAATGTCATGTACGTGATTGTGATCATACGAATGAAATAAAAACGACTCCATATAAAATAATTTCAATTGTACTTGATTCGGACAGAATTTGTCACTAGGACTACTTCAGTTTTTTCCCTTTTTTTTATAGTATTTTCTTGAGAAAGAGAAAGATTTTTTTAATTGTTGTTGGTGAAAAAAAAAAATTGAGCAATGCTTTAAAATTCTAAAAATGTCATACAAAATTCAAAGAAATTTGTTGATATTTGAGGATAATGTTAAGAATATTAATGCTTAAACGTGTTGTTATTTAAATGATTCATATGAAATTCTATAACGATAATGTAAAATATTATAATAATTTTTTATGTACATTAGAGTAGAATGGCTTTCCCAGAAATGTGGTAGTTACTATTCGAATCAGAATGGAAATTTCAAGGACAACAACTTATTGTTAAAGATAACAAAAAATCAGTTTCAATCTGTTGAAAACAAGTACGAGTGTTAAATTTTGGTGTAACGCATCTTTGATGTCAGAAATTCAATCAATATTATAACCAATATTATTTAATATAATTACTTAACCTTTAAATTCTAATAGCATTTAAAACCAGTATTTATTATAAATTCTTATTGTTTGTGTATAAAGATAATGATGTTTTTTTCATAGAAAGGAAATGAAAAATTGCATTATTTTTCTAGGGTCATGCGTAAACGAGATTAGAAATTGGCTAAAAAAATATTCCTCTATGACAATTTTAAGTTGATTGAGCCGTTAAAAGCTTCAGAAAACACAGCTTTAAGCCGTATGACTTGCACCTCTGGATACTTGGAGTATAACCATACAGACATACCCATGAAACAAATGACCACAACAACAATAATTACAGCTAGCACAGACCGGAAACAAAATTTAGAACAACAAAAATTAGAAGAACAACATAGAAAAATTATATATTTTTTTAATATTATTGATTTTAAATAGAAACCTGCTAAGGATGCCAGCGAATCATTTTTCCTAAAAATGAGGACCCCAGTTGGCCTACTGAAGACGTGATTGGCATTTGCACAGATGGACAGACGGACATCATTATATCATCTTCGCTTGTTATAAGGATCAAGAATATGTATATTTTTTGTGGTCCAGATTTTTTCTAATTTTTATAAACGTAATACTAAACTTATATATATCCTCTGCAAACTGACGAGGATGGTAAAAAAAGTTTGAACCTATGTACTGCAGTGTGTAACGCATTTTAGGAAAAAATCTTTTAAAATAAAATAAAGTTCATGCTTTAAAAAATCAGGAGTTATCACTACTTGCGATTTATAAATATATTTTCTATTTAATTTGTGCGTGATAAACATGAAACTGGCGAAAGTGTCAAGACAAAAGAAAAATACTTTTGCGAAGGAAATGCAATTTAAATTTGTTAAAAATTTCGAAATATTATTTGAAATATTTCTGGACATATTCAATGTTCTTGCGAGATTGATACACATGTTATTCATAAAGGTTTAATTAAATCTGTTGTTCTCTGGAATAACCGCGTATATCTATTTTTGTCAGTTTTGAGTTAACGATGCCAAATATATTAATTTTTAACGCTCTTTACATGTGTTAAATTTTTCTTACAAAAATATTGACCATTTTTGAGTTTTTCTTTAAATAACGACGTAACTTAAATGTTTATTAAATTAATTTGCAGCACAAACGACATATGTCAACCTACGTTTGAGCGCTGACAAATTATTTTCTCAGAAAACGACACATAGCGACATACGTTGTTATTAATGAAAAAAAAAATGCAAAATAATTTTGGAGTAGTTTTCAGTTTATAACCACCTTGTAAAAACTTGTGTGTTTATTTCTGTTATTTTTTGTCACTATTATTCTTGAGACGTTGTTATATTCTCATTCTAAGTCCCGTTAACTTATTGTTGATAAACAAAAAAAATCCATTTTTCAACAACAACAACAACTTATGCAGTTGTTTTATCTGCACACACTTTAAGTGTAATTTACATATTGCTTTTTCGCCCTTCTCTAGGATCTATTCCTCTGAAGATTTTTGACTCAAAATTTTATATAAAGAATTTATTGCCCATATCTACAGGACTGTTAAATAAAAAGCTCTCAGATTTTTATATCGAGCCCATAATTTCAAATATAACGTTTTTTGGCTCCCCTGAACATATTGATTTTATGACATACGCGGTTATTCTAGAAAACCACATATATATCCTCTGCAAACTGACGAGGATGGTAAAAAAAAGTTTGAACCTATGTACTGCAGTGTGTAACGCATTATAGGAAAAAATCTTTAAAAATAAAATACATTTCATGCTTTAAAAAATCAGGAAATGTCACTACTTGAGATATATAAGTATATTTTCTATTTAATTTGTGCGTGATAAACATGAAACTGGCGAAAGTGTCAAGACAAAAGAAAAATACTTTTGCGAAGGAAATGCAATTTAAATTTGTTAAAAATTTCGAAATATTATTTGAAATATTTCTGGACATATTCAATGTTCTTGCGAGATTGATACACATGTTATTCATAAAGGTTTAATTAAATCTGTTGTTCTCTGGAATAACCGCGTATATCTATTTTTGTCAGTTTTGAGTTAACGATGCCAAATATATTAATTTTTAACGCTCTTTACATGTGTTAAATTTTTCTTACAAAAATATTGACCATTTTTGAGTTTTTCTTTAAATAACGACGTAACTTAAATGTTTATTAAATTAATTTGCAGCACAAACGACATATGTCAACCTACGTTTGAGCGCTGACAAATTATTTTCTCAGAAAACGACACATAGCGACATACGTTGTTATTAATGAAAAAAAAAATGCAAAATAATTTTGGAGTAGTTTTCAGTTTATAACCACCTTGTAAAAACTTGTGTGTTTATTTCTGTTATTTTTTGTCACTATTATTCTTGAGACGTTGTTATATTCTCATTCTAAGTCCCGTTAACTTATTGTTGATAAACAAAAAAAATCCATTTTTCAACAACAACAACAACTTATGCAGTTGTTTTATCTGCACACACTTTAAGTGTAATTTACATATTGGTTTTTCGCCCTTCTCTAGGATCTATTCCTCTGAAGATTTTTGACTCAAAATTTTATATAAAGAATTTATTGCCCATATCTACAGGACTGTTAAATAAAAAGCTCTCAGATTTTTATATCGAGCCCATAATTTCAAATATAACGTTTTTTGGCTCCCCTGAACATATTGATTTTATGACATACGCGGTTATTCTAGAAAACCACATATATATCCTCTGCAAACTGACGAGGATGGTAAAAAAAAGTTTGAACCTATGTACTGCAGTGTGTAACGCATTATAGGAAAAAATCTTTAAAAATAAAATACATTTCATGCTTTAAAAAATCAGGAAATGTCACTACTTGAGATATATAAGTATATTTTCTATTTAATTTGTGCGTGATAAACATGAAACTGGCGAAAGTGTCAAGACAAAAGAAAAATACTTTTGCGAAGGAAATGATATTTAAATTTGTTAAAAATTTCGAAATATTATTTGAAATATTTCTGGACATATTCAATGTTCCTGCGAGATTGATACATATATTATTCATAAAGGTTTAATTAAATCTGTTGTTCTCTGGAATAACCGCGTATGTCCATTTTTGTCTGTGTTGAGTTAACAATGCCAAATATATTAATTTTTAACGCTCTGTACATGTGTTAAATTTAAAATTAAAACGGAGTTAAATATCAGTCGTTTAAGCAGATGGCAAAGAGTGTGCCACATGCAACAAATTTTTTGGAAAAGGTGGAGCAGCTCATATTTAACATTATTACAAGAGCGATCAAAGTGGCGTTCACCAAGCACAAACCTTGCTGAAGGTAACATGGTTCTCGTGCAAGACGAAAATCTTCCACCTTTGAAATGGCAACTGGGTCGAATAGTGAATGTGATCGCTGGCAAGGATGGAGTAGTGCGGGTAGCTTTAGTTAAAACCATCAATGGTACAAGTCGACGAGCTGTTGCAAAATTGGCCGTATTGCCCATTGACGATAACTCTGTTGGAAACCCCAGCTTTCCAACGGGGGGAGGATGTTCGTTTCAAAACACTGTGCCAGCAGAGGCAGCATCTAAAAGAAGTTAAACGTATCGTCTTTGTACACACATCTGTATGCAGCGCAGCAATATAAAATCACTCTCTTTGTGCACACATCAATATGTATATTGATGTGTATATTCTTCATTTGTTTAAACTTGCTATTCATATTTTTATAACAACGAAACATTAGCAAGACATTAATATTTAATAATTGTAACGGAGAATTACAAACTTCATAATGAAGATATATTGTGTATTTCTTTCCTTATTATAAAAGAATATATTTTGTTTTAGTCGCATAGTAACAAGCAAATAAAGTACTTGTTTGAAAAAAAAATCCAAAAATTTGATTTTTAATAATCGCCTGTAAAAAAGCTTACAGGCTGGAACATTGGTGACCCCGACGTGATATTGGAAATCACACTTTCGCATTTAGGTTTAATATCAATTGGATATTATTAATAAATTCAAAGAATTTTCCTAATTAACAAATAATATCAACTCGGATATTAATTCGTGATTCATTAAAATCGTACTCAAGTTTCAACATCGTAGACTTTTCCAAATAAAACAATTTTGCAAATTAAAGAGGAAAACCATTCACATTCCATTCTGCATACAACATATTCTGCATCTATACAACACACATCGTAATGCCTGACGAAAATACGGGATCTACAAATGAAGGTGGCAAAGAAGGTTTTGAAATGTCCCAGCATTTAAATAAAATATCATCGATTTCTAAGCAGTTGAACGATTTTAATTCTTGCCTCAATATTGACAATTTAAATAAACTAGATGATGTCGATCTATCGATTCGTCTCGATCACGTAGAGAGCTTGAACTCCAAATTTGAAAATCTTGTTTCGGCTATGGAAGATAGAGGTGAAGGTGATACGTATGGTGAAGTTCGCTTAAACTTTATGACTACATATTTTGAAGTCAAGGGAAAAATAAAGCGCAAAATGAATGTAAATTGCAATCGCTCTACCCCTCACTCTTCGACTGTTCATCAATTTTCGTTGGACGACCCCATGAATGCCCGTAGGACTAGACTACCTGAATTAAAATTACCCCAATTCAGCGGTTCTTATACACAGTGGCCTAACTTTTTCTCCATGTTTACGACAGTAATATCTAACGATATGGATTTAAGCAAATTGGAAAAATTCCAATATCTCCGTGCCAGTTTAATTGGAGCTGCGTTAGATACGATCTCAGCGTTGGAACTGACTGATGCAAATTATGATAAGGCCATTACATTGTTAAAGAATAGATTTGATAATAAATTAATAAATTTTCAGGCTCACATTAAGGACATTTTCGGGCTAAAGTGTGTTGAAAAGGGACAGGCTTTAAGTTTAAGGCAGCTTAGCGACAAATTCAATGCGCATATGAGAGCACTTGAGACAATATGTACAAAGGAACAGATTGCTGATGGCTTTTTAGTATACCTAGTCACTTTAAAGCTTGACCCAAACTCGCAAGCTAAATGGGAAGAAGGATTGCAGAGTGACCAATTGCCAACTTGGTCATCTATGGCATCATTTCTCGAACGTAGATGTCGAATGCTTGAGAACGTTGAAAACTCCATCGTGACAAAAGTGGATACCCAGCAAATCAGCAAAAAATCAAATAGCAACGTTCGAAATGTCCTTGTCTCTTCTGGCACTGCAACTCCTACCTGTATTTTTTGTGATGCAAATGATCATTACATTACTAATTGTTCTCGCTTTGGAAATCTTTCGCCTAAACTTCGTTTTGTGGAAGTAAAAAGATTGAACTTGTGTCTCAATTGTTTGAGGAAGGGCCATAGATCTTCGAAATGTAAATCAGGATCCTGTCGTCATTGTTCGATGAACCATCATTCTTTATTGCATATGGAAAACAACAAGGCAGAGTCATCTTCAATTTCTCATCAGCCGCCGTCAACAGCTGTAAAATCGACTCTCGTTTCATCGTTATCGTCTAATGCCAAAGCTGAGCCCCTGGAATCTCCAACTGCTAATAATGTGTTATTAGCCACGGCCATCGTTTTGGTAAAAAATAAATTTGGTGCTTTTGTGCCATGCCGTGCAATTTTAGATTCAGCTTCACAGTTAAATTTTATTACAAGTCGTTTCGCAAATCTGCTGCAGCTAAAGGTAAAGCAATCATGTATCTCTATTTCTGGCATCGGAGATGGTAATTTAGTAGCTGACAAATCAGGTGATGTATTCATCAAATCTTGCCAAGGTGATTATTCTGTTTCATTTTCTGCTGTAGTTGTACCCACCATAACCGAGTATCAACCAAATACAAAATTAGATGTGCATCAATTTAAAATTCCTCCCAATATAAAACTGGCAGATCCAGACTTTTATAAGAGTGGTCGCATTGATATTTTAATTGGAGCTGGTTTATTTTTCGAGCTTATGAGTGTTGGTCAATTTCATTTTGGAAAAAATTTACCTGTATTGCAGAAAACTAGACTCGGATGGGTGGTCTCTGGTGGAGGTGTTTGTTTATCCAGTTCTATTTCATTGGCAGCGGCATGTACAGGTATTTCTAAAAGGGAAAGTGAATCTTTAATTGATGTTGTCAAAAGTTTTTGGGAGGTTGAACATAATTTTGAAAATAGTTTGAGTTGTTCAACGGATGACGAACTTTGTGAAAATCATTTTAAAAATAATACAATTCGTCTCGATGCCGGTGATTATTCCACAACCCTACCGAAAAAACTTAATATTCGAGAGCTTGGTGATTCGTACGGTATTGCCTTACGTCGTTTTATGAGCCTTGAGAAGAAGTTGAATAAACAACCAGATATTAAAAGGCAGTACATAGCTTTTATGAATGAGTACGCTGATTTACAACATATGTCTTTAATAGCGGCCATACCAAAGCAAGTAAAAACATATTTTCTTCCTCACCACTGTGTACACAAGGAAGACAGTACAACAACAAAGCTTAGGGTAGTTTTCGATGGCTCCGCCAAAACAACAACAGGTCTCTCACTTAACGATACGCTCTATTCGGGACCAACCATACAGCCAAAGCTGTTTAATACTTTGCTTCGATTTCGATTTTTTAAAATTGCTCTTAGTGGAGATATATGCAAAATGTATCGTTGTGTTCGTGTTTCGCACCCAGATGATTTTCTTCAGTGCATACTATGGAGAGATAACCCCTATGAAAAAATCAAAACCTACAAGCTGCGTACTGTAACATATGGCACTAAGCCTGCTGCTTTTCTGGCAATTCGCACAATGCATCAGCTTTCATTAGATGAAGAAAAATTATTTCCTATCGGTGCTGAGGTCGTCAGACGAGACTTCTACGTTGATGATTTAATTTCTGGTGGTAACTCTGTAAAGGAAGTTATCGAAATTAGGCAACAAGTCACTGCACTGCTTAAACGAGGTAAATTTGATATTCGAAAATGGTGTTCAAATGATACTTCTGTTCTGAATGGAGTACCATTTTCCGATCGCGAACAATTTTTAAAATTTCAAGATGATAGCGACATAACAAAAACTTTGGGTTTAGTATGGGATCCAAAATCTGATACATTTATATTTGCATTTTCGCATGTTGTGGATAGTAAATGTATTTCAAAGCGAACTATTTTATCTTCGATCGCCCGATTTTACGACCCTCTAGGATTGATCGGACCAATCATTACTAAAGCAAAGATAATTATGCAAAACTTATGGAAGAGCAAATTGGATTGGGACGAAAGCCTGCCGCAGGACTTACATTCGGTTTGGGTGCAATTTGTATCAACATTTTCTTTAGTTCACAAATTTACATTTCCTCGATTTGTTTCCATTTCAGAATCGATTATACAAATACATGCATTTTGTGATGCAAGTCTATCTGCATATGGTGCCTGCGTATATGTGAGATCGGAGGCAGAAGGAAAAACAAAAATAAACTTGTTATGTTCCAAATCCCGTGTAGCCCCTTTAAAGGCTCTCACTGTTCCTAAGCTTGAATTATCAGCGGCTTTGCTTCTCGCGGAGCTTTTAGTAGGCATCGCAAATACTCTCAACAATAAGTACGAATATCATTGTTGGTCTGACTCTATGGTTGTATTATCTTGGCTGCGCGAAGAATCATCAAACTACAACGTATTTGTTGCTAACAGAGTAAGTCGTATACAGAAATTAACTAGCAATATGTTTTGGCATCATGTCCCCACTGCATCAAATCCAGCAGATATTTTATCGAGGGGTGCTACTCCAAAAGAACTTTTGGATTCAAATCTTTGGAAAAAGGGTCCAGATTTTTTATATGAAGAGCCAGAATACTGGCCGCGGGCAGTTAATTTTATTTCTGATTTGCCTGAGCGGCGTCGAGTTGTTTTAATCATTTCATCTGTTACTGATCTTTCGCTAAGTTGCAAACATCACAATTCGTTTCCCAAGTTGCAGCGAATTTTTGCTTATATACATCGATTTCTTAATCTAACAAAAAATATAAAATATAATGGAGAACTTACGCCGCAAGAGCTAAAAATGGGGACTCAAATTCTGATTCGCAACATACAATTCGTGAATTTTGCTACTGAGTATAAAGCTCTAAAAAAAAAAAGAAAATATTCAAACAAATAGCAAACTATATTCCCTTACCCCTTTTATGGATTCAGAAGGCTTAATAAGAGTAGGTGGTCGTTTGCAAAATTCATTTTTAAGTTTCGAGGCGCAACACCCACTTATTCTTCCGAAACATCACAATGTTACTTCATCACTGGTTATGTATTATCATCAACAATTATTACATGCTGGACCGCAGTGTCTTTTAGCAAATATTCGACAACAATACTGGCCTATTGGTGGTATAAAAACAATAAGTGCGATAATCGGTAAATGCATTAAATGTTTTCGACTCAAACCCCAGATTGCACAGCATATGATGGGTAGCTTGCCGCAAGATCGCGTAAGGCCCAATAGAGCATTTTATACCTCTGGAATTGACTTCTGTGGGCCCTTTTTTTACAAATCGGAGGTAAGAAATCGACCAGCAACAAAATGCTATGTTTGCGTCTTCATTTGTTTTTCAACCAAGGCAACACATTTGGAGTTAGTGCAAGATTTGTCAACATCAGCATTTTTATCGTCGCTTAAACGTTTCATTTCAATTCGTGGCAAACCAAAAATAATTTGGTCGGATAATGCCACAAACTTTGTGGGTGCAAAAAATGAGTTAGCAGAATTACGACAGCTATTTTTTAGCCAGCCTCATATGCAGCAAATTCATCAACAATGTTTAGAGGATGGAATAGATTGGAAGTTTATACCCCCTAGATCGCCGCATTTTGGTGGCCTCTGGGAGGCAGCAGTTAAGTCAGCCAAATATCATTTTTATAGAACTGTGGGCCTAGAAACCTTAACATTTGATGAATTGCGGACTTTGGTGTGTCAAATATCGGCTATATTAAATTCTAGACCTTTATGTCCAATTTCAGAGAATCCCGACGATCTTGAGGTGCTTACTCCTGCGCACTTTTTAATAGGTGCGTCATTAACAACATTCCTGGAACCTGATATAACGGAGTTAAATATCAGTCGTTTAAGCAGATGGCAAAGAGTGTGCCACATGCAACAAATTTTTTGGAAAAGGTGGAGCAGCTCATATTTAACATTATTACAAGAGCGATCAAAGTGGCGTTCACCAAGCACAAACCTTGCTGAAGGTAACATGGTTCTCGTGCAAGACGAAAATCTTCCACCTTTGAAATGGCAACTGGGTCGAATAGTGAATGTGATCGCTGGCAAGGATGGAGTAGTGCGGGTAGCTTTAGTTAAAACCATCAATGGTACAAGTCGACGAGCTGTTGCAAAATTGGCCGTATTGCCCATTGACGATAACTCTGTTGGAAACCCCAGCTTTCCAACGGGGGGAGGATGTTCGTTTCAAAACACTGTGCCAGCAGAGGCAGCATCTAAAAGAAGTTAAACGTATCGTCTTTGTACACACATCTGTATGCAGCGCAGCAATATAAAATCACTCTCTTTGTGCACACATCAATATGTATATTGATGTGTATATTCTTCATTTGTTTAAACTTGCTATTCATATTTTTATAACAACGAAACATTAGCAAGACATTAATATTTAATAATTGTAACGGAGAATTACAAACTTCATAATGAAGATATATTGTGTATTTCTTTCCTTATTATAAAAGAATATATTTTGTTTTAGTCGCATAGTAACAAGCAAATAAAGTACTTGTTTGAAAAAAAAATCCAAAAAGCTTACAGGCTGGAACAGACCATTTCTAAGTTTTTTCTTTAAATAACGACGTAACTTAAATGTTTATTAAATTAATTTGCAGCACTATCGACGTATGTCAACATACGTTTGATCGCTGACAAATTATTTTCTCAGAAAACGACACATAGCGACATACGTTGTTATTAATGAAAAAAAATGCAAAATAATTTTGGATTATTTCTCAGTTTATAACCACTTATAAAAACTTGTGTGTTTATTTCTGTTATTTTTTGTCACTATTATTCTTGAGACGTTGTTATATTCTCATTCTAAGTCCCGTTAACTTATTGTTGACAAACAAAAAAATCCATTTTTCAAGCAACAACAACTTATGGTAGTTTTCAAAGAAAACGACGTTTGTCGACATAAGTTGTTTTATCTGCACACACTTTAAGTGTAATTTACATATTGGGTTTTAGCCCTTCTCTAGGATCTATTCCTCTGAAGATTTTTGACTCAAAATTTTATATAAAGAATTTATTGCCCATATCTACAGGACTGTTAAATAAAAAGCTATAAAATCTTTATATCGAGCCCATAATTTCAAACATAACGTTTTTTGGCTCCCCTGAACATATTGATTTTATGACATACGCAGTTATTCCAGAAAACCACAGAAATATGATAGTACATAGTATAAAATGTTATTATTTAAACATTTAAAGCGTTAAATTTCATGATTGAGCGGAAATATATAATTGTGTGTACTTCGGGGAAAATGAAATTGACTTTGTGAAATATTTAATTATAACATTTTTTTCAAAATTTACGAACAAGTACAGCTATGTTTTGTCATGTGAAGGCATGTAATTCGAAGTGTGCGAAGTTACCCCCCCATTTTTGGAAATAAAATTTTTTTAAGATTGTGAAATATCTATTTTGGAACAATGTTTAGAACAACTAGAACTACCGCAATTTTTTTTTTCCAAAAGTGGGGTGCAAAGTTTAAAATACGTTTTTTTCGATTTACCGGTACAAATTGGAACATTGTAGAACAAACCTAGAACAATTCAGAACAATCTTAAAAAAGATTTTTTTTTCCAAAAATGGGGGCTAACTTCGCACACTTTGATTTCAAGTACAATTATTTAAAATTACTCATCATAATATAATTTCCATTTGTACAATTATCTATACGGTCAAATTTTTCTACTGTAGTATGTTATTATGGAAAAACAGTGACAAATTGTAATTTAATAAATAAATTTATTGTTAATAACAATAATCACATAAAAAAATAATATATGTATGTATATATGAATATAACAGCTACGGAACAAAATGAAAATACCAAATTATTATTCAGCTTTAGTTTGTGTTGGTGTACGGTCTATTAAACAACACCATTAATACTTATTCATAGATAGACAGACAGACAGACGGACCTTTGTACAAAACTTTTATTAATATCCTTTATTTTTGTTCAATAACAATATCACAACAAAAAGAGGAAAGATAGGCACGTATAGTGTATAAACAACAACAGAAAAAACATAACTAAATAGAAAAAAACATCAAATCACATTAATGTAACTTAACATGGAATCTAATAACTAACACTACAAGTCAGCAGTTCTTAATCTTTCGTTTTGAACATAAGAAATGCTATGCAAAGTTGATCTAGTCACTCAATCATATCAGTCAAACTTATAGGCTTTAGAATAGATCCGAGTTAAATTCACTGAAAATATCGGAACTTTTTCAGTTTCTTCTTACTAACTGGCAGGAGTAATATTCTATATTTGAATTTTTTGGCATTCGTTATTAAGAAGAATGACTAAAAATTAACTAAATTGATATTCGATAATCACCGTTATTTTTTAAAGTATTTGAGATATTAAATTTATTAATTTCTAGTAGGAAATTAATAAAATACATTTAAAATGGCCCCTCGATCGAAAAAACAAAAAATTATTTTAAGGTCAGATTTTGTGACCTTTAACTCAAATGCTCAGAAAATGACATTTTTAAAATAATAAAATTATAGTAAAGAAGTCTGGGATTTTTAAAAAATAATTTTGAACTTTTTCCTGAAAATGAACACAAATCTATAATATTAATAGTCTAGGCGATTTCTTGTGACTTTTGCTTTGTTTTACCGTTTTATCCCGACTTTGACCAAACGTATATTATTTGAAAGGTATTTCTTTTTAGCCGATGTGCAGATTTACAAATTTTTAATTTTTTGCCTCTATTTTGAGTAAATTGCATTTGCTACTAACACATACATAAAATTATACAATGCTATGTGTGTGTTTATTAAATTTGTTAATGTGTTTGTAATAAAATGAGTTTGTTTTTTGTGTTGATTTGTGAATTGCGTATAATTGATTAGCATACTTTTAGGGTCTTTATTTAATGAAAAACTAAAATTTCCTAGAATTTGCGCTCGAATTTCGAGGGCTGGAATCTGCTAGTGTTTATAGATAGGCAACACTCATATATATGTGTATTTATGTATTGAAGTTATCCTTTCCTGACATATTAACAGCTGAGCCAAAGATCATGGTATATGATATTTGATTTTTTTTAAATCATCTGGTCCATCGTTTAATTTTATTACAAAAAACTTTAAAAAATAACGGTTAGTGCAATAAGTCCAGATAATATTGTATATGTAATTTTACACTCATACTTTTTTATTAATAAAAGCGCCATGTTTTCGTATACTACATTTGTGGTGCACAGCAAGTTAATTAGTTGTCTTTTTTGGTTCCGGGAAAAAAAAATTGGGTATTTTTCCCAAATATAATCAAGGCAGTTAATGTATTTTTCGTAAACTTGTTAAATAAGGGTTGATAAATTTGAAAATGGACAGTTGATTTGTTAAATAGTATTCTCCTAATATAGAACAGTTTATTGGAATAAATAGTTATTCGATTCTGACAAACGAATTCTTGTTAAAACAACAAAGAAATAAATTAAGCAAATTGAAAACATTGGATAACAAGGAATTTTTAGGAATTGTTTTTCAAAATAAAACATCTAAACATGGACCCCATTAAGAGCTTCTGCTGTTGCCATTATTGAACTAAAAGTTTTCTTTCGAAATGAACATTGAAAAAGACTACAGACAGTTATATAATTATATGCAATTATTAAGGTACATGGAAAAACTTGGCAGTTTTTGTGATTAGAGTGTGAGACATTCCATTTTAAATGCCTCAAAGTCTACGTAAGTTTCTCTTAAATATTTATTAAATTATTTCCTACAAAATAATAGAACTCTAAAAATCAGTAGAACTGTAGAATAGTAGAAATCCCTCTTATAGCACCGCTGAAAAAAATAAAAATAAAACCATGAAATATTATTTAACAAGATGATTATAGCACGTTTATTGCATGAAAGTGTGTCCATTCATACAGACTTACATACATACAACGTATGTGAGTTAGTATGAGTATATGAAGTATAAGTGTTATTATTAAAGGTTTTATAAGGAATCATTTTTATAATATTTTTTTTTTAATATGCTGTACGATAGTATTTTCTTGTTGAATACAGTGGTATCGGCTATAGTTTTTGTCTGAGATTCTATTTAGGAATATATTTACCCAGGACTTTTTCACTTAACCAGTTTTTTTTTTCACTTAACTAAAATGTTGTTATTTGAGAGATTTAAGTACAACCACTATCTCAATTTAGTTTGTTGTTGCACTATAATGCCAGGGAAATTATATCTGTTTGTAAATAAATCATTAAATGCTAAGTAGGATAGTATGAAACGCAAATTTAAGGTGAGTATGGTGCTCTGTGTAAGTCATCAGCTGTTTGGAACTCTTAATTTCGGCTTGTTCTTTTTTAAAATTTATTTGAGTTATAAACTCATCTATAAGGACCACTGTTCCTGTTTGTTCGTATATATAAAATGACTTTAGCAAGACTATGGCAAAACAAGACCTTTTGATTATCTCTGATTACTATTTAAGGTTTTAACGATTATATGGAGTCCAGTCAAACAGCCAACAGCAGAGCTGTTATGTGGACACCTGTGAGTATATTATTACTACACTTTATTCCAGGTTTGTTTTTATTTCAGTAATTCACATATTTTTGTCGGTAACCAGCAGTAGTATGAAACTAAACATACACGTTTTCTTTTTCCTTGACCTTTTTGAATTGCTTGTCTTTTTTACAGGTGTTGACATTTTTAATAAATTGTGTTTAACGGATTTTTAGTAAATGTTCCAAAACTTAATTTTCATTATCTGTTTGAACATCTTATATATAATATATGGTTTATTTATTAACAATTTTCAGTTTTCCGTATTTCATCCAACGGAAATGTCACTGGAAATTTGGGGTTTCTTTTATTTTCCGTTAAGGTATCTCTTCAAGCCGATGTTAATTTATTACGATGAACGTGTGCTGTACGTTAAGTACGAGTACGGGTATAAATATTTATAACGGAAGACCATTATCTCGGGGTCACACTTTAAGTGACATATACGAGAACTTTCGATTCTCTAGTTTTGTGAAAAACAAAGAACTCTAAATTTTTATTTACAATTTCAAGAGGGTGCTAAATATTCATTGATTCTTATTTAACAGAGTGTTGTGCGGGTAAGTATAAACTTAAGTGTTGAAACACGTATGTCTGTATTACCTACATTTAAGCAAATTTCCATATTTTGAATTTGGAAAATGTGGGAACTTGTTTTTATTTGATCTCACAATTTAAAATTTTCTTTTCATGTATCGGAAGTTTTTATTTAATGCTCAAATTTAAATTTAATTATTGGGTGGATGCTTGTTGTTGTCTAGTTATGTTTGAAGCAGTGCGTTGTACATTTTCGTAGGCTTATACTTAATAATTAACGATCATAAATAATAATTTGAATTTTTCTAATTATAGTGTTAGACTTTGAGCGTAGTAAATATTTTCCATTCCGGGTGTTTTTTGGTTTTAGTGTTTCTATCGTTCGACATGATAATTGGCTGCTAGTGCAGATGTCTTGTTAAACTTGTGTGTAGTTTTATATCAGAATGTTTTTTGTTTTTGTTTTTGGACATTCATTGATATAAGCAATTATTTTGTAGACTTTACTAGTTTTTAATAGCCGTAGTAAGCAAAACTATTTATATTAGTGAGTTCATAAGTGTAAAAATAAATGTGTTAATGAAAATTATTATTTTACTATTCAGTTTAAGTTTTGAGATTCTTACGGAAGATTTGAACATTATTTACTAATGAAATTTTCCATTAACATTTATTTTCACCTGATTCGATCGTCAAATTGATTTTATAAATAAATTCCTTGAAAACCTAAAACTTCTAGCACAGAACAAACGTTTCTTTCGGTTAGAGCGTTATAGAAATATATTCCCATTTCTTTTCTCACCGACCAACAACTTTATATCTACTTTAGTCACAAATCTTTAATTTTTCCAATTAATTATAAACAAAATAAAATCTTGTTTTCAAGAAAAGCGAATCTGAAATAGTTTTTTTTTGTATTGAAACAAGAACTAACTTATATAACAACAGCATCAGTCGAAGTAAGCTCATCAATCACATACCATGGTGATGAACCTTCACACAGATATGGCACTAAAAGCGGCTCTTAAGTACATGCCATTAAAAGGTAATTTAAAAATTGCATCAACATGAGTTAAAATAAAACAAAATCATTCAGAGTTAACAAAAAAAGATCAACAACATTCAGACAACATATTTCACATCCAAGCACACACATGTTTACAAAAACTCCAAAGACAACAAAACACAAAAGCCGACACTACCTAAATGTTTAATGCTCGTAAACGTAAGCGTAGTGGAGAAAAGATCTTGAATAGAATGAATTCATTTGTTTAGCAACAAAAAAAAAAAAAAAGATGATTACGACGTCTATCAAGCAGTGTTGCCAGATATGTTGCAGAGTCCTCAAACGTGTTTGTCAATTATTTTTTGATTTGACTCCATTCCGATATTTTGGCGATTTATATACCCTGGGTGCCATAGGTTTTGGGTCAGAATTTGAAACGGAACTAAAAAACGAAAAAATAAATGAAGACGATATTGAATATGAATATGAATTGAGTATCTGAAAAAAATCATTTTTAACAGACTATAAATAGATTGCGTGTATATTAAATTATGGCACAATTTTGTATAAAATTCAATATTAATTAAATATATAAACGGTTTTTATACCCTCCACCCCAGTGTGCAGAAGGTATATATAAGTTTGTCATTCCGTTTGCAATAATTAAAAAAAAAATGTTGGACCCCATAAAATATATATATTTGTGATCCTTATAACAAGCGGAGTTGATATAGCGATGTCCGTCTGTCCGTCTATGGAAATCACGATGACGGCTTCAATCGGGCAGCTATGGTGCTCGTTGGCATAAAAAATGATTCACTGACATCATAAGAAGTTTGCTGTTTAAAATTGTCCAAATCGCTTGATTAGGTCCGGACAATTGAATGAAGAACTAAAAAATGTTTTAGAAAAATATGATTTGTCATGTTGTTCTTGTCACGACCACGCCCTCAATAGGATAACTGGGTCGCTCGTTTTTAATGAGAATGATTGACTGACAACATGAAAAGGTTTCTGTTTGAAAAATCATGAAAATCGGTTTAATAGGCCGCGAGAAATCACTGAAGAAGTAAAAAAAAAAATTGAAAAAATATACGTTTCTGTATTGTTCTTGTTGTTATTCTAAATGTTGTATTGTTGTCATAGCTGGACTTGTTGTTTTTCTGGTCGTTGTGGTTATAATATAATAAAAACTAACCCTTTGTAAATTTTTTTATCAACTCTGGTAGAAAAATTTAAAACTTTCCATTGTTTTGGCATCACAAAAAAAGTTTCTTAGATCACTTTTGTCACCGGCACGAGCCTGCCTGCAAAGCTTCAGATCGATTTGGTCACGTAAAGGGGTTAAAAATCGATCCAAAATTTTGAATACAAGCAGACAAGCAGACACTACGAGTTAATATAAAGGGAGTAAAAATTCACCAACATCTAAAGCAAATAATGCTAAACTACCTGTTGTTAATAAAAAAAAAACAATGTAAATTTACCGAAAAAAAAATTTTATGTATTAATTTATTTAAAGAAAACACAACAATAACTTTTGATGTTGTATTTTTTGTGTGTAATATTTACATATATGTACATACATATGTACATATATTAAATAATGAAGTAATATACATATGTATATTCAATTTATGTATATCCATAATAACCGCATGTTAGAAATAAATTGCTATATTATTTTATTTATATAAAATTCTACAATATTTTGATTTATGGAAAATACATTTATTTTGTATTAACAAACAGAGTGTCACTTCATTTTGCTCAGTGTGGCTAAGCCAAAATAGATGACGCCACAATTATTGTTCTAATTAGCTTTGAAATAGTTATTTATATTTTAACATGAATGTCAACATTTTCAATTAGATATCAAACACAACAATATAAAAAGTATTCACAGATCTGAGTAAAGAAGAAGCAATGTGTTTTTTTTTGGCTTTAAAAACAGTTTTACATAGTTATATAAAATTATTATTCTGCTTTACCTACAAAATATCTGATTGCGATTACATATAATTTTTAAAAATTGTTTATAAGTACTAAAGCATTTTTATTCTCATAAATGCAAAATTTCGGCTTATAAATTTTTCATTCAAATTTAAGAAAATATCAATTTTAAAAACTGGAATTCAAATTTCCAATTATAAATTAGAAAATATCAATTGAAATTCAGAAAATCATAATAAAACGTCGGAAATAATAACTTGAAATTTAGAAGACATCAATTGAATTTTAAAAATATAAATGTTATTCTTTAAACACAAACTGAAATTCAAAAAACAACCAAATGTGTTTACATTTAAAAATGTTTACGTTTAAAAAAATATTGCCATTCAGGAGACATTAATAGCATTTCAGGATAAGGAAACATTTATTTAAATTCAATGAGGTTTAGAAAACCTCAAATGATATTTAAGAATTGCGAACATAAAAATTGTTACATAAATAAAGCGCAATTTTATGAGAGAGTTATTTATATATTATTTTTCACAATTCTTTGGATGAAAATTTGAAGTTATTCAGAAAACAAAGATAACAAATTATTTTAATTAAAATTTTTGGCATCCCTAATTTGACTCAGTGTTCAAGAGGACTTCTAAATTTGACTTGAGGTAGGCAAAGTAAAACCCAAAAAACTGAAGTTCGATAATAAATCCCAGGTAGTAGTATTTGGAGTCAATAAATGAAAATATATTTTATTAACATTATTTAATTCAAAATCAAAAGTTGGTATCACTGGATTAGATTTTTTATTGTATTATGTTACTTTGTGTTACCACAAAATCTATTAGTGAAAACTCCCTTTTAATATTAAAAAAAAATTGTTCACTGTTTTCCAAATATGGAAAACAAAAAAATTGAGAGACCATTTTTTTGGTTATTATTTTGTTACTTCATCCGACCTATATGGCCGCAATAAAGAATTATTTGGCCAGTTAAAAGAAACTATACAGCCTACTCCAATTAGCACGATTTAACGCGTATAGCCCTACACAACCACTACTTTCGCAATGGAGGTTAGGGCGAGCTATTTAATTTGCAAAAACTAAAGCTAAATTAAACGAGAGGTTATGTTATATAACCAGAAACGCATGCGTATGGGTATATAACCTAAATGCATGCCGATCAACAACCACGATAACCAAAAACAAACACCGAAACATGTTTTGTTTTATCCGAAATAATAGAAAAACGCAAACGATCTTTCCTCGTTGGAGCGCGAATTAATAATGTGAGAGAGCTTTATAGACCAACTTAATTATACCCTATACCACTATGTGGTTTGGGTATAATGACTTTGTGCTGCTGTTTGTAACAACCAAAAATATTTGACCTAGACCCATCTTTAATTATACCGATCGAATCAGAATCACTTTCTGAGTTGATTTAACAATGTCCGTCCGTCCGTCCGTCCGTCCGTCCGTCCGTCCGTCCGTCCGTCTGTGTGTCCATGTAAAGCTTGTAATCAAACTGCAGATCGCAAATATGAATATATTTTGATGAAATTTGGTATATAAGCTTTTGTCGGCCACGGTATGAACGCTGTTGAAATTGGTGAAATTCGGTCCATGTTCAGACCTAGCCTCCATACAAATTACCCATATGAAATCGACATTAATTGCCATAAGATCCAAATTGTCATATAGATCTTACTCAAATTGGGTTTGTATGCGTTCATTACATCCATTAATGAGTAGTCCAAAAATGATCCTTTTGACCCCATATAGAGCTGCTTTCCGATCTTCACTAAAATCTATTAAAAAACAAAAATATTGCACTGATTCTTCTGAAATTTTGTTTGTATATATTTTTGCAAAATACAAGAGACTTTACCAAACATGATCAGGATCGGGCCATTTTTGGACCTAGTCCCTATATAGATATAGCATCCGATATGAACTTTTTCATATTTGCAGCCAAAAAAATTAATAAAAATCCCACTCAAATTTGGTTTTTGCTTATTTTCTATATCCAGTTAGTTGGGCCCCAGAGATAGGGTCTCTAAACGCATGGTATAGGGTATCGTATAGTCGGTCTAGACCGACTATAATTTTCTTACTTGTTTTATTATTTTTTATAAAAATAAAAAATCTTATTTTCGATCTTTATCATTTTAATGATTGAGTTTGCAATTGTTCAGGCTCAAGATCAAATGTTTTTACTTTAGATAAAGCAAAAGCATTAGCACATTTGTTTCAAAAATTGACCTATGTATATTCTGCACGACAGGTTATACAGCTGTTTCGGGAAGAGTCACCAACCCTCATCAGTAACCAAAAGCAGTAGATAGTTTGTTTGGTAAAAAGTTAAATTCATATATATTTGCTGAAAACAACCAACTGAGAATTCAAGCAAAAGTTATACTATTTAAGCCTCTTCCAATATAACAAACTAAAACAAGTAAGAAAATTATAGTCGGTCTAGACCGACTATACGATACCCTATACCATGCGTTTAGAGACCCTATCTCTTAGGCCCAACTAACTGGACATAGAAAATAAGCAAAAACCAAATTTGAGTGGGATTTTTATTTATTTTTTTGGCTGCAGATATGAAAATGTTCATATCGGATGCTATATCTATATAGGGACTTGGTCCAAAAATGGACCGATCCTGATCATGTGTGGTAAAGTCTCTTGTATTTTGCAAAAATATATACAAACAAAATTTGAGAAGAATCAGTGCAATATTTTTGTTTTTTAATAGATTTAAGTGAAGATTGGGAAGCAGCTCTATATGGGGTCAAAGGGATCATTTTTGGACTACTCATTAATGGATGTAATGAACGCATACAAACCCAATTTGAGTAAGATCTATATGACAATTTGGATCTTATGGCAATTTATGTCGATTTCATATGGGTAATTTGTATGGGGGCTAGGTCTGAACATGGACCGATTCCCACCAATTTCAATAGCGTTCATTCCATGGCCGATAAAAGCTTATGTACCAAATTTCATCAAAATGCATTCATATTTGCGACCTGCAGTTTGATTACAAGCTTTACATGGACACACAGACGGACGGACGGACGGACGGACATTGCTAAATCAACTCAGAAAGTGATTCTGATTCGATCGGTATAATTAAAGATGGGTCTAGGTCAAATATTTTTGGTTGTTACAAACAGCAGCACAAAGTCATTATACCCAAACCACATAGTGGTATAGGGTATAAATAGAACAACTTTGAAACAAACTTTGAATGTTTCAAAGTTGTTCTATTTTTAGTTTGCTATATTGTTATAGAACAACTTTGAAACATTCAAAGTTTGTTTCAAAGTTGTTCTATTTTTAGTTTGTTATATTGGAAGAGGCTTAAATAGTATAACTTTTGCTTGAATTCTCATTTGGTTGTTTTCAGCAAATATATATGAATTTAACTTTTTACCAAACAAACTATCTACTGCTTTTGGTTACTGATGAGGGTTGGTGACTCTTCCCGAAACAGCTGTATAACCTGTCATGCAGAATATACATAGATCAATTTTTTAAACAAATGTGCTAATGCTTTTGCTTTATATAAAGTAAAAACATTTGATCTTGAGCCTGAACAATTTCAAACTCAATCATTTATAGACCAACTCTTGAAATAAACAAAAATCATCTGCTAATGGGTCAACCCATAGAATTTGCTGAAATAATTTGGTATTAAGTTTAACCAATTATTTTCTTCTTCAAATATTTCGTTAACATTTATTATCAATACTCAAACCGAGGTGGAGGTTATCAAAGAAATTTTTTGAATTTCTCAAAAAAAATTTAAATATATATATCTTTGACCGAATAAATTTAAGAAAAATATTTTGGCAATTCTTGAAACAGGAAAATATTAATAAATAAATATGAATATAATAGTCGGCCTAGACAGACTATACGATACTATATACCATCCAACTAATTGGATATAGAAAACATCTTTTTCTTCGTAAATTTTTTAACTGCATTTTCTATGCTAGCGTCTAAATTGTAAACATTTTTATTAAGATCATCATTTTCATTATATTTTAATGCATTACTAAGTTCTCTATTAAATAAGTTTTTTATTATATTCGAATATTTCTTTTTTTCATTCTATTTATTGTTCTTTGTTTATATTTTTGATTCATGATCCGAATTTTTTTTTGTACCATTATTTTTTTAACAGATACATTATCATTATTTGCTGTGACAAAATCCATTCATGGTTTTGTGTTCTCTGTAATGTTCGTATATTCTATAACTATTTCCTTGAGCCCGTTGTCATTTAGCGTTCTATGTGTTCTATTTTTATATATTTCATCGTTGCTCCAGATTATGTTAAAGTCGCCTGTTATTTTGATATTTTAGTTTGTTTCACAAATCATTTCTATTATTTCATCAAATGCATCACAAAATTCTGCTTCTCTGCAGCTTGGGGGATCTGTGAACGTCCATAATTATCAATATTTTATTTTTATTTTTCGTTAAATATGAAGTACATCCAGTACGGGTTGAATTCGGTACGGGTTGAATTCGATATACTTACATAGTGATTATAATTCTCAATTTGATATTCTTGTTCTTCAATGTCTTTAATTAAATGAGTTTCAGACAGGAATATATATTCGTTATGTTTTTAAAGCTGCAACTACTTCCATTGGATCAAAGATGCTTAATAATCCCTGGGCAGTTGTATATATTCCATTTATATTCTTTGATTTTTAAATGGGAAAATCCATCCTTCGCATCTTTACATTTAGCTTGATTTGGCATACTGGACATTCTTTACTTAAGGTGTTATGATTCTCGTCTAGTTGTAGATTAAAATTTCTGTTTTATACATCGCAAAATAATTTCCTTATTAATCGTTTCGCCTTGTGGCATGGCATTTATATATCGGATGCTATTTTGACTTGGGCTAGGTTAAAAATGGACCGACCTTGGACATATTTGTTGAAGTCTTTTACTTTTGAAAAAATAAATTGAGAAAAATCTATGCAATGCTTTTGTTTTTAGGTGGATTTTAGTGAAGATCGGGATTCAGGTTTAAATGGTCGTATAAGGTATATTTTTTGTGGTAAAGGAAAAAAAAAAAAAAAAACTGACAACCTTGTCGCCAAGCAATTGCCGGACATACTATTACGAAAACAAAATTATGATTATACATTAAGATACTCGATGGTTTTAGTAAAGGCGAGCTATTAAAATATTGCCCAATTTAAGGTATTATAAATATGTATATGGCTTTTAGATTAAATTAAGTACTAATCGATAAACTATTTGGGATCGAAACTAGTCAGTTGGACGAAAAGTATCACCTAATGTCTGTCATTAAATCCATGCAATTTTCAAAATAGTTATTATCTGTATTGTCGACTTTAATCGATCATTGAAAAACATAATAACGAATGGGTTCCTGCGACGCTCTGGTTAAATATATAAAGTGAAGAAAAGAATTACGAGTTTTATGCCTGTACGCTATATATAACACACTTGAACAATTTTTAATTAACGATCTAGAAGATCGCGTCAGACAAGCGAATGTACTTAAAACCGGCAAAAACATAAACACACATACAACAAAATACTCGCTAGAAACCAACGACCAGCAATAAACCAGTTAACATAAACTGATCATCAAGTCAAACTGAAAAACAAATGAAAAGAAAGAAAAGTTTATAAATTTTGTTAACGCTGCTTTTGCTAACGTAACGTAACGAAACAATGTGGTAGTTGGGTAACAAAAGCAACAAATGAAAGAAAAAAAAAATGAAATTAGAAGGATAAAATAACAACATTAGCAGCAGCAACATCAACCAAGTGTTGTTATCAATTTGATCATCAAAGCATCATTATCTTCACATTACTGACCACACCATTTTCAGAGTAAAACAAGGCAACAAACAAACTAACAGGGTTTTGGTTTTAATATTGTGATTTTTAAATCTTTTAGCAAAAATAGGAAACATGTTCTGCCAGCAACCATTTTTGATTTTTTATCAAGTCAGTTTGATCGAATGATACCCTACTAAATGTGATTAACGGAAATGATCATGTATAATTTTATAAGCATATTTCTAACAGAAAAAACAACAGAGTGTTGGTCGAATATATGGCGATATACATAAATAACTGAATTTACTACTAAATAAATATCTTTTTTTAAAAAAAATATATTGCAATATGTCATCAGAACAGAAAAATTTAGAGAAAAGTAATCATTTCTGAAATTCTTGGAAAAATTTCTATTAAGTTCTGTTACACAATTAAAGGGAACTTCCAAATATAAGCAATAAACGGATTTATCTCACACCCTCAAAATTCACCTCTGGCCTTATAGTTCCGGAAATATGGTGGTTCAATGTAATAAAGATTCACTTTAAAAGGTATAGTTTGTAAGGTATAAGAATTGTCTTAAATATGATAAATGCAATTTATCTAGCTCATAATCGTAAAATTTTATTTTTTGTAAATATATTTTGAAAAATATTTAAAAAAAAATATGTTGTTGCTTATAATACTTTCAATTTGATTATTGGTTACTCAGCTAGCAGTTCAAAATTTTATATCTATAATATTAATAGGCAAGGCGATTTCTTGTGACCGATGTAAGTTTGTCAGTTTTAATCCTATTTGAAAGGTATTCATTTTTAGCAGTCCACCAGATTTATAGATTTTTAATTTTTTACTTTCTTGGAGTACAATGCATTTAAAGTTGTTACTAACACATACATAAAATTATACAATGCTATGTGTGTGTTTATTAAATTTTTTTCAATGTGTTTACAAAAAGCCCTGTATTGAATTGAAAAATGATTTTAGAAAATAAACTAATAACGACAATAACGACAAACATAATTTTCGACATCAACCAATAACGACAATAAAAATTGTCGAATTGTGAATTGGCTAAAATTGATTAGCATACCTTTAAGGTCTAATTAATTAAATATATATTAAATGAAAAACTAAAATTTCCTAGAATTTGCACTCGAATTTCGAGGGCTGGGATCTGTTAGTTTTTTTATTAATTTAGTAAAATAGAACATTCAAACAATTTCAAAGAATTGGAAAGAGCGTATTTTGTTCTTTGATTTAACACAGAAGTTCCCAAAATATACTTATTTGGAATGCTGAATTAATTCTCTTTTCATACTTATTAAAATTAAATTTTTAAATTGATCAAAACCGAGGTTTGGCAATAATTTATAAACTTTACACGCAGTCACCTGATAATACACTCAAATTATTATTAAAACAATTAATAAGAATGTTTTTAGCTCATGTCAGTATTTTGAAATAGTTTTTATTGTACACTTCCATTATTTTTTAATTTAAATTTTTTACATATTTATAAGAAAGAGTTTCTATGAAACTATGTTCTACCAACCTACAAAGTAATTTAAGATATTTTAGTGATTAAGAACGTACATAAGTTCCTATAATTTTTGTACAAAATCTAGAAAATGTTTCTGTAACAAAAAATGTAATAACAGCATTGCATGACATAGAGTACCACTAGATAATTGTTATATTACCTTATTTTTCACAAAAGCACACTATCAAGATCCCTAAGTGAAGATCATATGTTTACACCAATTGCGTTTTTTCTTTGTTACTATCTAACAGTGTGTGAGTGAATGACTGACCAGCCGGAATTAACACGTGAACATGATGTACACCTTTTATGAATGTTTTTCTTTTTTGCTCGGTTGATTCTTTTTCTTAAACCTCTACTTAAATTTGGTGTTACGAGAACTAAATAAGTACATATTATGCGATACATATAAACACTAGCAGTCGCACACACAAACAAATAAATAAACACTTCAAGTACCCAAGCGAACCTAAATGCCATCCGTGGTGATAGTGATGATGATGATGATGAAGTGCAGTCTAAAATACGAGGTGCAGAAACAAGTAGTAGGTTTGTAAGGCAAGTATAAAAACTGATGGTTACCCATCAGGCGTCAGGGTAATTTAGCTTAAAATTAGTAACCATACACACTTAGACTTTAAATTTAACAAAATACAAGAAGAGCGACAAGCCAGGAATGGTAACGCAGGAGGCAACTCGATTTAGTAATGAACATTAAGCATTTGGTTATGTAGGGAAGTGTTTTGTGGTTAAACCAGTTTAGTGATATTATTTTGAAACCACTACGTTTTTTTCTTAACAATGTTGTTGCAAAAATAAATAATACCACCTTGAAAATAATGTTTGCGTCAAAAATAAAGGAATACGAATATTATTTTATGATGATAGTGGTGGTGCTGGTCAAATACTAAACGCCACTTGTTTGAAAAAAAAAGAGTGTTAAAAACTAGAGATGCCATATTTAAAGGTATATAATATTTATTATAACAGAAGATCAATTATCGCAGAATGGAATAAAAATAATTTATATATCGCAATTATCAACTGACGCAGGACTCAGTAATTGATTATTGTTTAAAAAAAATTGGGGGTTTCCCTAAGAAGAGTGTTAATGTGGCTTACTTTTAAAAGGACCACATATAGTGCTTATAAAATTTCAGGATTTTGCTGTCGCCTAATGTTATTCATCTATAATATTTATAGGATAGGCGATTATTTGTTACCGATGTAAGTTTCACAGTTTTACCCCGATTTTGATAAAAAATTTATCATTTGAAAGGTATTTCTTTTTAGCTGTTACCCAGATTTACAGATTTTCATCGTCTGAAATATTTTTTGCAGTTATGATCGTTTAAAGTTGCTACTAACACATACAAAAAATTATACAGTGCTATGTGTGTGTTTATTAAATTTGTTAATGGGTTGAGTTTGTTTTCTTCATTTAAAATGAGTTGAATTGTGAAGCATTTCCTAGAATTTGCACTTGAATTTCGAGTGCTGGAATCTGCTAGTAATATATAAATCTGTTAATTGGCAACTCTTTTTTTCTGCCTTAACAAAAGTATTGCGAATACAATATTACATAATTTTCATCCACACGATAATCGAAAATAAAGAGCTTTTTATGACTTTATTGTTTTAAACAACCAACTATGTAAAGTGGCTGGATCTTTTATCCAGAAAAAAGTTGTTACCAAACGAATTTTGAGAGCGTCTTGCTTAGGATTTTTCAATAACTTTTGCTTTACCCCTCCCATACCGTATATTTAAAATGGATTATGCTAAAGAATTTGATGAATTTTTATTTTAGATTTCATCAGAATAATGTTTAAGATAAAAAAGTTTAACTTTTATTCTGATGACAAAATTCGAAAATTAAATAAAAAAAGTTTTTGAAAATTTATATAGTATTTTTATACCCTCCACACCACTATGTAGGGACCATATCTCAGCTTGTCATAAAGTAGATATTCTCATATTATTGTTCCTTATAACAACTCGAGTCCGTCTGTCCATCCGTCTGTCCTTTTGTCTGTCTGTCTGTCTATTGAAATCTCGCTTATTTACAAAATAACTAATCTAGGTAAACTTAGAATATTATTGTTTGCCGTTATAGCGAGCAGGTCGGTGTTTAAAATGGGGTTAATCGGGCGTCATTATGACAAGATATGACCTAAAATATGGAGACACCTCTTAAAAAATCAGTGGCTTGTTGTAATAATTTTTGTATCAAGTTTACCACCTTGTTTACTTTTTCAAATATTTGTTAGCATCTGTCACATTTAGTGTAATAAGTCCCCAGATATAAAACGTAAATCCCAATTTCAATTTCCTTTTTACGCTCGCTTTGCCATGTATGTTTTAAATTGTTCTTGACCCCTTCTCTATTTGAAAAGCTCTGGTGTAGTAAAAATAATCTGAACTAACAACTTCAAAGTTTTAGCCCTTAATTTTAGCTCAAGAAAAACTGTATTTTTTAGTAGTTAAAGAATATTTATCAATAACAGAATAATAAAACTTTCCAACAAGTGGACAATTAAGATTCCAGGATCATTGGTACAACTTTAAGGGTACTACATTTACATTATACATTAAGGCAAAAAAGCGATACAAGTTTGAAACTTAAACTGATCATTAAGCACTAAACACATAAGTGCGAGTTGCTAGTGCGAGAAAAAACGAGAATGAAGTAGCAAGATTTTTTCTATAAGTGCGGGTTGCTAGTGCGAGAAAAAACGAGAATGATTTTTTCTATATGAGAAGCGAGATCGATAGTTAAGCTTTTTTGTGTGGCGTTGCCAACATAGATTGTAAAAACACTCGCAAGGGAAATATAATTGATTCTATTTTCTGTGCGAGAAAAATCAGATGACAGGAGAATCAGCTGATAGGCATTAAAGGCGATGCCTAGTATAGTAATTACTTTATTTAATCCATTAATAATTTCGATTTCATTCATTTTGTTATATTTATTGTTTGTTATATGAACAGCTTTGTATACAATTGACAATTGAATTATGTTTGACAGTAGGACAATCAGCTGCTCGAAAGCATTTTGATGATTTTGTAAAAGCACAAAAGCACAAACTCTCGAATGCAAAAAGCTTAGTTTTTACTCGCACTCTAAGCTCGCGGTTATGTTTTTTAGGGCTTTAAAACGGAAAATATGGTGTAATAATGGGCAGCTGCATATAAACGGAATGAAAAGTTAATTTTAATTTAAATAAATACATACATACATATGATTACATATAATTACATTTTATATTTTTAAATGTTTTTTTTTGTTGTTGCATTTTAGTAACTTCTCTTTCATGCATTATCCAAATAATAATAATGTGTGGTAAGTTCTATGTTCATTTAATTTTCAATTAAAATCTAATAAATAAGTTGACCACTATATGATGATGCTGTACTTTAAATTATACCTTTGTTAAGGCCAGAACAAATGGCTCGTTGTTTGGCTAACTGTTTGACTATGTGCAACATGGAGGTCTTTATTTCGCTTGTGGTTATTTGCAAAGAGTATTTGTTCCCAAAATAACCACATCACATATAAAAGTTAAATATACCATACTCAATGATCCCACCAACCATTAGCGTTAACTCATTCCAGTATTCTCTGTATTCATAATAAAACAAAAAATTTTTTTTTAATTTAACGTATTTTTTTTTAGAGTTTGTTATGGTTGTTAAAGCTTAGTTCACCACTGCCATGTAATTACACGCACTTTGGAATTGTGTGATGAAAAATAATTGCTAAATCATTAATATGTGTAGTAGGTTAATTTGTAAAACAAAGATTACTTTTTAGCCTCTTTTTCTCTCCTACACTCCCGTCAATATCAATATATTTATAATAGCCACTCATAAACTCCCCAGAGCATTGGGCATGAGAAGTGTGAAGTGCTGGAATTGGCGCGAAAAGTGTCATTATATTTAAGTTTATATAAACCTTCCGCTTTATGTAAGCATCAATATGTGTAAATATCTGTTAACATTGCTTTTGGCCTAAATGAAAGAGTAAAGCACTACATGTGATGCTAAGACGACAACGTATGTATATTTAGCATTAAATTAATGAAATTTTTTAATTTAAAAACACATACTAAATACTCAAGTTTAATCCTTTCTGAATTTTCCTTAAGTACTGAATTATTTGTCAATACACATCTGCTCAATAATCAAATACTTTGAAACATGGTACTTTGCTAGAAGAGATGTAACTAAAGAATCCATAACTTATCTGCATTTTTCTCATCTCTAATTTTTGAAACCCTTTTAGTTGAGAGCCATTTTTTTTAGATGGTTTGATTTCTTTGGGTATATTTAAAAAATATAAAAAACTGAAAAAATGGGAAATCTGTTGTTATACTTATGTAATTTCCCCCTTCCCCTTTAGATTAGATTAAGAAGGCACTACTACCAATTTGATCTTTTGTGCAGCCAAGTTTGTACTAAAGATTAAGGCTCCTTATAATGCCAATTTCCCTGTTTGGCTTGAGATATCATAAGTCATGGGAGGATACAGTATACCCTCCAAGTGCAAAGGTTCCTTTACCACTTAGTTTTAGACATTCGTAGAGAATGTGTTCGCAGAACCTACATGTTTCTCTAATAGACTGACTTTTCGTTCGTAAATGATATCTAAGATAACAGTGTCCAGTAAAGAATCCCATCAAGGTCGTTAAGTCCTTCTTATTAAGGGAAAGTAATATTTCCGACTGAACACTGAATGGAATTATAAATGTCTTAGCTTGCCATTGGCTGGAACTTTTGTTCCACTCCTTAATTTTTGCCTTAATGTTTCCTACTGGAACACCACAGAATGGTCCGGACCGATGAAAAGACGACGAACACCTCGATTAGCTAGGCAGTCAGCCCTCGTGTCTTTCGTGTCCCGAAATCCCATATAAAGTTAGTTTGTTGCATCTGCCTAATTGGTTGATCACTTCGATGCAATCCAGAACAAGTTTCGACGTCACAGTGAATGACATAATTGCCCTTAGTGCAGCCTGACTGTCGGATAGTATGTACATGAGTGTCCTTTTTGTCTTTCTTCTAAGAAATTCAGTCACGCATACATAAATAGCGGAGACCTCTCTTTACCAACGACTCTTTGCGTAAAAAGCATATATTATAATGACTTCATGTTAAAACACAGCTGACGTTAGTGTTGCCGTACTAAAAATAAGTTGTAGTTGAAATGGAAGCGCTAGATGGACCCACAAGTTTAACAACTTGAGTCGATTGAGAAATGTGCGTCCTTCCGTCTGTCTGTTTATCTGTCGGCTACTTTAATTTTGATTTCTTCATGAATTAGTTTTCGTTTCTAATAATTATGTTTGCTCCTCATTCCTCAGGAGGAAATTTCTCTATAATCCATTTTTTTTATTTGAGCTTTTGAGAAGTTATGTTCTGGACCATTCTCAGCTATAAATGGTTGAAAGCTCTGCGTTTTCTTCCCGATTTTTTTAAAAAAGATTTAAGGGCATAAATAAATTAATTAATAAATTATAACAACTTGAGTCGATAGAGCGATGTCCGTCCTTCCATCTGTCTGTTGAAAGTTTGGAATTATTGTGCCAAGATATGGCTTTTGTTTGTTTGTTGCAATAACACTGCACAACATCCATTCTGGGGGGGTGAGAAATTCCATTTCAGGGTGAAAGTATTAGGCCAGTATAGTAAAAATTTCAAAAGGATTTGGAGTACTCAGGCCAAACTTTTTCTAGAACAATTGACGATTTCTCATTCTCATTCTCTCTCTTCAGCAAATAGATTTAGCAAATCCAAATAGAATAATTTTATTAAATGAAATCTTAAAAAAAAATTTCTTTGTTTAATCAATTTTTTGATAAGATAACATGTTCTGGGGGTATGGTTATTAATTATTAGTAAAATAAAATATATGTATACGTATGAGTTATATTTTAATATGAAATCAAGCAGTATTTTTTATTCTATTTTTTACATCGTCATATTAATAAAAAATATTTATTGAAGCCTTCGCTAAAATTTTGCTGAAGAGTGAAATAGAAAATCATCAATAGTTCCTGAATTATAGCAAAAAACATAAGCAAATATCAGAAAGACAAGCCCTTTAAACATTTTCTCCCTGACTTTTATCACCCTCCAGAAGTAGTATTTCTATGCCATTTCTTTTGAATAACTTTTTTGTGATCAGTAAATAAGCTGTCATTCTGGCTCACTTTCTTATCTCCAGAATCCGATTCGGAAGAAGTTGCTGAACATGACATAATTAATGCTTCGTTTTGTTTGACAATCGGATCAATCATTTGCCAAGTTTTTAAAAGTTGAAGGGGATCTTTAAAGTAAATTGTTTTGAACCGAGGGTCCAAAATTGTTGCCATACTCAACAGTGTGAAGAATGTTCAATCCCAATAAATCTTTTTTGCAATTCAACTAATAGCTGGTATATGGTATAATTAATTGCATTAGAACAACTGGATATTTGTGATGTTAAAGATAGAAGTGCAGATAGAACACAGTCATTGTCGTAGTCGTCGTGATCCATAACTACATAGTTTGAGTCAAATTTTTACCGACTTTTTTATTGGTAGATGAATTTAACTTTGTAGTCAGTAAATCACCATGGACATTCTGCATATATAATTTCGTCAAATGCTTCCAGAACTCAATTACTCAAGGTATCTTGCCATTTTTGGCCACCGAACAATCAATTTAATTACACCGCTTCTTTTGTGATATGTATGGCATGTAATTGTTGACAGCAACAATTATTTAAGCAATATAGAGGGGTATTATGGTCTTTTTTTAATATAATGCAACTTCAAAAAGTTAAAAGATATATTTTTGAATAACATCGATCAAAATCATCGATGTTAGAAAAAACATCGGACAAAACCATCGATGGCAAAAACATCGAACATTGAATGCAAACCATCGATGTTATGAAAACATCGAACATCGATGCTAATCCCTAGTGAAAAGCACTGCATTTTCTTACCGATTTGTTAATAGATTTAATGGCATATTGTCTTCTTCGCTTCATTCCAATATTTTTTTAATATTTGACGAGAATATTTTATTTATCCAGGGACAAAGCTAGAGTCTGAATACTCTTTTTAAATTGAAATTTTTTAAATTTAACTCCAAATTTGTCTCCTTTTCGCCAAGCAAATGAGTGAGTTGCTCTTTTTTGTAACGTAATTTGATCAAGTTGAGAACGTTTTGATCTAATGGTTGAATAAAATTGCGGAATCATTGCTACAATTAAACTGTTCCGCGTTTTGAAACCAAAATTCTCTGACATAAAAAAAGTTTTTGTGAACATTTGAATTTAAAAAAAAATCTAACAGAATCCAGCCCTCGAAATTCAAGTGAAATTCTAGGAATTTATATTATTTCATTCAATTCTTTCTTTAAAATTTTTTTAATCTATATACAATGTATATAATGTATAAAATATATGAATATTTAAATAAAATTTATTAGATTGTGAATTTTTAGCTAAACTTCATTAAATTTCATTATAAATATTTGATGAACACATAGAGGAAATATAAGTGGGGTTATTAATAAATTTTTTATTAAAGACCTAAATGTATGCTAATCAATTTTACGCAATTCACAATTCAACATAGGGCTATTAAAATGTATTATTTATTGAAACCACCACTAATAAGTACGAGGGCTATGAATTGTGAATTGGCTAAAATTGATTAGCATACCTTTAGGCTCTTGTAAAATTATATATTATAAATATTTTATTTTATTTAAATTAATATTTTTTTAACACATGTTATACATAAATTTTATCATTCTGCGCATCTCCACCATATGAGCTATAACCATGTCGAATTTCACACTCGTCCTTTCGCGCATTTTGCTTACAAAGTGGTCGAAAGATTTACCTTCACGTATTAATATATATAATATAATGTTAATATTCTTTTGGAAATTATTCGAATTAAAATCAGTCCTTGAAAATAAATGATGTCAGCCTCGTGTTCTCGCTGGATTTATACAGATTATTGAAAAACATGTACGAGCGCGTAAGTCATTAGGATTTCCAAACACCAACAATTTCACTTTGTCTGTGCCATTCGCACTTGAACAGGTCAAAAAAGTTATTGGCTCTTATAAATTTTTCTTCCTGATACCAGTATCTCACTACATGTGACATCAGTGTGATTTTTGAGGATCCGATAATATTAACCGAATTCGTCGGTATTCGAGATGGCCAAGGTCAATCCATTCCTATCAACTTAATTTCAAACTCTTACAAAAATTAAGATGATTATGTTTCGAGGGAATGGTTTCTCAGGTTATTTTTGAAAATCTAATTCCAATTCAACACTTAAACTTCTTCAATAATCGTTCACTAGAAATGGTTTAATAAAATTTGGAATATAACCGAATGGCTTTTGATTGCAAAATCTCTGTAATTGTGGGGATATTGGTCTTTTCCGGTTTAAAAACCACTTATAAAACATTATTTTTTTTATTTTCAGGTACTCTGCTTTCTGTAAAGTGCAATTTTGCCAAACCCACTTTTAGTTGAGCGTATGATTTTTTTAAGGGAATTTTCTGGGTTTTAATGCGGTAAACCGAAAACTTATGCAACTTGTAATTTACGGAAATTGATGTTACCGAATCTGCACATTTGAGTTTTTTTTTCCTATAATTTCAAAACATTTGAGTAATCGTGGACGTTAAAATATTTTGAAATTTTCCCATATTTTAGTAATGCACTGCAACAGACTCAAATAAACTGATAAAATCCGAAATTTTTAACGAACGAAAAGATTACAGATTTTCCTTATAGCTGCGAATATTCCCACGCCCGAGTCCCCATTTGATTGTTTTGAGCCATCTGTGAACCACATACGAGAACCCTGCTCTAGTTCTCAGGTCCTACTGGCCCATAAGCTCCGTTCCAATATCATTGGAGTGATGTTTAGCATAACGCCGATAGCATCGGTTCGACATGTTCTGTTCACCCTGCTGATACTAATACAGGCAATGCGGTACACCTTGTTCAGGATTGCGTTAGCATTCGCTTGCTCAATTTTTGGCCACCATGCAAGAGCAGAATAGGTAACCAATGGTTTCACAACAGTCCTAAGCGACCAGTAGATCTTGTGGGGTTTTAAGCCCCACCTTCTAACAAATAGCTTTTAACAGGCATATAATGCCCTGGTGGCCTTTTTGAAAATTTGATTTAAGTGGTTGTTCTATGTGTGTATCCAGGGTATCCCCAAGATGCTTGACTTCGTCCGAGAACCCTATTGCCAAGCCGTTAAGTCTTGGTTTCACAAGGTTGACTTTTCTGCGTTTGGTGAAAGGTGTCAGTATGATCTTAACTTGGTGCATAGATAAACCTTTATTCTGACACAATTTGAGGATATAATTCAGAGCCTGTAATATACACTCCGATACTGTGTTCTCGTCGAAGCTGGTGACAGAGATAACAAGATCGCCTGCGTAGCCAAAGGATCTGAATCCTAAATTGTTTAGTTCCTGCAGTAGCTCATCAATGACCAAGATCCAAAGCAGTGGCGATACAATACCTCCCTGGTGACAGTCCTTATGGTACTTATGGTCCTTAACGCACCGCCCATATTCAGTGTCCCCTTCCCCCTTAATATGAGACAGAGCTGATAAGAAAAATATGAGTCTTACACCAACAAGGTCATGGCGACAGTTTTTTTGATAGAGCGAAGAAGACAATTATTATTGCCATCTTCATGGAAATATTCCAAGAATTAGGTTCCGAGTTGAAGCTCATCTGCCATGTTCCGCGGTTTTCGTTACCAGTGACTATTTTATATTTTCAAAACAAAAGAAATGCCACGGCGGACTATAGGTAGCCTCAACGATGAAAAAGTTGACTATTTTGAGGACCCTGAGTAATCCTAGAATTTAGAAGGGTGAAACGTTTCACAAAGTGTATTGAGCCAGCAAAAGACTATGTTGAAAAATAATATAGTCAGCAAAAAACTATGTTGAAAAATAAAGAATATCTTTCATTTATTTAGTCACGAATTCACTGATCCGTCCTCATATTTTTGTCTATATCTGGTTATTCCTTTCTACTTCGATTTTCTACAAATAAATTTTACTTAAAGCATTTGGAAATTAAAAGTAATTACCACCACTTAAAGTAAAAAACGAATGGAATCGCTGGAAAAATTTTAAAATCTTTCAGCAATATTTTTATTCGGTATTAGCGATATAAATTTTCTTCGCTAAAAAACGTTTGCTGTTCATTCACCTTCCGAGTAACACATAATTTGACTTAGAAAATATAATTTAAATCTTATGCAATTTTTAGTATTTATGTTCTGAGTGTCAATAAAATACAAACTGAGAGGATATATCTGGAATATACACATATTCATACTGTTATAATGGTGGATATGTTTTCTTTTCTTTCAGTGTCATTTGCATTATTCGGCTTATTCTAAATAACTGGCCTCTAGAAGATTTACCTGGTCCAAAAGAACAAATTCCGAGTTTTCCATAGTACTGACATTTTATGTCCGATATTTTTGAGTTTGTTGTTGAACGGCTTAATAGAGAACTTTACGTGCGATAGAGAGGAGGTTTTAAATGTCAGAATTGCTTTTACCATTTCCATACCAATTTCGTGTTAAAAATACTGACACTAGTTATTAGAATATTTAAAAAAATGGCTTCTAGGCTTTTTATAGATTGCAAATGCTCATAACATTACGAACACCGCCCTAGAAAGGCCATTGCTATCTTGTAGAAAAGAACACAACTTCAACTAGCATAGAACAAATAAGCAATGAAATCAAATTGCAAACATACATGCAATAACAACAGAAGCCTTTATAATTACACAAGAGAGTTGCAAGTTTTGCATTTTTTTTTTACGATGATACTACTACTCAACCAATACAAGGCTCAAAAGCCATAGACAGATGTTGGTGGACGGCTATAGGATAAAAGTTTAAATACTTGAAGAGTTTTGTTGGAAAGCAGAGGTAGAATCTATTTGTTGGTAGCATTGAATGTAGCAACTACAGTTTGTAATTCAAGTGGAAGTGTGGCAAATGCATTATGACATATGATTACAATTGCCAATGCTAAATAAACGTACAAAACATAAAATCCTATATATTCTACGTAATACAGCGGATGCCATATAACAATATCTAATACTACCTTCAACTACTGCTGCTCTTCGTACCTGTTTCGGTTCATCTACTATCTGTAGAATATGAGCTGGCTACTATAACGACTATAACTAGGAGAGATAATGGTGCATAATACTGTTTTTTTTCTTCTAAATTTTATTTGTCTGCATGGTGAATGTTGGTTGCAAATGTTTAACACAATTGTACTGGTGAATTGTAGAAATCCTTTAACAGTAGTTTTTTTTGTTATTGCCTTTTTTGCTGTTGCTATGTATGTAAATTGTATTGTAAAACACAGGATATGCAATTTGCTAGAAGGCCTTTTAAACTGAAGTAGCATTGTGGTGTGAATTGTGTTTGGATAGAAAAGAATTTTGATTTAAATATTACAAATTAACAAAAATCTAACTTAAATTGTTCCGATTCGTCTGGGTACAGATAATAATAATGGCTATAAATGATTTTAGAAATTATAAATAAAATTTCGATATATTTCATTTTATATATGCCAAATTTGTCAATGCTTTCATCGGAATGCATTTAAAATTCCAGAGCAGAAAATAAAATATTGATTACATTCTGATATTTTCTTTGGCATTTATTCTTATTATGTAATCAAGCTTTGTTTCCTCTCGATCAGTTCCTATACTTCAATTACACTGTGGAACAATTTTGTGGTCATTGTCGGGGGGTGAGACATTCCAAGTCAGGACGAGATCATTAGGCCATTGTAGTAAAACCTCCAAAGAGTTTGGCGTTCTCAGGCCAAATTTTATTTAATGACCTTTTAAATTTTTTCCTTGTCTTGACGTTTATCTGCTTAGTTTTTCAGCTCTATCTGAAGAACCATTGTAGCTAAGGCTTATATAAATATTTTTATTCATATGTATATCCATGTAAAAAATTTTATAAAAATCACTGATGTATGTTTCATTTAATATTAAAACAATCACTCATACATTAAAATCTCTTCTACTTTACTGATACATAATAGTTATGTTATTCAAAATATTTATTAACAACAGAGAAAAACTGACAATCTTTTCAAGTCTTAATTTAATAAAATTGGTTCAACTTGACTTCCTAAAGCTATTTTCTGGATACTGAAATGAGGAATCGTCACTGCTTCTTGAATTATAGTTGAAATACTAAGTAAATAAACATCAAGATAAGGAAGATATGTTATTAAACTCATGTTCTTATAATTTAAAAATCATGTGAGTCCGATCACAGGGGAGTTGTGTAAAGATCTAGTAATTAAAGATTTTTTATGGCACTTTTTTAAAATCAAACCGAAATCATCATCTATGTATCACTTATAGCAATCAATTGCAGGGGCTCTGCTAATATAAAAATATTTATTTTTATTTATTATTTCAACTGGTTACTTTTAATTTTTCGTTTCTCAATTTTTATTTTTCATTTTTCGTTTTTAATTTTTAATTTTTCATTTTTTATTTTTCAATATTAAATTTCATTTTTCATTTCTTATTTTTCATTTTTAATTTTTTATTTTTCATTTTTCATTTTTCATTTTGTATTTTTCATTTTTTATTTTTCATTTGTCTTTTTCGTTTTTAAATTTTTTATTTTTCATTTTTCGTTTTTAATTTTTTATTTTCCATTTTTTATATATTTATTTATTTACATAATTTATCTTATAATTAGAAGTTATAAAATAAAAACTATATATGAGCAATAGCAACGTAGGCCTTCAGCTCAATAAACTTTACATTATTTATGTAGAGTTATAATTACAGTTTTAAAGTTGGTTTTATTTATATTACATTAAACAGATTTGATTTTTTGAGAAATTTTGTTAATAGTTTTATGTTCTCGATGGAAGGATGGGACAGTGTATATATAGGATCTGAGTTTTGAAAAATACTCAATCGGGAGTTACTGGTTTCTGGGCAATCACAGAGAAAGTGGGAAGGTTTTGTTGGATATGAAATATCACAATTGCAAAATGAAGTACTATTGGGATTGAATACTGGTTCATGTGTTGCAATAGTGTGACCTAGACGAAGTCGTTCAAATTTGGTACAATCTAGTCTTTTAACGCTCGTTTGACTATCATTCAAAAAGTCGTAAACTGTTTTATGTTCTCCATTTATTCTTCTGTACCTTGAAGAAGTTGAGTTGTAGATATTGTTTCTATCTTCCTCTGAATACTTACTTTCCACTAAAAAATCCAGATCTTTACGATAAGAGTTTTGTGTGGAACATAGGGGATATTTTGCAGCATTTCTGGTGGAAAAATCTGCAAAATCATTTCCCTTTATTCCTCTGTGACCAGGTACCCATACTAATTTTAACTATGGAAATTTTATAGTAAGGGCATTCCTAATATAAGAAATGTAATACCCGTTGTTCAATATGTTCTGTATTGCATTCAATGCGGGGAGAGAGTCCGAACAAATTGCAAATTTTCCTCTTTTTCCGTTTACATACGATACTGCCTCATGAATAGCTATAAGTTCTGCAGAAAATATGGAGCTGTGGGTAAGAAGGATTGAAACTTTAATTATACTGTTCTCCGTTGTAACGCTATATGACGTTGAGGAATCGGTTTTCGATCCATCAGTAAATAAGAATGTGCAGTCTCTCAATTCATCTTTAACCATAGCAAACATGAGTTTGTATTGAGATGAATTGGTATCGGATTTAGATCTCTCATGTAGGGTAGTATTAATTGACGTTGGTTCAAGTGACCACGGAGGGAGTTGTGCCGCTTTAAAAGTGTTATTTTGTAAAGGTATGTCAAGTTCATTACAATTCTGAATAATCCTGTAAATGATCGATGGCACTTTAGGAATTTTTTTAGATCGTTTCACTTTTTCGCTAAATGCATGAGCAGTGTGTTTGTGTTGTATAAAAATATTCTAAAAAGTTTTGTGGTTGAAATTTCCCTCTGAGTATAAAGGGGCCTGATATTCGTTGCGAAAAGTATATTTGTGATTGGTGTAGAACGAAGTGCACCCAGAGCAGTTCTCATTGCCGAGTCAATTTTCCTGAGTTGGGATCTAGGAGCATATCCAAAAAGTGGTAGACCATAATTTATCTTCGAGAGTATAAGGGTTTTTTAATATCGAAATGAGGGAGATGGAGTTACAATTAAATCGGGAGCTGGGCAGGCATTTTATAATGTTGAGCCGTTGTGTCAGTGAGGAAGTAATTCATTTTTTATTTTAATTTTTTTTTTTTTTATTTTTAATTTCTCATTTTTTGTTTTAAATTTTTTATTTTTTATTTATCATTTTTAATTTTTTATTTTTTATTTTTAATTTTTCGTTTTCCATTTTTTATTTTTCATTTTTCATTTTTATTTTTAATTTTTTGTTTTTCGTTTTTTGTTTTTCATTTTTTATTTTTTGTTTTCACTTTTAATTTTTTTGTTTTTAATTTTTTATTTTTCATTTTTCATTTTTTATTTTTTATTTTCCATTTTCTATTTTTTATTTTTCATTTTTCGTTTTCCATTTTTTATTTTCCATTTTTCATTTTTTATTTTTAATTTTTTTATTTTTCATTTTATATTTTTAATTTTTAATTTTTAATTTTTTGTTTTTCATTTTTAATTTTTTATTTTCCCTTTTTTATTTTTTGTTTTTTGTCTTTAATTTTTTTTCATGTTTCATTTTTTATTTTTAATTTTTTATTTTTAATTTTTCGTTTTTCATTTTTCATTTTTAATTTTTTGTTTTTCATTTTTTGGTTTTCATTTTTTATTTTTCATTTTTTTTTTTTAATTTTTCATTTTTAATTTTTCGTTTTTCATTTTACATTTTACATTTTACATTTTTAATTTTTATTTTTAATTTTTTGTTTTTAATTTTTTGTTTTTCATTTTTATTTTTCATTTTTATTTTTAATTTTTTATTTTTAATTTTTTATTTTTAATTTTTGGTTTTTTATTTTTCATTTTTTATTTATAATTTTTAAGTCTTCGGTTTTTGATTTTCATTTTAATTTTTCGGTTTTCATTTTTTCATTTTTAATTTTGCATTTTTTATATTTAATTTTTTCATTTTCATATTTTATTTTTTAGTTTTCATTTTTCATTTTTTATTTTTTATTTTTCATTTTTCGTTTTCCATTTTTTATTTTCCATTTTTTATTTTTTATTTTTCATTTTTCATTTTTTATTTTAAATTTTTTTATTTTTCAATTTATATTTTTAATTTTTCATTTTTCATTTTTTATTTTTAATTTTTTTATTTTTCATTTTATATTTTTCATTTTTCATTTTTTGATTTTCATTTTTCATTTTTTATTTTCCCTTTTTTATTTTTTGTTTTTTGTCTTTAACTTTTTTTTAATTTTTTATTTTTAATTTTTCACTTTTAATTTTTCGTTTTTCATTTTTCATTTTTCATTTTCATTTTTAATTCTTTGTTTTTCATTTTTTGTTTTTCATTTTTTATTTTTATTTTTTTATTTTTAATTTTTCATTTTTAATTTTTCGTTTTTCATTTTACATTTTATATTTTTAATTTTTATTTTTAATTTTTTGTTTTTCATTTTCATTTTTATTTTTCGTTTTTTATTTTTAATTTTTTATTTTTCATTTTTGGTTTTTTATTTTTCATTTTTTATTTATAATTTTTAAGTCTTCGGTTTTTATTTTTCATTTTAATTTTTCGGTTTTCATTTTTTCATTTTTAATTTTGCATTTTTTATATTTAATTTTTTCATTTTCATATTTTAGTTTTTATTTTTCATTTTTCATTTTTTATTTTTTATTTTTAATTTTTCACTTTTTTTCATTTTTCATTTCGAACATGTTTTGTATCATAATTTTTTCACCAATACAATCATAAGTCACACCGATTCTTTCTTACGTCTTACATCTTACGCTATTTTTGTGATTGTATTGTGAAATAGATTTTTACCCCCCTGCGCGTATATAGTTGTTTACATATACAAAATTTTATTGTTTCTTCTCTCGATATTCCACATTCAAACCACTGTTATTTGCTATTTAGTTTACAGGGTGATAACATTTTATAAAAATAGTAAACTAAGAACTGAAAAAAAAAACAAAAATCAAAAAACTTTATGAAAGTCATTTGTTATAAACTGGCAGATGACTTTTAATTTGTTGTCTCGCTGCAATTCCTACATACAGAAGAAGCCTTAGAGCTTTCATAGAAAAATAACATAAAGGCCAAATACATAAAATTGTGTAAATGAATTAAATAGATGTTGCTACAACATCATGGTACAGAATAGTGTGAACAATATCTGAACAAAAAGCCCATAAGCAGATTTTCATTATAACATGTTGACGTCTCTGTTGTTTTTTAATTTTACAATGAATAACAACAATTTGTAACATACACATACAAATATATTGTATCCACAATATTGTTGTCAACATTCAATTGTAGCTGCGATATAAACTTACTACACAACTACTTTTAGAATAGCATATGACAACCATTGGCAATCAACTTTGATCTCAAGGATAAAAAGGAATGAGCTCTTTTAGATACACATTTAAAAAAAAATAAAATTTTATAAAAGTCAAATTTTTACTGCCGCTTATGTAAAATTTATTAAGTGTTAAAGTTGGTAGTTAATTTTTTCTGCCATTTTCTAAAAACTTTAATTAAGAATCGCTATTTTCAATGCATTTAGTTCCTTCGAAGAACTGACTTTGTCTGAAGGTGCATTTTTGCCTACCTCTGGCTGCATGGCCGCTTGTGAGATCTTTTATACTCTTTGTGAAGCTGTTGTAAAGAGGGAACTTTCATTTCATTCATACGAATTTTGTACCTTTTAATATGACATTTCATATATGAATGTTGACACTCAATTATGTCAATGTTTCATTTTATACCATTTACAAAGTTGAGTGTAGCATTGAATATGTAACATACGTGAATGACTGGGTATGGTACATACACCTACCTGTTAAAAAAAAGTAGAGAGTTTAATTTTAAACACCTAACCCTCTAAATGGATTATTTACAGAAAGGTTTCCTCTAAAGTAGGAAATAGTTGAACAATATTTAAAATGTAATATAAATAATAATACTTGCTCTAAGACGTCAATATTTAATAGTTGCCTTTCTTATTGAGAAAGCTTAAACAACAACAACCAAAAAAACTATGCACTCACATAAAAATTAGCGTTCGTCTAATGTTTGGCATACAATTTGTAATTGAAGGTCGTGATTTAATGTGTACTGATTATACCCTATACCACTATGTGGTTTGGGTAATATGACTTTGTGCTGCTGTTTGTAACTAGAAAAATACTTGACCTAGACCCATCTTTTATTATACCGATCGAATCAGAATCACTATCTGATAGTCGAATAGTCGGTCTAGACCGACTATAATTTTCTTACTTGTTTTTTATTTATTTTTTTGCTTTGGTCTACTTTAAAATTTGTTTAATAGCAAACTAATGCAAACTGAGGTATAGGTGTAACCTATGAAACAGTAGAAAGTGTTTGTGAATGCTGAATGAATGACATTGAACATATACTTGGTTACAAGCCGTGTGCATGTTTGTTATTGGCAAAAACTAATTAAAAATTGTATAATGTAATTGTGTATGTATGATGTATGTCGACAGCAACCAGCAAGGTACACATAATGTAATGATTTAATAAGAAAATTTAATTGGTGTTTTATAAACTGGCAAACAAAAACAAGAACAAAAATACATCATTCAACAAATATGAAAAATAAATTATAACTTTATTTGTTAATTGGAATTATAGATCAATTTATATACATACATATGTATATGTCATATTGAAAATTATAATCAATGAGTGTGATGAGATATTGCATGGTAGACGCTGGCTAAACATAAAGTCATTTACAAATAATTTATTTTCTGCCTTTAACAATTCCGGCAATTGGCGGGCAAAACGACCAAAAAAAGAAGAGAAATAGAAGCTATTCCTGGAATCCCCATTTAGTAAAAATTTGAAATGTCAGTTAAAATAAACTTTTCATAAGACCCAAGTTGTCTTTTATGCATCCCTTGAAATGCATTTTAACTTCTTTTGAATAGGTTTTTTATTGTCATTTTTATGGACTTTTAAAAATTTTAAATTTTAGATTTCAATCTATATTTCTTTCCTCTTTTTCCAATATCATTTCATCCCTTTTTATTATCAGTTATCGTTTTTTAATTATAAATTAATATTTTTTTTATTTAATTTTGTTATTTAAATTTTTCCAAATTTCTCGAAATCCATTTTTAATGCCCAATATCTTCATTATTCATAATAACTTTCGTTTATTCATAATAACTTGATATTGACAATTTGGCAAGTTGTTTAAAATTACATCGAAAAGAAATTGTTACTTTGAAATCAGTAAATAAGTGATGTTGTCCCTCTAAGAAAATTAATTTTAAATATTATCATATTTTACACAAGTTGTAAAACTAAAAAAGTACTTAACCAACATGCTTGCTTGTAACACTTTCTCCATTACTTAGAAGTATTTAAAAATCTTAACAGTTGCTATTTTAATGTATGTTGTTACTATTGTTGATATTGCAACAGAATCCCAGTTAATTTGTCACAGTAAATCTTATCAATAAAATCAGATGGTACTGTGACAAATTTCTAAACTAGATCCGTGTATTTAGGAAGGGAAGGAAAACAAGCCACCCTCAAAATTCAGTGCAATTAAAGGCAATGACTAAAAATGCAGAACAAGAATTTTTTTTTTTATTTATATGAAAAACTGCATGCAACTCACAAAATCACATTTTGAATAGAAAACGTGTTTTGGCATATATTTAGGAAATGTAAAACACACACAAAGAACACTCATACCATTCGAGTTTCCATCAATTCAATTCTCTAAACAATTAACAAGAGTAAGTGTGAAACTTGAAAACCAATTACTAATACATACTCGTGCTGTTGTAAAGGTCCAAAGTGGAGAGATAGAAAAAACTGGGAAAACTAAAAACGACATGAGGCCAATTGCATTAAGTAAATAGTTTATATGTTGTTGTGTTATTTTTTTTCTATATTTTGTTGTCAATGGGAATTAAATTGAAATTGTTTTGAATGAACCACCACCACCACCAACACCAATACCACTTCGGATACCACCAACCAACATCACTAATATCAGCCATTCATTACAACGATTGTCCCGAAAGAAGTAAAAATCATTATTTGATAGAATCGTATTCGTGGTTGCTATTGGTGATGATGATGGTGTTGTACGAGTACAAAAAAAAAAAGCTGTATATAAATCGGTGAAATGCTTTTGTACTCTTACAATAACCATTTATAATAAAAATGAGTAAAAATGAATGAATGACCATTGATTCCCATCATTAGTTGTGTCGAACGTGTCAAATTGTTTTCAAGGCATTAATGTACGTAGATGTACTGCTAGTCGGTTCATCCATTCGACTTTCCTATCCTGTGCGTATGCTTTAATGAATGTAGCTTAAAACCAATTGACATTTAGCTTAGCCGCGGGTGACAAATTTTAATGGATACAGCGCAGCTTCATTACACTCCCTAAATAATACATCCTGGCTATGTGACTATGGCTATTTATCTACGACTGTATGCGTATTTGTGTGCCTTTGTATTTATGTTACACAATCGACATGATGTTGATATTTGTTATAAAGATCTAATCATTTCATTTTGTTTATTGTCATCAATTAATGAGAAAGTAAACAGCGTTAGCAACAATTCTCACAAGAAATATTTACAAAAGTAATTTTATTTACTACAAACTAAAAAATATATTCGGTTCTGTCTAGAAATACAGATCGTTATAAATAGATACACTTCACAATATTATTTTGAATCTATTTTTAAAACATAAGACTGATGTAGCCAAATGCAGATTTTTGCACCTAAGGAGAGAGAGATCAAAAAATCTTTTTTCGCAAGCAGTGTTGCCATTTTAGCATTTTAGTTGTTAGATTTATCAACTTTTTGTGTCGCTTAGCATGCAAAATTTACGAAAAGATGCTAGATGCTAACTTTTATTAATATAAAGTTGCTTTCATCATCTTTTTTTATTTATTTTTTTTTTCATTATTTTCATTATTTTTGAATATACAATTTTAATTTTAATGGTATTTATATGTCTTAATTTCTCAAAGTGTAATACGAGAAATTTGTGTACCACTCTGCTCGTTTCTTTCAATAAGTATAACAAAACGTTTTGAAATAGAAAATGTAATAAGCAAGACCAGTTCTTAATGAATTAAAAAGTCAATTGCCAAAAAATATTGTTGCATTAAAAACAAGTAAGAAAATTATAGTCGGTCTAGACCTAGACCTAGACATAGAAAATAAGCAAAAACCAAATTTGAGTGGGATTTTTATTAATTTTTTTTGGCTGCAGATATGAAAAAGTTCATATCGGATGATATATCTATAAGGGGACTAGGTCCAAAAATGGACCGATCCTGATCATGTTTGGTAAAGTCTCTTTTATTCTGCAAAAATATATACAAACAAAATTTGAGAAGAATCAGTGCAATATTTTTGTTTTTAATAGATTTAAGTGAAGATCGGGAAGCAGCTCTATATGGGGCCAAAGGGATCATTTTTGGACTACTCATTAATGGATGTAATGAACGCATACAAACCCAATTTGAGTAAGATCTATATGTCAATTTGGATCTTATGGCAATTTATGTCGATTTCATAGGGGTAATTTGTATGGGGGCTAGGTCTGAACATGGACCGATTCTCACCAATTTCAATAGCGTTCATTCCATGGCCGACAAAAGCTCACATACCAAATTTCATCAAAATATATTCATATTTGCGACCTGCAGTTTGATAACAAGGTTTACATGGACACACAGACGGACGGACGGACGGACATTTTTAAATCAACTCAGAAAGTGATTCTGATTCGATCGGTATAATTAAAGATGGGTCTAGGTCAAATATTTTTGGTTGTTACAAACAGCAGCACAAAGTCATTATACCCAAACCACATAGTGGTAGAGGGTATACAAATGACAAAATTCTCTATACAAAACACATTAAACCGGGTAAAAGAGCCGATAACCCATATATTAGAAGAGTTTAAATTTAGATCATCTGAAACAGAAAAAATTCAAGTCCAATGGAGTTTTATCACAGTACAATATTGGGATACAGAACTGAATACAACCTCTTTATGGATTGAAGTTAACAAAAATTTTATTGGCGAAAATCCATCTAAAGAGTTATCGACATTTGTATTGTCTTTATTAGTTTTGTCTTTCTCAAACGCCTGAGTTGAACGTTCGTTTAGTTTAATGGCTTTAGTTAAAAGCAAACTTTGCAACAGAATAAAATCCGAGTTGTTTGTTCTGTAATACGGATAAAAGAAAGTTTGAAATTGAAAAATGGGTGCTGTTACACTTACAATATACCGAGCGATGTCGTGGATAAAGTCGATCTGCAGAAAAATGTCAGAGCCAAGACGAACTTGAATATGAAGACATCACAGAAATATTAGTTTCAATAAACCAATTATTGTAATATACTCGTAACTATGATAACGTAAATTCTGTTATATTTGAAATTAAAAAAAAATCTCTCTAAAATTAAAAATATTTAATTTAAAATTAAAAAAACTCAATTTGATGTTAAAAAATATTACAGATGAAATTCAAAATAATTTTATTTATAATTGCAAAATATATAAATCGAAACGTATGTTTTATATTAATTTTTCCACTTAAAAACCAAGGAATTTAGTAATAAGTACTTAATTTTTCAATCAAAAGCTAATGAAATAAAAAAAAAAAAAAAAAAAATAGCATCTTTTATTTTGACTCCTGTACGTTTTAGCATCTTTCAGCATCTTTTCAATTCCTAATTATGGCAACACTGTGCGCAAGTATTACTTTATTTATTTTTTGTGATCAAGTAATATTTGAAACATATGTCAGTTATTATGTATGTGCTAAAATTACCAAATATTTTCAACAAAATCAAAAAAAAAAAAAAAAATTGACAGAAGTATCAAAAGTCTGCAGTCAAACTGTTTTCCATATTATTAACAAGTATCATGACAATTTGACCATTGATAGGAAACCTAAGATATAAAGGTCCACATGCCATTTTGAAAGGCAAGGAAATAGGAAGCTCCCAACAAATCCAGTAGAAAAACAGCCCGATAACTTAATGTTGGGACAATTTGGTGAGAAAATTTAAACCCAATGCAAATGTTACATACAGGAATTATGTAAAAAACAAGTAAGAGTGTTAAATTCGGCTGTGCCGAATCTGTGCCGTCCACCTCGGTTTGAGTATTGATAATAAATGTAAACAAAATATTGGAAAAAGTAAACAATTTGTTAAACTTAATACCAAATTATTTCAGAAAATTCTTTGGGTTGGTTTTCATCTTTTCTATTATTTCAGATTTATTTCGGTGTTTGCTTTTTGGTCATCGTGGTTGCTGATCGGCATGCATTTAGGTTATATACCTATATGCATGCGTTTCCGGTTATATGACATAACTTCTCGTTTAATTTAGTTCTTGCTAATTAAATAGCTCGCCCTAACCTCCACTGCAAAGGTAATGGTTGTGTAGGGTGGCTATATGCTTTAAATCGTGCTAACGCTAATTGGAGATGGCTGTATAATTTCTTTTAACTGGCCAAATATTTCTTCATTGCGGCCATATAGGTCGGATGAAGTAACAAAATAATAACCAAAAAAAAGCTCTCTTAACGTTTTTATTAAAATATTGCCATATTTGGAAAACATAGAGAATAAATTTTTGATAATAATAAATAATCAAATTAGGGATGCCAAACGCAAAAAACCAAATGTCCCAAACATTTTAAATAAAATAATTTGTTATCTTTATTTTCTGGAAAACTTCAAATATTCATCCAAAAAAAATTGTGAAAATTTATATATAAAAAATAATATTCTCATCAAATTGCGTTTATTTATGTAACAATTTTTGTGTTCGCAATTCTTAAATATCATTTGAGGTTTTCTAAAATTCATTGAATTTAAATCAATGTTTTCTGTAGTCCGATTCTGTAAATTTCAACGATCCGACAATCGCAAAATATATCGACAGCTATTGTTGTTTGCACTAAGGATTAAGTGATTCACTAAGTACATACATCTTAACGACAGTCGACAAATCTATTTTTCTTTTTATTTAAATTGTAAACGAGTGGTATCTCTGTCAAAATAAGCGAAAAACACAAAAAAGAATAGAAAAAAACAAATTACTTCGTGTTTGACAAGATGATTTTATGTTTATGTTTAATATCTTTATTTTTTTTACTAATATTTCTGTTTATTTATTTGAAAATGAGATAATGAATTGAATATGCTATTTAATTTTTTTTATTTATATAAAAAAGTTTTTTAATAGAAGCAAAATATTTTCACTATTTTATGATTTTTATTTATGTATGACGACATTTCAACCTAAAAGTTTTTATCGATTGAATAAACAACACAAAAATGGTTGTCGTTTAGATAACAACAACAGCTAAATTAACCAATAGCGAATATCGCTTAAAAATTTTACTGATAATTTTGCTATTTTCTTTTTTTAACGATCCGTCTATCGTTAAAAGAAGTTTTTGAATCGCGATACTGTTAATTTCTCCTGAATGTCAATATTTTTTTTAAATGTGAAAATTTTATAAATGTAAACATAGGTGTTTGGTGTTTTTTTTTTGGAATTTCAATTTGTGTTTAGCGAATAAAATTTATATATTAAAGATGCAATTGATGTGTTCTAAATTTAACATTTTAATTTCCGACGTTTTGGTATGATTTTCTGAAATTCAATTAATTGTAATTTATAATTGGAAATTTTTAATTCCAGTTTTTAGAATTGATATTTTCTTAAATTTGAATGGAAAATTTAAAAAGTGCAATTTTGTATTTATGTGAATAATAATGCTTTAGTAATTATAAACAATTTTTAAAAATTAGATGTAATCGCAATCAGATATTTTGTAGGTAAAGCAGAATAATAATTCTATATAACTATATAGAACTGTTTTGAAAGCAAAAAACTCATTGATAACTCGGTAACCCTATTTTGTAAAGACAACAAAAAGTTAATATGCCAAACTTATGTTTATATTTGTAAAAGAATAATGAAAAAAACGTATGAAATAAAAGACCAGCCCGTGTATACTCTTAACATTGTTCTGTACGATATCTAGTTGAAAATATTGACATTCATGCTAAAATATAAATCACTATTGCAAAGCTAATTAGAACAAAAATGGTGGCGCCATCTGCTGCGGCATAGTCACGCTGAGCAAAATGAAGTGACACTCTGTTAATGCAAAAGAAATGTATTTTCCCCACAACAAAATATTGCAGAATTTTATGTTAATAAAATAATATACCGATTTATTTCTAACATGCAGTTGTTACGGATATACATATAAGAATATATGTATATTATTTGTATTATTTAATATGTTTATGTAAATATTACACACAAAAAATACAACATCAAACGTTATTTTTGTGTTTTTCTCTTTAAATAAATTTATACATAAATTTTTTTTGTTAAATTTACATTGTTTTTTTTTTATTAACAACTAGGTATTTTAGCATTATTTGCTTTAGATGTTGGTGAATTTCTACTCCCTTTATATTAACTCGTAGTGTCTGCTTGTCGAAAAAATTTTGGATCGATTTTAACCCCTTTCCCGTGACCCATTCGATCTGAAATTTTGCAGGCAGGCTCGTGGTAATGACAGAAATGATCTAATGAATTTTTTTAGTGATGCCAAAACAATGGAAACTTTTAAATTTTTCTACCAGAGTTAATAAAAAAAATGTACAAAGGGTTAGTTTTTATTATATTATTACCCCAACGACCACAAAAACAACAAGTCCAGCTATGACAGCAACACAACATTTAGAATAAAACAAGAACAATATAGAAACATCATATTTTTCATTTTTTTTTACTTTTTCAGAGATTTCCTTGGACCCGTTCCACCGATTTTAATGATTTTTGAAATAGAAATGTTCCCATGAATTTGGTGGATCATTCCCGTTAAAAATGATTACTGTAGCTGCACTATTGAAGGCGTGATCGTGACAAGAACAACATAGAAAATTATATTTTTTCAAGACTTTTTTTAGTTCTTCATTCAAATCTCGGGCCCTAATCGACCGATTTGGACGATTTTAAATAGCAAACTTTTCAGGATGTTATTGAATCATTTTTTATGCCAACGAGTACCCTAAGTGCCCGATTGATGCCGTCATCGTGATTTCCACAGACGGACATCGCTATATCAACTCCGGTTGTTATAAGGATCACAAATATATATATTTTATGGGGTCCAAAATTTTTTTTCTAATTACTACAAACGGAATGACAAACTTATATATACCCTCTGCACACTGGAGTGGAGGGTATAATTAAGAGGTCAGGCAGAGCACAAACTCAATTAAAATTCCCAAAAAAAAGCAGTATGCAGGTGTGGCAAAAGAAGGGAAGTCAATTTTTACAATTATCTCTATAAATACCGAAATTTATATTAAGGAGTGTTTGCAAAAAAGACTTATTCCCTTCATAAACCAACACAATGTGTCCACATACTTTTGGCCCGATTTGGCATCATGTCCCTACGGTAAGAAAGTGGTAGAAAAATAACGAGGTACAAAAATAACGAGGCAAAAATAGGGAGGCAAATCCTCCAAACTGTCCGCAGCTTACGCCAATAGAGAGTTATTGGGAAATTGTGAAAAGGAGTTGAAGCATACAAAAAGGGTGGCTCAAAATTTGGAAGATTTTAATCGAAATGGACTACCTCTTCCAAAAAAGTAACAGAAAGGGTTTCCGAAAAAAATATATAAATATGTACATAACAAGTGATTAGAACTATGTATAAAAGTTTTATTTTTTGTAAATTGTAATAAAATTTAAATTAAATAAAAGCAAGTAAGAAAATTATAGTCGGCCAATACCGACTATACGATACCCTATACCATGCGTTAGGAGACCCTATCACTTAGACCCAACTAACTGGATATAGAAAATAAGCATAAACCAAATTTGAGTGGGATTTTTATAAATTTTTTGGCTGCAGATATGAAAAAGTTTATATCGGATGCTATGTCTATATGGGGACTAGGCCCAAAATTGAACCGATCCTGACCATGTTTGGTAAAGTCTCTTGTATTTTCTTAGTTTGTTTGGTAAAAAGTTAAATTCATATATATTTGCTGAAAACAACCAAATGAGAATTCAAGCAAAAGTTATACTATTTAAGCCTCTTCCAATATAACAAACTAAAAATGTAGAACAACTTTGAAACAAATAGATCAATAGATAAATTTTTTGAAACAAATGTGCCAATGTTTTTGCTTTATTTAAAGTAAAAACATTTGATCTTGAGCCTGAATAATTTCAAACTCAATCATTAAAATGATAAAGATCGAAAATAAGATTTTTTATTCTTATAAAAAATAATAAACTTAAAAATACGGAGGGCACGCCGTTAACGCTAAATGTAAGTTTAGCAAAAACAAATTGTTTTTCTTGTTTTTTCAAAAGAAAAACAAACATGTATATTGTAGTTTGCAATATGTACTCGTATACAAAACATATTTGTTTCAAAGTTGTTCTATATTTTTAGTTTGTTATATTGGAAGAGGCTTAAATAGTATAACTTTTGCTTGAATTCTCATTTGGTTGTTTTCAGCAAATATATATGAATTTAACTTTTTACCAAACAAACTATCTACTGCTTTTGGTTACTGATGAGGGTTGGTGACTCTTCCCGAGACAGCTGTATAACCTGTCATGCAGAGTATAGATCAATTTTTTGAAACAAATGTGCCAATGTTTTTGCTTTATTTGCTTTATTTAAAGTAAAAACATTTGATATTGAGCCTGAATAATTTCAAACTCAATCATTAAAATGATAAAGATCGAAAATAAGATTTTTTATTTTTATAAAAAATAATAAACAATTTATTTATGTTAAGATTATTTCGATCTCACTCCTTCTTTCCCATAGACAACTTGCATACATGACCATTTTTTTCGAATTATCAATTAAGTTATTTATAAATTAAAATTTCTTATAAATTGAAATTATTAATAAATTAAAATTATTTATAGATTGTTTAAAAAAAATTATTAAAATTATTTATATACAGTATACTTAAGATCTGACCAGTTTTAAACTAGAGACGATTTCCGAAACTGTAGCTAGACTGACTTTTACTACACTCGCTAACACAATAAAGTAGTTTCTATTATTTCAAGCTTCTTTTCCCATTATTAGCGATAAACTGCTACGCCACAATTTGAAAATCACTTTGTTTACAACTATTTTCCTAATCAAAAGTAAGAACATAACCAACCACACATTTGAGCAAAACGAGAATCACCTCAGACTAAACAGATAAAATAATAATACGCAGAATAGTTTTGCAAAAACCTCAAATAAAAACTAAAAACTGTTTACTCCGCGCACGAATACGAGTAGTACTCGTACTTACTTACGAAATACATATGTACTCGTACTTGAAAATACCACAACAAAATACTTATGACATGATGATGCCGGTGACTGTGCAGCTGATAATGATGTTCGATGGCTGAGAATGATGATGCTCAGACTTCAGTATATTGGTTTTTTTACAACAACGCATTTTGAAGTAATCTTTTTATTAGCAACTAAAGGAAAAACATGAAATTTTTATGTTACAGAAAATAAAGGAATACTTAACATGAACCGATCTTTGGATACCCTATTAAATTTTTGGATGTCCAGACCAATTTTACTTTTTTAGTTAATGTCTAAGGCAAAGAGAACCATTGCTTTAGATTTAAAATATATTTTTCAGATATCGGACGAAAATAGCAACTTCAACCATTTTTTTTTTTTTGCTTTTTGGGGCAAGCTTAAATTCATAGAAATATATCTTGTTGTCTTGATGAACTTCAATTTATCGCAGGGTCAGTATATGGTCCGGGGAGGAAAAAAAAACAATGACGGAAGTTAGTGCGTATAAAATAATCCCAAACTGTTTAGAGTATTAAATGCTGAAGATGACGAAGAAAATAATAAATTAAGATATTGCTACAAAAATGCAACTGCTATGATATGAAAAAGCTGATATATGTATGTATGTGTGCATGGTTGTTTAAATGTATGAGTGAGTTTTACTTAAAAAAAGTTGTTGATGCCATAGTTTAGATATAATTGGAATGTTGAAATGTGCTCATCATTTTGATCAAGTACGATACAATTTTCCGTAGGTATTGTGAGTAGATTGAAGTCTGGTTTTCCTCCAAGTATTCATTCCTTTGATAAGAGTATAAAAAATATTCATTGTTTTAATATAAATACATTGTTTAATGGATGAAGATGATGTTGTTCTTCATGTACGAGTATGTGTAGTTCACAAACTGGAAGTGCTAAAGTTTTGTAAAGTTATAAGCCACTGTTATTTAAGTGAATGATTGGTTTGTCTGCCTTTCCGTCCATACATTCATCTATAACAACTTAGGTCTGGCTTGGTATCAGTCAGTTAGTCAGCTTAAAATTTTTTTTTTTGCGGAAAACCACAAAAACAAAAGCTTTAACTATAGCTAGCGTAATTTCATCATTATCTTCAACACCGTCATAGTCATGATTTTATGGTATTAAAGACAGTTGTTGTTGCTTTTGGACGTATGTATGTAGCCAGGCTTTAAATATAGATGATATTTGTGGTTAAGAAAACTAATCTGCAAGCCATGTCATACTGCCAGCACCCATACATTAATAGTCATATATATATATGGAATCAAGAATCAAGGTGAACTAAATGATTCTCACGTACGTGGACGTGACATTGATTTGATGGAGCGTTAATTATATTTTATTCAGCGAACTTTGTTGTAGTGAGCTTTTTTTTTTCTCCTTTTTTATTAATCAAAGGCGGAAAAAAATAGAAATTCTTTGAAAATTTATAAATATTAAGGCACAGCGATGGTTTAAGAAAGATGGGTAAAAATTATCCAAAGATCATTGCAATAAAAGTGTTCTATTTGTATCCGGGTTTCGGGATATGTTTTAAGGCAATCGAAAAATAAATCACTACAGTTATAAATATTTTTGTTAGAAAAAGCCGCAAAAAATGATATTTGGATTGTTAGCCACAATTTTAAAATCTATAAAATGGCTATACAGCAAATCAAATTAAAGTCTCGTAAATTGTGTTAAAAGTCTCCTTTATTTTTGAATAAATCTAGTTTCAATTTAGTTTATTTTTCATTTGTTATGTTACTAATGAATTTTAATTTAATTTATGTCTCTTTGATTATTTTTTTTGGTTCTTTATACTGTTTCCCAAAATCAAAAAAAAAAAGAAAAAATAATAAAAATCAAATAAGAAACAACAGCAGTAGCCGAAGGTACTTAGTACTTTTAACAATTAATTAAAGGTTTTTCACGGTCTGAACCTTTTTGAAGTTTTAACGCTTTAACCAGAGGCTTTATTAGTTTTCTCTTTTTCCAACGAATTTCGTTTGTTAAGATCTAAACATTATCTAGGTAATGATGTGTTAAAAAGTACTGCACATGATCTCTTTTATTGTTTTTCCATTAAATTATATTTAACATATTTTGTTTTGTTTTTTGTGTGTTTTCTTGTTTACCAGAATTAGGCTTATACGAGTTTTTACGTGAATAGATGAAATGAAGAAAATAAAAAATTTTTCAACTTTTTTTGTGAATGTAATAGATACCCAGCGGTCATTATAACGTATAAGAAGAAATGAATGCATTATTATGATTTAAGTATGTGCCATGATTGCCCCATTTATCTTTCTTCTTTTAAATTAAAAAAAAAAAGATTTTCTTACCAACATCTTAGGAAATGATCTATGGAGCGACGTATAGTGTGAAAGTATCATCAATATTCTAACCCACCAAAAAAAAGTGCTGGATCATGTTAAAATCATGTTGTAATTTAAGACTTTAACTTTAGCAAAAAAAAAAAATTGAAACAAAATATATTTTAGTTTTTATAAAGTTTTTGGTAAACGTCTGTTTTCAGACAGCTTGCAATTAATATTATAATTAATATGCAAGTAATATTAATGTTTACATAGTGCGTGGTAGAGAAAAGAAAAACGCACAATTTTTTCACAATATTTTTCTAAAAGTCATAACTACTCTATAAATTAATACGATTGCTAGTGATTTCTCAAATCCTGTGATTAGATATAAAAATACTTTTGCGAATAACTATTTATTAAAAATTTGTGTTTTTTTTTTTCAATTTTGCTCAAGATTAAAAATATTTTGGAATTTTTGTTTCTTTGCAAAAAATCGTTTTACTAATAATTTATAAGCAAGATGTAAAAGTCTTACCCACCAAGCTATTCAGATTGTCTTAATTTACTTCATATCACACAACAATATATTTTAATCATCATAAACATTTTTAAATGCTCTAAATCAGAACAAGATGTCCGTGTTGTGATATGTTCTCTACACTTACAAAGCACAAAATCACAACTCTACAGCAACTCATGCAAACGCTAAAAAAAAAATCTCATTTCATCTTTTAGGATTATGAAAGCCTAAGCATAAGAGCTTGTTGATAGCCAGCATGCATGGATGGCATTGCATGCATCATATTGGAACGTGGTGTTAAGCCACAAACTAATGCCGGCACTTTTTATATTCTGCAGGATGGTTGGTTCGTTGCTTAAATGAATGGTTGGTTGCCTGTTTTGCTTGTTGACCTAATCTTAGAATCCCACCAATACGTACGTGTGATGGAAGTGGCACGGATTTTTGATAATTTCAGCAAAGAACTCGAAATCATGTTAATAACACTTTTTTTTTTAACAATTTTATTTTTTTCTGATATAAGTCCAACAGTATAAATATAAGTACATATTATCGAGAGAATCTTTTTGTTTTAATATTCTATGAAAGAGTTGTTAACAAATGGTTCGGCCGGTATTGAAAAAAGGAAGATATCAAAAGAACCAAGTATATTCTACTTAATATCAGGACAGCGGTAGATTAAGGCAAAAATAAAAGGAGGCGTTTTAAGTTTCTCACTTTGAATCTGATAGCTGTTTAAAAACCAGAATAATTTAAAACAATATAAAGATGAATTAAAATAAGTCATACGTTTAAAGAGTTTTGTAATTTTATGCCCAGCAAAAATTAGGTATTTATGTCTCGTATTAATATGAATTCCTTGATAAATGTATAGTTCGTATATGGGGTATAACTTCAAAACAGTGGGTATTGTATCGGTGTATCTGTTGTATCGTGTATTACTTTACAATAGTGTAAAGTTGTTGTTGGTAATTTTCATTGAAAAATCTGATACAACGAAACAAATTCATTTACTATGTTTAGTAAATGTTGTATATTGTATCATAACATATCAGTCCCAAGTGAATGCCAGTTTTTATGAAAAAGAAAAAACAAATACATACAATTATATCAGCATAAATAATAATGAAATAAAAAATGGCAAATAACGCAAATACATCGCTAAGTTTATTTATATAAAAATTAATATTTATATTATATTTATTTAAAAAATGACATTCTACTTTAGACGCTGTTTCAAAATTTTATAACGATGTAGTTTGTAATTTACGACAGCGTCGTTGCACAGTTGTTGTTTCGCTCGATGTCGAAAAAGCCTTTGATAGAGCGTTTCACGCAGGTATAATTTTCAAAATGAGTTTAATTGGTTTTGATATACATATTATTAAATTATTTAACAGTTATTTTTGCAATAGACGGTTTTGCATACATTTAAATAATTATTTTTCTGATTTTGGTGTTATTTCTTGTGGAGTTCCGCAGGGCTCAATTCTGGCGCTACATTTGTATAACATTTTAATTCATGATCTTCCCCACAACTTTTCAAACTCTACTGGTATTCTCTATGCAGATGATTCTCTTCTCTACGCCCATCATGAGTCTCCTGATAACGCTTTACAAATTGTATCAAGACATCTATTTAAAGTTAAAGATTTTTATGATTTTTGGGGTATTAAAATAAATGCTACAAAAAGTGAAGCAATTTGTCTCAGAAATGCGTCGGGGAAATGTGCTTACTTCGTAGTTCCAGAAAGCAAACGATTAAAGTTGTTTTTAAATGGTATTGAAATTCCTTTTAAAGACAGCTTTAAATATCTTGGCATTATTTTTAATAAGCTTTTTAAGTTTAATGAACATGGAAATTTTGTATTAAATAAAGTTAACAGAGTGAAAGGATGTCTTGGCAGAGTTTTATCTAATAAAACTTTACCAGTTAATACAAAATTACTACTTTATAAAACATGTATGAGACCAGTTTTGTTGTATGCATTTCCTATTTGGTTTTCTATTTCACCGACATTAATGAACAAATTTGAAATTTTTGTGAGAAAGGTTTTAAGATTTTGTATTGGAAAAAATTTTTCATCAAAAACAAAAAGGTTTTCAAATTTAATTATTTACAATGAGTCGGGAGTGCTTCCAATGAGCTCTTACGTGTTTGACATTATAAAGAATTATAATAATAGATTATACATGCATGATAATACTGTTTTAAAAGAAATTGCACAATCTCAGAGGAATTACAATTGGCGTAATACTCAATATTTGTCTCCTCTTGGTTTAAACCATGAAATTAGTGATCTGTCGGCTCTTACACCGGATTTTTTAAAAAAAACTCACCCTGGTACTTACAGGGGTTAATTAGCAGTTATTTTTAGTTTTTATTATTATTATTTTTCTAGCTTGTAAGATTTTTTTTTTTTTTTTTACTAATATTAAGTTTATAACTTTATTTTAAGAGATTACTCTATCGTTATGGCTAGCCTATGGAGCAAGGGCGTTTTTTCTTTTTCTCATTCAATATCACACCCTTACTGTCAAGTTTGTTACTGGAAATTACTCTTTCATAGTTTTAAGACATTACATTATAATCTTAAATATTCTTTATTTAATGTATTTATTTTTTTTTTCTGTTACTATTTGCATAAAAAGTCTCAATAAATATTAAATTAAATTAAATTATGTACTAGCTGGACCCGGCAAACGTTGTTTTGCCCTTAATGTATTTTTTATTTTAGTTAGAATCGGTATATATCTATATAAAATGTTTGACGAAGATCTCCAGATAATAAAATGAGAGCTCCACCAAAAACTCTTTCATTGCCTTTCAAATCTTTTAAAGTTCTATGTAATGCTTCTAAGGAATGTTTGTGAGCCATGGTACATTCATCCCATATAATAATACTGCATTTTTGCAGAACTTTTACCATACCGAAATGTTTTTTTGGTATTACAGACGGGATTCTCATTTTTTTTGTAAGTTTAACGGTGATTTGAGTGCTGAATGAGCTGTACGACCACCATGCAATAATGTAGCGGCTTTTTCCTTCCTTTTTGGTTAGAATATTTATATATAAAAACTTATAAAATTTATATAAATTTGACAACTCATTCTTTTTCGAACGACAGCGCCATCTACCGGGTCCAATTAAAAAATGTTTGGCATCTTCTAACATAAATATATGTACATTATTAGTTTTATTAAAATCGCACCATAACTTTACCCCAGCACCACTATCGGGTCCATTTATACATTCAAAAATTTCTTATAACGAAAGATACTTACGTTCTGAATTGCAGTCAAATCGCGCTGAAAATAAGAATTTTGTTTATAACTTGACCCCAACGCCAGCTAGAGGGTAAAACTGAAAAAAAAAACACAGAAGAGCTCGAATCGAACCTATGGTGCAAATCCTACCTCGACAGCTCCTATGGTTCTGGAGATCATTCGTTACAAACAAATGCACCAACGTTTTTATATATATAGATTTTTTCTTTCAGTCTCAACCAAAACATTAAAAAAAATTTTTTTAATCGAATTTAAACTAGAAGCGGTAAATACGTAACTAAAACTGCAGGGTATATCTTATGACAAAAGAGCAAAAACCGACACGTTTTTTCTCTTATACGAAATAACAGAAGCGACGAAGCGACCTTTCCTAGTTGGATCGAAAATTACTAAAGAAAACGTTTTACATTTTGAAAATACAACTGACGGTTCACAACAAACGATTGTGTTGTGTATTTTAATACAACATACAACATGTCCAAATATGTAATAAAAAAAATTTAAACATTAATTTCTGCATTACTCATGTTGTAATAATATTGATAATGTATATAATAATACAGTGAATGTGAAAATTGTATGATCAGTTGCTGTTTCTTCTTTTAGCTTGTCAAATTATTTATTTATTTTGGGTACTGAATATTTTATGACTCGTTGCATAAGTTCACAGTTTTTAATCCTTTTTCATTTTTGTTATTCCGAAAATCCATTTCTATTATCATTTTCATACTTCTTGTCAGACTCATAACCATAGACGTAGGCATAGAATATTTCCTTGTAGGACATCGCCTGAATTCAGAAAAATATCAATTTATAAGTATTTGGTAACGAAGGTTTTTGCTGGTTGTGACGAAAAAGAATATATAGCCGCAAATAAATATACAATGAAAGGTTAACCGCAGATTAACGAGAGGCTAACATTTAAGTTATCATTTTCAGCTGCAATCAACGCATTTGTAAGGAGATGAAAAGTTAAGTTATTCTAAAATGTAAAAAAAAGTTTTTCTGCGTGAAATCGGGAAGCCTTTTTGTGTATGAATTAGTACCTTTCACATATATAGGGAGCGAGATCGACAAAATCTTAACACTTGATTTTCCCCTTAACTTGTTTTTACTTTAAATAAAATGAGTGAGGAAATAAAAGTACGTGTTAAAATCATGAAATATTTTAAACAAATTCCAACTTGGTCGTACACGAGGTTGGCCAAAGAATCGGGGGTCTGGCAGCAAACTGTTTCCAATGTCATTAAAAACTATCAGGAGAATTTTATCATTGATATGACACTTGGTTCAAGAAGAAAGATAGATCTGCATGATGTTTTTAAGGCCAAGAAAATAGTAAGAATATTGAAAAGAGCTCCCAAGACATCAGGGCTCAGAAGTTAAAGCACACAAAAAAATTAAGATCCAAAAATAGAAGACGGAAATTGTTATCACGTTTGATAATAAAATACTTCTGCTTGATAATGTACGGTGAAAAGTATTTACTGACAGACTTTTCGCAGCTTCCGGATTAAATTTTTTATGTATTATAAGTTTATGACACAAAATCAATCAAAATTTCAAAAACAAAAGTTCCTGGTATGGCAGACAATATGCAGTTGAGGTAAAATAAAGTCAGTTATTAGAAAGGGTTTTATAAATACCTTTCATAAACCAACACAATGTATTCACATATATTTGGGCCGATTTAGCATCCTGCCATTACGGTAAGAAGGTCCTTGAGTGATACAAGAAAAATAACTTGATTTTTGTACCCACGGAGGCAAATCCTCCAAACAGTCAATTGCTTAGTCTAGTGGAGAGATATTGAGCTCTTGTGGAAAGGGATTTGAATATGAAAGATTTTAATCGATGATGGACTATCTGTTCCAAAAAAGTAACAGAAACCGCTATAAAATCCGTAATGGAAGGGTATTCCGTAAAGGTCAATTAGTAAGTAGTGGTTAGAACTCGATAAATAATCTTTTTTTTGTAAGTTTAAAAAAAATTATTAATCAAACCAAGCACACCAACTTAGCAAGTAAGAAAATTATAGTCGGCCAATATATGACACCCTATACCACGAGTTTAGAGAAACGGTCTTAGGTCCAACAAATTGGATATATTCATTAAGTGTGATATATTGGATATATTCATATACACGTTATAGCATTTGAAGAATCTTTGAAAAAATTTCAATTAAAAATTTTAATAAATAAGTCCGTGACAGCGAATCTCCGAAGGCTTTGTTATTTTGCGGTTAACATCATAACTCGTTACCGGATCATGTTAAATAAAAAATCGAAATGCGTTTAAAAGGTGACATGTTTCCCAAGAGTTTTTTCAATTTTTTTTATATTTTTTTTTCAGCATTTTGAAGGGAAAAATACGATTTTTGTATAAAATTTCGGTGAATTTTTTGCTAAAAAACGGGGGAAAAAATGGAAAATAAAAAAAGCCTTCGCGGTTACCTAGTGATTTATATGTAGAAATAGTGTGTAAAATCTCAAAAGAATCGGACAAGTTCATTTTGATTCTTTGTTGGATTTCAAAGATGTTATTTGCGAGAAAATCGATTTAAAGTTTTTTAAAAACTGATTTATATACGGTATACTGTATGAGGCCGGTCGTTTGAAACGCTTTGTCGTCGTTAGCTTTGCTCCAATTTTATTGAAACTCTCGACATGTTGTACATTCAGTAAAAAGAATGTAAAAAAAGCATAAACCAATTTTGTGTGGCATTGTTATTTATTTTTTGCCTGCGTACATGAAAAATTCATATCGAAAAATGGACCGATCCTGAACCTAATTGGTTGAGTCACTTATTTTTTGCAAAAACTTCAATCCAAATTTGAGAAAAATCTGGGATACATTTTTTTTTTTAATAGACCAAGCAGCTTTATATGGAGCTACGACTGAAAATTGTTCAGAGGGTTTAGTTCTGGACTACAGATTAATGGATGTAACAAGCACACATAACCCCAATTTGACCGAGATGTACATGTACTATAATTTGGATCTTTTGGTAATCTATAATATTAAAAGGCTAGGCGATTTCTTGTGACCGATGTTTTGTTCTACCATTTTGTCTCAATTTTGACCAAACGTATATTATTTGAAAGGTATTTATTTTGAGTAAATTAGGTTTAAAGTTTCTACTAACACATATATAACAAGTAAGAAAATTATAGTCGGTCTAGACCGACTATACGATACCCTATACCATGCGTTAAGAGACCCTATCTCTCAGGCCCAACTAACTGGATATAGAAAATAAGCATAAACCAAATTTGAGTAGGATTTTTATTAATTTTTTTGGCTGCAGATATGAAAAAGTTCATATCGGATGCTATATCTATATGGGGACTAGGTCCAAAAATGGACCGATCCTGATCATGTTTGGTAAAGTCTCTTGTATTTTGCAAAAAATATATACAAACAAAATTTGAGAAGAATCAGTGCAATATTTTTGTCTTTTAATAGATTTAAGTGAAGATCGGGAAGCAGCTCTATATGGGGCCAAAGGGATCATTTTTGGACTACTCATTAATGGATGTAATGAACGCATACAAACCCAATTTGAATAAGATATATATGACAATTTGGATCTTATGGCAATTTATGTCGATTTCATATGGGTAATTTGTATGGGGGCTAGGTCTGAATATGGACCGATTCTCACCAATTTCAATAGCGTTCATCCCATGGCCAATAAAAGCTTATGTACCAAATTTCATCAAAATACATTCATATTTGCGACCTGCAGTTTGATTACAAGCTTTACATGGACACACAGACGGACGGACGGACGGACGGACGGACATTGTTAAATCAACTCAGAAAGTGATTCTGATTCGATCGGTATAATTAAAGATGGGTCTAGGTCAAATATTTTTGGTTGTTACAAACAGCAGCACAAAGTCATTATACCCAAACCACATAGTGGTATAGGGTATAAAAATATGCATATGCTATGTGTGTTTTATTAAATTTGTTAATGTGTTTGTTAATGAGTATGTTATCTTCATTCACAATAATAATAAACCACAAAATTGTTGGTTTGTGAGTTGGCTAAGTTGAAAAATAAAGCTGTCTAGAAATTGTACTCGAATTTAGTGTGCTGGAATATGCTAGTTTAAATTAAGTTAAGGGTTAATTTCTTTGGGGACTACGTCTGAACATGCTTCGATTTTCACCAATTTCAATAGAGTTTATTCTATGGCCGATGGAAGCTTATATGCTAAATTTCGTCCATATATATTCATATTTGCAATCTGTAGTTTGCTTGCACTGTTTACAGGGACGCACAGAAGGACAGAAAGAAGAACAGATGACGGTGGACAGACATCGCTAAATCGGCTCAGGGAGTGATTCTTAGTCGATCAGTATAATAAAAGGTGGATCTAATACAAATATCACAATGTCATTATACCACATAGTGGTATACGGTATAAATAGGCGGGTCTAATTCTCTCAAATGAATCCACATTGAGACCAAATAACCATCGACAGTATATATTACATACAAACATCTTAATATATAAAAACGTTGGTGCATATGTTGGTACTCTAATAACTGTTGAACCACTAATGCTAGCGACTTCGTATTCATACCATATGTTCCTTTGGTTCTCCGATTTGCATAACTTTTTTTGTATCCGATAGGTGGCGCTGAGGTCGATATTTTCCCAAAAAATTTATTTACGGTCCAATTTAGCTCAAATTCGCAGCATATATTATGTACATAAAACTAAAGTTGCTGACAAAGTTTTTCACCTGTAGGTGGCGCTGGTGTTAAAATATTCAAGAAAACGTAAATTTTTTTTCAGTCATATTCATAATATTATTAAATCGTGCTTTACTTTTGCCCGACACTCGGTATTAAAATTTAGATGCAATATAAAATCCAGATGTTTTCTTCGGGCCAGCAAAGCGGACCGGACTCAGCTAGTCATAATATAAAATGGAATCTAAAGGCGAAATGAAGTAAAACTTTGTTAGGGGGGGTAAGGTTTTGAAAATTTTTTTTTGCATTTTTTACTGAATGTACAACATGTCGGGAGTGTTGTGTCTAAATTTCAAGTAAATTTCAAGTAATAGTAAACCAAAGAAGATACAGCATTTCCAGCAACTGTCCTCATACGGTATATCGTATATAAATCAGTTTTTAAAAAACTTTATATCGATTTTCTCTCAAATAATCTTCAAGTCCGTGAACATCTACTCGACCCTCTCTTTTGAAATTTTACACACTATTTCTACACATAAATCAACAGGTAACCACGAATAATTTTTTTTTACCATTTTATACCAAAAATCGTGTTTTGACTTCAAAATGCTGCAAAAAAAAAAAAAATTAAAAAACTCTAAACGAATTTAGATTTTTTTTATTTCACATGTTCCGATAACGAGATATGATGTTCACCGCAAGACAACTTTTTGTCGAGGCGCCTCCAGAGATTCGCTGTCACGGACTTATTTATTAAAATTTTAAATTGAAAATTTTTTCAAAGTTTCTTCAAATGCTATAACGTGGCTATGAAATAACTAATCCAACATTAGTCATGTCTTCAAAAAAAATTATGAAAATATGTCATTTCTCGCTTTTAAAACCATACCCACCTTAATAGTTTCAAATGTTAATATTTTCAAAAAATATATTTAAATACTTAAACTCAAAAGCTTAATATTTTTAGAATTTTTTTTGTCGGACACTGGATCGAACATGCAGAATTAAAACATATTTATCGCATCATTAGCGCAGGGAAATTAGTAAATTTAATTCTAAAGTATATTACTTAGAAAATTAATTTATTTTGTTTTAGAGAAAATTTCAGACATAACATATTAATTTTATCTGTTTTTTCTTCTACTTTAAATATTCTTTGAATTTCAATAGTGTTTGTAAAAACATTGACAACCTGTTTTCCGATATAGGCAATTAAAATTTGTCTTTTATAACTGATTTTTTCTTTCATGCTTCCAGCACAAGTTATCAAATCGTTTATCTTTTTTATAAAATCATTTGTCTTTTCTTCGATTGTTAAGTTTAAAAAAATTTTCTTTATCAAGATAATTAAAAATCGTTTAGAGTTAAACACAACCAATCCTTTATTAAAGTTTTTCCAACAACATTTTCTTTGACTTCTTTAAACAATCGAAAAAGAATCTCAAGCAACAAATCTAATAAATTTGGGTAATAAATCATTTTACATAACAGTGACATGAACGAAATCGATAAGGTTAACTAAGAAACCAGCCATTAAATACATTTGTACGTAACTGTGTGGTATTGTGTGAATGCATAATTGAATCCAGCTCTATTACAAACCCTTTTGGTGAAGGTAGGGCCTTCTAGAATATTGTAATGCATCTCATATTTGAGACATCTATAAATCAACTGAAAGCAACAACCAAAAACTAAAAGTTCATTGGCCCTCAGACAGGTTGACAATTCTTAATAAATTCAACGACCCAAAATGTACTAACTTCTTTTTCTTCCTTCTTCCAGATAACAAGTATCAAGATCAACATTTTTATATTTTATCTTATTCAAAAACAAAAAAGCCCTTCTTCTGTATCATTATTTTGAACTTCATCATATTCATCAGCATCTGTAGAGTCAAAAACACACACTAAAAATATATCTGAATACAATAAAAAAAAAAAAAAAAACTAGCTACTTTGCATTGAAAGGTCATTGTATATAATCTTCGTATTTGTAGTTTTATGTCTGTATGTGTCTATTTTGAATACTAAATCACCAATGATGTATTGAAATCCGCCACGATAACAAACAACAGAAAACACTTGATCTCACTTACTTCCCAGCAACTGAAATGTGAAGGAAGACCAAGAAACAAATACGGTTTAGGCAAATCGGTTTATACCCTACATCGATTTATTGTTATTTCTTAGCTTTATTGCATTACATACATAACATAATTCTTTATTTGGAAATATGAATCAAGTCTATCAATAATACTGGAAAGTCCATTTTCGTGCCAACCTATCGCATATGTCACACTCTGTAAAATTGACAGCTATTAGGACCGTATGACTTTTCCCGTAAGGTGAGCATATCCGTCCGAATTGTGCACACTATAACATTTACACATTATCGGTTTCAGGACCCACATTATGATACATGTATGACAAACAAAATAAAGTAACAATATCCTCATGTAGGAGAATTTTTCAATAACAAGAAAATGTGACGAATCTCCTTAAAGAAATCTTCAATATCTGTACAATATGCAAAGTTATATCAAAGTACTCTACACACGAACTGACTGATGTCTGATGATGAAGAAAGTTATGTAGAAGGCTTTCAGACCAATCAACCAACCAATACAATACACCAACATAACGAAAAGAAAATATCACATAAATGATGGAATGCAACCGTTTTGAAAAGTGTCACTTGAGTTATGTTTTCATTGTTTCTCCTTAGTAGTGAATATAGAAAAGTGTATAGTAGAGACTTTGTCAATGAAAGCAAAAAAAATTTTGTTATTGTGTATTGTTAAAGTTTAATGGGAAATTTACAACAAGACATACAATGACTTAAAGGGCAAGATAAAGCGGGTAAGAGAAGGTAAACCGAATTTGTTTAAGAAAAAGTGATATTATCGATTCCGATTTGACAACCTTTAAAATGGGTAGTCTATAATTCGGATGAGGCCTTCCAAAGTGTGAATAAAAGTAAAACTATTTTGCTCTACGACGTTTAGTTTAGTATTTTATTAAAATCTCAAAATTAATAATACGTGGATGTATGAGTGATATTTAATCATACATATACGTAACTCTACATCTTAATCAAATCAGCGAGTAAGATATGGGCGTAACTACGAGTATATTTTAAGATATTATATTTTTATTTACTAGCCCTCGAAATTCGAGCGCAGATTCTAGGAAATGTAATTTTTTCATTTAATAAAGACCCTAAAGGTATGCTTATCAATTTTAGCCAATTCACAAAACTTTTTAAATTATTATTGTGAATGAAGAAAACAAACAAATTTTTTACAAACACATTAACAAATTTAATAAACACATTGTATAATTGTATAATTTAATGTATTTGTTAGTAGTAACTTTGAATGCATTTTACTGCAAAAAATATGATAAATTTAAAAATCTTTAAATTTGGTGAACAGCTAAAAAGAAATACCTTTCAAATAATATAAGTTTGGTCAAAATTGGGATAAAACTGTTTAACAAAACGTCGGTCACAAGAAAATGCTGTACCTATTAATATTATAGATTCAAATGAAAGGCGACAATCTTCGCAAATTTATGAAATTTTTTGTTTTATATTTTAATTTTATTATTTTTTATAAAAAAAAAAAATCTTATTTTCGATCTTTATCATTTTAATGATTGAGTTTGAAATTACTCAGGCTCAAGGTCAGATGTTTTTACTTTAAATAAAGCAAAAACATTGGCACATTTGTTTAAAAAAATTTCGCTATATTCTGCATGACAGGTTATGCAGCTGTTTCGGGAAGAGTCATCAACCCTCATCAGTAACCAAAAGCAGTAGATAGTTTGTTTGATTAAAGCTAAATTCATATATGTATATTTGCTGAAAACAACCAACTGAGAATTCAAGCGAAAGTTATACTATTTAAGACTCTTCCAATATAACAAACTAAAATATAGAACAACTTTGAAGCAAATATGTTTGTATACGAGTACACCTTGCATACTACAATATACATGTTTGTTTTTGTCTTGAAAAAACAAGAAAAACAATTTGTTTTTGCTAAACTTATATTTGGCGTTAACGGCGTGCCCTCCGTATTTTTAATTTTATTATTTTTTGTTTTATTATATCAGACTAGAATATGTTAATAAAGACCTTTCAGCACTTTATCTATTTTTGGAATCATTTACATTTTTATTCTCAATTAGTTATTCTATGGACGATATATTAAATTTTTGTTTGTGGAACACAACGAAATTTAATTTTGGAATGTGCTATTATATATTTAAGTGGTCAAAATAGTAAACAATTGAAAGGAAATTCATCCATTTATCCACATATTGCAAAATAATAGCGACATTGTGGAGTTAACATAAGTAGTCAAACATATTTTTTGGAAAAATTTAATCTTTTGAAAAGGAAAAAAGATAACGGACGCAGTTTTACTTCACTTCGTCTCAAGGAAGGTGTAATAACACTGAAAACCCTCTTTTACTGTAACAACTAAATTTATTGTCAAACGAATCAGATGGTTGAAACAACCGAAATAATCCTTTATCACATCCGATTTAGTTTAGAGAACAGAAATTCTGATGTGATAACAAATTAATAAAATTGTTACCGATTCTCATACAAAAAAAAAAAAAAAAAAAAAACACAATTCTCATGCTTTCTTCTTTCTAATGTTTGAAAAAAAAAAAATTTATAAAACATGAATTGAAGTAATAGTAATAGGCTGCTGACAATGAAAAAGTTGTGTTGTTCGAAAGTAACCATATTTTTCTTACATTACAAAAATTAATCTTTTGTACTATTAGAAAATATATACATGATTTCAAACCGAACAAAAAAAAAAAAAAAAAAAAAAAAAAAAACAATTAGGTGCACATGAATAGTACATCATACGTTCCGTTTTATGCTTACAACTTTAAAATTGAAAAAAAATTTAGATCTTTGATGTCCTTTTCTTTTACAAATAGAATACCCTTCGTTATTAACTTTAATTCGTGTATTTATACAAAAAATTTCAATGTAAAACTCATTGATTGTTATCTCTTGATATTTTAATGTAGAAAAAGGTTAACACCCCTTCATTTAATTTCGCCACAACATCAAAAAGATTTGCATAATACATTATTGTTAAGCAAATGTGTAAATGACATGTCTGGACGGTTGGAATGAGTGCATGTGTACACATCTCTGATTAATGTCGATCTTTCTGCTGGTTTCTAAAACATAAATGCATAAATAATGCTGGAGTTGGGGTTTAGTGCATATTGCTTTAAAAAAGATTAAGTACTTGGGTGTTAAATTTCAACTTAAACCTGATAATGAATTCAAGAGCATTTCGCATATATTTCAAAGTTTGAAGACCAAAACCAACCAACAACAACAATAACAACAACAAAAAGATCATTAAACACTAACAACTCTCATGCAAACACATTATGTATATGAATTTGTATGAACCGTACGTACAAAGGGGGAACACCTCAGCAAGCAATAGTAGATAAAACATTGCTACAGAGAATTACTATAATTAAATTCAAAATTATTGCTTAGCAGCAATTGCAATTGTCCACCTCGTTGAATTCCTGCCTACACTCCTCTCTTCTCCCCATCATCCCTTTATATAATTTTTTTTGCCTTGACTCTAGACAATAATAGTTAAAATTGTACATATTCATACATAAACACTCAAAAAATGATGTTCGTAAAAGCAATGAAAAAGTTTTCTCCAATAATGAGTTTTTCTTCTTTCAATGTACAGAATAGCTGAATACACAGTGCAGCAACCATTCTGGGGGGTGAGAAATTTCAAGTCTGGGCGAAAGTACTAGGCCAGTAAAGTTAAATCTCAAAAGGGTTTGGTGTTCTTAAGCCAAACTTTTTTGTTATTGTCTTTTATATTTATTTAGTTTTCAGCTATAACTCAATAACCATTCATTATGTCTGATACCATTCTTAAGCAATATTGTAACTAAGGCTTATATAAGTATTATTTTTATTAATATATTCATGTAAAAAATCAAGCTAGGCTAATTTTATCGAACGAAATCTTCAAAAAGTTGACATTTTCCCCATTTTTTTTAAAATAAATTTTCGCCAATAACTCAAAATTTCTGATCATAAACAACTGAAACAAGTAAGAAAATTATAGTCGGTCTACCAGAAAAACTAAGCATACAAACATCAATTAAGGAAATAGTATAAATGGGTCTTAAAAAATGTGTGGTCTGAGAACGTTAAACTCCTTGGAGGTTCTACCATTTTGTACTTTCTCTCTGACTTGGAATTTCTCACCCGCAGACTTTAAAATGTTTTCCAGTGCTATAAATGTAATATTGATACGTGTACGGCTCTTTATGTTAAGGGTTGAGTGCGACTTTTGGAAAATAATAAAAACAGTTTTGAGTAGCACAACACATAGTTAAAGAAATACTCTATGTGAATATATTTTCTTTGGGGCGGAAAAATATTCCAAAGATATGAATGTGACATTCATTATGTGAGATTACCCGATCTCCTCAATCTTCGACCGCTCTCCCCGCGGCAGTGTCGTTAGCTATTACTTCGCGGGGCTGGTTAGCGACTTAAGCTACACCTGAACCTTGAGCTATGAATGCTCTTATTAGCTTTCGCTTATCCTCTTCTACGCGAAGCTTCTGGTAACGAAGTTGCAGACCGAATTCCAGTTCTCCTCCGATCTCAGCATTGCATTCACTACGTGCTCTGGGTCTATGTATTGACCTATTTCCCTGTTCACTATGCGTCTGCATTCCTCGAATCTGGGACATTAAAAGGAAACATGTTCCACATCTTCACGTATTTCCGGGCTTAAAGAGGTAGCTTCTGCCGGTGTTTTAAGAGGTAGCTTCTGAAACCTCCGTGGCCGGTTGAGAATTGCGTCAGATCATAGTTAACCTCTCCAAGTTTTCGGTTCATTCACTTCTCAACACTTGGTATCAACCTGTCGGTCCACCTCCCTTTGGGTGTGTTATTCCACCTTCCTTGCCACTGGTTCATTGTTCCATTCCTATCCATGCGCCATCTCTCTTGTCTCTACTCCTCGTGGTTTTCTCCCTTTGCCACATATAATCCTTTGTGTTTCTTCTAGTGCGAGGTCGACTGGTGCCATTCCAACTAGCAGACATATTGCTAGCAACGACAGTATGTTTCTCCTTGATGAGCTCCTAATAGGCTTTGTCCAGATTGGAGATCAATACAGCAATATGGAGTTCATCACTCGTGCGATCCATATCCTTCGGCTCTGGCGGGGACCACCAGTGTTTGGCATTATCATCGCAAGTGCGTTGCCAACTGCTGGTGTCTTTTGGAAAGTATATTCCATATGAGTTTTAAAGCACAGCCGATTCTCTATATTAAGCCCCAGATATGTTATTGCATGCGAGGATGTGATTTCCACATTACGCACTGCCAGTTCAAGATCTCCCTCTACCTGCATCCACTAATTTCGACCGCTTCCGTTTTATGTGCTGCGAGTTGCTATCCTACCGTTTCCAACCAGTCCCCGATTAAGCGGATGGTTTCGTTCACATACACTCTAGGGAGCGTTCACATACTACGACGACTATGTCGTCTACGAATCCTATGATGTCAGCCTTCGAGAACTTGGTTGTATATTAAGTCCACAGCAACGGCCCCAGTACTGAACCCTATGGAACCATTGCCGAGGTCTCGTATGAGATCATTCCCACTTCTGTTTCATACCTATGGGTCCTATGTGTGAAGTAGTCTCCTATGATCTTCAAGGAATAATTTGGCACTTTATCTGAATATATTTAAGAATATCATTAAGAATAAGTCATACATAAAATTTTAATATGCCTACTAAGATGACAGCGGATTGTAGGGGCGAATTTTAATTTTCTGAATTTGGTGACACTTGGCCAAAAAGTATATGCTGCAAATTTCGACGAAATCCGACATTGCTGACACGATGCGCAACTAGGTCGAATTTCAAGTTATACGAAACATAACAAATTATATGTAATAATTATTTTAGAAATTTTAATTTTTTCATGTATTGTAGAAATTTGTAAATCTTATATTTTTGTAATATAAAATATAAGATTCAACTTTTTTTCAATTATCCCTAAATGTTCCAGTGGGTCAAAATGACCCACCCATAATTTTTGGCTTTATTGTCATTTTAACTATTTCTTTTTTACTAATATATAGTTTGGATATGAAAAATTTAAAAAAATATAAAAATACTATTAACACTATTGCTTCAAATGGGTCAAATGACCCACAATATTAATTTTTTAGAATAATTTTCAATTAAATGTTGGTAATTTTATAAAAAAAAAAAATTAATTGAAAAAAGTGTATTCAAGAATTACTTTTAGTAACTGTTGTTTTTGATTCTCATACTTTGTGATCTCTCCACGATAAGTTTGATACCTCTTTCAGCATATTCATTGACAATAGAAAAACATGACACAATATTTTTTCCTTATTTAAATCCTTCCCAAAACTGCGGGTCTTCTTTAGTAAAATTAGTGGGAATATGAAATCGTTTGAAGACTTTGCTTGTGTTGACTGAGGTTATATCTTCTAAAATGGCAGACAGATTACTGGAAATGAAGTCTTTTTTTTCTAAGGTAAAGTTTCTTTGGAATTTTTTCTTTCGGTTCATTCAAAGGACCGCCAATAGAATTCTTTCATATAGTAAAGCTGCTTTAACATTTTAGAGATTGCCTTTTCAGATATTTTTTGATTAAAAAAGTTGAATCATTTAATGCAGCCATAATGCAGCTTTGTGTGAATCAAACCAAAATTGTGAATAACATTTAACAACAAATCCTGCCACATCAATCAAACCACTAATTTCGGAGTCTGTCGTTTCTGATTTCTAAAGATTATAATTTTTAGGTAGAAAAATCAAGACCTCTAGGCGGAGTTCCACCCAGAAATGTAACTATAATAAGCTCTAAAAACTACTACTAGTCCCATATTGGGAAGGATTAATCAAGTTCTTTTGTAAGCAAAGCTGAAAATTTCTGTTGAATCATTGCCAATTGATTGAAAAATTCTCGAATGATATACATCTGTCGCAAAATTGCTTGGCTGGATCTGAGGTTAATGTTTTTAAACTTTTTAAAATCTGCGATATCAGGGCTTGTGGATACTGCGACAATCCCGTTCCAAAAGGAATAGCAGGCATATTTATAATTTGTTCCAAGCGCGAAGATGTTCTGTTATGGAAGTTAACAGTTTTGTATCTCAATGTATTCTAAATGGGTTTTTATTTTCTGAAAATTTGTTCATAATTTTTTGGCTTGTTTCTTCTCTGATCAAGGATCTTTGTTGGTGTATTTAGAAGCGATTTATTATGTAATCGGAAGCATTAAGTTCCGATGAGTCTAATACTGCTGTCAATATATGAACAGCATCTCTTTGGCTAATTTAAATAATTCTATAAAAGAAACTGAGTGTAGACATTCTAAATTCGTCTACCAACATTTTTTATGAGTGGTAAAAAGTATCTCTTGTCTAGAAATAATATATTCAACGATTATTAAAATTTAAAACCGATTTTAAAATTTTCCAATAACATTTTTTTTAAATTTTATATTTTATATAATGAAAAAATTGCCTTTGGATTTAAATTTTCAATTTTTATATAAAAACACAAATTTCTAAAGTTATGCATGAAACACATAGACGACAGCGACTACACGAACATATGACTACAAATGCTGCTTGCTGCAATTGTAGTCGTTTAGTCAGCTACTTAATTTTTTTGAAAACGACAGCAGCAGTTTTTACACAAATGCATTTTTATTTCAGTGGTGCCAATTTTATTTTTCTACTTTATTAAAATAAAAAAACATTCATGATTGTTATTTATAATGCATTATTATAACGTAAAAATAAATAAATAAATTTAGTTAACCACTTTTGATTATTAATGGAATTATAGCATTTTGTTTTGCGATATTTTTTTTTAAACAAAATAAAATATTTCATAGCACTAATTTCTTTTACATATTTTGTTATATTGTCAACACTATTTTTGTTTTGCAGCCAACAGAAATAGAAATTTTCCTCAGCCGTGCAGCTGTGTTGGTGTCAAAATAATCGTTTTCATATGAATGTGTGTATTTTTTTTTGGACAGGCTGTAGTCGTGTAGCCGCTGCCGTCTATGTGCTTCATGCATTAATTTAGAATTTAATTATATTATTTTCCATCAAATAATTTCTAACTCAATCGTTAATATACAATATTCACAAAGAATATTTAAACAATTTCATACATTTAGATATAAAATGGGAAGTTTGCATGGGGTTGACTTTTGACCTCGCTGCACCTTTTGTTAACTTTATCCAATTTGACTCAAATTTTAACCATATCATTTTTAGGAGAATTGTAACCAAATTTTGCACGGTGAACCTTGAAATACGAGAAAGCTGGAAATTCTATCACCATAATACCTACGTTGTGAGTTCAGTCTAAAAAGGTTCGTTGTAATTCAAATCTAGGCCGGTTTAAAAATAATGTGATGGTTTAAATAATTCGTTGTAATAAATTTTTACCTAACTTTATCTGTATGGTTGAGAACTAACTTTTATGTATGTTTTTATTCGAGTGTATAAATTTTCACCAGTTAATGTTTGATAACACCCTATTTTACTCCTCAAATAAAATATATTTTACAAATGAATTTGACCACTGGTACTCCTGATACCTGTTTGGTTTGTAGTTTCTATAAATTTTCTTCCCTTCTTGCCAAAACTTCAAACATTTATCATCTAAAAGGTGGTGGTTATTGTAGTTTAGTGATTCTGAAACTCATGTTATTTGCCTTTAATTTACTATTTAAAGGTTAAAAATGTCAGATTTAAATTTCCTGTATTTAGTTTAACTACACAACATAATATTTTAGCAAGTTATATTTGCAGTAGGTATGGCTGCACGTAGTGAATGCATCCCTCTGTCTGTGAGGAGTTTAATTGCTATGATAGCATTGTTAATTTTGCATACATTTGCATTTAGAATGTTGTTGCTGTAGTTATTATTGTTATTTGTTGTCCAGCTATTGTTGCAAATGTTATTTTGTCAATTTTCGGTTACATTATTATTAACGATATTAAGATTAATGGTGTGGTGAAATACGTTTGACTTTTCAAATTAATTTCCAAATATCATAGAAGTTACAAATGTCTAAAATTTATGCTGAAATCTGGGAGAATAATTTTAGTAATTGAAATTTAGTTTACAAACACACTCTCTCTGTAACTCCTTCTAAGCTTAGACTTCTTCAGATTACAGTTGTTTCTAAATTATTAATAAAATAATCTTTGAAAATTCCATTAAGAAAAAAAAAAAAAAAAATTAATTGAAATAGAAAAAAATACATAATTTAATATTAATTTGTTTGTTTTGCTACTAATCTTGGCAACAATAGGAAAAAGGACACATTTCGTAAGCAATAAAACTAAATTAAATAATATTTATTTTATTCACTCAATCATCCTCACCTCATTGTGTTTGTGTTTCATATTAACTGAACTAACTCACTAGAGCAGTAGTGGTATGCCACCCACATGCCAATATGTTTTTATTGAATTTGTTACTTCATCTTCTTCAGTTTTTTTTTTTTTTTTGATATCCTTTTCACAATATTTATGTAGAACAAATACTGTGAAGAACAACAACAACAAAAAGGATAATTTATGCCTTTTGTTAAACAGTGAAATACTTATTACATTCGTTGTGAACCAAATCACACACAAACAAACAAACTATGAAAGAAAATGACATTAACAGAGAAAATAAACGAAGAAAAGAACAATGGCCTCAAAGTAACACAAGGCAAGGAAGAAACGAAAAAACAGTCTACAGAAGCTAAACCTAAAAACCTACAGACGATAAATGATAATAATGAACCTACACATCGATATACAAACATACATACGAATAGATTCCTACGAAGGCACAGCCAACATTATGGTAGCCATGTTTTATTGTCATTAGTCTAGGAAAATTGGAAAATGAAAAGAAAAAAAGAACAAAAACAAAATAAGCAAAAGGACTAGGTCAGTACCCTACCTTAATACATTCTGGAAGTTCTCAGTTTTGCAGTTTAAACCGATCTTATATATGTTTATATTTGTATAGAGCGAAGTTGTTTTTTTTATGTTTGATTTATAAGTTTATTGGTGAAACCTTGGCTTAGTTTTTTAAAAATTATTTTACATTTTTATCATAGTTCGCACTTTGCTTTATAAATCATAAGTTTTTTTTTAAACATTTCCAATCACTGATTATATTCGCTAATATAGGGTACACGCACGACAAAAGCCATCAACATTAAAAGGATAAGAAATGACAATTTAACCGAGCAACATTGTTCATTTTCAGTTTTGTCATTATATCACCTCTGCAGGAGACAAACAATACCGTATTTTTTATTTTTACTTTTGTTACATTCTACAAGATTTTAATAGCAATAAAGGTGAAATATATGAGGGGCAAAAATAGACCATCCATGTCAGTATCATTCAGTTTTCTCTTACTTAACTAGGTACGTATGTATGTATGTATGTAGTAGTTCGTTCGCTGGATGGTGAAAAGTGAAACAGGTTAAAACCTTAACAAATGATTTGCTGAATAACCAATAATGAAACAAAAACAACTTATCTTTTCTATTGGTTTGACGGTGTGCCCACTTCTTTGGCTAGTAAAAGAAAAAAATAAAATAAAAGACAACTGACTGACTGTCTGTCTCTCTGTGTTGTTTTAGTCTTTCTTTTTGTTATATTTTTCCATTTAACTACTGAAAGGAATAATTCATTGTCAAATGCATTGTTTTGACCTGATTTACATGTTTATGAATGTGCTTTTTTACACAAGCAGGTGTCCTAGTACTAAAACCTTCCACCATGCTAGGTGGCCACTCTAAGGTGTATTTGTGTTTGTATGTATGTTTGAGTGCTTATTGCTTCTGCTGTTGCTATGGCTGTCTTTGTGTGTGTATATGCATGTGACAATCAAGCACATTTTGTTGGAAAGGACATGGTTGAGAGGAACAAAAGGCCAACGTTAATGAGGCAAAAAATACAAAATAATCTACTGTCACTACGGTGTTGTTTTAAATAAATACGCAAAGAAAAACAAAATTTTACTCGTAATGATAAAAATGTATGTCACAATGTTATGTCAGCATGATATTGCAAAAAGCTAATTTGCTTATTTTTAAAAGAGCGCTCGTCGAAAGCTAAGTAAGTAAAAAGTGAAGGAACTTTTAATATATTCATTGTTATTGTAGATTATGTTAAAAGAAAATTAAAAATTTTAAAGCAAAAGGCACTTTAATTATAAATTCATTTCTATATTAAAGAAAATAATTTATATTACATTGAATTTATCATATGCGAGTACTTATAGCTTGGTCAGCTGTACAAAATAAAATTACCGGTCAAGGAGTTCTTGTGAAAACAAACAATACAATTTGATTTATGTAATTATTCCCTAAGGATGTTTGACCTTTACCCACAAAATATTAGGGATCTTTTGTTCATTTCAAAAATTCTACCCAAACAATTTCTTGACAACACGTTTGGTTAAACCAATCAGTAAAACCAATATCACAATATTTATTTTTTTTTTTTAAGAAAATAAAACAACTTTTAATAAAAGAACAATTGCATAGAGTTGATAAAACAATTAAAATGTATATATATTTCTTTTAATTTGAGGTTTGAGGCTATTGATAGACTGCTGGAAAAATGTGAGAGAATTTTGTAAAAACAGGATGGGGGTTCATACAACGTTGACGCCTTAACTGACAAATGTTTAACCAAAAACACAGCTGGAGTTTTGACACATTTGCCATGTTTTAGTTTTTGGTTTTTAGTTTTGTGTTAAAAAAAAAAACAAAGAACAAATACAATGAAAACAGAGCTAATTTAAAAAAAGAAAAGTATTTACAGCTGATATTTTGTTTAAATACATTTCAGAAATATTTTAATATTTTAAACATTTTCCGCTAAGTAACTAATTTCAATTAAACTATAATTGTAAGAAAGTTATTATTTAATAATCGCTATTGAAATTGGTGAAAATCGGTGCACGTTCGGACCAGACCAAACCCCTTAGCAGAGTCCCCTAAGGTAACGAGCTATATTGGTCAGGATACAGATTTCTATATACATATATGTCGAGATTTCTTATGTCCGTAACTAACCATCCCATAATAAAGTGTGTATTTAATTTTAGTCATAACCGCATATAAAGTAGCCTCCCGATATTCACTTAAATCTACTACATGGAGTGAAAAGTATGTGGCCTCACATAGGGATGGCGTGAAATGGTGCCTGTTAAACATTTCATGATATTTCACTAATTAGAATAAAAGTTACCATTATCAAAATGATGCTGCTTTTAAAGTTTGAAAAAATGTGGATTGAAAAGAGTTTCGTGTTTTGGTTAAACATTGTTTTTTGGCGGAAAAAAGACTGCGCAGTGCAAAGAATGGATTGATATTCATTGCGGTGAATTTTCGCTGTCATATGGTTAAAAGGTGGTGTTACGAATTTAATATTGTAGATCGTGTTGGTCGTCCAAATGAGACAGTTACCGAAGAAAACATAGGAAAAGTGCATCCGGTTGTATCGGACGATCGAAAGATTAAGGTGAGTGAGTTTGCCGGCATCATACAGCGATCAACGCACAGTGGCTGAAAATTGTTTTTCATTGGCCAAAATTCTGTAACTTTTGAACGAATCAAAATATGTTAGTAATTCTTTTTCAAGTGGGTAGATATTTAGTTGAATTTGAGTCTGTTTTAATTTCATTAAAATTGATTCAATACTTTTTTAAGAAATTCTAGGTCAAAGTTGAACTTTTAATTTTTAGTTTTTTTATTTATTAAAAATGTCATATTTGGATTTTAATAATAATTAAAAGCATTTTTTGTGATAATGGGATTTTTTTAATTTTTACACTAAAAAAAATTTTTACACTCAAAAAAAAAAAAAAATTAATAAAATAAACTAGAAATTTTGCTATTACTACTGAAAAATTAAAAATTTTTTGCTGTCAAAATTTGCAAATTAATTTACACTCAAAGAATATTTCCACTTAAAAAAAAGTTAGTAATATTATCCAAAATTTATCATTTTTTGCTGTCAAATTTGATAATTTTTGCAAAATAAATCTGCTGAACATTAGCGAAATGATTCTGATTTTGATATGAAAATAAAGGTTTTTATTTTTTGAATCTTTCTTACTTATTAAAACATGTACATACATACATATGTGGGTAAAAAAATATTTTAAAAACAAGTAAGAAAATTGTAGTCGGTCTAGACTGACTATACGATACCCTATACCATGCGTTTAGAGACCCTATCTCTTAGGTGCAACTAATTGGATATTGAAAATAAACATAAACCAAATTTAAGTGGCATTTTTATTAATATTTTTGGCTGCAGGTATGAAAAAGTTCATATCGAATGCTATATTTATATGGGAACTAGGTCGAAAAATTGGCCGATCCTGACCGTATTTAGGAAAGTCACTTATATTTTCAAAAAATATATACAAACAAAATTTGAGAAAAATCTGTGCAATATTTTTATTTTTTGATAGATTTAAATGAATATAGAGAAGCAGCTCTATATGAGGCCTATGACTAAGAATTGGCCTATAGGGATTATTTTGGCCTGCTTATTAATGGATACAATGAACACATACAAACCCAATTTGACTAAGTTCTATTCGATAATTTTTATCTTATGGCAATTTATGTCCATTTCATAGGGGTCATTTGAATGGAGACTAGGTCTGAACATGGACCGATTTTCACCAATTTCAATAGCGTTTATCCTATGGCGTTTATCCTATTTTCATCAAAATGTATTCATATTTGCGACCTGTAATTTGATTACAAGGTTTACATGGACACACAGACGGACGGACGGACATTGCTAAATCGACTCAAAAAGTGATTCTGAGTCGATCGGTATACTTGTATTGTATACTTATAGGGCTGTTTAAATTACCGTAATTTGAAATTTTTTGAGTAATTTCATTAAAATGGAAAAGTGTGCTACCCGCGGATCGTCACTGGTGCAAAACTATACATACGGTTAAAGAGGACACTTTCACCTTTCTCTTGTTCCCTTTTGCTCCCTAGAAGTTCTATTCCACTAAAGTTGAAATTTGACACCAACATAGTAGTTTAATTAATGTTTCAGAATACCCCAAATATTAAACGGTAGGGTTGTGACCACTTACGACAACTAAAGACTGCAATCCTATCAACCCTGTAAAGAAGACCGCAGGTCATTATCGACGATAACTTGCGAGTAGTAACCATTTATTTTTGATAATAATCTAACCCATAAAAACAAAGTTTTTATTAAAACTCTTTCTTTCGTTATGCATATGAGTTTTGAATATCTACGTGACTGTGTGTGACTATCTTGAAATTAATCATTGGCCACAACAAGTCTATGGACAAAGTTTCAGATCCATCGGATTTAATCTCTCCGTGACTGAGCATGACCATGCGTGACTGTGCGTGACTAAGTCAAAGTAATTTTTTTTCACAGCAATTGTATGGACCAAGTTTCAGATCGATCGGATGAGGGGAAATGACATTTAGATCACTCCGTGACTATGCGCGACTGTGCGTGACTACGCCAAAATTAATCTGTAGTCACAACAAGACTATGGGCGAAGTTACAGATCTATTGGATAAGGGGGAATGGGGTTGCCCCATGACAGACAGAGAGATTGAGTTAAAAGAAAGAGTTTAAAAAACAAAAAAAAAAAGAAAAAACACTTTTTTTCTGAAATTAAAAAAACAGTTGAGTTTGACAGCATGCCACGCCCACAATTAGCAATAGTTTAACCTAATTTTTTTGGCTACGTTAATTTGGATTTATTAACTACAAAATTGCGTTAAAATTTAAAAATCGGTGACAAAAAAATTGGACTTTTGGCCAATGAAATCAAAATTTCAGCCACAGTTGAACGGAGTAAATGCGGCATATATTACATGATCATTTAAATATGAAAAAGCTTTCTGCTCGATGGGTGCCGTTATTTTCAGCAGCTGAGCGAAAACTTTGAACGTGTTCTTGATTCAAAGTATGCTTTGGAGGTGTTTGAAGTAAATTCAATGAATTTTTATGTCGATTTGTAACAATGGATGAGACATGGATTCACTAATATACACTGGAGTCCAATAGACAGTCTTCGAAGTGGTTACAAGCGTGCGAAAGCCGACTAAAGCTGCCAAAGACTCAACAAATGGCCGGAAAAGTTATGGCCAGTGTTTTCAGGGATGGATATGGCACAATCTTTATTGATTACTTGGATAAAGCAAAAACAATAACTGCCAAGTACTATGTTAAGTAATTGGAAAGATTGGATGAAGAAATTAAGAAAAAAAAACGACCCAACGTAAAAAAGAAAAATATCGTGTACCATCATGACAATGCACCGTCTGATTTGCATTCAGCTGCTATGGCTTCAGAAAAATGATAATTTTTACATTACAAATTGCTTCTCCATCACTCGTATTCTTCAGATCTGGCCCTCAGCGATTATTCCCAAACTTTAAAAGGTCGCTCCAGGGAAAGAGATTTTCCACAAATGAAGAAGTCATTTTGTATTGAAAACATTGATGCCCTGATTAATTTTTTTCTGCTAATGATAATCTATACTATGAAAATAACGAAGTCTTACCTAATAATGTTTCTACGTAACCTGTTACCTCTGTATGCCAATTTTTTTAACTTTTATTGTAATTCCTTCTTTTATTTTTATTAATTTTTATAATTTTAATTTTCTCAAATTTAAATTAATTTATATATTTTTTAGTTATTCTATCAACAACTTTATTTATATTAAAATATATTGCGTTGCGTTTAGGATTGGTTTTTATTGTAACTCTAATTTTATATTTTATTTGAATGAATAATCGAAACAGTTTAAGAGCGAATTCCAATGATGTAACAATTAACATGGTGAAAATACTTACCAAACAGAAAAAAGGTATTCAAATTTGTCACTTAAATGCTCAGAGCTTAAAGCCTAAAATTGATGAATTCAGATGGACCTTTGAGAACCCGAATATTGATATTGTATGAGTCTCGGAGACATGGTTAGATAAGTCAACCCCGGATGGGCTTATAGCTTTACAGGGCTATAAAATATTTAGACCGATAGATTGACTGGAGGTGGAGGTGATGTTGTAATATATGTAAGAAGTAATATAACATGTAATTATTGCTCTAAAAATGCAGCAACGGACCAAATCGAGTATATTTTTCTTGAAACTTCATCTTTAGGAAGAAAGATGTTGGTTGGTTGTGTATATAGGCCAAAAAACACTATTGATTATACTAGTTTCATCATAAAAATTGAAACTTTAATCATGCCATACAACGACGTAGTAATAGCAGGAGACTTTAGTTTTAATCTTCTAACTGAATCCTCGTTCAGGGACCATATGGAATCGATAGGTCTTACACCGACTAACACTACATTACCACCTACTCACTTCACGAAATATAATAGCACGCTACTGGACCTTTTGTTCGTGGGTAATATTACGTTAATGATCAAATTTCTGCATCATGCTTCTCCAAACATGATCTGGTTTTTGCATCATATGACTTCTTACTTGATCGAAGAGATCAAACCTATTCTTATCGCGATTTTAAAAACATAAATTATAACCTTCTTAATGAGAACTATCTTCGAGTTAATTGGAATAGAATCTACGACTTGATTTCTGTTGATGATCAACTATCGTTCCTAGAGTATAATATTCTGAAGCTTTACGATGAAGCAGTAGCTTTGAGGACAAAAACAGTTTCTGAAAAAAAAACCGTGATTCAATTTTTCTATTTCAAATTCAATACAATGAAGGGATTTAGCTTACTCTAGATGGAAGCGTTTTAAAACTCCACAACTAAAAGTTGAATTTCGTTCTGCCCGGAGGGATGCTAATAATCGAATTAGAATGGCCAAAACTGAGTATTACTCTAAGCGATTCGGTACCGCCGTTGAATCCAAACACACCTGGAAAACTATTAGGGACATTGGTATTGGAAATATGGATAAAAGCATGGACTGCTCCATTAATGTTGATGAACTCAACAACATATTTACTTATACTTCGCTTCTTGTAGCGACGGACAATATGGCACAAAGCGAAAATTCCCTTTATAATGAAGATGATACGCTTGACCAGGACATATTTGAATTTTCATGTGTCAATCAATTTGATGTTTTCTCTAGATGTTTTCAAATAAAATTCAATGCAATAGGATATGATAAACTTGATCCTAAGTTCATCAGAATAATTCTGCCATCTATATTGCCGTATATTACTCATTTATTTAATACCATCATCACAACTAGCTGTTTTCCTTCGAAATGGAAGCATGCGAAGTTAATTCCAGTCCCTAAATCAAACAGTGAGTACCGGCCAATATCTATCTTAAGTTTTCTTTCAAAAGCTTTAGAAAAAATTTTACACCACCAGATAAGTGTTCACGTTTATGAAAATCACCTAATGTCTGACCGACAGTCAGGTTTCCGACCTAATCACAGCTGTGTAACTGCTTTAATTGACGTATCGGAGAGTATAAGGCGTGAACTAGATGATGGTAAGATTAACTTCTTGGTGCTACTCGATCACTCCAAGGCTTTTGATGCAGTTAACCATCAAATATTATGTACTAAGCTAAGGTCACATTTTAAATTTTCATCAACATCATCTTAGCTCACTGACCGTATTCAGTCGGTATGTTTAAACGGCATTGGGTCCAATCCCCTAACAAGAGGCGTACCTCAGGGATCTGTTCTGGGGCCACTACTTTTTTCTATTTATCAGAGTTCAGAAAAAAACACACACTGAATAAAAAACTCGTACATATATGTAAACAAACATAACTTAGACCAACACACACATATTTTTATTTTCATATCAATTATGTTTGTTTTTAAATTTTCTTCGGTGTCCAACACAACCATGACTGTGTTCGTTTTAATATTTCGTTATTTACACGAACATTTTTCTATCACGTACTTTTTTTTTCAATCACACATAAAGCACACATTTTTGAGTGTTGCTTTATTTGAAGTTCATGTTCTGCTATGTGTAATGAAAAAAAAACACAGAACATGTACAATGAACAGGTTCGAGTTCAGTTATATTTTAAGTCGTGTTGTGGCTCGTGTAGTAAGAAAAAACACAACATGTACAATAAACAGGTTCGAGTTCAGTTATATTTTAAGTCGTGTTGTGGCTCGTGTAGTAAGAAAAAACACAACATGTACAATAAACAGGTTCGAGTTCAGTTATATTTTAAACACGACTTAAAATATAACTGAACTCGAACCTGTTTATTGTACATGTTGTGTTTTTTCTTACTACACGAGCCACAACACGACTTAAAATATAACTGAACTCGAACCTGTTCATTGTACATGTTCTGTGTTTTTTTTTCATTACACATAGCAGAACATGAACTTCAAATAAAGCAACACTCAAAAATGTGTGCTTTATGTGTGATTGAAACAAAAAGTATGTGATACAAAAATGTTCGTGTAAATAACGAAATATTAAAACGAACACAGTCATGGTTGTGTTGGGCACCGTAGAAAATTTTGAAACGCACATAATTGATATGAAAATAAAGATATGTGTTGGCTGCTTTTGAACAGAACATTGTGTGTTTCGTGTGTGTATTTTCTGAACCTTGCTATTTATGCTAATGATTTGCCACAACATTTATCTCACTGCAAGATCCACATGTATGCAGACGATGTACAATTGTATTTAAGTAGTCCAGTTCAATCTATCAGAGAAAACGTTAATAAACTCAATCCTGATTTAAACAACATATCTAGTTGGGCATCAGCAAATGGCCTGTGTTTAAATCCAAAAAAATCCAAATGTATCGTAATTCACAAAAAAACGTTAAATCCAATCATTCAAGATGACATCATTATAAACAACGAGAAAATTGATATTGTACGAACGGCAAAAAATTTGGGAATAGTGTTTAACAATAACTTAACTTGGTCAAATCATATCAATGCTCTGGTTGTGCAAATATATATCAAATTAAGAACGTTGTGGTCTGTGCAGTACTTCACGCCGTTAAAAGTAAGAATGCTACTCGCGAAAGCTTATTTGACTCCTAGTCTTACTTACGATTGAGAATTGTTTTCTTATTGTGACTCCATAAGTAAGAAAAAACTTAAGTTTTATATAATAATATTATACGATATGTTTACGGACTTATAAAGCGATATCAAGTATCGTCCTATTCGAAGACTCTCTATGGAGTTTCGTTTGAAAACTTGTTAAAGATTAGAACTTTATTATTTTTTCGAAAAATTATATACTCTCAAAAACCGAAGTACCTTTTTCAAAATATACGCTTTGCTAGATCGTCAAGAGGCAAAAATGTCATAATTCCCAAATTCCGATGTCTCGTTTCTGAATGGCAGTTCTTTGTAAATGCTACTCGTCTTTGGAATCCTCTTCAACATATCCAACAAATAAACAGCAACGCAATGAGTTTTAAAAAAAGTCTTTTTAATTATTTTAGTTAAAAACTCCTGGTAGTTTTTCTTTTATAGTTATTAATATCATAATTATTTTTTTATGTCCTAATTTTTAATAACTTTAATTTATATAATTTTTTATATCATTATTTATTCCTACTCCTAGTAAAATTTCATTTACATATATATATACATATTTCTTTTTTTTTGTAATTTTTAATTATTTTCAATTTAAAACTTTTTTTTTTTTTAAATATAATATTCTATGTTATATTTTATTATTGTCACAATTTTATAAATACTTATGTTATAATATTATTCATATTAACTTTAATATATTAGTTACAATTTTATTCAATTTAATTTGACTAAACATGTTTGTACACTACGAAAATCCTGTACTGTAATTATAAGACTAAAGGTGCGTTCAGACTACGCAAATATTTGACCAAATAAACGTAACCCCTAAATAATGTATAATTTTCCTTGTATAATTTTCATTAAGTTATACAATATATGATATAGAATATAGATAAATATATTAAATATTACTAACGTAATAAAACATAACTTAATTTTGTCTTTTATATATCATGTAAGATTGAATAAAACTTTCATAAAATTAGGGGTTACGTTTATTTGGTCAAATATTTGCGTAGTCTGAACGCACCTTTAGTCTTGTTGTGCAGGAAATCATTAAAACAAATAAATAAAACATAAATACCGGAAGCCTATTTTGAAGAGTTTAACAAATCGTATTTTTTCAAGGGTATCAAGAAGTTAGAGGATCTTTGGAAGAAGTGCATTTTACTAACGTTGGAGAACAAAATTGATTTCAAATCCAAAAAAAACCGGGTTTTCATTGTTAGAAGTGCATTTACTAACGTTGGAGAACAAAATTGATTTCAAATCCAAAAAAACCGGGTTTTCATTGTTAGACCACGGAGTTTTCACTCCATGTAGTATGTAATGACTTACAAGTATAAAATATTTTACGCAATTTTTGCCTAGTGGCTTTCCATTCACATTTTGTGATTCACTAATTTAAATACTCATTGTTTTAATTTGATTTAATTTCCATTATTTATTTCCATCCATTATTCCATTATTTATTGTTAATTTTATAAATAGAAATATATTATTGTAGAATTTTTTAAATAAAAGATAATTTAATTGCACTTAATAAATGTCTAAACACAACAAATTAATTCAATTCAACAAATCGAAAAACCAAATAAAATAACGTTTAACCACATTGTACAATTTTACATATTTAGTATGTTTAAATTTATAAAACAAAAAAAAAAATAATTAACTTTGAACACAATTATTGAAAATTATAAATTACTTATTTTTTTTAATATTATTAAAAACAATTTTCTAACAGTTTTTAAACACCGAAAAAGTTGTGAAATAGGAAGTTCATTATGACTAAAAAAATATATAAATATATATATTTATATCAATTATATTTAAAATTGTCCAATGAATTGTCATGTATAAAATAGGAAACTTTTTAATCAAATTCATCAGTTTCTACTTCTAACTAAAACGAACAACATTTGCTAAAACCACGATGAAGTCTATATTCATTTGTGTAGTTATTGTGATTTTGGGAGTTTCACAAGTTACAGTAAGTAGACTTTAATGAATTTTGGAACCAGGAATATGGTAACCAAATATATTGATGGAGCAATAATTATTGAAATTTGCACTACATTGTGGAAGCTAAAGCTGAAATAGCTTTGTTGTCCGTTCCATAAGTTAAATTCTAAAATAAAAACTAAACTATCAAAAAAGGAGCACAGCTACATGTTCAACAAATTGTAATTTTTTAATTTGGTCTTAGGGTGACATGAAAGACGATTACCAAAAAAACAGTGAAGCTTGTCGTAAAGAAGCCAATGCAAGTGAAGATGATATGAAAAACTTTGTCGCGGGAGGCATGCAAGATAAAGATGCAAAGGATAGTGTTAAATGTCATATAAAATGTATGATGGAAAAAGACGGTTACTTCAAAAATGGTGTTCTAGATCCAGTAGCTGCTAAGAAGTTCTTAGAATCTATTCCAGAAATGAAAGGCAAACTAGTCAAGATTGACGAATCCGTTGAAGATTGTAAAAATTCAAAAGGCGCCAATGATTGTGATACAGCCTTTATGATTACCAAATGTATAGCCGAACATAAAGCTTAATGTAAAAAGTCGATAAATTGTTAAATTGTTTAAAATGTAAAAGAAATATATTTACTGTTAAAATTTGAATATTATTAATCTAAAAATTTTTGACTCTACATGTTAAGGGTCCCAACACCTCTCCACAAATTCTTCCTTTTTAAACTTACGATTCAGCATGCATTTGCACTTAGGTCAAAAATTAAGTGTGAAATCAGCTTTATCAAGCACATAGTTGCGGTTACCATTGACTTACCAATATGCTGATGTGGTGGCCCTGTAATGCTGTATTACTAATACGTACGATTAATTATCACTCAGAAGTCTACATAATATGCATTTTATTTGGCAGGTGACATAATATTCAAAACTAAGCGTTTTAGAATAAAATGGTTCAAATTTTGCAACTCCATTTGAATTGTGGACTAAATATTTTTAGGGTAGTAAAATTTTTGCGGGAACATAATATCGTTTATATTAATGACGTAGAAGAAAATGGCTAAAATTTTTACCCCCTATTTAAAACGGTCAATCCCAATTGTGCACTAAATATTTTAAGGTTGCAAGATTGGAAAACGTAACATTTTGGAAGGAAACGTAAAATCGCTTATATCAGGAAAACTAAGCGGCATTGAAATTTTTGCCACTGCATAAAACATACCACCGAATTATGTTTTTATATGTCTATGTTTTTAAAATTAAGATTCGTAGAGCAAAATGGTTGAAATTTTGCTCCTTTTTAAACTTAAAGGGTTTTCACATCGTTATACTTAAAATTTTATTAAAACCTTTACAACTACAGCAAACTAGTATAGACAGGGTGGTTCCTCAGGTGTTTGCATTTTGAACTACTGATTATTTTAAGTATGGTAACGCCTATGCCGGCCGTGTTATACACAGAAGTTAGTCTGATATATGCGGTTTACAAAATGAGTCGCACAATTGGATTACGAAGCGCATTTTTTTTTCGAAAAATCATATTTTCTGTCGAAGCTCATTTTCATCTCGGTGGTTACGTCAACAAGCATAATTGTCGATTCTGGGGTACAGAAAATCCACATATGACTGTTGAAAAGCCAATGTACCCTGAAGGATGTACTGTTTGGTGTGGTTGTTGAGCCGGTGGTATTATCATTTTTGTAACGATGGTACAGCATTTCAAGCGACCTGCACTCTTAAGGAATATCGGATATGTATGTTAAGCACTTTAAATCGATTTGCTCGCAAACAACATTTTTTAAGTCAGTGAACAACATAACTCAAAATCTACTTGACCGATCCTTTTGCAGTTTTATGCATTGTTTCTGCACATAAATCAGCAGGTAATCAGAGAGAGTTTTTTAAACTATTGTTTTACATTTTTTATCAACACATTCGCCGAAATTTTATAGTAAAAATTGTGTTTTTCATTTCAACATGCTACCAAAAATAAAAACAAAAAAAAAATTATGTGAGTCCGCTCATAGGGTAGAGGTGTAAACATCTAGTAATTAAAGATTTTTTATGGCACTTTCATAAAATCAAACAGAAAGCGTCATCTATGTATCACTTACAGCAATCAACTGCAGGGGCTCTGTTAATATAAAAATATTATTATTTACTATTTCAACTGGTCAATTCGTTTTCCATTTTTATTTTTTTATTTTTCAATTTTAATATTCATTTTTCAGTTTTTATTTTTCATTTTTTATTTTTAATTTTTCGTTTTTCGTTTTTCATTTTTATTTTTAGTTTTTCGTTTTTCGTTTTTCATTTCTCATTTTTAATTTTTTATTATTTATTTTTTATATCATTTTTCTTTTAATTTTTCAGTTTTAATTTTTAATTTTTAATTTTTAATTTTTAATTTTTAATTTTTAATTTTTAATTTTTAATTTTTAATTTTTAATTTATAATTTATAATTTTTAATTTTTAATTTTTAATTTTTAATTTTTAATTTTTAATTTTTAATTTTTAATTTTTATTTTTTAATTTTTAATTTTTAATTTTTAATTTTTAATTTTTAATTTTTAATTTTTAATTTTTAATTTTTAATTTATAATTATTAATTTTTAATTTTTAATTTTTTAATTTTTAATTTTTAATTTTTAATTTTTAATTTTTAATTTTTAATTTTTAATTTTTAATTTTTAATTTATAATTTTTAATTTTTAATTTTTAATTTTTAATTTTTAATTTTTAGTTTTTAATTTTAAATTTTTAATTTTTAATTTTTAATTTTTAATTTTTAATTTTTAATTTTTAATTTTTAATTTTTAATTTTTAATTTTTAATTTTTAAACTTTAATTTTTAATTTTTAATTTTTAATTTTTAATTTTTAATTTTTAATTTTTAATTTTTAATTTTTAATTTTTAATTTTTTATTTTTAATTTTTAATTTTTAATTTTTAATTTTTAATTTTTAATTTTTAATTTTTAATTTTTAATTTTTAATTTTCAATTTTTAATTTTTAATTTTTAATTTTTAATTTTTAAATTTTTAATTTTTAATTTTTAATTATTAATTTTTAATTTTTAATTTTTAATTTTTAATTTTTAATTTTTAATTTTTAATTTTTAATTTTTAATTTTTAATTTTTAATTTTTAATTTTTAATTTTTAATTTTTAATTTTTAATTTTTAATTTTTAATTTTTAATTTTTAATTTTTAATTTTTAATTTTTAATTTTTAATTTTTAATTTTTAATTTTTAATTTTTAATTTTTAATTTTTAATTTTTAATTTTTAATTTTTAATTTTTAATTTTTAATTATTAATTTTTAATTTTTAATTTTTAATTTTTAATTTTTAATTTTTAATTTTTAATTTTTAATTTTTAATTTTTAATTTTTAATTTTTAATTTTTAATTTTTAATTTTTAATTTTTAATTTTTAATTTTTAATTTTTAATTTTTAATTTTTAATTTTTAATTTTTAATTTTTAATTTTTAATTTTTAATTAATTTTTAATTTTTAATTTTTGAATTTTAATTTTTAATATTTATTATTTAATTTTTAATTTTTAATTTTTTTTTTCATTTTTCAATTTCCATTTTTTTTTCATTTCATTTTTATTTTTAATTTTTTATTTTTCATTTATCATTTTTGGTTTTTTGTTTTTCATTTTTCATTTTCAAACAGATTATTACATATCATAATTTTTTCAACAATATAATCATAAGTCACAACGATTTTGTCTTACGTCTCACATGTTACGCGATTTTTATGATTGTATTGTGAAATAGAAATTTACCCCACCTGCGCGTAAAGATGCTTACACATCAAAAACTCTTCCTGATTACCTAGGGAAACATATCACCTTTTAAACGAATATCGACTTTTTTGAGTTATGATGTTCACCGCATAACAACTTTTTTCGAGGCGCCTCCGGAGATTCGCTGTTACAGACTTATTTATTATGATTTTTAATTGAAAAATTTTTCAAAGTTACTTCAAATATATTGCTGTGACGTGTATATATAATAGTTAATCCATTATTTTTCATAAAAAAAAAATCATGAAAATAAGAATTTGTTCGCCTTTAAAACCTTATCCCGGCCTTAAGAGAATTCTTATTTAAGCCTACCGTTCTCTTGTTAAAGCTGATAGTTTTAGACTTCTTGCATATAAAACATAAATTGTTCTTAAAGCAAAAATCTGCTTGACCGCCATTAGTCATTTGTGTTTCATTTTAGTTGCAACAAGAAACAACTGCACATTTATATTAATCCAATTAAAATCTTACTGTAAATCCGCTTGACAACATCTGTTTGTTCTAATAGCCTTAATTCTTTGTCCAATGAATATTCAAAACAATCTATTTAACTTGAACAAAACATTCAATATAAGCGAGTCATACTGAAAATTAATTATTTGAAAGAAAAAAGCAAATGGAAAAATGGATTTTCTAAATTTGCTACGCCTTAAATTACGCAAAATTGAAATGAGAAAAAATATACAATTTCCAATTGTTATGTGATGCACGAGCCGGCAAAAAGAAAACAAAGAGAAAAGTGTAGCAAATGCATCAACACATGGTAGGCAGGCGCAGCAAATCATGGTGATAAAGAATACAAAATAAAAAAATATAAAATAAAAAAAATCAAATCATTCCTTCAGCTGGCTGATGTATTGGCCAAAATATTGTACGAAATCTAGTCAACAACAAAAAACAAAAATTGTATATTTTGTTTCTATAAATTTATCTATGCTAAATTTTTTCTCCACATAAAAATATTGTTTTTTGCGATCAATTTTTGTCAATCTCTTTTAGTATTCATAAAACAATTTATGGGTGTGTATGTGTTTGTGGATATTGTTTAGGGGAGGCTTTCGTAAAAAAAATAAACATAAACTACATCAAATCCATCTATTGGCTTTTGTAGTAGTACAACTTTCTAATGCATATGCATTTATTGTCAATCAAGCATAAAAATAATTGAACAAAATTCAATTCTCTCACAAAAAGAAAATAGATATACACATGTATGTATGTATATAAAAATATTTTTTTTACAATTCTTGTATGTATCTTTTCGTATAATTACTACATACATAATCGTATAATACAGGACCCAATATTTTGGTAAGAGGAAAACGTTTTAATGATATGTTGGTATATAACGGAAAGCTATTTTTCTTCACAAACCATCTGATATTTAAGGCCAGTATTTATTTTATTAATTAAAATTGTTTGCCTGTTATAGTTTAAAATATCTACAAATTTAGTTTTGTAACCTTTAATTGCTACAGGTTACAGCTGTTTCCAACAGTTAACCCTTTTTTTATTTGTGTGTGTTTTTTTTAAGAAAAAATTTACATGTTTTAATAATGTTGAATAATGTTTTGTCCGACAAAATAAAAAACTATTTCCATTTGCTCATAGAAATAAGTTAAAATTTAAGTAAATATTTATGAGTATTTGTACTGACCATTATGTGGTCATGTTATAATGACTTTGTGCTGATGTTTGTAACTACTACTCAGAATTACTTTCTAAATCGATAGCGATGTCTGTCCGTCTGTCCGTCCGTCTGTGTGTCCGTGTAAACCTAGTAATCAAACTACAGGCCATAGGATGAACGCTATTGAATTTGAAATTGTCATAATTTCCAAATTATCATATAGATCTCAGTAAAATTGGATTTCTTACATCCATATATCAGTAGTCCAATAATAAACCCGTTCTTCACTTAAAGCTATTAAAAAACAAATATTTTGCACATATTTTTCTCAAATTTGATTTGTATATATTTTTGCAAAAAAATAAGTGATCTTACAAAATATGGCCGGATCGATACATTTTTCGGCCCAGTTTGCATATAAATATAGCACCCGATAGAACTTTTCCGTAACCGGAAGCAAAAAATAAATAAAAAAATAACAATGCCACTCAAATTTGGTTTATGCTTATATTCTATATCTAATTAGTTGAACCTAAGAAAAAGGGTCTCTAAACGCATGGTATAGGATATCGTATACTCGAAATTAAAATATTGATCCTTTGACAACCTAATTTAAACCGCTGGTAAGTTTGTTCATTTTTTCGTCAAAATTAGTTTTCCTTATGAGAAAAACGCAGAGGCCGTCAACGATCATTATTTGTGAACAAGTATTTTAAGTTGATCAAATCGAGTATGGTGTTTTTATATCTCACACACCACAGTTCAGAGAGTATATAGCAGTTTGTCATTTCGCTTGTAAAGCATCTAAAAATTTATTTGCGACCTCAGAAAGTAGTCATACTATTGATCCTTATATAGGCCCCTGTCGATATAACGATGTCCGTCTGTCTGTTGAAATCACACTCATTCACAAAATAAACCAACAACCTGGGTAAAATTAGGATAATATTTTTTGTCATTATTTGGGGCAGGTTGGTGTTAAATTTGGAGCTTATTGGTCCAATAGTCGAAAAATGACGTACGAAAAAGTACGAAATGCACTGCGATAAAATTTCGCATATAAAACTAACAAGAGTGTTAAATTCGGCCGTGCCAAATCTTTGGTACCCTCCACATCGGTTTTACATTTACATTTATATCTGGACTTGTTGCACTATTTATAACAAAACTTAACACTAAATTATTACAAGAAACAAATGATACCCGATTTACGCCATTTTAAATACCAGCCTGCTCGAAATAGTGACATACAATATTATCATAATTTTACTCAGGTAAGTGGTTTACTTTGTGAATTAACCTGATTTTAACAGACAGAGGGACATCGCTATATCGACTTAAGTTGTTATAAGCATCAAGAAAATAGATATAGAATTTATGGGGTCGCAAATGCATTTTTCGATGCGTTACACTTGGAATGACAAACTGAAATATATCCTCTGCACAATGTGTGGATGGTATAAAAAAGCACGAAAATACCTAACATTTTTAAAAATTATTTTATTAATTTCAAACATCATTGTAACAAATCTAGCCATTACAAGTTTAGATCTAGCCTTTTGGTCTCTTACTGGTGACAACCTTGCATGCAATATTGTATTTAAAACACGGGTGGAGGCTATCAAAGATTCGGCTGAGCCAAATTTAAAACTCTTACTTGTTGTTTCTAAAGGCAGAATTAGTCTTGACGTTCTGTTCTTTTACGAATCAGCCGAGCTATTTCTGGTTAATGGAAAATGCGTATGTGGCATTAGTTTTTCTGTTAATCTCCATTCTGTGCCGGATGAACATGTTGAAAATAAAATTTTCTGTGCTACGTAAAGTGGCAGCTAAAAAACAACTGTCTTTTATACACAAAATTAATAGTTTAGAAAATATAGCAATTGAGAAAATTTCGACTCCAACCTTTCTTTATAACTTCAATAAGTATAAACCAAGATTAAAATTTAAATTTGCAAACTATTATCTGAAATTTTATTTAATTTGCCAAAAAAAAAAAATTGGCGAATTGCAAAATATTATAACTATTTACTATTTATATATACTAGCAGATTCCAGCCCTCGAAATTCGAGTGCAAATTCTAGGAAATTTGATTTCTTCATTAAATAAACACCCTAAAGGTATGCTTATTCATTATAGCCAATTCACAAATCAGCACAAAAAACAAACTCAGTTTTATTACAAAGGAATTAACAAATTTAATAAACACACAAATAGCATTTTATAATTTTATGTATGTGTTAGTAGCAACTTTAAATGCAATTTATTCAAAATAAAGAAAAAAAATTTTAAAATCTGTAATTCTGCAAAACGGCTAACAAGAAATACCTTTCAAATAATATACGTTTGGTCAAAATCGGGATAAAACGGCAGAACAAAACATCGGTTACAAGAAATCGCCTAGCCTATTAATATTATAGATTTAGAGCTATACTGTTTCAAATTGTATTTCAAATTGTGTTTAAAAAATTATCAATTGTATTTCAGTAGTTAAATACAATTAAACACAATTAGTAATTCTGAAATACAATTACAACGCATAGTTAAACAAACTCTGTAGTTTTTGAAATTATTGGAAACAATGAATTAATAAAATTTATCTTATATAAACAATTACAAATAAAATTTTTATTCTTTTTCTGTTAGTTTGTAATTGTATTAACTATTACTAACACATAAATAATTAACATGTTTCAAATCAATGATAAAGTTTAGTTGTTAAGAAAGCGGTATAAAAATAATACTGTCCATAATTTTAAATTCTATTTTGATTGGAAATTGATCCTTCATTACAAAAATATTCCGTCAGCATAATCCTTAATTGCATAGCATGCTCTGTCGATTTGCGAATGTGAGTTGACATCGATCTTAGTGGCCGACCTTCACTACTTCTAATTTCACTACGCCAGTCTTTTTCGTGTGCTGTACCATGTGCACTGTAATTTCATATGTTGTGAGGAGAAGTATTCTCCAACGAGCTGCTAATATTCCAAAATTTTTAAATCACCCTTCGAGACCGAGACAATCGGCAGTTTTATACTGTTTATGCTCTATCAACTTAGTTCCTAGATGACGGCGCATTAAATTAAAATAAAATAGTGAGCATATGGCGTGCAAGATGAAGAAGATAGTGGTTTATTTGTTGGTATTGGAACTTTATTTATTAAAACAGATTTACCTAAAATACCTTTTATTAAAAAATCAATTTTAAGGCCGCCTTTCATCGACATATTCGATTTGGTGGAGCTAGATTCATCTATTTTATATGACAAAATATCCACATGTAATTATGATTCATTTTCTATAAAGTTGTTGGAATTTCACTAATTAATTAATAAACAATTTCCTTCGACCAATAATTGGGTAGCGAATGTAGAGATACTGGAAGATGAAAAGGATTAACTTAACCGAATTTATTTGGTGAAAATATTATTTTTTTATTTAATTTTCAAAGTGCTGTTATTGTCAAATTAAAACAAGTAAGAAAATTATAGACGGTCTAGACCGACTATACGATACCCTATACCATGCGTTTAGAAACTCTATCTCTTAGGCCCAACTAACTGGACATAGAAAATAAGCAAAAACCAAATTTGAGTGGGATTTTTATTAATTTCTTTGGCTGCAGATATGAAAAAGTTCATATCGGATGATATATCTATTTGGGGACTAGGTCCAAAAATGGACCGATCCTGATCATGTTTGGTAAAGTCTCTTGTATTTTGCAAAAATATATACAAACAAAATTTGAGAAGAATCAGTGCAATATTTTTGTTTTTTAATAGATTTAAGTGAAGATCGGGAAGCAGCTCTATATGGGGCCAAAGGGATCATTTTTGGACTACTCATTAGTGGATGTAATGAACGCATACAAACCCAATTTTAGTAAGATCTATACGACAATTTGGATCTTATGGCAATTTATGTCGATTTCATAGGGGTAATTTGTATGGGGGCTAGGTCTGAACATGGACCGATTCTCACCAATTTCAATAGCGTTCATCCCATGGCTGATAAAAGCTTACATACCAAATTTCATCAAAATATATTCATATTTGCGACATGCAGTTTGATTACAAGGTTTACATGGACACACAGACGGACGGACGGATGGACGGACGGACATTGTTAAATCAACTCAGAAAGTGATTCTGATTCGATCGGTATAATTAAAGATGGGTCTGGGTCAAATATTTTTGGTTGTTACAAACAGCAGCACAAAGTCATTATACCCAAACCACACAGTGGTATAGGGTATAAAAACAAATTTTTGCTCTTCATTAAATACTGATGTTTTAACCAGGCTATTTTTCGTAGAGATGATGTTATAAGTTTTGGGTGCAAAACTAAATTATTTTAATTAAATTATTTGGATATATTTTTTTCAATAGCATTTGTTAACAAATCTTTTTGCATGAATATTTTTCATCATTTCCTTTTGCTCCAATCAGCTTTGTTCTTTTCCTTTAACAATTTTTTTTTTTTTGTCTAATTTTGCTTTATTAAATTATCCACTTATATGTAGTCAGTCGTGCGTTTACATGATTTTTTCATATAAAATCTTAAAGCTAATGATGATTGTGTAAGTATACAAATCTGCAAGATAACAGTGGGACAAAAAATAGAGGTGTCAAAATAGTTTCAACAAATTCAAATGCATAAAGGGAAATGGTTGAAAAAAATTTTATGAAATCGCGCTAAATAAACTATAGATCAAAAGCGGAAACGGTCAAAACTTGAATGATCTTATTTTGAAATTTTCAAAATTTTTATATATACAGTGACTTCCAAAATTTAAAACATAAATATTACAATTTCTTTAAATTAAAATTGTTTATAACAACAATTTATTAGTCTTTTTATACCCTATACCACCATGTGGTTTGGGTATAATGACTTTGTGCTGCTGTTTGTAACTACCAAAAATATTTGACCTAGACCCATCTTATATAATACCGAACGACTCAAAATCACTTTCAGAGTCGATTTAGCGATGTCCGTCCGTCCGTCCGTCTGTGTGTCCATGTAAACCTTGTTATCAAACTACAGGTCGCAAATATGAATATATTTTGATGATATTTTGTACGTAGGCTTTTATCGGCCATAGGATGAACGCTATTGAAATTGGTGATATTTGGTCCATGTTCAGAACTAGTCCCCTTACAAATGACCACTATGAAATCGAGATAAATTGACATAAGATCCAAATTATCATATAGTAATCTAGTAATCAGCTATCAAAAAATAATCCCTATAGGGCAATTCTTAGTCATAGGCCCCATATAGAGCTGCTTCCCGATCTTCACTTAAATCTATCAAAAAAACAAAAATATTGCACAGATTTTTCTCAAATTTTGACCTAGACCCATCTTTTATAATACCGAACGACTCAAAATCACTTTCAGAGTCGATTTAGCGATGTCCGTCCGTCCGTCTGTGTGTCCATGTAAACCTTGTTATAAAACTACAGGTCGCAAATATGAATATATTTTGATGATATTTTGTAAGTAGGCTTTTATCGGCCATAGGATGAACGCTATTGAAATTGGTGATATTTGGTCCATGTTCAGAACTAGTCCCCTTACAAATGACCACTATGAAATCGACATAAGATCCAAATTATCATATAGATCTCTGTCAAATTGGGTTTGTATGTGTTTATTATATCTAGTAATCAGCTATCAAAAAATAATCCCTATAGGGCAATTCTTAGTCATAGGCCCCATATAGAGCTGCTTCCCGATCTTCACTTAAATCTATCAAAAAAACAAAAATATTGCACAGATTTTTCTCAAATTTTGACCTAGACCCATCTTTTATAATACCGAACGACTCAAAATCACTTTCAGAGTCGATTTAGCGATGTCCGTCCGTCCGTCCGTCTGTGTGTCCATGTAAACCTTGTTATAAAACTACAGGTCGCAAATATGAATATATTTTGATGATATTTTGTAAGTAGGCTTTTATCGGCCATAGGATGAACGCTATTGAAATTGGTGATATTTGGTCCATGTTCAGAACTAGTCCCCTTACAAATGACCACTATGAAATCGACATAAGATCCAAATTATCATATAGATCTCTGTCAAATTGGGTTTGTATGTGTTTATTATATCTAGTAATCAGCTATCAAAAAATAATCCCTATAGGGCAATTCTTAGTCATAGGCCCCATATAGAGCTGCTTCCCGATCTTCACTTAAATCTATCAAAAAAACAAAAATATTGCACAGATTTTTCTCAAATTTGGTTTGTACTTATTTTTTTAAAATATAACTGACCTTACCAAATATGGTCAGGATCGGTCCATATTTCGACCTAGTCCCCATATAGACATAGCATCCGATATGAACTTTTTCATATCTGCAGCCAAAAAATTAATAACAATGCCACTCAAATTTGGTTTATGCTTATTTTCTATATCGAATTAGTTGGACCGAAGAGATAGGGTCTCTAAACCATGGTATAGGGTATCGTATAGTCGGTCTAGACCGACTATAATTTCTTACTTGTTTATATTGATTTCAGTATATATTATATTAAAAATAAGTGATACAAATCTAAATCAAAAATTGTTTTCTTAGAATATAAGAAAAAAAAAAACAAATAGATTTATGTGAACACTTTTGTAAGTTTGTGAACATTGGCTTAAATTAATTATTAATAACGTTATTTAATATGACCACCTTTAGCTTTGACGACAAGCTGGAGGAGCCTTTTTGGCATACTATTTATTATTTTTTTAAAATTACTCTATCTATTTTGGACACTACTCATTCGTCACTGCACAAAGCTTTAAATCTTTAGGAACTGAACTTCCCGTTCTATTGGATTGAGATCCGGTGATTGTGAGGCCCAATCCATACACTTAATGTTTTTTTTCCTGAAGCCCCTTAATGGTCACCTTGGCTTTATGTTAACGATAATTGTCCTGCATAAAAACGGTGTCATCTGGTTCACAACCAAAAACTTCCGAGGCTAGGCAGTTAGGAGTCTCTTAAATAACATTCTGCCTTCACTATACCATCAGTTTTGCGAAGGATTCCTAAATTTTCTCCTTGGTAGCAAACCCAGGTCCTTTAGGACCCACTTTTGTATCATACCATGACCAAAACCTGCCATCGGAGCCTAGTCGATTTATTTTCGATTCGCCGGACCATGTTACTAGGTTATACTGCTCAACCATCCAATCCACATGTTCTTTGCGAATTTAAGACGAGTGCCCGGAGGCTTGGTTGATAAAATCAGCTTCTTAATTTTTGTTTTTGCTCTCATTCCGCTCTCTTTGAGGCGTCTACGAATTGTCTGAATGGACACATCAATTTGTAGACTTTAGTGGCTGTAGCTTTCTCAACGTCTCCTCACAGTACAAGACGTCTCACCATTCTCTTCGTATGTGGATTGAGTTTGGCTTGCCGTCGACCTTTATTCTTTTTAATGACCACCGATATTTTTCCGGAGCTTTGAAATAAACCCAATAGAGACACCATATTTTCTTTCAATTTCACGTTTTCTATGCCTTTTTCAATTTGACTTGGGATAACTTTAGGCATAGTCATTTCTGTTAAATAATTGATATTTATATTTCATGTTAAAAAATATATGTATTTCGAATACCTTAAAATAAAATGTGATAAATTTTAAATTGTTTAATATTTTGTATTTAATGCAATTACACGCAGATACGAAAAAAACTTAAATGACTTGTTAGTTACACAAGTGTTCACAAAAATTTAAAGATAATGGTATAAATTACGGAACAATACAATTTTTAATATAATGTACCATTTCTTGAGCACTTTATAATTATTGTAATACAAAAAAATATTTTTTATATGAAAAGTTTTGGAAGTCACTGTATATTTATAACCAAGGCCATAACTTGCAAGTAATCATAATCAAAAATGATGGTCTTAGACATATTTAAAATTGGATCTTGAATTATTTCAAGATATTTTTTAACTTCAATCATTTGAAAAATATTTCAAGTCAATATTCTAGATTTAATTTGATGTCAAAAATGGTTTTATAGACAAAATTTTGGATAATGTACACTTAATATTTAAAAACAAATTTTTATTGTTTTCTACAAATTTACCGAATTTTATGGGCAAACCGAATTATTGAATTCCAGAATCAATGGGTGCATCGCGTACACATTATTTTATAAAAATGTATTGGAACATAATCTACTGCAACTGTAAAGGACTGAAAAATATTCCAACCTTTACATAAATTTCAAATTGCTTTAAAAACAACTCTCATGTCGTCTCAATTTACGCCCACTGTCCTTTCCTTTTATTATGTACAAAACGAAAATGCATAACAAATTTTTCAAATTTAACAAACAACTATTTTCGATATTTTGACAACATACGAGTATATTTAAAAAAAAAAAAAAAAAAAAATGCGATACGATGAATTCAAATAAGTTTTTCTTTAAGATTTTTACAAAGTTAAGTGTACAAAGCCAGCATCTCTTCCTTTTTGACAAAGTGTACGCGCGTATATTTCCAAAATGGCAAATTGTATTGATGATGATGAAAAATGATTGGCAAACGAGATAACATAGTTAATATAATCAAAATCGAAACAAAAATACAGAAGACAATGCTTAAACTAATATGAATAGAGTACGAGTACGAGTACGAGTATAATAACAAGAAGTGCGTATGCATTTGTCAAAAAAAAAATTTTCAATGGTGGTATGTTTTCAATCATCAAAAAACAATCTTTAACTGGAGTGTATTTGACATCATCAATACCAGCTAACAGGGAACCAGCCAACCTACATATAAATGTCTGCATGCATAATATGACACACAGGACGAGCACATGAACAATCAGTTTGTAAACCTTATCTTGGATGAAATATCAAGAATATGTAAGATTTTTTTTAATGTTTTTTTATTTTTTTTTTTGATATGATGCATCTCTTATGTACAAGGTAAGAGGGTGCAATCTTGTTTAAAATTTGTTTATGTTTTTCTGATATTCTCTTTTAGGGCTCTCGTTGTATTTATTGTTCTCCTGTGTTCAGTTTTTCAGCTGCATGATGAGATTTTTTCAGTTTATTATTGCTTTAGTTGAGCAACCCGCATATCGATTTCTTGTGGAGTTTCAAAAAAAAAAAAATATCCTAAGGCCTTATTTTAAAAAGTCCGCATTTTAAAAACAAAAGTAATTCAACCAAAAAACAAAAAGTGTCCTTGTGTCATTTGTAAAATGAAAGGATCTAGTGTATTTTTGTTTTTGCAGTAACTCTGACTACTGGGTCTAAACTGCTGGCTTATTTTTTTCATTAAACTCTGTTTTAGATTTGATTTTATTTTACCGTCCTCTCTTCCTAGTCCTGGCATTATAATAAGGTACTCGTATATGAGGGTAGCTTTTTTGTATATTGTGTATGAAGTTTTTTACGGGAATTGGTAAAAACAAACAAAATTTAAAAAAAAAGAATACCTGAAACGTTGCCCTAATTAGAGCTTTTATATTTCAAAAATTTAGTTAATGCTACTTACATATAAGTTCCTGCTCTGTTTATAAAGTTTTTGTGTGGTTAAATATCATGTGATTTAGAAAACTGAAACAGATAAAATTCAAATGAAATTTAAGTAGATCAGTAAAAATATATATTCTCTTCAAACCTCACATAAAATTCAGTCTGTTTTTATACGGCAGGTTAGATAGAGATTTTTCTGCTGCGCTAGCTGAATCTATTTATTAAAATAGTAGAAGAAAGTTCGCTTTTATAGAAGACCAACGGACTTAAATTTCGCTTATCTTTTTATTACCTAGTATTAAAAAATAATTTAGTTTTTATGGGCTTAATAATAAAAACATATACATATACACACCCAGATTTTTTCAGACGATAGCTATTTTTTATATTTTTTTAGTAGTTATTTTGTAACACCTATTTTACAAGAAATGACACAGAAATGTAGAGAAATATCCCCAAAAGGATATATTTTCATTAAAAGTCACAATACACACGCCAACAAATCATTTCTTAATGAGTGTAATAGAACACAATATACTTATGCTCCGAAGGATGCCTCATATAAGTACATACAATGACGGGCAATAAAATAGCATCACCATAAAAAAAATTATGTGTAAAGTAGTTGAAACAAATATTTTTATTTGAATATTCAATTTCTTTTTCTAATATTAATGTTTACTAGCAGATTCCAGCCCTCGAAATTTGAGCGCAAATACTAGGAAATTTTATTTTATCATTAAATAAAGACCCTAAAACACATTAACAAATTTACTAAACACACACAATTTTAAACGCAACTTTAAATGCAATTTACTCAAAATAAAGGAAAAAATTTATAAATCTGTAAATCTGCAAAACGGCTTAAAAGAAATACGTTTCAAATAATATAAGTTTGATCAAAATTGGGATCAAACGGTAGAACAAAACACAAGAAATCGCCTAGCCTAATAATATTATAGATGAGTACTAAAAAAAAAAAAAAAAAAATTTAAAAATTTTTACGTCCAAACCGGCACCAAATAAAACAAGTAAGAAAATTATAGTCGGTCTATACCGACTATACGATAACCTATACCATGCGTTTAGAGACCCTATCTCTCAGGCCCAACTAGCTGGATATAGAAAATAAGCATAAACCAAATTTGAGTGGGATTTTTATTAATTTGTTCGGCTGCAGATATGAAAAAGTTCATATCGTATGCTATATCTGTATGGCGACTAGGCCCAAAAATGGACCGATCCTGACCATATTAGGTAAAGTCTCTTGTATTTTGCAAAAATATATACAAACAAAATTTAGGAAGAATCAGTGCAATATTTTTCTTTTTTGATAGATTTAAGTGAAGATAGCGAAGCAGCTCTATATGGGGCCTATGACTAAGAGTTGTCCAATAGGAATAATTTCTGGACTACTGATTAATGGATGTAATATATACATACAAACCCAATTTGACTAAGATTTATATGATAATTTGGATCTTATGGCAATATATGTTGATTTCATAGGGGTCATTTGTATGGGGGCTAGGTCTAAACATGGACCGATTCTCACCAATTTCAATAGCGTTCATCCCATGGCAGACAGAAGATTAAATACCAAATTTCATCAATATATATTCATATTTGCGACCTGCAGTTTGATTAAAAGCTTTACATGGACACACAGACGGACGGACGGACGGACGGACATCGTTAAATCGAATCATAAAGTGATTCTGATTCGATCGGTGTAATTTAAGATGGGTGTAGGTCAAATATTTTTGGTTGTTACAAACAGCAGCACAAAGTCATTATACCCAAACCACATAGTGGTATAGGGTATAAAAATTTTCAATATGTATGCGACAATAAAAGAATCAGAATCAGTAAAACATTCGGTACTTTAAAACAATTCAGTTACATCCTTTGACCATAGAGTTGAAATCAGGCTGTTTTTAGAGAAGTGAATGGGCCACCGAAAAAAAACAAAAATTAAGATAATTTACAACAGTTTTAACAAAACGAGACCCTGTCAACAGACAATACACAGAATAGTGGTAGCGAATGGTATCCATGGTGGAATATAACAATGAGTTGCAACTCAAAATAAAATGTTCGTGTTAGACTTCGAGCCTGAACATTTTATTTTGAAGACTTATCATTAAAGGTCGAACAACACTAAAAACATTTTTAATAAGTTGCAACACTAAATAAAACAAGTAAGAAAATTATAGTCGGTCTAGACCGACTATATGCTACCCTATACCATGCGTTTAGAGACCCTATCTCTTAGGCCCAACTAACTGGACATAGAAAATAAGCAAAAACCAAATTTGAGTGGGATTTTTATTAATTTTTTTGGCTGCAGATATGAAAAAGTTTATATCGGATGCTATATCTATATAGGGACTTGGTCCAAAAATGGACCAATCCTGATCATGTTTGGCAAAGTCTCTTGTATTTTGCAAAAATATATACAAACAAAATTTGAGAAGAATCAGTGCAATATTTTTGTTTTTTAATAGATTTAAGTGAAGATCGGGAAGCAGCTCTATATGGGGTCAAAGGGATCATTTTTGGACTACTCATTAATGGATGTAATGAATGCATACAAACCCAATTTGGGTAAGATCTATATGACAATTTGGATCTTATGGCAATTTATGTCGATTTCATAAGGGTAATTTGTATGGGGGCTAGGTCTGAACATGGACCGATTCTCACCAATTTCAATAGCGTTCATCCCATGGCCGATAAAAGCTTATGTACCAAATTTTATCAAAATACATTCATATTTGCGACCTGCAGTTTGATTACAAGCTTTACATGGACACACAGACGGACGGACGGACATTGTTAAATCAACTCAGAAAGGGATTCTGATTCGATCGGTATAATTAAAGATGGGTCTAGGTTAAATATTTTTGGTTGTTACAAACAGCAGCACAAAGTCATTATACCCAAACCACATAGTGGTATAGGGTATAAATATCATAGAAGCCAGAAAGAAATTTGCAAAACTAACAGAAATTAAGTATAAAATTAAACAAAAAGTAGATAAATATATTCGGAAAACATATATACTTAGTTATAGGTCAGAGGGCACATAAATGTGGCGAAATGTGTCGTTGACCAATAGATCAAAAAAAAAAGATTTATTCGTAGTAATGGATCCAAAGTTCATAAACTGCTGAAATAAATCATTTACACATTGAGGTGGCCGCACTATAGAGTGGGTATGCTTCTCAAGAAAATATCTTAAATCGTTGGTTCATTTGTTTCTAACGAATAATCTCCGGAACTAAAGGAGCTATTGTGCTCAATTTAGCAATGATATAGCTAGAACGCTATCGTAGCGAGAATCTTGATACGTTGAGTTCATTTGTTGCAAATGAGCAGGATCGTATTATTGGACGTGGCAATTTCCGTAATTTCCAAATGTCATAGCGAAAAAACGTGAACGTATTAGCTTTCGTATCGAATAAAATTCGTGACGAGTAAAGTAGTTGAATTATCGCATACGTTCCTTTCGTAAACGTAATTTTTCAACAGGCTATCATTAGTGAATATCAAATTAGAAAAAGAAGAAGATAAAAAGTAAACAAATCATTTGTCAAACTATGTTTTTGTGAAAAAAATTTAATTTAAAAACAAAAATAAACATATTTTATTAATTATCTCTTTTTTTAAGTATTTAAAAAATTATAAAAATTATAAAAACACAAAAAAATAATTAAATGATATGACTAAAATTGTACTTTTTAATTTCAGTGTCAGGTGCTGTCTTCCTGTTCAGTTAGATGCATGTCTGTTGAACCATATCTAATTGGTCCAGCTTAGCGTCAAGACATAATTGCGAACTCTCGAAACTTTCGAGATGAGAATTAAGAAGAGTTAATTTTGCTTCACTTTTTGCAACTGGCTTTGTATTATGAGGAAATTTCTCCTTTACTACATTTTCAATAGCAACCTCATCTGAAGTTGCTTCAACTGCTTTAGCAAATTTGTTAGGTGTCGTTTCGGAACCAAAAGATTCTACTGAAGAAAGGCCTTCCACTGTGTCATCTATTCCTGTAGCCTGAATAATTTGTTCTTCTGCAGAAGTTATTAACATTTCTTCATAAGGTCCTCCGCCAGATTTTTTTTTTTTTTGAATCCTTATTATTATTATCCTGGTTAAAATTCTTTAAAAACAAATCATTAGCCAAAAAAAAGTACATATGTTTATACAAATCATTTGATACCTTTTTCCATAATTTTGCGTCCTTAACTAGTGGTTAAGATAAATTAAATTTAACTGTAAACTAGTCCCACAATCGTTTTGATTTAACTTTTCCCTGAGCACAATTTGGAATTTTATTTTTATTTTTTTTATTTTATTTTTTTTTTTTTATTTAATTTTTTATTTTTAGTTTTACTTTGTCATAGAGTTGGCCATAATTTGCTTTTGCTTCCCATTTATTTTATTCGTATTTCTCCTGGAAATAAATATTTAAATATTTTCATACAATACTTTTGTAAATATATACATTTTAAGATTTACATTTTTATATTTTTGCCTATTATGAGCAACTTTCGATTGTGGTCGAATTAACTGATCGAACGAATTTTCATTTGGTATTATGGTGCACATTCGATAAAATGGCGCTATTGTGAATTTCACTCAATTGGATTATTCACAATAGTACATATTTATCAGCTGGCACTATAAATAACCATTGTTTGTTTACAAATTTGTTAAAGACAAAAAAAAATTATTTTTTAACATGGAATTATGGTTCTATGATCGTCTGATGAAGATGAATGCTGCGTCATGAGAGATGCTTCCAACATTATGGAAGTGGATTACACTACGTAAGTATGCGAGATTTTAATAAGGGTACCATTTGTTTACAGATTTATAGCAAATTTTCGACTGCAAGGAGGCGTTTATGGAATTGCTGTCTAGTACAGATGAACTGCTGCGGCAATGCACACAACGCAGATCAATCTCATGAAATTAAAATAATTTACAACTTATATTTTCAATGAGTTTTACAAACTGCCATCCAGCATCGAAAGCAAAATTGTGGCCGATTGAAAATTCGTTGTACAACAAAATTTTCGACCGTACTGCCAGCTCATAGTACGAATTTGACATTCGATAGTCGATGTTCGATAGCCAGCGAAGATCGAAGATCGAATGCAACTCATAATAAGGGCCATTATATTTTTTCCGTTCACAAAAAAGCAAACGTATGAATTGACGTATCAAAGCACTCGTTCAACTACTCGTTAACGTATGCTATCATCTCAAAGTTAAAATTAACGAACAATTTTATTCGTTCAAGCATGCGGCTACAATGAAGCCATACACTCAAATATATTGCTAGTATGGAATGTTCTCCTGATCTCAGCAAAATAGTGAATGATAAACATGGACTTGAAGAAAAACAAGAACGAATTTTGGATAAAATTCCTCGTAGCTGATAAACAAAAAGTTAGTCTAGAGTATACAATACCCTATACAATGCGCTGCAAGACAGGGTCTGGGATCCAACTTTGCCGAAACAACAACAGGGCATAGAAAACAAGCATAACCAAATTTTGGTGCTACTGTTAATTATTTGAACCGTTCAAAAAGTTCATATCCGATGTTATATTTTTATGGGGACCAGGTCAAAAAATGGACCGATCATGACCATATTTAGTAAAGTCGCTTACACTGCTCAGAAACATATATAAGCCAAATTAAAGAAAAAACACAATCCAGAAAATGATTCTGTGTCGATCTAGGTCAAATAGTTTTAGTAGCTACATAGAGGTATAGGGTACAAAGATGTGACGCTTTTTTGGCAGGTGAAGCAGTTATTTAAAATAATGGAACTTAAAAAATTATATAATAAATAAAAAAAATTATTCCGAACTATTATTATTCATTATACCCTATACCACGATGTGGTTTGGGTATAATGACTTTGTGCTGCTGTTTGTAACTACCAAAAATATTTGACCTAGACACATGTTTTATTATACCGATCGAATCAGAATCACTATCTGATTCGATTTAACGATGTCCGTCCGTCCGTCCGTCCGTCTGTGTGTCCATGCAAAGCTTGTAATCAAACTGCAGGTCGCAAATATGAATATATTTTGATGAAATTTGGCATATAAGCTTTTATCGACCATAGAATGAACACTATTGAAATTGGTGAGAATCGGTCCATGTTCAGACCAAGCCCCCATACAAATGACCCCTATGAAATCGACTTAAATTGCCATGAGATCCAAATTATCATACAAATCTTAGTCAAATTGGGTTTGTATGTATATATTACATCCATTAATCAGTAGTCAAAAAATGATCCCTATTGGACAACTCTTAGTCATAGGCCCCATATAGAGCTGCTTCCCGATATTCACTTAAATCTATTGTTACAAAATACAAGAGACTTTACCAAATATGGTCAGGATCGGTCCATTTTTGGGCCTAGTCCCCACATAGATATAGCATCCGATATGAACTTTTTCATATCTGCAGCCGAAAAAATTAATAAAAATCCCACTCAAATTTGTTTTATGCTTATTTTCTATATCCAGTTAGTTGGGCCTTAGAGATAGGGTCTCTAAACGCATGGTATAGGGCATCGTATAGTCGGTCTAGACCGACTATAATTTTCTTACTGGATTTTAAAATGACTGATTCAATTTATTGTCGCGTACATAAATATTTAAAAAAAATTTTTGTACTGGTTTTGATATAAGAATGTGTTATTTTTTCCAAATATTTATTAATTTTTCTATTTCTTGTACACATCGTTAACATTAATTAAAAAAAATTTATATTATATTTTCTAAAACAAAATAAATTCTTACTGGTTTACGTGAATTTTTATATAACGATTCTAATGTTTTGTTCGTCACTCTATGTGCGTTCGCTAAAATAATATTTATAAAATTCAGTTAATAGTTTTAATTTTTATTCACGAAAAGCATTTATTCAACCGAAAACAATATTACCACTTCCATATGGAATGTGGGTATATGTAAGCATGTCTTTTCGTTTGTGACACATTTTGAAATTAAAATCTATATTTACATAAAGATGGAGTGATATTGTGATTTAACAAGTCTTACCTGATGATGCAAATAGATGTGACAACAATTCAAGCCACTGAAGAATCTGGAAGTATAAATAATAAAAAAAATATTTAAATCCCAATTGTATTATAGGAGTTATTAAAATCCAATTCCTATATTTAGCTTTAAGTTACAATTTTTATTAAGAAAATTGCACAAAGTATTTTATTTATTTTCTATTAAATCAAATTTAAAACTAAATAAATTTAATAAAATTTAAAACATTTTGCAATAACTTTGTAAAGGGTATTCGAAATCCGATCAGACCTGAAATCACTTTATCGCTCGTTCTGTTAGTGTTTTGTTGAACAAATATAGAAACACATATGACAGAAGTTTTGAAATGATAATGACGACCCTTTTTTTGTTGTTGTTGGTACTTAAAATATAAATGTATATGATAATTGCTTTTTTGTGTGTATGTGTGTTTTTTTTTTATTATGTGAAGAGGTGGTTTTATTCTGGGTTCTTTGATAAGAGGGTTACATTTTTTTTTTTTTTTTTGGGAAAAAGGAAATAAAATATGAATTGGTGACAAAAACCGTGGTCTATTAATAGGCCATTTAGGCAATATTTTTTATAATTATCCAAATACCAAGAGGAAGGGTAAGATTTAAAAAACTAGTAGAGTTAAGACTTTCAAAAACGTTAATGTAAAATGTAAGTTAATTTCAATAAAAAATAAATGTTGAGTGCATTTCGGCTCATATTTAACGAACACTGAAAATATGAAATTCATGCTATAATAACACCAATGACAGTGGCCGATAAATTCAATTATGACAACTGCTTATTATATGCTTATCTAACAATGCTAAAATGATAAGTCCTCTTAGTATCTACTCAAAACGTTCGAAGAGTAAGAAGTATCCATACTTTGATGGACTCATCTACACTTGCTAGTGTAGGGCATGTGGCAGTGCATATGTTAATGATATGCTTATATTTTTCCATATTTTCTGTTTTGGATCATAAAAATGGTTATTAAATAAGTAAAAGTTTAACTTTTTTAAAAATATAATTAATTTTTACATTTTTTTTCGCTTTAATTATCATTACTTTTTATTTATCTTTTTGCCAGTTCTTCCATTTTGTATCATTAAGTTTTGTTTGTACATTCATATTATTGTTCTATAATTAAATTAATTACAATTCTTTTGAATTATTTCATTTTTGTTTTTTTTTTTTTATTATTATTTCATTATAATTTCACTATGGTTTTAAGCTTTACCCTTTGGGTTGTTAATAAACCCACTATACGATATACAACAAAATACTTATTGTTAGTACATGCCAACTCCAATGGCGAACGTGTCATGTGCATTACTGGAACTGAGTTCTGTTCTTATTATTCTTTGTTTTTTATTTCATATTATTATTAAAGACTTTGACTTTGTATTTGTTAATAGTGAATTATATGAATGTTGATGTACAAAATGATATATTTTTTATGTTTAAATTATTATTACTTTAACATGGTCATGTAATAACATAAAAACGCAGCGATACGAAATGAAAAACAAACGAGCTATAATAGTAAATATACCAAACGGTACACTCAGCGTAAAATTTTAGTTTATTATTAAATCAAAAATTTAAATGGACACCTTGTCTGTTACTAATTGGAAACGATATTGAATAAGGATCTAATGTTCGCTTGTAAAATGGTGGTTCCTATAATTTTTTAGACGTTAGTATTGCTAAAAAAAATCTATTCTACAAATAATACTTCTAGATATATAATCACATTATCGTATTCTACTTATAATTGTGTGTACAGAAATCCTTTACTCTGATTAAGAGTGTATCTTTATAATAGAAAATATTTTTACGACTTAGCGTTACCCAATAAACAACTAACATAAATTTTTCTGTTAAGAAATATATAATTCTCAAATTTAAGTTCTTTAACTTTACTTGTTTTTAATACTTTATATTAATTCATTTCAATATAGAAATGAAAGTCAATGTTATTGAATATAAAAAAATATTATAATCCAACAGGACAAACCGGTCCTAGGACCTGTGAATTTTGCAAGGATGTGTCATGGCTGGCTAAATTACTCGCATGTCACATTTCTAGGATTAGTTCTATGAGAGGTCACAAGCGGCCAAATTATTTATCCTATGACATCACCTTATGACTTTAGAAAAAGATTTAAAAGTAATTCCAGATAAACATTTTATATCAATAGTTGTTTGAACATTTTTAAATAATAAAGTAATATTAATAGGCAAGGCGATTTCTTGTGACCGATGTAACTTTGTCAGTTTTACCCCCACTTTGACGAAGCATACCTCATTTGAAAGGGATTTCTTTTTATCTGTCCACCAGATTTACAGATTTTTAAAATTTAAAATTTTTTTTGGAGTAAAATGCATTTAAGGTTGCTACTAACACATACATAAAACTATGGAATGCTGTGTTTATGTTTATTAAATTGTTTAATGTGTTTGCAAAAGCCCTGAATTGAAAAATAATTTTGGACATAAACCAATAACAACATTAACGACAATATTGCAATCGAATTTCATTATAATAATTGCATATCACATGCACTGAGTTGAATTGAATAGCATAGCTTTAGATGGCAAAAAACATTGAAAAAAGTTAATTGAATGAAAAAATAAAATTTCCTAGAATTTGCACTCGAATTTCGAGGGCTGGGCTCTGCAAGTAATAAAATAATTGATCATTACGAATAAAAAATGGTCTGAGAAAACACTTCTTTGAAACTGGTACTAGAAAACTATTACAGTTAAACATTTCAACGAGCGGAACACCACTTACAATTATAGCAGGAATTTTTGAAAAATTCTTAAATAAATCTCAAATATTCTAAACACAACAAGCGTACTCACGATTAAACTTAAAACCCTCGTAAACTGTGCAAACTGCGCATTTTTTCACTCTTGCAAATTAACTGTAAAAAATTGTTTGAAAATTCACTTGCACAACTCTTGTAAAGTTGCCGACACAATTTAGTCTCGTAAACTGAACTGCTTAATTCATAAGTCAGCTGTTTTGTGTTTACATTTGTAACAAAAAATAAAATAGTGGTGTAAAAATTTTAAATTTCTTACGTTCTTTATCTGTAAAATTTCAACAAAGTGGTAAAATAATAAAAAAAAAAAATATAAATAAATTACGATTACCGTCATTTGGTCCAAAAATTCTAAAGTTAATAAATCACGAACAACAATGTCTTCAAAAACCTTACAAAATTTAGTGTTTTCGCTTTCTTTAGGCAATTTTGTTGTTAAATAAAATTTGTATGCTTTGTTTATTTAATTTATTTTTCATTTTGACATTTCTAACAAATTGAATAAAAAATTGCATAATAGTTTAAAAGGGGCTTCATGAATCAAGTCTCACAAATTTGCCCAATTGCAGAAATGTTAATTTGAAGTGTTTTCATGAGAACACTTAATATTTCCTAGAGAACAACTTGAAATACTCTAAAATTATTCTCAAATTTCTTAAAGGCTTTAAGTGATGTGTACTGGGATGGGTTATAACATTTATTGTTATGCATGAATTTGTATATTTTTTACAACAGAAATGAATGATGAAAAGTTTTTTGACCCCTTTTTATTATTATTATTATGTCTTTTTTTTTGTGTTGGTTAAGTGACATTTATAGAAACACAATACAAGGATTGACCATAAAGGTGATATGACCTAGCCAATGTTTGTTTTATTGCCAAACAACCAGATCAAAAAAAGTGATAGTAAATATGTATGTACACATGTTGATAAATTACATATTAAAGGATAAAGCGAGGACAATGAAAAATTCTCATTATATACTAATACAATATAATTTTTTATTTCCTAAATATTTTTTTATTTTTATTTATTTTACGGAACTTTTGTAAACTTTTATCGATTTTATTTAATTTTACTTGTACTTAGTTTTCAAACGAACAACATACGAGTACATTGTACGCATTCGTGCGATCATTTGATGCATTTGTGTTGCCAGCATGTTAAGTTACTTTGTATTTTCACGTCCACCGCATTGATATGCAGTTAACGTTTTTATTTTGAAACCCGCTTTTTAGATAACACAACAAACAAGACTCGCTGTACTCTAGTTTTTGGCTTCTAAAAGTGCTTACATACATACAACATATAAAAATACCAATGCATTAAAAAAAAAAAAATAATTATTATGCAACACGTAATGTTCTGAAGTCATGTTTTAGGGTTTTTCTAATTTAAAGTTGTATAATTGGGGTTTCTGGATAGCCATATAAAACATGGTTTATGTTTATAGGAAAGAACATCATGATGTATTTTGTTTTGAAATTAGGGTCTCACTATAATTCTACAAGAGTCAGCTTTTCATTCAATACTAAGAATTATCGTTAATATAAAAACTTGGGACCAACTTTGCGGATCAGGAAAAGCTTAACTTTGTATTTATTTTTTTTTTTTACTTATTTTATACATGACTGACCATGGTTCACCCTCGTCTACATTTGTAAACAAATAGTTTTTTGTCTGGAATTAAAATGTTGTGTTTATATGAACCAAAAATATTATCCTATTGGCTTTAATTATATATGGTCTCCAGATAGATGATACTAACATTAAATTTGTATGGGAGGTGCCACGCCCACTAATCCCACAGGATGCAAAATAGAAAAAAAAAACAGAAGAGCTTGAACCGCACCTATGGTATTAATCATAGGAAAATAGCTGTTATGGTTCCGAAGAATATTCAAAACAAATAAATGCACCAAGGGGGCTTACGTGCAGAAACGAGTACCAGTTGTTAATGGTAAAAAGCTCGTTGTGGCAGTTGCCTTTTAGTTGTTCCCTTTTATCTGTGTTGCCAGGTGTCTAACGTCAAGTGTTGTTGCTGCTCAGAATATTATCGTAGCTGATCACGTTATATTGAGTTTACAAATACTGTCATTGCTATCGCGCCGGGCGCCTTTTTCATTGTCACATTAATGTAATCGTTTCTGTTGGTTTTTAGCAAAAAACAAGTAAGAGTGTTAAATTCGGCTGTGCCGAATCTTTGATACCCTCCACCTCGGTTTGAGTATTGATAATAAATGTAAACAAAATATTGGAAAAAGTAAACAATTTGTTAAACTTAATACCAAATTATTTCAGAAAATTCTTTGGGTTGGTTTTCGTCTTTTCTATTATTTCGGATTTATTTCGGTGTTTGCTTTTTGGTCATCGTAGTTGCTGATCGGCATGCATTTAGGTTATATACCTATATGCATGCGTTTCCGGTTATATGACATAACTTCTCGTTTAATTTAGTTTTTGCTAATTAAATAGCTCGCCTTAACCTCCATTGCAAAGGTAATGGTTGTGTAGAGTGGCTATATGCATTAAATCGTGCTAATTGGAGATGGCTGTATAGCTTCTTTTAACTGGCCAAATATTTCTTCATTGTGGCCATATAGGTCGGATGGAGTAACAAAATAATAACCAAAAAAAAAGCTCTCTCAACTTTTTTTAAAATATTGCCATATTTTGAAAACATAGAGAATAAATTTATAATAATAAATAATCAAATTAGGGATGAAAACGCAAAAAAAGAAAAGTCCCAAACATTTTAAATAAAATAATTTAATGTTATCTTTATTTTCTGAAAAACTTAAAATTTTCATCCAAAAAAAATTGTGAAAATTTATATATAAAAAATAACATTCTCATAAAATTACGTTTACTTATGTAACAATTTTTATGTTAGCAATTCTTAAATATCATTTGAGGTTTTCTTAAATTCATTGAATTTAAATTAATATCGACAAATCTGTTTTTCTATTTATTTAAATTGTAAAGAAGTGGCATCTCTGTCAAAATAAGCGAAAAACACAAAGAATAGAAAAAAACAAATTACTTCGTGTTTGACAGGATGATTTTATGTTTATGTTTAATATCTTTATTTTTTTTACTAATATTTCTGTTTATTTATTTGAAAATGAAATAATGAATTTAATTTTTTTATTTATATAAAAAAGTTTTTTAATTAAAGCAAAATATTTTCACTATTTCATGATTTTTATTTATGTATGACGACATTTCAACCTAAAAAAAGTTTTTATCGATTGAATAAACAACACAAAAATGGTTCTCTTTGATAACAACAACAGCTGACTTTAACAATAGCGAATATCGTTTAAAAATTTTACTGATAATTTTGCAATTTTCTTTTTTTTATACGATTCGACTATCGTTAAAAGAAGTTACTGAATCGCGGTACTGAAAAGTTATTAATATCTCCTGAATGGCAATATTTTTTTTAAATGTAAACATATTTCTAAATTTAAAATTATTATTTCCGACGTTTTGATATGATTTTCTGAAATTCAATTAATATTTTCTAATTTATAATTGGAAATTTTATTTTCAGTTTTTATTATAATTGATATTTTCTTAAATTTGAATGGAAAATTTAAAAAGTGAAATTTTGTATTTATGTGAATAATAATGCTTTATTAATTATAAACAATTTTTAAAAATTAGATGTAATCGCAATCAGATATTTTATAGGTAAAGCAGAATAATAATTCTATATAACTATGTAGAACTGTTTTGTAAACAAAAAACTCATTGACGAACTCGGTAACTCTATTTTGTAAAGACAACAAAAAGTTAATATGCCAAACTTATGTTCATATTTGTAAAAGAATAATGAAAAAACGTATGAAATAAAAGACCAGCCCGTGTATACTGTTAACATTGTTCTGTATGATATCTAGTTGAAAATATTAACATTCATGTTAAAATAGAAATAACTATTGCAAAGCTAATTAGAACAAACAAAAATTATGGCGCCATCTACTGTGGCATAGTCACGCTGAGCAAAATGAAGTGACACTCTGTTAATGCAAAAGAAATGTATTTTCCCCACAACAAAATACTGCAGAATTTTATGTAAATAAAATAACCGATTTATTTCTAACATGCAGTTACTATGAATATACATACATACATACATATATATAATATATGTATATTTTTTGTATTATTTAATATGTGTATGTATGTATATTTAAATATTACACACAAAAAATACAACATCAAACGTTATTTTTGTGTTGTTCTCTTTAAATAAATTAATACATAAATTTTTTTGCTAAATTTACATTTGGGCAATTCACAACAGGTGTTGTATATTGTATGTTGTATTGAAATACACAATACAATCATTTGTTGTGAACACTCAGTTGTATTTTCATATTGTAAAACGCTTTCTTTAGTAATTTTCGATCCAACGAGGAAAGATCGCTTCGTCGCTTCTGCTATTTTGTATAAGAGTAAACACTTGTCAGTGTTTGCTTTTTGATCGTGAGATATACCCTGGAGTTTTAGTTACGTACCTCTTGCATTTTAATTTATAATGAAAAAAAAAAAATGTTAAATGTTTTGGTTGGTACTGAAAGAGAAAATACATACTAAAAAAATATAAACATTAATTTTTATATAAATAAACTTATCGATGTATTTGCGTTATTTGCATTATTTGCCATATTTTATTTTATAATTATTTATGCTGATAAAATTCTATGAATTTGTTTTTTTTTTTCATAAAAACTGACATTCACTTGGAACTGATATGTTATGATACAATATACAACATTTACTAAACATAGCAAATGAAGTTGGATCGTGTATCAGATTTTTCAGTGAAAATTACCAACAACAATTTTACACTATTGTAAAGTGATACACGATACAACAGATACAACGATACATTACCCATTGTGAATTGCCCAATTGTTTTTTTTATTAACAACTAGGTATTTTAGCATTATTTGCTTTAGATGTTGGTGAATTTTTACTTCGTTTATATTAACTCGTGTCTGCTTGTCGAAAAAATTTTGGATCGATTTTAACCACTTTCCCGTGACCCAATCGATCTGAAATTTTGCAGGCAGGCTCGTGGCAATGACGGAAATGATCTAACATATTTTTTTAGTGATGCCAAAACAATGGAAACTTTTAAATTGTTCTACCAGAGTTGATAAAAAAATGTACAAAGGGTTTGTTTTTGTTATATTATTACCATAACGACCACAAAAACAACAAGTCCAGCTATGAAAACAATGCAACATTTAGAATAACAACGAGAACAATATAGAAATATCATGTTTTTTATTTTTTTTTTTTACTTTTTCAGAGATTTCCCTGGACCTGTTCCACCGATTTTAATGGTTTTTGAAGTAGAAATCTTCCCATGAATTTGGTGAATCATTCTCACTAAAAATGATCACCCTAGCTGCCCGATTGATGCCGTCATCGTGATTTCCACAGACGGACAGACGGACAGACGGACAGACGGACATCGCTATATCAACTCCGGTTGTTATAAGGATCACAAATATATAAATTTTATGGGGTCCAAAATTTTTTTTCTAATTATTACAAACGGAATGACAAACTTATATATACCCTGTGCACACTGGAGAGGAGGGTATAAAAATTATGATACTAAGTCAGAAGGATGTGTAATGAAGAACTAGAAAGTGTGTATTCGAAGCTTGCCGGACGGAAGAAATATGAACAGAGAAAAGAAGCAGAAAATAAGTTACGAGGCATAAGATCGATTTTAAAATCCACCACGTACATGTTTTCGTCCATTTTCCCCTTTTGTAGATGCATGTAGAAAGAAGCGTTACGAACACTTAGTACGAGTAGATGGACTAGCAAATTAAGCATCTACAAAAACGAAAGCTTTCAAACCAGTTGACATCCAAAAATCTTTTCCTAGTTTTTTCTGTGCTTTCAGTAAATCATATTCAGTAAATTTTCCATAAATTATGACTTTGTAGTTTTCATCATGTGAAAGAGCGTCCCATACTCTATCCGAATCGGTAAAAAAGTGGAAAAATGATTTTTTGACACCTAAACCACCTTTTCTTAGACCAGAGGCAAAAAGTAGCGATTATATATATTTTTTTCTTACACTATACTAAGTAAGGCTAAACATAAACAAAACATGTCAGTTTGCTGTCCTAGCTTTTTTTCCGAACTTTAGCAATGGACCTTTGAATTTGCATCCTATCAGAGGTTTTCAGCTCCTTGTTGCTTATTGAAATTAACCTATCTACCTACTGACATACAATGTACATTATTTTTTAAATTTTCCCAAAAGTGTCAAATGTTGATTTCTTAAGACGAAATGCAAATCTTTGATTTTGGATTTGGTTTAATGTGAAAACACTAAATCGGGCCAGAAAATAATTTTGGGTCAGCAATGATATTTTACTAGAAATTCCTGAATACTGGAATACATTTTTTTATTATAAATTTTCGCATTTACAGCTAAATCTGTTTTTAAAAGTGTGGGTCACTCACGATCAAGCACAATTAAACCTTTTGCGGAAGTTTTGTCGTCTTACTAATAGGTAAAGAATAATTCTGACTACCGTTCGTTGGCGGTAGGTCTCCTCGTCCACCACATATTACAGTATCGCATAACTGGAGCATATAAGTAAGTTTGGTATATATTTGCTTTTTATTCTAGTGAATTGTAGATATTTTTTTGTTTCTATGGAATCCGAATCTTCTTTCCAACTCACGATACGATTTTTCACTATTCATTTATTCAGCGTAATATTTTGTTTAAAACTTTCGCGTCAGGTAACCGCCAACAAAATTTATTGACAATCCTACATATTAATGTTAATACCCTCCACAACAGTATGCAGAGGGTATATATAAGTTTGGCATTCCGTTTGTAATAATTTTGAAAAATTTAGACCCCAAGAAATATATATATATTTTTGCGCCTTATAACAAGCAGAGTTGATATAGCGATGTCCGTCTGTCCATATGTGGAAATCACCATCACACCTTCAGTAGAGCAGGTGGGTTACCTATTTTTACAGAAAATTATTCGCTGCCATCCTGAGCAGGTTGCAGTTCATAATAATCGAAATCAGTTCAATAGGTAACGAGATATAAATGAATATGTAAAAAAAAAACTCTGGAAAATATATGATTTTTTTAGGTTGTTCTTGTTGTTGTTGTAATTCTTGCATTTATGTTTGTAGCATGTGCTTCATGAGTGTGTATGTATGGTTATACGTGTCCAGATGTCCATGTCATGTGACTTAAAGCCGTCTTAACGCCGCCGCCGAATCTCTACTTACTCCTGGATCTGCCGCTGAATTAGGCGGCGAATTAAAGCACTCAAATTAAGAATACTCTTAATATAATAAATAAATAAAATCTTGCGTTTTTTTATAAATATTCTAACGGCTCAAACAACTTAAAAATATAATAGATGAATATCTGTTTTTTATTGTAGTAAGGTTTTTCTAGTTTACGCATGACCTAGCAATGGAAAGCCAACTCTAATAGTAGAAAAATAGTGCAATTTTTCAGATAGAAGTTACAAGTAATTGTTTCTATGAAAAGGCCCATCTTTGTCTTAATAAAATAAATAAATTAAAATGATATAAGTATTTAAAGGTTAGGTAACTGCATTAAATGGTAACCATACCCAACATTGATTATAATATTGTATTTGAGACATATAAATTCTTATACAATTTAGGGTTTCAACACTTTTAATTCGTTTGCTTTCAAAGCTTCTCATATTAAAACTTCAGCGATTTTTGTAAAAAGATTTTAATAAACTTAACAGAACGTCATCAGTAACTAATTTATTTTTCTAAAGTTTAAAAATTCAAAGCCAATCAAATGTAAATCAAACCATTTAAGTTGAAAATATTTTTGAATTTAACAGAACTCTTTTACCTCAACATAGATTTACATCACAGTTATTAATTTGAAACTACATTGTAAATCAACAATGTAACACAAGACAAGACGGCAATCACTTTGTTATGAACAAGCAAAAACAAAAATTGCATTTTCTTCCCCTGGACGTCTCTGAAATGAAATAGTTAATTTTTTTAACTGAACACAACAAGTGCTACACTTCCTTATGCTTTATGTAAGAGCAAACTTCAGTATGTTGTTAACATGATGATCATTAAAATTGACAACAAGATCATCATCATCATCATGTCGAAGTTGCTAGTGATGATTGAGTTTAAATGTAAAGCAACACAAACTGCTGCACCAGCAGCAAAAGTTGTTGTTGTGTAGTCGTATATTAGCGATGCAGTAGTCAGTAGTTGGTACATACTTCGTACGTAGTTAATAGAACCAGTTGTTTTTGTAGTTGTTCTAAAATGTTGTATGATTGTGTTAAACATAATTGCATATGATTATTGTGCTCGTTCAGGTGTGCAATTTCTAACACTCCTCAAAATGGGAACGAAAATCAATTTAAATACTAAAATTTTAGTTTGTACAATAATTTAAGAGAAATTTGTTGTGTTATTAATTCAATTTATTTAAAGAAAATTCTGTTGTACAACCAAAAGGACCAACAGAAAACATGTTTTTTTGATCAAACTAAAGAAAAAAAAAACAAAACAAAACAACAACTATTGAACAATTCATAACAACACTGCACAAGTTTATTTTATTGTCGTTGTAGCTTCAAAAAAAGAACATTCCTATTCTCTATAGTCTAGTTCAGTTACATACACACACATACAGAAACTTAAAATACTGCAAAAGACATGCAAAAAAAGTTCAAAATATGTTGTTCTACAAATAAACAAACCTCTTCTACATAAAGTGCTTTCGTAGTTGTACTATTTAAACAGACAATCACATCATACCAAAACCATCGCACAAAACAGGGATTCTCAATACAGTAAAATTAATTTTTATTCTGAATTAACAAGTAATAATTAAAAAAACACATTGCAATCTTGTTGTTAATTTATTTCGTTTTACCAAAGGATCCAATAGAAAGCTACAAGTAAAGAGTGATGCTGAGTATCTCATATCTACATGGATTAATTCGTGGTGATGTTGATTCTAAGTTCCTGCTTACCAAAATTAACTTTTCCGTTGCAACTAGGTTAGCTGTTAACTCTAAAATATGTTAACTCTATCTATACCAACAATGAGTCATTTCGCCCGTATATTTGAAAATTTCAGCAAATCTTATCATATTATAAATGTCTCTGAGAGCCATGATGTTGTAAAAATTTTTTTTCTTTAATTTTGAATACTTAATTTAATTGCATTGCATTAAATATCTGGTGTGACTAAACTAAATAAATAAAAATTTAATAAATAGCCAAAAATAAAACTTGCTGTTTCGGATGCACAACTACTGGCAATGCCCGTAATTGAGCATTGGGGAAAGTGCTTCGGGGAAAAAACATATACGTACTATTTTGCGAATATACATTAAAAAAAATCACGATTTCGTTTTAATTAGTTATTTCAGAACCTGCATTCACAATTCTCACTTCAAAGTTGTTTGTTTTTGGCCAAAATAAGTGAAAAACTTTATTATTTGATGAGATTGATTAACTGGAAGTTAAGAGTAATGAATGCTGTTTAGCTTAGATTCAAACATAATTACTCAAAAAATAATATTATTATCTCAAATAAAATGGTACAGCTTGAGAATCCCTGATACAGAGTATAAAAAAGTCCACTTTTGAATAAACTTATCGAGAGTCATATGAATAAAATGAATGAAACAAATTTAAGGTTGGCACACACAGCCAAACAAACACAATTTTTACTTCTATTTCTTCATGATTTTGGGGAGGTAAACACCTGAAATTGACAACAAAAGCCCATTGATTGCCTTACTCATACCAAATAAAAGAAAAAAATATGAACAGGCAGGGTGACTAACATCGTCGACTGAATACCCCAGTAAAGTTACGCATTTGTAGAATATTTGCCAAAGCAGACTGACTGCAAATGTTGTCAAGTGAGGATAGTAAATTTTCAGTATTGATGACGTTAGTTTGTTAGCAGCAATATTGGATAGATTGTTGTGTATTTGTATTTACATACTTACAAATTGGAGGCACAATAATAATAAGGTAGTAAGAGGAAGTTAAAGCTAAAAATAAAGTCAGCAGAAAGTTGTTAAAACTTATATAAGAATAGTGTTAAATCGTTTTTCCTTTTTAAATAACTATCACTTAGATTATTTACAGTTTATACGAAAACGACAGATAATAAATACTAGCAGACTCCAGCACTCGAAATTCGAGTGCAAATTCTAGGACATTTTATTTTTTCATTTAATAAAGACCCTTAAGGTATGCCTCACAATTTAACTCTTTTCAAATGAAGAAAACAAACTCAACACAGTAACACAAACACATTAACAAATTTAATAAACACACACACAGCATTGTATAATTTTATGTATGTGTTAGTAGCAACTTTAAACGATCATAACTCCAAAAAAATATTCCAGACGATGAAAATCTGTAAATCTGGGTAACAGCTAAAAAGAAATACCTTTCAAATGATAAATTTTTTTGTCAAAATTGGGGTTAAACTGTGAAACTTACATCGGTCACAAGAAATCGCCTTGCCTATTAATATTATAGATGAGAAAAAAATATAAAAATTTTAGAATCACTAACCAAGAGCTGATATTTTATTTTTTTATTTTTTTTTTTTGTCACTTTAGTTATTACACTAAAGCAAAGAAAAAGTGGTCAGGTTATTAAATTATATACAAAGTAACACCAATCAAAAATTTTATTGATTTTAGTTTTTGTTGTGTTTTATTTTGTAAAAGGATTTCTTGCACATGCTACAAAAAGTGATGAAAAGTGTATAAATTTATAGCGAGGGTGCTTCCTTTCTATTGTAACCGTTTGTGAAATTCAGTTGTGACACGGCCATATTCGAACAACTTTTTTGCTGACATTTACTGACATAATATTTCAGTTAAAAAAAATTTTAAAAAATTATGACTGATATCATTTCTATATTGTGGTATTCTGAGCCTGGAATCGGCTTTTAATTTTTCAATAATTCCAAAATTTCTTTACGTTATTTTACTAACCCAGTTTTCATTAAATGGAAATTTTGAAATAATTTTTTTTATTACATTATGATAATTTTAACACTTACGCCACAAATGACATATAGAAAACTAAAATTTTAAACCTCCTGCCTTATCTTAAAATTTCTAACAAAACGCTACACTGCAGTAAAAAAAAACATTAAAAAATAACAAAACCTCTGATCCGAATTTTCCCAACGATTTGTCGTGTACATGTTCATAAGTAATATAATCAATGCAGACAGAATGTACAAAAGAGATAATAGGTTTGGAACATTGCTCTCTACACATAGTTGTGTTTGTATTAAATAAAAACAAGTTAGAAAAAAATAGTTGGTCTAGAGCGACTATAATGATACCCTATACCATGGCCAACAAATTGGAAACAGCAACTAAGCATAAGCTAAACTTGAGTGGCATTGTTATCGATTTTTTTTGTCCCCAGTTATGAAAAAGTTTATTTCAAATGCTATATTTATACGGGGACTAGGTCGGAAAATAGACCGATTCTGATCTTATTCGGTAAAGTTGCTTATTTTTGGCAAAAAAAATACATATGAACCCAATTTGAGAAAAATCTGTGCAATATTTTTTATTTTTTTGGTAGACTAAAGTAAAGATGGAGGCTATGACTAAGAATGGATGTAAAAAAAAACGCGAACCAAATTTGAGCGAGATATATACGATTAGTTGGATCTTATGCCAATTTAAGTCGATCTTATAGGGATCATATATAAAGGGTGTTTTTTTAAAGCCCGATAGAACTTCAAACTGTAAAAAACAACACAAATAAGTAAATATTGATCAAAGAAAATTTTTTATTCGAAAGGTCAATACATGGCATTAATACTAGAAAATAACATTGGCCATTGTGCCACCGCGGTTGTACTTGACGAAGCGCATTCTGGATATCCAATTTAGACTTTTTAGATTTTTTCGAGCATTGCCGGCCGTATGTCACGAATAAAACGAACAGTGTTGGCCTCCAAGGCGTCAATTGTTGATGCTCACGTAGCCCCACAGGAAATAAGCGAGAGGTGTCAAATGGCATTACCTTGAAGGCCAATCACAGATCCATTTCTCGAAATGAACTTATCGCCAAATTGTGATTTCAATAAGATGGTGCGGACGCCGTATTGCACGTAGCATCATTCTGTTGAAACCACATCTCGCCCGGATCAATATCATTCACATTTTCAAACAAAAACACGAGCTTCGGCTTAATTTTTTAAGAAATGTGGTCCGACGATGCCACCAACGTATAAACCGCAACGAACCATGCATCTCGCTGTAATGTAGTCTATAGGGTCTGTTGGTCCAACTCCATATGCGGAAATTTTGTTTATTGTCCAACACATGATCTCAAAAATGAGCCCCATCGCTGAACACAATTTTGTGATAAAACATTGGGTCAGATTCAAACTGCTCTAGAGCCTAATCGGCGAAAGAACGACGCATGTGATGATCTAGTGGCTTTAATTCCTGCTCCAGCTGGATCTTATATGGGTGCAGGCCCAATTCCTTGGACTGACGACCATTCGATAATTATTTAAAGAGCATGTGGTATCAAATTTATCCATAGTGCGAAAAATGGAAAGCCTAAATGGACGATTATGTGCTCACGAAATCGTGTATTTGGACAATTTGGTAGCGTTGTTTAAGCGTGAATCTATTCATGATGATTTGCGAAAGTATACTGATCATAAGTGTCAAAAAATGAGTGCACTATAGCAGTTCGTTTGATAGCTAACCGTTTATATGGACTGAATAAGGACTGATTTTCATAGATATGAGGGCGGATCCATAAGTCCGTGACTTTTCGAACTTCCCTCGTAGTTATATGAAATGCAACACTGCTCCCATCAAGTATCGAGACTACTAAATTTTGAGCAGGTTCAGTCATTTACTTTGCGTTTAACATACAATCTCGTGTGTTTTTTTTCTTTTTTTAATGGAAAAAAGTGAATTTCGAATGCTCATTAAACATTTTTTTTTGCGAAAAAAAATCCGTCAGTGAAACCAAGGAAATACTATGGGGACCCTGTACCATCGATTTCAATGGTAAAAAAGTGGTTTACTGACTTTCGTTGTAGTCGCATAAATGCAAATGAGGCTGAACGTTCTGGACGGCCAATTGAGGTCAATACACCCGAAAATGTCAAAAAAAATCTACGATATGGTATTGGCCGATCAAAGAGTAAAAGCGCGTGAGATTGTTGATGCCATAGGCATTTATTATAGCAGTGTGGTTTCGATTGTAAATGATCAGTTGGGTTTAAGAAAGCTATCTGTGACAACTTCAAAGGATTGTTTGGAGTTGTTTCACCGCAATTCGAATGAGCTTTTGCGGCGTTTTCTAACTGTGGATGAAACATGGATCCATTACAACACTCCGGAGATCAAGCAGCAGTCTAAACAATGGTTTTCTGTGGGTGAACCGGCTCCGAAGAAGGCCAAGGTAAGTCTGTCGGCCAATAAGTTGATGGCAACAGTATTTTTTGGGATGCACGCGGGATAATCCCCATCGATTACCTTCAATATTATGCCAACTTATTGGACCGAATTACCGAGGAGTTAAAAAAAAACGACCCCATATGAAATTATTGATCAAACAAATGCCTATTTTATGGACATCGAAAAACCCTATTTTTTGGAAGGGATACAAAAATTGGAGAAACGTTGGACTAATTGTGTTGAGCTAAAAGGAGATTATGTTGAAAAATATTTTTTTTTTTGCCAAAAAATTTGTTTCATTCTAAATGTCACGGACTTATTGATCCGCCCTTGTATCAATAGACTGTATTTTGATTACAAGGTTAACATGCACACATAGACAGATGGACAACCGGTCGGACGGACAGACATCGCTAAATCAACTCAGAAAGTGATTCTGAGTCGATCGGTGTAATAAAATATGGGTCCAGTTCTAATATTTGTGATAGCTATAAACATCAGTACAAAGTCATTATACACCTTTCTGACCACATACAGGAATAGGGTATTTCCACAAATTGTGGTTTGCGTCGTAATCAGTTATGGCTGACTTAAATAAATTGCACATGAATTCTTATTATTCTTAAACTTAATTTATTTTATACATCTTAGAAACTCTTTATAATATGCAATGAAAAAGTGAATACTTTTCGTGGTGAAACGGAATTTGGAACTATAATACAATAAATTAAAGTTCCAAATTTCGTTTCCCTAATGCTTGCTTAACATATCCAATACCTTAATTTCTGCTGAAAATATTTTCATAGTATTTTTATTGAAACGGTCAATTTCTTTATCTTCAACTAATGTAGGGGTTCAGACTGTCCATCATAATCATTTTTATTTTTCGGATTGGTTTTTGTACTTAGTTTTACAGTGCAATAATCAACTTCATATAACTGTCGGCAGGAAAGATTGGAAATACAAAAATAAAAAAATATTATTTATTTTTCAAGTTAATAAAGATAGCGTTGCATATTTAAAACAATGTCTTTTTTTCACAAAATAAGAAGAAGATCATTAAACTGCTGATAACCTAATGACATGATCATGCTATCTACAAAATAGTGCCATGATTAAAGTGTTTTACTTGAAAATAATGAAAGTTAAAAGAAACACTAAATAAATCTTTTTATAAACATATTTATATTTCAAGATTTATTAATGTTGTTTTCCCAAAGATTTTCTGTAATAAAACTAATTTTCTAGAAAACCTTTGTTAACGGAGTTTAATAAATCAGCAAACCTTGAACCCTCTTAGCTTATTTTGAATTTCAAATAAAGTGTTTATGGTTTTTTGTTTTGTTTTTATTTTCTTTTTCATTTACAAAAATATTATGTCATTTTTAATGTAATTAAACATTTGCTTTAATGTTTTTAATGCATGTAAATGGAAAAACAATAAAAAAATCATAATAAAAAAAAAATATCTCAAAGTCATAAAAATATAAATGCCTGGTTTTAACTGCAGAACACCCAGAGTTATGGCATAGACTCATAATTATAACAAATGAAAGACTCCCAAATTTTTGGTAATAAAATGTAAAAAAAATTTTATTGCCTTCACTAGTTGAAAAATCCAAATGTTTGGGTTTCAATTTTATTTGTATCTTATTTTGATAATAGATCATTATTATAAAAGAAAAGGTTAAATTATTAATGTAATAACAAAAAATTTAAGGAAATATTTGTACAAGTTAAGTACATATGGAGGGGTCACCGCTGAACCGAACCAAGTCATGAAATATAAGATATTTCCAAACTAGTGCGATATTCTTCGCAAAGTATAACTCTATTCAGTTCTGTAAACGACTAAGTCAAAAAGTGCTTCGTTCCTAAGGTAACGGTAAAAACCCAATGTAATAGCTCTCATTTTCGATTTTTTTCGAAGCTGAAACGAACCAAGTCAGGGTGATTCACTTTTCATAAATTTTCTTCGTGAACATGTATTTATTGTTTTTCAGTTTTCAAAAATATTGCAAGAAATCTGTATTAAATAATAGTAGTTGTGCTAGTTATTTTTCACCTAATGAGGATGAGAAATATTTTCCAACCTCGGAATCATCGCACAGTGATAGCTTTGTTAATCTATCAGGTAATTAAGCATTTGCTTTTATTAATTGGTTTTATTTACTTTTGCTGAATTTATTGTAGAACATGTGGATGGGCCATATCTGCATCTGCAGAACCGCAGGAAGATTTTTACTACATCTGGGAAGGAAAAAACATATGAACCCGGCAAAGTGGAAAAATAATGTACGTAAGCTAGGCTGCACACAAATCAAAAAGATCTGACGATTTCTGAAAAAACATGAATTCGAAATTTTGATTGTGGATGAAAAAAAAAAAAAAAAAAAATGTGGCCGCCAGGTGAATGAGCCCGATAGAGAATTATTTTTTACCTCATTTTGGAAACTGCAAAATAGAAGAGATCTTATTAAATCATCACTGCCAAAAGATCAACGCATTCAAAAAATAATAGGTTTACTTACTCCATGTTGGTTAAAGGAGAAAATGTTCAGGTATGTAAAATTAATTTTTTGAAAACTGGTACGGAAGGAGGTATTTGCTGTGGTAAAAATTTTAAAAAAAGAAAAATAGAATAGACGATAGTGGCATTATCGCACATACTAAATCATGCCCAGCTTTCAGAGCCATTATAGCATTTGAATATTCGGAAAATGTGCGACATGTATGTGGCAACGTCTATTGTAGAATGCCAGTTGTTAAACAAACATTTTATTATCATGTATTCAGCACGCAACTTATCTTACATTTTAAGCCTCCGAATAAGGATATCTGCCGAATTTGTGATGAGCTTGACATAAAAATGAAATTCGGTGATAGTAATTCTAATTTATTTATTTTTGCGAAACGAATTTCATTTAAGGTCCTACCTTTTAATCCCACAAAAATACCGTTTTTAAAGCTGCTGCAGCTCAGTTGTTTTTCAATTTAATAACTTTTTTTTACGTAAAAGTAGACGTGGTTTCCTAACGTTCTCCGTACTTGTTTATGTTTCTATTTCTTTTATCCTCCCCTCCCAGAGCGATAAAAAGGGGTACGTAAAAATGAGAAAGCAAACGGGGTGTCGTTTTTCTTGAGAACCAGATGACGTATCGAAATTCGGCGGATGGAATTTTGTTGGTAATCACGTCCGGCAGGTCCTGAACTAGGAGGAAGAGGATCACAAGAAATCCCTGCATGCCTTAAAAAACATTTCTTGACTTATGTCTCAGAGTACATAACAATGTACTGTGATGCTTGCGGAGGACAAAATAATAAGACCAAATTAAGCCTCTCCTTACTTAAATAAGTTGGGTCAACTGACTTCGACATAAGAGATATGGAGTCTGACCACCCTTTTTTGCCATATGATGCTGATTTTGGTGTAATTGAAAACCGCAGCAAGAAACAATAATTTATTTATTGTTACAATGACTAGATTGAAATTGTCAATAGTGCTAAAATCAAACGCCCACTTAACGAAATGAGAGAAGTTAGAAACAAATATTGCGAACCGAAAAAAGACAGTTGATCGTCACAATAAGTCATGGCTCAATATCAAGTGGCTTCGATTTAAACACAAGTTACCTTTTTCGTTTACATTTAAGGAGGTACTAAACAAAGAAGTCCAATTTGATGAATTTTATTTAGGAAAAGGAAGAAGCCTGAGTTGAAGCTGCTTCTTTATATGAAAATATATTTATATCTCTATAAATTCTCAATTTCTTCAGTTCTCACAAGTCCTGTATTCTTTTTTGCATATTATACAAAAAATTAAAAATTAATCGCTCAATTAACGACTTAAATTATGTTATTTTTTAAAATTGCAATAAAAACAAAATATAATTTTTATTTGTTGAAAAATCGTAATGAAAACTGACACATTCTTATGACTACAAAAAGAGTATTAAACGAGAAGTGGTGAAGCTGAAATGCAATTTTATTCTCTTGAAAATGTTATTTTCTCTTTAACAACAAAAATTTACTCATATTTTTAGTACTAAATTTAATAGAGTTATGAGAATGAGCACATTTTTCAATGAGTGTGTATGTATAATGTATTGTTTGTTTATGTTTTGTTGGTACTCGTAACTTGGTTTGTTGTTTAATTTTACTATCTTGCAAATAAAACAGGTTCTTGCAATGTTTGTTTACGTTTTACTTAGTTTGCAATGTTAAAATTATAAACACAAACTTTGAAATTGTTATAGGTTTGTATACCTGTATGGCTAACAAGAATAATTGGTGCATAACATGTGTATAAAAATTTAATGATTTACTTTTTTTTTTTTAGCTGTTTTGACAGAAAGAAAGCAACGACACAAAATATAGTATTTAATGAATGTTGCGAATTGCTGGATATGTACTCAGACATTCTGAAAAAATGTTTCATATATAAAAGAGAATTTACAACAATAACGTTAATCCTGTTAGCACAACTCCCAAAGACAGATTCTATAAACGGTTCTAACTATGTGACCAACATTGTTTCAATTTAAAGTGAGGTATCTAAATAACAACTTTTGCATGCCGCTAACTAAATTAATTGAAACAAGCATGAAATTTATAGTTGATCTGGGCCGACCATATCATACCCTATAACTAAAAACTGGAACATTTTAGGTAGAACCGTTCTGGATAATATCATCGGCAATGGCCAACGAAAATATACAGAAATCAAATTTTTGGCAGAAAAAGTGGGACGAGTTTATTATATGGGTCTATGTCAAAAATGGTCCGATGAGGACTATATTTATTAAGTTTAAACGTTCACGATATTTAATTCCTTTTTAAGTCATGGTGCCATAGTTTCAGCTTTGAATACCACTGGCCATTAGTCTATTAAAAATTTTAATTAATTTAATTAAAATAAGGCACTGTTGACGTAATACGAGTGGTATACAATATATACCAATACAATTTTTGTTACATTAGCTTTCGTCTTGATTATCGTTCGTGTTACATAAACAATCTCTAATTTCAAACAAAAGAAAAAAACGTGAATTAAAAGTAATAAAATATTTTCTTGTAAAAAATCTTGGTGTTACAAAATAGGTATATTTAATTTTAAAATACTTTTAATATAATATGTAGGTATGTATGTGTATTTTTCTCGTTATATGCTATTTTGCACCCATTTTTAAATAAGACCATTGGTGTAGTTTTTTTTTTTTTTTTATATTTGGATACTAAAACTTATAATTTATTGGAACAAGTTGAACCAGTTGTAAGGCCTTTTGTTAAATAAAACATTACACTACAATTTAAATGAGCGAAATTGTATCAACCTAAAGAGAAAATTACATCATAAAATTGAGAGTAAAATATCGCGTTGCTAACATTGAGCAAAAGAGTACTTAAAGTACTAAAAGAATCCATTAATGAATGAAGTTAAATTTGATTAAAGGAAATTAATGTAAATTTTACATACATAGGTATATATGTATGTATGTATATTGTAAAAAAAAAAACAAAACAAAATCATTAGTATCATTTATTTAATTTTAAAATACTTTTTTTTATGATTTTCTCTAAAACTTAAGTCTTTAACCCTAATATTTATTTATGTAGTCTTTGTAGTTCGTTATAGTTTTTATTTTCTTCACTGAACTTTTAAATATCATCTTGATTTCTTTATTTTTTAATCACCCACAATATAACGCGTGCCTTAAACAAGCCAAAGGGAATTTAAAAACGTCATTAACTGAGAAAAGTAAAAATTATGTGTTTTCATTAAAAATAACCCATCACATTCTCAAGTGGCTAAGTAAAATAATATTGTTGCTACCTTATAAACACTAAATGCTGCAACAAAAGACAAGTTTATTTAAAATAAAATTGTGGAAAACATACTAAAAATAAATATTGTAAACACTTTGTATAAAACGACACATTGAAGTTCAAAAATATTTTCTTTCCAATGGTTAGAAATTAAAATAATGTTTAGAAAAGATTTTTGATTAATACAAGGCAATGTGTTCAAAATCTATCAGCGTGATGGCAATGAATAAAATAGACAAAGAGATGCAAAGATAAATAAAATAAAAAATAATGAAATAAAAATTTAATTAAATATTGACAATAGGAATTGTAAAATAATAATAATAATACTAATAACAATAATAGTAATAATAATAATAAAAATAATAATAATAATAATAATAATAATAATAATAATAATAATAATAATAATAATAATAATAATAATAATAATAATAACAATAATAATATTAATAATAATAACAAAAATAATAATAACAATAAAAATAATAATAATAATAATAATAATAATAATAATAATAATAATAATAATAATAATAATAATAATAATAATAATAATAATAATAATAACAATAATAATAATAATAATAATAATAATAATAATAATAATAATAATAATAATAATAATAATAATAATAATAATAATAATAATAATAATAATAATAATAATAATAATAATAATAATAATAATAATAATAATAATAATAATAATAATAATAATAATAATAATAATAATAATAATAATAATAATAATAATAATAATAATAATAATAATAATAATAATAATAATAATAATAATAATAATAATAATAATAATAATAATAATAATAATAATAATAATAATAATAATAATAATAATAATAATAATAATAATAATAATAATAATAATAATAATAATAATAATAATAATAATAATAATAATAATAATAATAATAATAATAATAATAATAATAATAATAATAATAATAATAATAATAATAATAATAATAATAATAATAATAATAATAATAATAATAATAATAATAATAATAATAATAATAATAATAATAATAATAATAATAATAATAATAATAATAATAATAATAATAATAATAATAATAATAATAATAATAATAATAATAATAATAATAATAATAATAATAATAATAATAATAATAATAATAATAATAATAATAATAATAATAATAATAATAATAATAATAATAATAATAATAATAATAATAATAATAATAATAATAATAATAATAATAATAATAATAATAATAATAATAATAATAATAATAATAATAATAATAATAATAATAATAATAATAATAATAATAATAATAATAATAATAATAATAATAATAATAATAATAATAATAATAATAATAATAATAATAATAATAATAATAATAATAATAATAATAATAATAATAATAATAATAATAATAATAATAATAATAATAATAATAATAATAATAATAATAATAATAATAATAATAATAATAATAATAATAATAATAATAATAATAATAATAATAATAATAATAATAATAATAATAATAATAATAATAATAATAATAATAATAATAATAATAATAATAATAAAAATAATAATAATAATAATAATAATAATAATAATAATAATAATAATAATAATAATAATAATAATAATAATAATAATAATAATAATAATAATAATAATAATAATAATAATAATAATAATAATAATAATAATAATAATAATAATAATAATAATAATAATAATAATAATAATAATAATAATAATAATAATAATAATAATAATAATAATAATAATAATAATAATAATAATAATAATAATAATAATAATAATAATAATAATAATAATAATAATAATAATAATAATAATAATAATAATAATAATAATAATAATAATAATAATAATAATAATAATAATAATAATAATAATAATAATAATAATAATAATAATAATAATAATAATAATAATAATAATAATAATAATAATAATAATAATAATAATAATAATAATAATAATAATAATAATAATAATAATAATAATAATAATAATAATAATAATAATAATAATAATAATAATAATAATAATAATAATAATAATAATAATAATAATAATAATAATAATAATAATAATAATAATAATAATAATAATAATAATAATAATAATAATAATAATAATAATAATAATAATAATAATAATAATAATAATAATAATAATAATAATAATAATAATAATAATAATAATAATAATAATAATAATAATAATAATAATAATAATAATAATAATAATAATAATAATAATAATAATAATAATAATAATAATAATAATAATAATAATAATAATAATAATAATAATAATAATAATAATAATAATAATAATAATAATAATAATAATAATAATAATAATAATAATAATAATAATAATAATAATAATAATAATAATAATAATAATAATAATAATAATAATAATAATAATAATAACAATAATAATAATAATAATAATAATAATAATAATAACAATAAGAAACAAATATAAACCTTAACAACTTGCAATGTAAACAGCCGTCGTTTATGGTTAAAGAACCCAGCTCCGCGAAACTGCGGGAGTGGATGTAGGACATAATAATTATTAATAGAGTCCTTAATAATATTATTATTATTATTATTATTATTATTATTATTATTATTAATATTATTATTATTATTATTATTATTATTATTATTTTTATTATTATTATTATTATTATTATTATTATTATAATTATTATTATTATTATTATTATTATTATTATTATTATTATTATTATTATTATTCTTATTCTTATTATTATTATTTAAATTTGGCATTTTGTATGCATTCAATTTCAATTTGCATGAATTTCAGGGGCCAGCTTGCGGTAATTCAGGAATCCATTGTATTATTCTAAATAAATTTTCATATTAATAGATTTTTTAAAACATTTCGTTAAAACTCTTAGCTGCAGTTCACACAATTCTACTTTGTTTTACTCAGAGACTAAACAATTTTCGAAAGAGTATGCTTGAATGGATGTATAACTCAGTCACTCACTTTGTTTTTATCACGCAGAATTTTTAAACAATTTTAGCGCCATTTACTATGAATTGGCAGGATTTGGTACTAAATATGAGAAAAAGAGATGTGTCGACCAAGGATATAAGGGCTTTTAAAAGGTAGTTCTAACAAAAACCGTAAAGACAATCAGCGCCGTTCGAGTAAAATTTAACTAAACTAAGCAACTATTAAGGACAGTAAATTAGATGAGAGAGATTAGTTTTATTTAGAATAAGTAAATTTAAAAAGTTTTTTCATATAAGATATTAGAAAAATGTGTCTTCTTCTGCTAATATGTACGTACTATAAAATAAAATTCTTACATTCATTATTCTCACTTTGTTCTTTTCATATGTTTAAAATTATGTTCTCTTAATTATTTCACTATGGTTTGAAATTACTCATTTTCTTCCCTGCATGAGTTTACAATACTCACTTTTCCTCTTTTGCTTTTAAAGCGACGAGTGTAATTATTCCAACGATACATTGGGACATTCATAGCATATTTGTTGTTTGAAACTTATAAAATCAGTTCGAGTCCGAGCATCAAAAAGAATGGACGTGTGATGACGCGCAAAATTTCTTTATAAATCCATTATAGAAAAAACGGTTTTTTTTCTATAAACTCCAAACATATAAAACAAGAACGAAATAAATAAAAAAACATAAGAAAATCCATTTTTTCTCACAACATAGAAATACCAAAAACGAATTAAAAGAACGAACGTAATTTTGAAACAAACATGAAATTAATACAAAAAAAATTCAAAACAAAGTTAAAGTGAAAGAAAAGTGAACGATTTTTTGAAGTTATAAATATTTTTTATGCATTAGTAAATAAAATTCATTAAAATGAGTAAAAAATTGTAGCATGTGAAATAATCTGGTGGCTCACACAGAAATAAAAAAGAAAATGTTTAAACTTATAATAACATAATAGAATTAAATTAATATTTCCCGTAAAAATATAAATGACTTTGTTTGTTGAAAACAAAATAATTTAAATATAAATTCCCCTCTGAAAATACAACAACAATGTATAAAATCTACAATATGCATTCAGTGCTGTTGATTAAACATCACCATCTATGGACTTGGATATTTGTATATTGTTTGAGTATTGGAGATTTTGGTGTATTAGCTACAAATTTGGCACCACAAGTAGCTGCATTGGCCACTGCCACATCCGCTCAAGTTTTAACAACACAACCGGCTACAAATCTATGTTCCTGGCAATATAATGGTACCACATCAGTTAAATGTAATTTACGTTTGATCGAACGATCGCTGGCATTGGATTTACAAGGTGCTGATGGTTTTAGCCAGCTGGAGATAAAGTGTAGTGATTTGTATTTATTTGAATCACAACTGCCACAAGCAGCTTTTGCACGTTTACAGACACTAGACGAACTTAAACTGGTTTCTTGTAAGTTGCAACAATTGCCCAATAACGCATTTGAAGGCTTAAATGCTGTTAAGACATTGAAAATAAATACCCACAACTCGGAATGGAGTCCAAGTAAAACCTTGGAATTATTTCCGGATTCGCTTAATGGTCTAAAACAGTTGACCGAATTAAATTTAGCAGATAATAATTTAAGAGCCTTACCGAGTGGCTTCTTATGTCCAGTTGGTAACTTGCAGGTGCTTAATTTGACGCACAATCGTATTAGGGCTGCAGAAAATTTGGGTTTTGCTGATATGAATTGTAATGGTGGCAGCGAATTGCAAATATTAGATGCCAGTTTCAATGAATTAAGATCTATAACCGAATCATGGGGTATATCCAGATTGAGACGTTTGCAGCACTTAAATTTACAGCATAATAATATTTCAGAGTTATCTGGCGAGTCACTAGCTGGTCTATCATCGCTGCGTATAGTAAATCTAAGTAATAATCATTTAGAGACTTTACCTGAAGGCCTATTTGCAGGTTCTAAAGAATTGAGAGAGATTCATTTGAAAAACAATGAATTATATGAATTGCCGAAGGGTCTGTTTCATAGATTAGAACAATTGTTGGTGGTTGATTTATCTGGAAATCAATTGACTTCAAATCATATTGATAATACCACATTTGCGGGTTTGATTAGACTCATCGAATTGAATTTGGCACACAATGCTCTAACCCGCATAGACTATCGTACCTTCAAGGAGTTGTATTTCTTGCAGAATCTTAATCTACGCAATAATTCTATAGGGCATATTGAAGAAAACTCGTTCCTGCCTTTGTATAATCTCCACACATTAAACTTGGCTGAAAACCGTTTACATACATTGGATGAAAAACTATTTAATGGTTTATATGTTTTATCAAAGCTAACCTTAAATAATAATTTGGTTAGTGTCATTGAAAATAATATATTTAAGAATTGTTCCGATTTAAAAGAATTGGATTTAAGTTCAAATCAATTGAATGAAGTTCCTAAGAGCATTCAAGATTTATCTATGCTCAGAACCTTGGATTTGGGAGAGAATCAAATACGTACAATTGATAATGACAGTTTCAAAAATCTACATCAGTTAACTGGCCTAAGGTTAATAGATAATCAAATTGGCAATGTGTCGGTGGGCATGTTCGCTGACTTATCACGTTTAAGTGTTTTAAATCTAGCCAAAAATCGAATACAAAGTATAGAAAGAGGTTCCTTTGATAAGAACTATGAATTAGAGGCCATTAGATTGGATCGTAATTTTCTTTCGGATATTAATGGTGTGTTTGCTACCCTAATGTCTTTGTTGTGGCTCAATTTATCTGAAAATCATTTGGTGTGGTTTGATTATGCCTTCATACCCTCTAATCTCAAGTGGCTGGATATCCATGGCAACTACATAGAGTCCTTGGGCAACTACTATAAATTGCAAGAAGAAATACGTGTTAAAACATTGGATGCTAGTCATAATCGTATAACGGAAATTGGTCCAATGTCTATACCCAACACGATAGAATTGTTGTTCATCAATAACAATTTAATTAACACCATACATCCGAATACATTTGTAGATAAAGTGAATTTGGCCAGAGTAGATTTATATGCAAATGCCATGTCAAAACTACAACTTCAACAAATGAGGGTGGCTCCTGTAGGGCCTTTGAAACCACTGCCTGAATTTTATTTAGGTGGCAATCCCTTTGAATGTGATTGCACAATGGATTGGTTACAACGCATAAATAACTTAACGACAAGACAACATCCACGTGTTATGGATTTGGCTAATATTGAATGCGTTATGCCACATGCCAGAGGCGCTCCTGTACGTTCGTTGGGTACTTTAAAACCACAAGATTTCTTATGTCGTTATGATTCACACTGTTTTGCTTTGTGTCATTGTTGTGATTTCGATGCTTGTGACTGTGAAATGACTTGCCCCAATAACTGTACATGTTATCATGATCAAATATGGTCTACCAACGTAGTAGACTGTGGTGGCCAACAGACAATGGAATTGCCCAGAAGAGTACCTATGGATTCTAGCGTAGTGTATTTAGATGGCAATAATTTCCCTGTGCTTAAAAATCATGCATTTATTGGACGTAAAAATCTTAAATCTCTATTTGTCAATGCCAGTAAGGTAGTCAGTATACAAAATCGAACGTTTGCTGGACTGATTTCTTTGCAAGTATTACATTTGGAAGATAATTTAATGCAGTCATTGCAGGGTTATGAATTTGAACATTTATCTGTTTTGAAAGAATTATACCTGCACAACAACTTGTTGACAACGATAGAAAATGCCACTTTGGCACCTCTGCAGTCATTGGAAGTTTTACGTTTAGATGGCAATCGTTTGGTAACATTGCCCATATGGCAATTGCAGCTGCCACAATTTAAAGCTCTACGCACAATCGCTCTGGGGCGTAATCATTGGTCATGTCGTTGTAAGTTCTTACAAGAATTGACCTCATATGTAGCTGACAATGCAGTGATAGTACAAGATTCCCAGGATATCTTTTGTATGGAAGACACAGCAAGCCAACATGGTAGTGGTGGTGGTAGTGGCAGCAGCAGCAGCAGCAGAAAACGTGAATTGGATTTTAATGTAACTGCAGCCTGTAGTGATTATTATGCTGGTGGTTCTATGCTACAACATGGTATACCAAAAACGTACATACCTTTATTGGCTGCTGCATTGGCTTTGGTTTTCCTGCTTATTGTTGTCATCATAATATTCGTGTTTCGTGAATCATTACGTATTTGGTTGTTTTCCCATTATGGTGTACGTGTATTTGGGCCACGCTGTGAAGAATCTGAGAAACTGTACGATGCCATATTATTACATTCAGCTAAAGATTCAGAGTTTGTGGGTCAGTATTTGGTGGCTGAATTGGAAACAGGACGTCCGCCTTTACGTATTTGCCTACAGCACCGAGATCTATCACATGATGCTACTCACTATCAAATATTAGAAGCTTCACGCGTATCCCGCAGGGTCGTCATATTACTGACAAGAAATTTTCTACAAACAGAATGGTCCAGGTGTGAGTTGAGAAGAGCAATGCACGATGCTTTAAGAGGACGGCCACAAAAATTGGTTATCGTAGAAGAACCGGAAGCAGTATTTGAGGCTGAAAGTGACATAGAACTGTTGCCTTACTTAAAAACATCAGCTGTGCATCGTATTCGCAGAAGTGACAGACATTTCTGGGAGAAATTACGTTATGCCCTGCCAGTAGATTATAGAGCCGGCAACAACTATACTCTCGATCATAATCACGAACGTATTAAACAGCCAGCTAGTCCAGGTATCTTATATAGACCTGCACCACCGCCAGCCTACTGCCCCGAAGGCGAGGGTGAACAGAATTATTCCTCTGCAACTACAGCAACACCTTCACCTCGACCCCAAAGAAGAGGTGAACATTCAGGTGCTTTACATCATGCTGCTGCAGTTGCCAGCACCCATTTGCATCCTAGTGCTGTACAACCAGCCCAAACTCAGTATTATCATCATCATGCGGTACCTGGACCAGGTTATGTGCAACGACCTCCATCGGAGCACATCTACTCCAGTATAGATTCAGACTATTCCACACTAGATAACGAACAAATGTTAATGATGCCACCAGCACCGCCATCACCATCAGCTGTTGCCATCAATAGTCTGCACCGCAATATACATCATCCTCATCAGCCACAGCAACAACACTCAAATGTGTCGCAAACGTGGCGACCACAACAACGACCACAACAACAACAACAACAACAAATCCAAAAACAACGTGCTCTAGGTATTGTAGAACAACAAGCCTCCGCTCAAACATTGCAGCCTCAAACTCTAACAGCATCACCAGCCCAAACCATAACAGCAGCTTCTTCGAACAGCAGCCACAACCAAACAATGCAGCCTGGTCAACAACAAGGACCACATGTGCAGGCATATTTAGTATAATTTTATTTCCATTTCATTTTTATTTAACTAACAAACAAACACAAACTAAAAAGTCATAGTGCAAAAAAGAAAACATTTTTTTTATAACTTACTGACAACAACAACAACAAAAGAATACGAAATGTACTGAATACAATAAATCGATATATTTTTCTGGCTTAGTTTAGTGAAAAAAATTAACAATTGATTCTGATGAGCAAGTGAGAAAGTTTTGAGATTAGATTTTTTTTTTGTATTATGAGTAAGAAGGACTGGCTCCTGTTTGTACAATTTTTATGTTTTAATAATAAAAGTGATAAAAAAAAAAAGAAAAACGATACTAAAAAAATAATAAAAAGTAAAAAATAGTGTTATGAAGATGAAGGAAAATGTAAATAACCAACAAAAAATGTTTAAATACGAAATTTGTTTACAAATAAATGAGCAAGGTTAGTTACGATGTTTTCAATTGTTTCTTAAATCATACCATTTGAGTATATTATAAAATTATTGCTTTTTTTTTTTTAAATGCTATTTTTTTTCTACACTTCATACTGATATGCATTTTGTCAATTTGCATTTTCCTTCCAAACAATAGAAAATCTCAAACACAAATTATAGGAGCTGCTTTTAGACTAAAACTCTGCTGCAACTAAAGAGAGACATAAACACTACTTAACCCCCAGTGACTAGAATTTAGGAAATGTAAAATGTATAAATTTAAAATAAACTAATGTATGTATTGTCATATATACATATATATTTTCCAAATATATGTGTACAACAACTAAAAACAAAAACTCACTAACACTACGAAAAAACAAAGACTACTATATAAAAATAACATAAATCGAAAAACTAATTAAAAACTATGTTGTAAATATTTATTTTAATTTAATTATTTATAAGCCATATAAACAAAACTATCAAAAAAAAAAAAAAAAAAATAAAACTCTGTCATATATAAAAATTAAATTAAATACATTTTTTTATTTGTCAAACTACTGCCTAAGTATTAAACTAATTAATATTAACAAGAAAAAACAAAAACGAAAAGAAAAACAAAAACAAAAACAAAAAAATACATCATATTTCCAGTATCAAAAACTCATATAAACATGCTTTTTTCTTTGAACCCTTCTGTACTGTGTTAACTTCATTTAGCTAGAAAAACTTTTTTTTTATCGATTTCAGTTGATTGTTATTCGAAATTTTTAATATACTCGTACATATAAATAAACTTAAATCCCTATTTATAAAAAGAAATAAAAAATTGATATTAAATGAATGTTTGTTAAAGCAAATTTCTATGAATACGAGGGTTAACATTTTTTTTATATTTTTGCTAGAGAAATAATCAAAGTAAGTGGGTAAATTGTTATTATTATGTTAAACTCAGTGCAGATGGGTAAATAGCAGTTTTAAACAATACTCGTTTGCTAATGTATTTACCTCATTATGTTTTCTATATTATACGAAATATATGTAAACAATATCTACATATACAATATCTTTTCTTTTCAAAATATAACTACATTTACATTACAATTTTTTCTTCATAGAAATGAATAATTTATACTCATATACATATATAAACTCACTCATTTTATCCTTATGACAAAAATTCTACTTTGTAAATGTGTAATATACGTATAAATGAAAAATCTACAAAAAACTTCCTTAACTGACTTTTTATAAAAAAAATTATCCAATTAACTGTATATTTAAATATAAAAATTATATTTTTTAACAAGAAATTTAAAATTTGAATTTTTAAGGAATATATATGTTTGCTACATATTCTCAAATGCATCAAAAGAAAATTTTAAAACAAAAAGTTTTTTTTCAGTGTATAAAACAGTATATTTTTTAAATTTATCAAATATTAATAAATTTTTATTTTATTTGAAAATTTATTAATTTTTAATTTTTTTTAAAGTAATTTTTGTTTTAGTTAAAAATGTTTTTCATTTTTAGTTAAAACTAATAGTTTTTTAATTCATTTTGTAAATTTTTCCTAAAAATATTTTTTTAAAGACTGTTTTTTTTTAATGTCTGTTTAACGTATTATATTTTTAAAACCAAAAAAGAGTAATTCCTCAAAACTTTTCATTGATTTCTGAAAAAAAATGTTATTTATTTTGTATTTTAAATTTTGTATTATAATTATTTTTTTCTTTCTTTTGTAAAATATTCTGTTTAAAGTAAATTAATTAATTTAAAGGTGATGATGATGTATTTATTAATTGATTGATTGATAGATCAATTAAAGGTGTTTAAATATAACAAAAAAAAAAAAAAAAACTATATTATAATTTATATAAAATCGATGATGTGAAATGCAGAACAAAAAAGAATGATAATAAAAATATAAATATATATATTTTTGTTTTAAAAAACAAAATTTCTGAAAAAATTAAATTAATGTTGTTGTTTTATTAAAATAATATAAAGTAACACAGAGAAAATGAATTATAACAAGGTTAAACCACAGCTCGATAAAGTTAATTTAATTCATTGGGTTACTCAGAAATGGTAAAGAAGTATCAAAGAAAATCTTATCTAACTATGATATTAATAGGCAGTTTTACCCTGATTTTGACAAAAAATTTATCATTTGAAAGGTATTTCTTTTTAGCTGTTACCCAGATTTACAGATTTTGGAGTTATGATCGTTTAAAGTTACTACTAACACATACATAAAATTATACAATGTTATGTGTGTGTTTATTAAATTTGTTAATGTGTTTATGATAATGTGTTGAGTTTGTTTTCTTCATTTAAAATGAAGCATATGTTTAGGGTCTTTATAATATGAAAAAATAAAATTTTCTAGAATTCGCACTCGAATTTAGAGTGCTGGAAACTGCTAGTTACAATTATCCTTTGTCATTAGTTTTTTAATGTTGTTGAGTTTTAACTTCTGGGAGGATAATTTAATTAAATTTTATTAACCCGAAAAAAAAAATACAATGGAAAATTGGATTTTGTATCGAGTAGTTTGATATAGCTTTAGACCCTAGGATCAGAGAGTAAGTTTTTAAAGGCCTTGAATCTGACAAAATTCAAAAAATGTATTCAAGGGAAAAAATAGTTACTTAAGATAAGTACATTCAACCGTTTTGTGTAAAAACATTATTCGCGTTATAATACAGTACTAAATGTAGCAAAAATTTGGTTTTAAGTTGGGATTTCGCGAAAATGTATGCTATGCACAAGCTAGTGAAACCATTATAACAGAATTACATTTCCATTGCTACCATAAATAGCACCTCTTATTATCTATAATATTAATAGGCTAGGCGATTTCTTGTGACCGATATTTTGTTCTACCGTTTTATCCCAATTTTGACCAAACGTACGTTATTTGAAAGGTACTTATCTTCAGCTGTTTTCCAGACTTACAGATTTTTAAATTTTGTCCTTTATTTTGATTAAATTTCATTTAAATAAAATACATACATAAAATTATACATATGCTATGTATTCATTTACAATAATAATAAACCAAAAAGTGTTGGTTTGTGAATTGGCTAAGTTGAAAAATAAAGTTGCCTAGAAATTCCACTCGAAATTCGAGCGCTGGAATCTGCTAGTATTATTTAAAACTTAAAATTAAAATTATTTTGCTATAAGGCTGTTATGGAAAAAGTACACTATAAAATCAAAACAATTTTAAATAAAAAATAAAATAAAATAAATTGAAAGTATCCTAAATAATATTGGGACTATAAATTTACATATATCGAGAAATAAAAAAAATATATAAACAAATTAAAACCAAGAAATTTCTAAAAAATTGTAAATTTGATATTGGGAAAAGAATAATATCTTCTTATATATTAAAAGAATTTGTGAATAAACTTTGCGTTCAAGATTTTTTTTCAATATTTTTCTTCTCTCAAACCTCTATAACTAACTAATTAACGTAGGCTGTTGACATACGTCTAAGAACACTCAGTGGATCAAGCTCCTTCTTTTGAGCTATTAACTGCTTGAATTCGTTGGGTTTGAGGAAAGTTATGCGTGGAGAATCAACTTTACTTTTACTGTACGTTACTTATCTTGGCATATTTTGGCATTACTGTACGTTAACTTCTCTTGGCAAATTCGTTGGGTTTGAGGAAAGTTATGCGTGGACAATCAACTTTACTTTTACTGTACGTTAACTTCTCTTGGCATAATTTGGCATTACTGTACGTTAACTTCTCTTGGCAATTTTTGTTATTATATTATAAAAATTAATATAATATAATATAATGCTGCGGAGCAGCAGGGGTCCTCTAGTTATATATTAAAAGAATTTATGAAAACTAAAGGCAGTCCGTCTGGCCGTTCTATCCGGCCGATTTCCTTCATTTTTTTAAATGAAAGGTATTTAGACACAGATATGTCATCAAGCATTGGAATTTACTCAACTCCTACCTTACTCAAGTTATACTTTTTTCAAGATTTTTTTCAATATTTTCCTTCATTCAAACCTCTATAACTAGAGTTCTAATTAACGTATGCCGTTGACATAAGTCTAAGAACACTCAGTGGATCAAGCTCTTTCTTTTGAGATATCAACTGCTTAAATTCGTTGGTTTTGAGGAAAGTTATGCGTGGAGAATCAACTTTACATTTACTGTACATTAACTTCTGTTGACATTACTGTACGTTAACTTCTCTTGGCAAATTTTGGTATTATATTATAAAAATTAATATAATATAATATAATGCGGAGCAGCAGGGCTCCTCTAGTTTATATTGAAGTAGGAAGATCCGATTTAGAGTTAATAAAAGTTTATATTGGGTGAAGCAAAGAAAGATTTATATTGAAAACTAAAAGTTTAAACTGAAACAAATAAGAGTGTTAAGTGCGGCTATGCCGATACCTTATTACACTATTTACAACAAATGTAAACAAAATATTTGAAAAAGTACTTAATTTTATAAAGTTAATTTTTACAACAAAAACACTGAATTTTTAGCTTTTACATTTTGGCACAGGCATGCCTGAATTTACCCGGTTTTAAATATTAACCGGCTCGAAGTAATGACGAACAGTATTATCCTAAGCTTACCCAGCCAGGTAAATGATTTATTTTGTGAATAAGCGTAATGTTACCAGACGGATAGACGGACATCGCTATAACGACTCAAGTTGTTATAGATATATATATGTATACTTCATCGGGTCGAAAATTAATTTTTCAATGGATTTGAAATGGAATTACAGACTGATATATACCCTCTGCACAGTGGTGTGGTGGGTATAAGGAGTAAAAGTTAGTATTTACAAAAATGATTGTTCAAATGAAAATTATCGGTTCAGGATCTATAGGAATGATTGTAATCTACATTTTCACATCATCTGAATTGAAGATTGATATCTATTTCGTTTCTTTGGATGTTGTTTTTTTGCTGAGTAATAACTACTTTTTATACCCTATACCACAACGTGGTTTGGTTATAATGACTTTGTGCTGCTGTTTGTAACTATCAAAAAGATTTGACCTAGACCCATCTTTTGTTATACCGATCGTATCACTTTCTGAGTCGATTTAGCCATGTCCGCCCGTCTGTCCGTCTGTTCGTCTGTTCGTCTGTCCGTCTGTGTGTCCATGTAAACCTTTTAATCAAACTACAGGTCGCAAATATTAATATATTTTTTATAGGTGAAATTCGGTCCATGTTCAGACCTAGTCCGCATACAAATGACATAAGTTGCCATAAGATCCATATTATCATAAAGATCTCAGTCAAATTGGGTTTGTATGTGTTTATTATATCCATTAATCTTTAGTCCAAAAATAATCCTTATAGGACAATTCTTTGTCATAGGCCCCATATGGAGCTGCTTCCCGATCTTCACTTAAATCTATAAAAAAAACAAAAATATTGCACAGATTTTTCTCAAATTTGGTTTGTATATATGTTTTTAAAATAACAGTGACTTTAACAAATATGGTCAGGATCGGTCCATTTTTCGACATAGTCCCCATATAAATATAGCACCCTATATGAACTTTTTATATCTGCAGCCAAAAAACTTAATAACAATGCCACTCAAATTTGGTTTAGGCTTAGTTTCCATTTCCAATTAGTTGGGCCGAAGAGATACGGTCTCTAAACCATGGTGTAGGGTATCGTATAGTCCATCTTAGTTGTTTTTATTGAATTTTTCGATAAGCGATTTCTATCGATTTTTACTTTACTTGAATCGAACCAGTTGTATAACCTGTCTCTTTAAATCAAATGTGCTATTTTGCTTTGATTAAATTGAAAAATTTAATTTTGAGCCTTTATTACCACAATAATTAATTTTTTGTTTTAATGATATCATGGCTAGAATTATATATTATTTCCGTTGAGAGCTTGACTAATGACTACAGCTGAAACATGACAATTAACTAGCTAAGCACCCTCTCAGATAATTCTTAACAAACTAATTCTTAAAATCCTCAATAACACATCTCATTTAACATAATCTTTTTGTCGAGTTATTAAAAATTTTTATTAATAATAAAATTTATAGACATTTTGTGGTTTTCAGAATCACTAATAAACATAAAATATTTTTTTTTTTGGATAAGAAATGAAAACACATTTATAAATATTTCTTTAGGCACAGACAACAACCGAATTCATTGACAATGGAATGGAAAACCGAATGTGGATTTGTGCTAGCTTTTAAATCGGTTATCTGCGAAAACTGTCCGAGTTAAAAACTCTTCGGTTAGTGGATTTTTATTTATTTATTTTTTTTATTCAATGCCATCTATTTATAGTAAGCATTTTTCCTTTCAAAAGAAAAAAGAACCATACATTTTATATACAAATATTGATAATCAAAAAAGAAAAGAAAAACATAAAAAAGAGATTTATTAGTTTATAGTGAGAAGGTACAAATTATAATTTTAGTTGATTTTTTTCTTTTTGACAGATACTGTTAAAGACTCATCACTTTAAATGTTCAAATTGAAATGTCAGCTACAAATTTTTTTACGTATAATATGAAGATTTTGGTAGGGATTTTGATAATTTTAAACATTTAAATAATTTTAAGCTTTATTTTAACACAAAAATTAATTCTTAATTAAGAATTTTAATATTTGATATATTAATTCACTTCTTTAATAGCTTTAGTAAGTGAAGTTGGCAACAACAACAATGATAAATATTATGATTGTTCCGCTTAAATCTTATTCAAATTATTGTATTCAAGTTCAAAGGTTAAATTAAATAAAATCGTTAAATTCTTTTAGAAAGAATACAAAATAAACTATAAATAATTTATGCAAACACAACTAAACACCGTATACAGACAGCGACAAAAAAAGTACACAAGATATCATGAATTTCCTTTAATAAAAAGCAAAATTAAATTACTTCAAAATTTACCCTGAGCGACATTAATGTTCATTTAGAACTATAAATTGTTGAAAGTTAAGTAAAACAAGTAAGAAAATTATAGTCGGTCTAGACCGACTATACGATACCCTATACCATGCGTTTAGATACCCTATCTCTCAGGCCCAACTAACTGGATATAGAAAATAGGCATAAACCAAATTTGAGTGGGATTTTTATTAATTTTTTCGGCTGCAGATATGAAAAAGTTCATATCCGATGCAATATCTATATGGGGACTAGGCCCAAAAATGGACCGATTCTGACCATATTTGGTAAAGTCTCTTGTATTTTGCAAAAATATATACAAACAAAATTTGAGAAGAATCAGTGCAATATTTTTTGGTCTACTGATTAATGGATGCAATACATATATGCATACAAACCCAATTCGACTACGATTTGTATGATAATTTGGATCTTATGGCAATATATGTTGATTTCATAGGGGTCATTTGTATGGGGGCTAGGTCTGAACATGGACCGATTCTCACCAATTTCAATAGCGTTCATCCCATGGCCGATAAAAGATTAAATACCAAAATGCATCAAAATATATTCATATTAGCGACCTGCAGTTTGATTATAAGCTTTACATGGACACACAGACGGACGGACGGACGGACGGACGGACATCATTAAATCGAATCAGATAGTGATTCTGATTCGATCGGTATAATTAAAGATGGGTGTAGGTCAAATATTTTTGGTTGTTACAAACAGCAGCACAAAGTCATTATACCCAAACCACATAGTGGTACAGGGTATAAAAATTAAATATAAATATTCGCAGATTTCAATCATGAAGAATTTTTTATCAGTGAACACTTGTTAATATTATTATTTTTTTTTTTAATTAACAAATTTATAAGCTTTTGAAAAATTATTATAGTATTAAAACGAATAAATTTTTTGAAAAACAAAAATAATCCAATTATTCTTACAAAAATTCAAATATATGTAAATGTGGAGAGATTTGTTGTCTGGTAAATTATACTGAAATTTATTTTGGGGAATCAGCTAAATTACGAAATTAATTTTCATATCTATTAATTCTATCAGTACGTAAGAGCGCTATTGTTTTGGTTATTTGACATTTTCAGGAAAGAGAACTTTTAACGTCGTCCAGTGTAAATGCATTTAAATCAAGATGCATGCGTGGGTTCTTGTATTTAATGCGGTTTTCTGAACAATATAAGAATGTTTCAATTTTTGTTTGTTATTATTAAAATATATATATATTTTTTTTATTTAAAAGCTTTTTCTTTGTGTTGTGTTTCCCTTTTTTTTTTTTTGTATTAGGAGCAGTCAAAGTAATAATAATTCATTGTGTGTAGGCTTACTAAAAACGTGACGATTCCTTTTTCTAATGTATTTAAACAAAATTGTTTATGGCATGATGCGAAAAGTTAATATTTTTTATATATGAAAAAGATTTTTTTCCAAATTGGTTTGATGTGCCAATTATTGATATTTGTTGAAGAAACATTTAATTTTGTTTGCTTTATTTTAATTCTTCTTAAAAAAATTTGTTTTAAAAGAAAGAAGATGAAAAATTCTTTTTAAATATGGGAATTAGTTACCAAAGATTTTGACAAGGTAACAAAATTCCAATCAAACTAAGTAAGAAAATTAAAGACGGTCTAGACCGACTATAAGATACCCTATAACATGCATTTAAATACCCTTTCTTTTAGGTCCAACCCATTGCATATAGAAAATATGCATATTCCAAATTTTAGCGCCGTCTTTCCCTGCGGATATGAAAAAGTTAATATCGTATGCTATATTTGTAAAGGGACTAGGTTGAGAAATGGACCGATCATGACCATATGTGGCAAAGTCAACTGTTTTTGGCAAAAACATATACAAACCAATTTGAGAAAAATCTGTGAAGATCGGGAATCAAATTTATATGGGGGCTAAGACAAGAATTGCCCCACAGAGTTTATTTTTTGACTATTGATTAATTTGGCCAAGAGAATTTGGGTCTTATGGCAATTTAATTCGATTTCATATTGGTCATTTGTAAGGGAGCTAGGTCAGAACATTCACCGATTTTCACCGTTTTCAATAAAATGCGTCCTATGTTATAAAAGATGGGACTAGATCATATATTTTTGGATGCTACAAATATAAGCACAATCTTATTACAACCTGACCATATAGTGGTATAGGGTATAGAAATAACTTAGCAGGAACTGAAAAGTTAATGGTAATTGATAACTCTAAAATGTAAATATATCTGAAATACTTTTTCGATGCAATATGCATTACGCACGTTATATCACGCGTTAATATTTTTTTATAAAATAATAACTTTTGATCAGGGGTGCCCAGAAGTTTCTTATGAAAGCGCAAACACTAACACATGTAAAGAAAAAAAATTTATTTTCATATTTTTATTCCCGATCTGAAATGAAATGTCTTAAAATGTTTTTCAATATGATATTTTGGGTTAGTCTGAATAATTTGAAAGCATATCAAACATTTTGCTTCAACATTAAAGTTATAAGTGAAACCAAAAGCACTTTCACTTTTCTCCTCTTAATACATGTAGCTCATTTTGTAAAGTAATAATTCGAATTTTAAACTTATGACATACACTGATTTTTCCAAGTGTTTTTTAATTCGCAGCTGCAAGCTATTTATACCCTATACCACTATGTGGTTTGGGTATAATGACTTTGTGCTGCTGTTTGTAACAACCAAAAATATTTGACCTAGACCCATCTTTAATTATACCGATCGAATCAGAATCACTTTCTGAGTTGATTTAACAATGTCCGTCCGTCCGTCCGTCCGTCTGTGTGTCCTTGTAATCAAACTGCAGGTCGCAAATATGAATATATTTTTATGAAATTTTGTATATAAGCTTTTAGTGGCCATGGGATGAACGCTGTTAAAATTGGTGAGAATCGGTCCATGTTCAGACCTAGCCCCCATACAAATTACCCATATGAAATCGACATAAATTGCCATAAGATCCAAATTGTCATATAGATCTTACTCAAATTGGGTTTGTATGCGTTCATTACATCCACTAATGAGTAGTCCAAAAATGATCCCTTTGACCCCATATAGCGCTGCTTCCCGATCTTCACTTAAATCTATTAAAAAACAAAAATATTGCACTGATTCTTCTCAAATTTTGTTTGTACATATTTTTGCAAAATACAAGAGACTTTACCAAACATGATCAGGATCGGTCCATTTTTGGACTTAGCCCCTTTATAGATATAGCATCCGATATGAACTTTTTCATATCTGCAGCCAAAAAAATTAATAAAAATCCCACTCAAATTTGGTTTTTGCTTATTTTCTATGTCCAGTTAGTTGGGCCTAAGAGATAGGGTTTCTAAACGCATGGTATAGGGTATCGTATAGTCGATCTAGACCGACTATAATTTTCTTACTTGTTTTGAAATGGAATAATACGCTTGATAACGCAAGATCTACATTAAATATCTCGGTCGCTAATGTGTACCAACCAAGCATACGAATGTGTTCTTGCTTTGTTCTTTCGTATAAGCCAGAAAAAAACACAAAAAACGAACAAGATAAAATGGTTCGAGTATTTTGTATTGCCTGGTGCTGAGTGCTGTGTGTGTGTATTAGAATGCACTGCCTATGCCGAAGTGCTTTTATAAAAACAAATCTGCATTGAGTGCACAAGACGTGGGCTTATATGCTTTAGATCATAATCTAAAACTGCTTTGGTTCATATAACAAAGGAGCTGAAGGTGGAGGAGGGGTAAAGTTTTAAAACCTTAAGAGTGCTGTGTCAAAATTTCAATTTAATTGGATCGTATAAATCCTTTTAAAAAACTTTTAATCGATTTTCCCGCAAACAATATTTTGAAGTCCGTGAATATCACAACTCAAAATATACTTCACCGATTCTTTTGATATTTTATATACTATTTCTACACATAAATCACCAGGTAATCAGGAAGAGTTTTTTTCTACAGTTTTTTCCCATTTTTTAACTACAGTCACCGAAGTTTTATAATAAAAATCGTGTTTTTCACTTCAAAATGCTGTCAAAAATAAAAATTTAAAAAAACTCTTCGAAACATATCACCTTTCAAAAGCATTTCGATTTTTTTATTTCGCATTAGCTGGTAACGATTTATGATGTTCACCGCAAAACAACTTTTTTTCGAGGCTCCTACGGAGATTCGTTATCACGGACTTATTTACTTATTTATTAAAATTTTTAATTGAAAAAAATTTTTTTTCAAAGATACTCCAAATATTATACTATATCGTGTATATTATATAAATAATCCAAATTTTTCGTATTCTCAAAAAAAAAAAAAAAAAAAAAATGAAAATACGCCTTTTTCGCCTTTAAGACCTTACCCTTAAGTTCATATTGAAACTGAGCTTTCTAGTTTTTCCAATAAGGAAGAACCCGTTTTTGAACTAAATTTTTTGATTACGGGAGTAATTTTAATCCGATATTTGCAAGTTCCTTTCTTTGATTTCCATTAAATTTATTTGCCCAAAACTAGTAGTTAAAGTGAATAGACGATAGCTTTTTCGATGCCATATAAAAGATTCTTCAAGTCATATTTTAAAATATTCGCTTTGATTCAGATTGAAGACAATTTTAACTGCTAAAAAAAATCATGAAAATCTGATACACGGTAGAGCAACGGTATGTGGTATAACTAGTTATAAATTACCCCCGCTGAAACAACGCACAATGACGCCATTTAAGTTTTGTCGTTGCAGAAAATATAACTTTTGAACCGATAGATAATTGTCCGACCTATGAAAAAAGAACTTGATGAATTTGAATTCTAGATGCTTACTTATGGGTTATCAAAGTCGAAATTTGTTAACGGCATGAAAAAAATCAATTTTATATTTTTTATGTTTCTTTTTCAAGGTTTTTGTATTTTAGAATTATTATCCATAAACAAAGTAGCGAGTTACCTGTAGAAGCACAAAGCAAACGGTAAAATTTTTTTCTATAATATACTGAATAAATGCAGAAATCAATAGGAATAAAGAAATACGATTACTTATCTAGTATTTTTTTTATATTCTACCTGCTACTGGACCAAATTGCCTAAAAATTGTGTTTTTTTTTATCCCGAAAATAGGTCAAGTTTGAAGAGTTATATCTTCTAAATTAAAAATCTGAAAATAAAAAATTTGTAATCTTTGAACAATTTCCTTTAAGATAAGTTTATTCAAAATATCGCCAGCGCATGTGAGATTTTTGATTTTTGCAACCCTATGTGTTCTAGTACGCCACTGTGCGACGGTTAATAAATTTAAGTATATTTTATCTGTTTTAGAAAAATTACAAGTTAAGTATTTATTTCAAACTAAGAATTTATGAAAGTCATTCAAAAACAAGCAATCTAAACCGGGTGCTCACCTTAATACAATATTCGTATTTTATAAATAACGAATGCATTCAATTCTTACACAAGGTTAATCGTTAAATATATTGTTCTTAGTCTATGATATTCAACCTGTAGTGCTTCTTTTCCAGTTAGAAATCCTCTTAAATTTGTAGTTCACAAAACTTTTTAATTAGAACTTTATTACACACAGATATCGTTTGTTTTAAAAACGCTAAATACATCACAGAAAACTACAAATTTAATGTACTCGTGTATAGAATAGAAAAGGGAAAATAAAAAAAAAACTAAAGAGAAACTTTTCTTATTACATGATTTTAGATAAAGACGAACAACTTAAAGTACAACATTTTAATTTGCTATTTTTTCGAACAAATTAAAAAGAATAGATCTTTAAGACAAGCATTGACATAATTGTTTAAGTGAAAAAATTAGATACGAGTATATGTATACATGTATAAGTATGTATATATATGTCTACATATATACAGATAGATACACTGAAAATAAAACAGTAGCTAATAAAGACCTGTTTAGATTATACCCCAAAGTTTTTAGAGACTTATAATTAAATAAATAGGTATTTATTATAAAAAAAAAGAACCGTATGTACGAGTACATACACTGATTTCAAGAACGCAAATTCTTTTGAAAATTCACTTGAATAAATTCTCGTGGTAAAACCTAAACTAGCCATCGCAATCACTAATATATGTGTGTATGTACTCGTATAAGTGAATATATTATACAACTCTTACCCCTTTTAATTTATAGTTTAACATTTTAGAAAAGGAGTAGTTGTACGTTTAAGTTTTTTAATAAGATACGCATCTACACACTTACGCGTATTGTCTTGATACCCTATATCATAGAAGGAGCGCATTATTAATATGTCGTTTGTGACCGTAATATTAAATAAACATTTTAGTTTTCCCAAATTCTGATGTATGACAATCTCGAAATTCTGTAGTCTAAATACTTGTTCAAAAAGGATAAAATTTCAAATTAAATTTTAATAATATTTAGAATACAAATACTCTCTGGGTCATTTTGAGATTTAATTTGTCAGACCCAAAAAATTCAAATAATTCGTGAGCTAATTAAATTTTTTGGTTTTTTCAAAAAAAAAAAAAAAAAAAAAAAAAAAAATAAATAATAAAAAAAAAAAAAAATAAATAATAATAAAAAAAAAAAAAAAATATTCAAAATTCAAAAATAACGATTGTTTGTTTGGACAGAGTTGTATCTTCTGAAATTAATACAAAGTAAAGCTGTATGGTACGAAAACTGAAAACTAACCATACTGCTCGTAGGCCTGACTTTAGGTGAGTGTGTTAAAGCGCTGACCAAAAAGTGCAAGTACGAGTGTATGTGAAGGTTCACGGTTCAAAACCTCACGGCCGCCCTAAGTAGAAAAAATGTTCATATAGAAACAACCTATTCAATTAAAAACATAACAATTATCACAATGTTCAATAAATCGCTGATGAAGGCTGAAATGCCAGAAACCGGTCCGATTAAGAATACAGTGCAGTTATGAATTTTTGAAATATATGCTTTCTTCTTCTTTACCACGCACCATTGAAACATGTTTCCATAAATAATTAATCGATCTGCTTATTATTATTATTATTATTATTATTATTATTATTATTATTATTTTTGTCTTATTTTTAAATGAAAGTATAAAACAAGCAAATAAAAGAGGAAGAAAAACTAATTCATGGGTTTATGGGGTCTCCAGTTAACCCCGTAAAACAATGATCATATCAAAAGAAAACGTGTCATTCATTCAACTACAAAAAACCGCACCGAAAACCAAACAAACAAATAGAAACAGAGAGAAAACGTGAAAACCAGAAAGAAAAGAATTTAAAGGGTCCTTGTCTGTCTGTCTGTTTTTTGAGTCAAATTTTGATAATTTGTTTGTCTCCACCTTCCGAACTAGTTAAGAGCTCTGAAACTTTCAGCATTTACTACACACTACTTAATGATTTGATAATTATTTCTTGTTATTAATATGAAAGCGGATTTCCAAAATTATATTTTCACCAATTTTCCGAATAACTTCAGCTCGGGCACTATAAGAATTTAGGTAAAGTGGATGACAATACTTTACTTAATCTTTTTTTACTTGATTTAATCATTATTTTTTGCGGTTAACCTGATGTCTCAGGAAAGTTTTTTGTTCAGAAATTTTTTGGATTTGCTTTTAATTTACCTGAAATCGAATTCGCACAGTAAAGTACAAAAAAATTGTATATTTTTATAATTAAAATTGATTTATATACATATAAATACTAGCAGATTCCAGCCCTCGAAATTCGAGCGCAAATACTAGGAATTTTTTTTTCCATTAAATAAAGACCCTAAAAGTATGTAATCAATTATAGCCAATTCACAAATCAACACAAAAAACAAACTTATTTTTATTACAAATTCATTAACAAATTTAGTAAACATACACATAGCATTGCATAATTTTATGAATGTGTTAGTAGCAACTTTAAATGCAATTTACTCAAAATAAAGGAAAAAATTTAAAAATCTGTAAATCTGCAAATCGATTAAAAAGAAATACCTTTCAAGTAATATACGTTTGGTCAAAATCGGGATAAAACGGTATAACAAAACATCAGTCACAAGAAATTGCCTAGCCTCTTAATATTATAGATATATATATTTTTTTTTTTTAAGAAGACATTAATTGTTACCAGCAGATTACACCGCTCGAAATTCGAGTGCGATTTCTAGGCAGTTTTATTTTTAAACTTAGCCCATTCACAAACCAACACTTTTATGGTTCATTATTATTGTGAATAAAGATAACAAGCTCATTAACAAACATATTAACAAATTTAATAAAACACACATAGCATATGTACAATTTTATGTATGTGTAAGTAGCAAATTTAAATGCAATTTACTCAAAATAAAGGAAAAAATTTAAAAATCTGTAAATCTGCAAACCGGCTAAAAAGAAATACCTTTCAAATATATACGTTTGGTCAAAATCATGATGAAACGGTAGAACAAGACATTGGTCACAAGAAATCGCATAGCCTATTATAGACTTAAACCATCCTGTGATTACGTATTGATAAGAGATCATAAAATAACATACATTTACCATCAAAGAAAGGTCTGGTATAGGAAACCTTTTAATGTGTAGAGAATAATATTATACCAACGGTCAGCTTTTCGGTGAACTCCCATGGAATGGGTGATATCGATTTAAGCAATTTTCCGAATACGAACATATTCTTGAAATTAACGATAGAAAATTAGTTTAATACAAATATTTTTATTTTCAATATTGTGTGGTACATACGAGAGATATGTATTTTTCTAAAAATCTTAACTACTCTGTGAATATTTTTAATCGGACCTGTTTCCGCCATAACGTATTCATCAGTGATTTTATTAATTTTTATGTTATATTTGATAAGATTGTTTGTGCATGTTTTGAGGTTTGAACATGTGTTCAGTGTGGTTAAGAATCAGTTTTAATAAAGTACATACAAATTGCTACATTTCAGTTGTTATTATTAAGGCATTTAAGATTTAGTTTTGTTTTTCCGTGAGAGCAAAATTTTCAAAAAATTTAAAGAAAAACTTCAAAATACCTCTGAAGCAAAATTTTTAAATGTAAATATAACTTTTTTTTAGTTTTTATGACAGTTAAATTTTTTTATTTAATTTAATTTTATTTTTTTAAAGAAATTGTAACAATGTTTAAATTTTTTGATTCTGTAGAATTTATTTATTTTTTAATTTTAATTCTAAAGAGCTTTAAGAGCAGCAAGTTCGCTACATGGATAGATCGCGCCATAATATTCAAACAAAAGTAATAAATTAAGAAGTTATGCGATTTTTAAAGTTCGACTTTAAAACGTCTTTAAGATATCGCAAAGCTAATATTTTAAATTGAATTTAACGATAATCATCAAAACATTTTTATTTTAATGAAAACCAAAAATATAAAAGCTCTAAACTTCCAAAATAAATTCGTTATCAAATTTAAGGTCATCAGACATTCGACCATAACCTATTCAATTGGTTTTATTTAGTTTTTTGCTTTAACGTGTGGTTAAATTATAAGGGAAGACCTCTTTTTTTTACATGTTCTGCCGTGTAAAGTTTTTTGTTTGTTTTTGATATCTTAGTAATTTAATTTACATTACAATTGATAAGTTTAGAGTGTATTTTAGTTTTTTTCTTCCGTTTCTGTTCTTTTTTAATGCAGTTTAATGAATTGTATGCGTTTATATTGTAGTTTCAGGCTATGAGGAGGGAGGTATGTTATGGCATACTTATCATCAACATATGATATACCCAAGGGGTGCGGTTTAAATTGTTTTTAAAAATTAAAACAAAAACTACTGTATTACTTACATTAGCTAAAAGTGATTAAAACCTAAGTTTTTTTTAAAGGTGGTTACATTAAGCTAGCCACAGGGTTTTATATTACAGTTGGTTGTTTTAATACATATGAAACTGAAATAATATAAAACAAACAACATTGGATTAAGCTTTCAGAAACCCTTACGATAAGAGACAAAAATGTATTACGGGTGACATTTTTAGGCAAAGACAATTATTGCATTAAAGAGTGGTCGATTAATTACTAGATAGTTTAGCAAAATCATAAACATTCAACTGATATAGGGTCACCAGTCACTTTTCGCTGATTGGACTTAAGTATCTATGTATGTTGTTGTTAACCTTGTAAACAAAATATAATTGGAAAATTTAAAATTATTTGGCACCCATTACGTTACTGATCTTTGATCATAATTGTAAGATTCTAAGAGAACTGTTTTTCCTAAGTAAAAAGAAGACAAAAATATTTTAAGCTAATTTAAGAACTATGTCACAAATTCTATTGTTTGATCTACAGTATCAAAATAAAAAAATTTACTAGTTACGACCTGGAAGAAGTAAGGCAAAAAAAAGTTACTCTTTTGTTAAACAAATCTTTGTTAAAGAAACGAAAAAAAAGTTACTCTTTGCTAAACAAAACTTTGTTAAAGACAATCCAATTTTTAAAAATTTGTTTTACAAAACCGTTAAGCCATTAACATGTGATACATAACTTTCACCTGTACTAAATTTAAAATTGAGATAAAGACTTATTTTTGATATTAAAAGTTGGTTTCTTGTTAAAATTGTGCTATGGGCGAACAACTACACATAGAGAAAGTACTGGTAGGAATTCCGTTACCACTAGAAAACTTAAGTCAGGTTATAATCAAGTATACCATATAAACATAATCCTCATAAAATGAATGTACATTCAATAGAAAAATAAGTTCCATCTACTAATAAAAAAATTTTTTTTTTAAATTTATTGTACTAATTCAATTGACGGAACTAAATTAAATCTATATTAATATTGCTCGTTTTTAAATATTAGCGAATACAACATATAATTCTATTAACGCAATATATTTCAAACAAAAAATATGTTTACAGATATTGCAACAAATATTTGGTAGATATAATACAGAAAAATTTTAAACAAAAATAATATAAATCGGTTACAACAAAAGAAAACCAGACGAATTAAAAGTTTTAGCCGAAATTAATTTAGCTTAAGTTAAATTTTGTTGTAAGTGCCGAAAACAATAAAGAAATAATAAGTTCAACTGAATAATAAAATTTCAATATAAAAAAAGAATAGCAACAAGTAGGAAAATTATAGTCGGTCTAGACCGACTATACGATACCCTATACCATGCGTTTAGAGACCCTATCTCTCAGGCCCAACTAACTGGATATAGAAAATAAGCATAAACCAAATTTGAGTGCGATTTTTATTAATTTTTTCGGCTGCAGATATGAAAAAGTTCATATCGGATGATATATCTATATGGGGACTAGGCCCAAAAATGGTCCGATCCTGACCATGTTTGGTAAAGTCTCTTGTATTCTGCAAAAATATATACAAACAAAATTTGAGAAGAATCAGTGCAATATTTTTCTTTTTTGATAGATTTAAGTGAAGATCGGGAAGCAGCTCTACAAGGGGCCTATGAGTAAGGGTTGTCCAATAGGGATCATTTTTGGACTACTGATTAATGGATGTAATATATACATACAAACCCAATTTGACTAAGATTTGTATGATAATATGGATCTTATGGCAATATATGTTGATTTCATAGGGTTCATTTGTATGCGGGCTAGGTCTGAACATGGACCGATTCTCACCAATTTCAACAGCGTTTATACCTTGGCCGATAAAAGATTAAATACCAAATTTCATCAAAATATATTCATATTTGCGACCTGCAGTTTGATTACAAACTTTACATGGACACACAGACGGACGGACGGACGGACGGACATCGTTAAATCGAATCAGATAGTGATTCTGGTGGGTTAAGGTTTAAAAGCCCTTTTTCCGGCCCTCATATACGATATATGTTAAAAATTTTAAGTCAATTTTCTCGCAAACAACATTTTTGAATTCCGTGAACATCATAACTCAAAATCTGCTTAATTGATTCTTTTAAAATTTTATACTCTATTTCTACACATAAATCACCAGATAACTAGGAAGAGTTTTTTTTTATAATTTTTTCCCATTCCCAACAAAGTCACCGAAATTTTATAGCAAAAGTTGTGTTTTTTCATTTCAAAATGCTGCCCCGCAAAACAGCTTTTATTCGAAGTGCCGGAGATTCGCTGTCACGGACTTATTTATTAAAATTGTTAATTGAAAATTTTTTCAAAGATACTCAAAATATTATACTATAATGTGTATATGAAATAAGTAATCCAACATTATTCATATAAAAAAAATAAATAAAAAACGTCTTTTTTCGCCTTTAAATTCTTAGAATTTGCTTCGCTTAGTGAATTGGACATTCAACAAATGCATCACATTTCATAATTGCAGCAATTCGGTTGTTCTCAGGAACAAAGACGGTAAATATAATCAACTGATACATTAAGTGCCTTCAATACTTTTCCGTCAAGAATATCTTTCAGATATTTTTTTCTTAATTTCATATAAAATTATTTAAAAGTGCAGTTCTCATTACTGTACTTATACATTAGGAAATCCCAATAATTGGTTGAAACCATCAATAAATAAAATCCAAATTCCATTCTGTGGAATAAATTCAATAATTCATACAATCAAATTAACTTAAACAAGTAAGAAAATCATAGTCGGTCTAGACCGACTATACGATACCCTATACCATGCGTTTAGAGACCCTATCTCTCAGGCCCAACTAACTGGATATAGAAAATAAGCATAAATCAAATTTGAGTGAGATTTTTATTAATTTTTTTGGCTGCAGATATGAAAAAGTTCATATCGGATGATATATCTATATGGAGACTAGGCCCAAAAATGGACCGATCCTGACCATGTTTGGTAAAGTCTCTTGTATTTTGCAAAAATATGTATATACAAACAAAATTTGAGAAGAATCAGTGCAATATTTTTGTTTTTTGAAAGATTGAGGTGAAGATCGGGAAGCAGCTCTATATGGGGCCTATGACTAAGAGTTGTCCCATAGGGATCATTTTTGGACCTCTGATTAATGGATGTAATAAACACATACAAACCCAAGTTGACTAAGATTTATATGATAATTTGGATCTTATGGCAATTTATGTTGATTTCATAGGGGTCATTGGTCCGGGGGCTAGGTCTGAACATGGACCGATTTTCACCAATTTCAATAGTGTTCATTCTATGGCCGATGAAAGCTTATTTGCCAAATTTCATCAAAATATATTCATATTTGCGACCTGCAGTTTGATTACAAGCTTTACTTGGACACACAGACGGACGGAAGGACGGACATCGTTAAATCGAATCAGATAGTGATTCTGATTCTATCGGTATAATAAAAGATGAGTCTAGGTCAAATATTTTTGGTAGTTACAAACAGCAGCACCAAGTCATTATTCCCAGACCACATAGTGTTATAGGGTATAAAAACAGCAGTTGCTTCAAACTACGCACGTTTATTCCGAATATATTAATTAGTAGTTGCAACAAAATAATGTGACAGTACATGGGACTATAAAAATTCGGTTGACGTCAAATTCGGTTGCCACAACGAATCTGCGTGTATGCATTAAAATATTCCCTCTTTTTATTATACCCTACACTATGTGGCCTGGGTATAATGACTTTCTGCTGATGTTTGTAAGCACCAAAAATATTTGACCTAGACCCATCTTTTATTATACCGATCGACTTAGAATCACTTTCTGAGTCGATTTAGTGATGTCCGTCCACCCGTCTGTCCGTCTGTCTGTCCGTCTGTCTGTCCATCTGTGTGTCCATGTAAACCTTGTAATCAAATTACAGGTCGAAAATACGATTATATTTTTATGAATTTGGTGTATATGCTTCTATCGGACATACAAATGGAAAAACCCTTTTATCGATGGATACATTTTTAAACACCTACAGGTGTTATGTCAAAACTAAGCTTTCTAAGAGACCGCAATGTATGGATTTCAAAAAACTATATTTAAAAGAAATATTGTGTTTTTATTATATACAACTCTAAAAAATATAACTTTATACTATGATAGAAACGAAAATTTTCACACTTTTGTATAGAAAGTGCCTAATCTTTAACGATTAGTAGTTCGTCCGAGCCAAAATTTTAGTCCGACTACTTTGAAATTTGTACCATTTGTTTCTTTAATATTTTTGGAAAATCAATGGTTAATTTTAGTGTATGGATAGTGGTTTAGCTTTTTTCCAGTAGTAGTTTGGCAACAGCAAAATTATTCTCGGAATATTTTGAAATTTTAAGAAAATCATATCCATACAACTGCAAACAGTAAAAAGTTTAAGCAATTATTGATGGAATTGTTTTGTAAAATTACATCAAACTTGAAATAGGAACCAATATTCACACATTTGTACAGAAACTAGTTGTTCGCCCACAGCTCAAATTTAAATAGGAATGGCTTAATTTTCTAAATCAATCATTTATAAATACTAGCAATGCCAGCCCTCTAAATTCGAGTACAAATTTTAGGGAATTCAATTTTTTCATTTAATAAAGTTATGCTAATCAATTTTAGCCAATTCAAAATTCAACACTTTTTTAATTGGTTTATGTCCAAAATTGATTTTCAATTTAACACAATTATTATTGTAAATGAAGAAAACAAAGCTACAAACACATTAACAAATTTAATAAACACACACTTAAACTTTAAAAATGCATTTTACTCAAAAAAAAAAAAAAAAAATTTAAATTTAAAAAATCTGTAAATCTGGTGGACACCTAAAAAGAAATACCTTTCAAATAATACGTCTGGTCAAAATCGGGAGAAAACTGTTTAACAAATTATCGGTCACAAGAAATCGCCTAACCTATTAATATTATAGATAATCAATTACGGGCAGTGAAAAAAAAATTTAGAATTTTTTTACACTATACCGCTATGTGGTTTGGGTATAATGACTTTGTGCTGCTGTTTGTAACTACCAAAATATTTGATCGAGAGCCATCTTTTAGTATACCGATCAACTCAGAATCACTTTCTGAGTCGATTTAGCGATGTCCGTCCGTCCGTCTGTGTGTCCATGTAAACTTTTTAATCAAACTACAGGTCGCAAATATAAATATATTTTAATGAAATTTGTTATATAAGCTTTCATCGGCCATAGGATGAACGCTATTGAAATTGGTGACAATCGGATCATGTTAAGACCTAGTCCCCATAGCCCTCATAAGAAGCTACTTCCCGACCTTCACTCAAATCTATCAAAAAGCAAAAATATTGCACAGATTTTTCTCAGATTTAGTATTTATATATTTTTGCAAAAATAAGTGATCTTACCAAATATGGTCTGGATTGGTCCATTTCTCGACCTAGTCCCCTAGAGATAGGGTCTCAAATAGCATGGTATAATCGGTCTAGACCGACTATTATTTTCTTACTTGTTTACTACTAAGCTAATAGTTCGACTAGAGTAGCTCATTCACTACTCTAGCAGCTCGATTAGCCTGATACTTGAGTAATGGGAAGCTCTGCTCAGAACCATATTGCTGCTGATATTTAACTAGAATCCAACAACATGCCGCACCAGTTGTAGGCTGCATCCTGACTGATGGTCATCGCTTCAACTCGTCTCTAGTTGTAAAAAGGATTCAGTTAGTTGCCAGCACAGTTTTGTTAAAGGTACAACAATATTTACAGCTTCGTTTCCAGTGTTAGGTTTCTTTCGGTTTGGGTAAATAATAACATTTAACGCCTTGCTTAAAATAACAACAATATCTTTAGGCCTATTTTTTTTTTAAACTACCATTTTTTAACACTCTTTTGTTACGCACCAGTTAGAAGGGAAAATAAAACAAAACAATTAAAAAAATCCAAGTAAAGAATAAAAAACCACAGGCTAAAAGTAACTAAGCCACACACATACATACGAACACACACACATACACTCATAAAAACTTCCTCAGAGCGATAACAATAGCAGGCGAATAAAAAGTGTAACTCAAGCACTTTCAAAGGAGAGTGGGTAATAAAAATGAAAGAAAAAAAAAATAAATAACAACAACATAGCAAACAATTAAAAAGAGCATAAACCTCAAAAACAAAACAGAAATACATATACATAATTGAAAAAAAAAGTAAACCAAAACAAATAATTAACACAACTACCATATTTAAAGCAATAAACAATACATTCATAGTACGAGTACATTAAAAAAAAAAAACAAATCGTCAGTAAATGTTGTACTACAAAACAATAACAACACAAAAAGTATTGTTTTCATAAGGAACTTAATGTTGGAGTGACAAAATACGCATACATGTGATATTTTTACCATGCAGAATATACAAAAGGACATGAAAGGATAAAAGAATACGTATATATTGGGTATATGACATACATACATATGTGTATGTGTAATGTAACACTATCTTGTTGAACTTTTATAGACAACATATGGATTTCTATAAAAATAATACTAAATCCTTAGATCGATTCTTGAATTCTAAAATTTTCTTAAAATAGCCCGAATCTAATATTTAAAGGGATTTTGTTTCCATGTGTAGTTGTGTTTTTATTTTCTATATGATTTAATACCCTTAGAACAAACTAATGTTTATTTAACATTTAGGAATATTTAATGTTCCAAGGGATCCTTGTCCAAAAATTTAAATTCGAGAGTCTTAATTTTTATTGAAATAGTTTATTATAATCTCGGAAAACTTAAATTTATTTAAAAAAAAAAAAATTAAAAAAAAAAATTTTAAAATACAAGTTCACAACTACAATGAACTTCATTATCTATACACAGTTATATTTAAATTCTGTATATAAAATTGTACTTTCATTATTAAAACCTTTCAGTTGTTGTAAGTATGAGTTTAGTAAATTGTTTTTTTCCCAAAGTTTCTTATATGTAATACCTTCAGTTTCATGTTTGATGATTCTTAACATTAAAAAAAAACAGATTATTTTATAAAAAAAAATCCTTAGGCTGTTTTACAACATAAAAAGTTCTTAAAAAAGACTCCCTATTTTAAATATGTTCCAACGAACAATAAAGTAAAGTAAAAGTAAAACTTACTTTAGCAAGGATGTGGAAATATGGAAATCCTTTTGGCTGTAACTGCAAAGTTGTGCTGAAAATTATTTTTTTCTTTTGTTTCGTAAAAAGCACCTTTCAGTAAAACAGTAATGTCCTAAAAAAGGTTTAATAATCCTTATAACAAATTAACACTATATAAACACAATATTATAAAAAGAAAGTATGCAAAAAAAAATTTGAACTTAAAGGGTATAAAGGATTTAAAAGATATATTTAAATTAGCAGATCCCAATCCTCGAAATTCGAGTGCAAGTTCTAGGAAATTTTTTTTCAGTTAATAAAGACACTAAAGGTATGCTAGTCAATTTTAGCTAATTCACATTTCAGCTCTTTTTAAATATCGATTACGTTATTGGTTTATGTCCAAAATTATTTTTCAATGCAAAACAATTATTATTGTGAATGAAGAAAACAAACTCACAAACACATTAACAAATTTAATAAAAACACACATAGCATTAGTAATTTTATGTATGTGTTAGTACCAACTTTAAATGCATTTTACTCAAAAAAAAAAAAAAAAAAAATAATTAAAAATTTTAAAATCTCTAAATCTGGTGGACAGCTAAAAAGAAATACCTTTCAAATAAGATACGTTTGGTCATAATCGGGAGAAACCTGCTTAACCAGTCATCGGTCACAAGAAATCGCCTTACTTTTATTAATATTTTATAGATATATAAGTTAAAAAATAAAACACAAATCTCCATACACTAAGTTATGTGTGTACTTATTACAATATTTTCAATGTAAATCAATTTTCAAAAGTGTCAAAAGTGAGATCAAAAGAAAGTATTATTTTGAATTATTTTTTTGTTAACTCTCAAAAAAAAAAAAAAAATAAATATGGTGTTTGGCTGAAAAAATCTTAATTTTTTCCCAAATACGAGTATTAGATATTCACATTTACAATAAATTTTGCAGGGTATTCATAGATTCGCCAAAGCTTTTACGCTTTGACTTGCTTTTAAGTTTCCTTTATCTGTAAGTAGTTTGGTTTAAGTAAATTAAAATTAAAAAAAAAGTTTTTCCAAATTTTAAAAAAATATATATATAAGAAAATTTATATACCCTTAGTTTAAGTAATAGGTTTGCTAAGAGAGTAGCAGTAACAGAAATGAAAATAATATAAAGAGCCCCTCTTATACAAACTTTTTACTTATATAAGTACAAAAAATTCTGTCAGTTTGTTTATGTTTTTATATTTATATACTTATGTTTATATATATCTTTGAATTATTTTTTTTTTTTTACTTTCATTTCACATTCTTAAGGATTCATTTTTAACTGACATTACAGTCATTTTGAGCAAGAAGGAATAAATAAAGGCTTGCCTAAGACTTTCAACTAAAGTTAAAAAACAAAAACACATACACACTTGCTCCCATGCTCCTCCAAGAATCTTTTTGTCGTACGAACACACATACATATACGGATACATTGCCAGTCTAAAGTTTTTAATAATAAAGTATATACACGAGTCTGAAAAAAATCAACAAGAAAGTCTTAAGGTATAAATGAATAATAAAAACAAAAACACAGGCTATGTGGTCAAAAAGATTATCGATCGATTTTCAATTGAATTGTCTTCAATTTTTTATATTTTATTATTTCAGGGAAACAACAAATCGAAATTATTTTTATCTTTGCTTCCATTTTTGTATTGTTCAAGGCGAAGGTTGTTTTTTTTTTTTTGCAAGTACAACAAAAAAATTCCATAATATTTATACACTTCAAATGGGACCTTCTGAGCTTATGTCTAATATACCAAATACATAAAAGGATATTAGGGAAGAATAAGGATAAAGCAATAGAGCTTAACAACTTTAATGTTTATTAAGAGATTCGAAATCATTAAGCAAAAACTTTTAGTTATTAGTGAGTTTTTATTTAAAAAAGATATTTCAGAGGATAATTAAAAAAATTGTTATACGAATAATAAATAATTTCTTTTTAGAAGAAATTTTAAATATATTTTTTCGTTGGGGCTACGTATTGTTGATCTGTTTGATTTACAAATATATAGTTTTTTTTTTGTATCGTTCGAGACCGTGTATATGTTTTCTAATAATAGAAAATATAAATTTTAAATGGAGCAGCTACTTTCGGATACTGTTTCGTGTTTCTTTAGAAAAAAAAAAAATATTTTGTGACAGTCTTCTTCTAGCATAATAAACTTTATCCAACATTATTCGAACTTTTCAAGGTCTTAAAAATTGGAATTTTTTAATGAATTATTTCAAGATTTAAGACAAGCTTCTTTCTGCTGAGCTATTTCATTATGTTTGGAAATAGAAAATAGTAACAAAAAAAATAATTGGCCAATGGGTCCACCATGACCTTTTTTACAACGGTTTGAACGGAGATATTCATTGGTTGGATGCTATATTTAAGCGGATCTAAGTTACAACCACCGTTATAATACGGCGTAAAAATCATTTGTGACCAGGTCTATGCAAAGGTGGCTTATGACTCAAAAAATTATTTTCACTTATATTTCGGTTAGGATAGTTTTTGAGATGCTCTTTCACATGGTGAAAATCAGAAGGTCCTAACTTGCTTAGCAGTGTACCAAAAATGTAGAGAAAGAAGAGCACAAATGAAAGAAAAACAGAATTTTATTGAAAATCGAGAATCAAGATAATACATGGAATAAATGAATAAAAAAAAAAAGGATTGAACGCTACAAAAATGATTTTACCAAAAAAACAAGCTATTTTGCACAAAAATATTTATTTAGCAATATGTAGTAGTTTACTTCGCCGCCATCCTTGTTGAAACCTTTGAAGTTAATCGTTTTTTGCATCTTCTTCTGGAGATGAGGCCTTACGTTTTCTTGATTTTTTTATTAGAGTTGAATTCGCAGGTTTCTTCAGTTTTTTATTTTTTGGATCGTGATTTGACGATGCAGCTATAGGTTTCGGTTTCTGTTTCGACGATGAAGCTACAGTTTTTGAGGATGAAGCCTTGGGTTCCTTCGATGCCACTTTTGTGGCTGGTAAAGCATCTTCAGATTTTTTTGATGGAATTTTTTTTCGATGGCAATGGAGCCAAAATATTCGCATTCATGGGATCTAAAACCAAGCTTCTGAGATTCTGATAAATGTACCACTGATGCTGCAGAGATAAACCAACTGGTTGGATAATTTCGGGCATGTTGTCATCAACTGGGATTAATAACAGTTGAAAAGATTCAACATCCTCGATGTCCGCAAATTTTTTGGTTTTTAAAGAGTTTTTGTTCATTTTAAAATGTTGGAATTGTGTAATACCAACAAGTGGCTTGTAGAATGGTCTAAAATAACTGTCCCATTCATACCAAAAGACATTTTTCGACGATACAGCTGTATTATGGCCACCTGGTGACGATTGCACGACGCACTGCATGTTCCCTCCATTTCGTCATTTTTGTGTAGGCATCTCCAAGTTTGTCTGTGCACATTATTGCTGATTTGATATGGCTCAGCATAAACAAATCAAGTTCATGTTTTGATAATTCTAGATAGTTGTTTCTTGCATTTTCTATTATCTTTCGCGGTATCATTTTTTTTGGCATTTCTTATTACAGCAATCTTCCGAAATAAATTTATTTACCAATTCCTTTTCTTTGTTATCTATAGTAGACAAGTCCATTGTAAACAAGTAAGAAAATTATAGTCGGTCTAGACCATGCGTTTAGAAACCTATCTTTTAGGCCCAACTAACTGGACATAGAAAATTAGCAAAAACCAAATTTGAGTGGGATTTTTATTAATTTTCTTGGCTGCAGATATGAAAAAGTTCATATCGGATGCTATATCTATATGGGGACTAGGTCCAAAAATGAACCGATCCTGATCATGTTTGTTAAAGTCTCTTCTCAAAATTTGAGAAGAATCAGTGCAATATTTTTGTTTTTTAATAGATTTAAGTGAAGATCGGGAAGCAGCTCTATATGGGGCCAAAGGAATCATTTTTGGACTACTTATTAATGGACGTAATGAACGCATACAAAACCCAATTTGAGTAATATCTATATGACAATTTGGATCTTATGGCAATTTATGTCGATTTCGTAGGGGTAATTTGTATGGGGGCTAGGTCTGAACGTGGACCGATTCTCACCAATTTCAATAGCGTTTATCCCATGACCGATAAAAGCTAATATACCAAATTCCATCAACATATGGTCATATTTGCGACCTGCAGTTTGATTACAAGGTTTAAATGGACACACAGACGGACGGACGGACGGACGGACATTTTTAAATCAACTCAGAAATTGATTCTGATTCGATCGGTATAATTAAAGATGGGTCTAGGTCAATTATTTTTGGTTGTTACAAACAGCAGCACAAAGTCATTATACCCAAACCACATAGTGGTATATGGTATAAAAAACTTTGTTCCACTTCCATTTGATCTTCAGCTTGAAATAATGATTGTAGTTCCTCATCGTAACTGATACCACATCATCGAAAGAATTATCATCATTCTCTTCATTTTAACCAAAATATTTTTTAAAAACCTCGCTAAACATTATTCACTAGTTCATAACGGAAAAGATCAACAGAAACAATTACACCAACGAGATAACGAAAAAAAACTGACGAAATGCATTGTTTATCTCTAACAGCTGATTTCTCGAAATTTTGTTTTTGAGTCATAAGCCACCTTTTTATAGATCGGGTCACATTTATATAAGAGTTTAAGTTATCGCACTCAAATTTCAAATTATTTTTTTTAACTGATTGTAGTTGACGGCAAAAGCCTCATTTTTTAATTTTCTACGAGCCGGCTATGTATAAATATATATTTAGATTAGTTTTTTATAAATAACAATTGCAAACATTATTCCCGCCAACTTGATAAAGTTTCTGGAGCTTTGACTTAGCCCAACAATATTTCTCTAATCTTTACACAAAGTCTCAGGTATTAAATTTTAACAAACATTTAATTTGTATAAAGCCCAAATTATAAGATTCCAAATTTAATGACGGCCTATAAAACACAACTAACCGTCTGTTTGATGTTGTGGGTTTTATTTCTTATAAGGTCAATAATTTTGGTTTTATGTTTTCATATTAGAACAAATCCGTAATTGCACCTTGCATTTATAGAGCAACAACAATACTGAACCACAAATTTCAATATTTTATATATTTTTCAAGTTACAGTACCTTTCACAAGACACTTTATCGGGCACAACAAAATAACTGTAATATAAATACATTATAAAATTAAACAGGCCAATAAAATATGATAAAACTAACACTGGGAGCGAAGTTTAATTTTCTCAAGGTTTTTGACGTACTGAATCTGAATCTGAATTCAAGAGTAAAGCATCTAGTATTCGCGGTAAATTCGTTAATGCGTCTGAAAGTACTACTCTTCCCACTATAGTTTTTGAAAATTTTCAATTGTGTTAATTGTGCTCAGACAAATCATCCGTTCAAATCTTTATTTTGGCGTCCTTATGTCAATATTTTTCAAAAAAAAAAGTAATAGTTGTTTCCTAAGACAAGTTTATACTTTCCTAAAGTTTTTAAGAGCGCTGAATTTGAATCTAATAAATGTGAGTTATAATTCTGATATTAATATTTCCTTTATGGTTATACATGAAAATAGTTATGTGAAAGTATTTATTCTATTTACATTTTGCTCTTAAAGATCTTAATAAGCTGTTAAATGTTTAGCATTCAAATTTTAACTAAATAAGTTGGCTGTCGATATGTTCTGAAAAATACCCACAATAACTAAAACTTTTTCATATCATGCCGTTTTTACATTGCTGATAAATATGAAACGCATTGTACCTAAGATACCTATAACAGGTTTCAATTTCATTAAACTTGTGTTTTGGATTTTTATGACAATCTTTAATGTAATATGATCCAAACATACAAATTAACTACAAACTCCAACTCCTTTGAATAAAAAAAAATAAAAAATATATTAAATCGTTATTTTTACATGCTGTTGACAACACTAGACGGCTGCGAAAATTATTATACTGATGATCATACATGAAAAGAAAAATAAATATATTAAGTACATAAGTATATTATAAAAAAAACCCATAAAAATCTTTATAGATATAAACATTTTATTATTAAACAGCTCGTAAAAACTCTCACAAAAGTTACATATTTTATTATGGAATTTAAGAGAGTTGAAAAAAATAATATTTATTTAAAAATAATCTAAGATATCAACAACATCTTATCATGATGATGCCGATGGTGTTGGTATTCGAAAGCGGAAAAGTATCGACAATTTGTTGGTTTTTTTAAATGTCATGCGTGTGTCTTGTATTAATCAACCTGCATTAATTTGGAAATATTTAGTTTTAAACACAAAACACAACAACTTTAAGGCCTAAAAAATATCATAAAAAAACTATAAAATATCATAGACATTTCTTTTTTTTTTTTTATTATTTTAATAAATGAAGAGGAGGGACTTGTTATTTCTATATAATAATTTGAAATGAATACTGAATCAGTAAACAAAAAATGGATTAATATCTTCTCTAGTATTGAAATTTAGTTAAGCGAGAACCTATGCCAGGTTCTATTTATAATACATAACAAGATTTAAATAACACAACCTAATGTGAGAAAATAAATTTTGACTAGACGTTCGTTATTCATACATGGGATCTGTTGTTGTCCTTTGTTATCCATATGACAGTTTTACCTCAATCAATATATCTGTGGTCACAAGCGATAACCGCCTAAGTCGACTTAAGAAAGATTTGAGTTATGTATGCTATCATATTCTACTAACAACGCTTTATATTTACGTGAAATCCCCATTTCTCTAACACTGTTTATTAAAAAGTTATTAATGAAAACATTCTGACCTAAGTCGTAATAAAGCCCCATTACATTTATATAAAAAGTTATTTTTCTCAAAAGCATGATTTTCGACTTAGGCGGTTAATGCTTGTGGCCACAGATATATAATATATAACAATTCTTTACCAATTGATTTTAACCAATATTTATTGCAAGCTTTTGAGGAATACTCGTATGTTAATTATTTCATTACCTTTTTGTTTTGATTTCATTACAACCATTTTAATGTATTGTCCTTATATATAATTTATATAATTTTTTAATGTTTACATTGAGAAACAATAACAGCTGTTATAAATATAATTATAATTAATTAATTTATGTAAACCCTACATCAATATTTGACAAAATATAATCCGATAATGTATAAAAAATTTAGATATTTTATTAAAATTAAGCCAGCAACCAAGAACGATTCGTGGTGAAAAAGGTATGAGTTTAACTCTATTACGGATCTAGTCTCATATCAAAGTGAAGGGCATTGTATGGTCGGGCTAGAATGACCATTTTTTTCTTACATGTTTTTGAATTGTGTTGTTTATTTTAAAAATATATATACAATATTTTTTAGTAATTAATATGTAAATATAATAATATATTTTTTATTCATGGTTTAACACAAAGTAAATAATAGTAATTAAAATTTAAAGGTTTGTTTTATTGATAATTGATTTCATTGGTTTATTGCACTTAATTTTAATTTAAATCAAAGTTTATTTGTTTTGCATTATAAATTAATCATTCATTACAGATGATATTGAACACTTGTGATTATAAATAAATTTCGTAATATATTTTTTTTTACATAGAAAAGTGAAAAAATTTTTAAAACTATTCAACATACAATTTTCTGTGAAACTAACTTTTTTTTCTCATCTATTTTATACAATAAAAAGATATTATATTTATTGAAACTTTTTATATCGAGCTGTACAACATAAAATAAAAACGAACTAAATCCTGCAAAACTATTAGATATTAGACTGAGAATATCTGTTTGATGACATTATAATTTAGATAAAAGGAAAATCTAAATTCTTGAGCTCGTAAATTATCATAATAATAATAAATAAAAATATTACTGTCAAAAGATGCATATTGTACACCGACCAACGATATGCGTCTATCGGATTTCAATATAGTGAAATTGTTTTCTTCTAAAAATACTTTACAGACTCAAGTATTAAATTAAAAAACAAAAAAAAAATCAAACAAATTCATTAAGGCGCCCGTTGAAAAATAATCAAAATAATTTTTAAAGAAAAGGCATTTTTTAAGAAGAGGCAAAATTTTAAGCGTCGCGCAGTGGCGCCCTTAGAACAAAAATTTAATGTGCGTTTACACTTAAAGGTAAGATTTACAAATTGCTATCTTCAGTAAAACCAGATTTTTAGTTTAGAGGATATAACCCTTCAAAGATGGCCGATTTTCAGCTATCAAAAAAACACACAATTTTTAGGCAATTTGGTCCAGTTACAGGTAGAATATAAACAAACTAGGCAACTAATCGTAATTTATTTAGTACATTATAGAAAAGAAAATTTTTACTATTTGCTTTGTGTTTCTCCAGTTAAATTGACATTCATCAACTGTCTATTTGTCACTATTTTTCAACTTTGATGAAAAATAAAAAATGTAGAATTTTGTATATCTGCCATATTTTCAAAATATGTCCTTTGAGTATGCGTTTAAAAAAGATATTGATCCAGAAATAGAATGTCGCATATCCCTGGCGAAGTCAGGTATAGATGCAGGATGCACACATAAACTATTCTTTTAGATTAGCAGATACGCACTTAAAATAGGAATATAGTGAACCATCCAATCTGGGAACAATAATATTGACTTCTGGTGACTACAGGCAGGCACACATCTTATTTGTACACGTGCCTAACATCAACATTGCGTAATTCGACCTAAATCTGATGTGTAGACAGGTGAAAGGTATATTTTTAGACATGGGAGCATAACCCTTTCATAAAAACATAATCCAAACGGTACCTATCATGTAATATATCAGATTATATATTAAAAAATAGGCATAATGCTGGTATTAGTCTATGACTGAAATTTTACGTTTTGTATATAGTGTGGAAAATTATTTATGACACTTTGAAAACATGGCGTCGAAAAACTCAAAATTATTTAAACCTTTCTACAGACAAGGAGAGCAATTATGAATATGGAATCGCACCACTGCACGGAAGAATAAGTTGTATGGAGTTTTTGCCAAAATTGGCGTATACCCTTCCACAAAAGGAGGAATACTTTGAAGCAAATATATTTGATAAGGATAAGCAAAAGATCAGAAAGAACCTAATGTATTTCAAGGAAGTTGGACGAACGGTAGACTACTCCAGGTGAGAATACGGGAACTCATACGATTGAAACACTTTGCGGAGATTTTTCTAAAATGATGAGCCAGTAACTCGAACCACTGGAATTAACACACAAATCTTTAAAATATTGGGAATGATCTTGAATGTTTTAAACTGCATAGAAAAGGTTAATTCTATAAAATATGGCGGACATGTATCCACTGAAGAAATTGACCCCGACTGTCCTAAAAATATTGGCGCATCGCAAAGATATAATTGAATATCAGCCTTTGCCAATTGGAGAGCTTTGCGAAGAAGCTCAAGAGTCCCTCAACAAATTTTATAAAAATTTTGTTGCTCAAACACGTTCAAAGTATCAAGGAAGAGGCAAAATGAGGACCTCTTCAACATGTTGCCAGCATCTTGCGAACCACTTATTTCATCTCTGCGGCATGTGAAGTCACGAAGAGAGTTGGAATCAAATGACTATAGTTCAGAAATGATTAGTATATTAGATATACGTTCCGTTATGAATTGCGATAATTATTTTGAAGCAATTTGAAAAAATAAATTCGAAAAATCTTAAATTTTTTTTTATTTATGGACAATAATTTAAAACATAAAAACCTTGAAAGAAAGAAAAAAAAAATATATAAAATGTGATGATTTTTTCATGCCGTTAAAAAATTTCGACTTTGATAATCTATATGTAAGTATCTAGATGGTGTAGCAAACTATTCAAACACTTATTTCATAGGTTGGACAATTATCTATCATATGCCATTTAACTTATTTTATAATCTCAATTGGTTCAAAAGATTTTTGCAATGAAAAACTCCAATGGCGCCGCTGAGCGTCCAATTCAAATGGGGTGTTGTACTCGGGGGACAAAATGTCAACTTACGACACTAAGTTTTCGTTTAACTTTTACGACTTCTTCGACGTCATTATCAAAGTCAGTTAAACAAAAAATGGATTCTTGGTAATTTTATGCATTTTTCTATTTTACAATAGTAGGACGAAAAGGAAAGGAATGTCCGATCAAAACTGTATCGTTTAATTAAGGCGGATATTGAATTGTATAGTTCATTTATTTGGCTAAATAATGACATGAAAGTTGACTGCAGATCGTGGCATATGACCAATCATAATTCTTTATACCCTCCACCCCAGTGTGCTAAGAGTATATATAAATTTGTCATTCTGTTTGTAATAATTGGAAAAAAATTTTGGAACTCATAAAATATATATATTTGTGATCCTTAGAACAACCGGAGTTGATATAGCGATGTCCGTCTGTCCATCTGTGGAAATCACGATGACGGCTTCATTCGAGTAGCTGAGGCGCTCGTTGGCATAAAAAATGATTCACTAATATCCTGAGAAGTTTTCTATTTAAAATCGTCCAAATCGGTTGATTAGGTCCCGAGAAGAAGTAAAAAAGTCTTGAGAAAATATGATTTGTCATGTTGTTCTTGTGCCCATCACGCCGTCCATAGGATAACTAGGGCGGTCGTTTTTAGTGAGAATGATTGACAGCATGAGAAGGTTTCTGTTTGAAAAATCATGAAAATCGGTTTAATAGCTCCCGAGGAATCACTGAAGAATTAAAAAAAATTGAAAAAAATGTTCATATGTGTCTGTATTGTTCTTTTTGTTATTCTAAATGTTGTATTGTTGTCATAGCTGTACTTGTTGTTTTTGCTGTCGTTGCGGAAACAATATAATAAAAACTAACCCTTTGTACATTTTTTTTTTTATCAACTGTGGTATAAAAATTTAAAAGTTGCCATTGTTTTGCCATCGCTAAAAAAATTTGTTAGATTATATTTGTCACCGCCACGAGCCCGCCTGCATATCTTCAGATCGATTGGGTCACGCGAAAGGGGTGAAAAATTGATCCAAAATGTTGTCGACAAGCAGACACTTAATGCCGTTTTCTTTTCCTACAAAAAATGTCGCATTTTATTTGCACTTTTTTCGAAAGGTGTATTTATACCCTATACCACTATGTCGTTTGAGTATAATGCTGCTGTTTATAACTACCAAAAATATTTGACCTAGACCCATCTTTTATTATACCGATCGAATCTGAATCACTTTCTGAGTTGATTTAACAATGTCCATCCGTCCGTCCGTCCGTCCGTCCGTCCGTCTGTGTGTCCATGTAAACCTTGTAATCAAACTGCAGATCGCAAATATGAATATATTTCGATGAAATTTGGTATATGAGCTTTTATCGGTATATGAGCTTTTAGGATGAACGCTGTTAAAATTGGTGAGAATCGGTCCATGTTCAGACCTAGCCCCCATACAAATGACCCCTATGAATTCAACATAAATTGCCATAAGATCCAAATTATCATATAAATCTTAGTCAAATTGGGTTTGTATGTATTTATTACATCCATTAATCAGTAGTCCAAAAATGATCCCTATTGGACAACTCTTAATCATAGGCCCCATATAGAGCTGCTTCCCGATCTTCACTTAAAGTTATCAAAAACAAAAATATTCCACTGATTCTTCTCAAATTTTGTTTGTATATATTTTTGCAAAATACAACAGACTTTACCAAACATGGTCAGGATCGGTCCATTTTGGGGCCTAGTCCCCATATAGATATATCATCCGATATGAACTCAAATTTAGTTTATGTTTATTTTCTATATCCAGTTAGTTGGTACTGAGAGATAGGGCCTCTAAAGGCATGGTCTAGACCGACTATAATTTTCTTACTTGTTTTTGTATAATCTAAATGAAGAGTAACTTTTTTTTATACATCAATCGAAAGGTGTCAAGCTCGAGCGCTCGTAAATCGCAAAAATTGAAGCCATTGACATCTTTCCTGTCATAGTGTGAGAATATTGTTCCCCTTTTTTGAATATTTTCACCCCATGACTTCAAAGAGGATAATAATCAAAATTTTTGCATTTTATGAAACAGTACTTTTAGACCTTTCGATTGATTTATAAAATTAAGTTACTATTAATTTAGAATACAAAACAAATGCACTTTTCAAAAAAGTGCAAATAAAATGCGACATTTTTTATCAGAAAAGAAAATGGCATAAGAGTTAATATAAAGGGAGTAAAAATATTCCAACATCTAAAGCAAATAATGCTAAACTGCCTGTTATTAATAAAAAAAATTTAAATTTATCAAAAAAAAAAAAAAAAAATTAGGTATGAATTTATTAAAAAAAAAAAAAAACAACAATAACTTTTGGTGTTGTATATTTTGTGTGTAATATTTACATATATATAATATACATATATTCTATATAAGTATATCCATAATAACCGCATGTTAGAAATAAATCGCTATATTATTTTATTTATATAAAATTCTGCAATATTTTTTTTTTGGGGTAAATACATTTCTTTTGCATTAACAAATATAGCGTCACTTCATTTTGCTCAGTGTGACTATGCCACAGTAGATGGCGCCACAATTTTTGTTCTAATTAGCTTTGCAATAGTTATTTCTATTTTAACATGAATATCAACATTTTCAATTAGATATCAAACACAACAATGTTAAAAGTATACACAGAGCTGAGTAATGTGTTTTTTTGTTTTAAAAACAGTTATATAAAATTATTATACTGCTTTACTAATAAAATATCTGATTGCGATTACATATAATTTTTCAAAATTGTTTATAATTACTAAAGCATTATTATTCACATAAAAGCACCTTTTAAATTTTCCTTTCAAATTTAAGAAAATATCAATTCTAAAAACTGGAATACAGATTTCCAATTATAAATTAGAAAATATCAATTGAATTTTAGAAAATCATATTAAAACATCGGAAATAATAACTTGAAATTTAGAAGACATCAATTGAATTTTTAGTATATAAATTTTATTCTTTAAACACAAATTGAAATTCAAAAACATCATTTGAAAAATCAACTGAAATTAAAAAAAAAATATTGCGATTCAGGAGACATTAGTAGCAGTTCAGTATAAGAAAACATTAATTTAAATTCAATAAAGTTTAGAAAACCACAAATGATATTTAGAAATTGCGAACATAAGAATTGTTACATAAATATAGATTTTTTTTTAAAATTTTTTTGGAGAATAAAGATAACAGATTATTTTATTTAAAATTTTTGGCCAATTGGTTTTTTTCATTTAGCATCCCTAATTTGAACTAGTGTTCATGATGACTTCAATATTTGACTTCATGGTATCAAAGTAAAACCCAAAAAATTTAAGTTCGATAATAATTCCCAGGTAGTATTATTTGGAGTCAATAAATGAAAATATATTTTATTAACATAATTTAATTCAAAATCAAAAGTTGGCATCACTGTATAAAAAAAATTAATAATCTATGTTTTCCAAATATGACAATATTTTGACAAAAAAAATTTAGTTTTTTTTCATATGTATAACCGGAAACGGTATATAACCTAAATGCATGCCGATCAGCAACCACGATGACCAACAAGCAAACACCGAAACGTGTTTTCTTTTATCCGAAATAATAGAAAAGACGCAAACGATCTTTCCTCGTTGGAGCGCGAATTAATAATGTGAGAGAGCTCTATATACCAACTCTTGAAATAAAAAAAATCATCTGTTAAGCGGATCAACCCAAAGAATTTGCTGAAATAATTTGATATTAAGTTTAATAAATTGTTAATTTTTCAAATATTTTGTTTACATTTATTATCAATATTCAAACCGAGGTGGGGGTATCAAAGATTCGGCACAGCCGAATTTAACACTCTTACTTGTTTTTTTTATTTTATTGAGGGGAATTTTCTTTTTTCCTTTTTAGAGGAAAAATACAAATTTTACAAAGGGAAATTTGGTATATGGTTTAAAGTCAAAATATACCGTAAAATAATTTTGGCTTTGAATCAGCCGTAAAAATCGATTTTTGTTTTCGTTACACTTGAAAATGATTACAATTTCGTAGAAATGGATATATTTCTTCTGTTATAATATGATAAAATAAAAAAAATGTCGAAATTATCGATATGCTGTTCCTTCATTTGACACTGATATAGTATACGTAAATAATATATAGTTACGATCATCACTGATTCGTAGATTTGATGACTGTATTATATTGTACGTATACGAGTACTTATGCTTACTTATGACCCATACGTCAATGTACATATAAATTTTGAGATTTTAGTGAAATCGAAGAGAAAAATGCCTTCTTTTGGAATCCACCATCCGAATTGTGGAATATCTATTTTTGGGGTTGCCAGATCGAAAACGTAATTTTTTTCTGGGAATGTAACATGGTTTATATCTCATAGCTAAAAATATTTGAGGTTTTGCCACCTATCGACAACGCACGTTATGAATTAGGCGGTAGCTCTTTTTCGGGTTGCATCAAAATAAATACATTTTACTTTATTCATTGAAGTACCCCATTACATTTGTGGACTAAGGATTATGACAGAACTATTTTAAAGCAAATGGTTAAAATTACCGATGATTTTGGAATTGACAAGTAAGAACTTTACCAAGTTCTTCATTGTAGATTATCCGAGGTTTTTGGTCACCGAGCCGACCATTAGCTTCAACAAACAAAAAAAAAAAAAAAGAGAGAAAACCCCTGAGACATAATTTATGTTAATAGCCCCCATATCATTCGACAGTATTTATATTTATAGTAAACAATATACTATATTATTTAAACTCAAGTTCATTGACTTAATTTAAAGTTGAATAACCCACATTTTCAATGGGCACACAAACGTACATAAATTATTTTACATAAGTTTGTTTTAATTAAATGTTATCAACTTTATATATTTTCAAGTAATCTCTCTATAAACATTTAAAAACCTTTTGCAAAAGCGTGTTTGTAATTTAATTAGTACGAGTATACTAAATGTGTAAAATTTAAAATTCATAGAAGTTTTTCATGCATCTTCTCTGTTTTGTACTTTGGACTTGTTGATATGATCAAATTATACGTTTTATTTTATTTTTTTTTTTTGTTTTTATTAAGAAAAGCCTATTATTAAATGTAATTATTAATTCAAAGTAAATTGATAAAGATAGAAAATACAAACACTTATGGACTCTCATATATTTGTAAATCAGTACGTATGCATAAGTTTTATTTCAATGAATAATTTATATTTAATTTTGCTTTCAAAAGGCACTTTTACATTTTAGTTTTATACACACTCTGTAGATAGAAAACTACTCAAGAAAAATTCTTAATATAAAATGACCATATATAATTAAATATTATTTTCCAATAAACTTGTTAAACTTTTATAATGAAGTTAAAATTCAAGATAACTAAGATTTTTAATAAAACTAAATTGTAGCTGTAAATCTACACTTTAATTTCCATTTTTTTATATCCTGGTGAGGGTATAATGAGTTTCTGCTGATATATGTAACTACCAAAAATTTTGACCTAGAGCCATCTTTTATTATACCGATCGATGTCCGCCCGTCTGTGTATCCATGTAAACCTTGCAATCAAACAACAGGTTGCAAATGTGAATATCTTTTAATGACATTTTGTGTGTAAGTAAGCCTTTGTCGGTCATAAGACGAATGTTGTCAAAATTGTTACATGTTCCAAGTCCCCATACAAATGACTCTTCTTCACTTAAATCCACCTAAGAACATACCTTTGGGACAGATTTTACTCAAGTTTGGTTTTTAGATGTTTCTTTTTTGGTCGGTATCAGTCGAACTAGTCCGCATATAAAAATAACATCAGATATGAACTTTTTCATATCGGACGGCAATAAATTTATAACAATGACACTCAAATTTGGTTTATGCTTATTTTCTACGTGCAAATAGTTGGAGCGAATACCCTTTTTATAAGCTCATAGTATAGGGTATTATATCAGTCTTGTTAAACTTATAATAGTACAAAATATGTTAAAATATTACTTTTGTATTTAAATTATTTATTATATATTTTAATACACTTGTTCGGTATTAAATACAAAAAGAGATTGAAAATATGCTTTTTTTAATTTCCACAGGAAATTAAATTATTGCAAAAAGCGGAAACAAACATATTTATAGTGAATTTACAGTTACTCTAACAAGTAGGTCATTTTTTTTCAATAATTTTAAAATCTGATATTAAAACGAATGGTCGGTTAAGATTCAAAAGCATTATGTTTAATACACAGTTTTAACACTCTATAGCAATTTTATATTGTTCCACACTAAAATGATTAATATGTTTCCGTTAATAAGAAACTATTTTACATCATATCACAGACTCGGAGAAAAGTTTAAAAAAATCCTATTACTTAATTGACTTACTATCAAATTTTTAGAATATTGTTAACGGATTTCTTAAGTTATGTTCATTAAAAATTCTTAACGATTTTGACGTTTTTCATTGCTTATTGATTTCAAATTCAGAAAATTTATTTAAAACATTAAAAATCATCAAGTTATGTTTATACATTTATATTGTTTCTCTTAGCTATTTTCGTGTTTTATCTAATTTCAAAGTTCATTGAAGTTCACGCTCATTACACATGTATTTGCATGTATTTTTTCTATAAATATATATTCTAACTTCAACTTCCATTAACAAATAAAAGCAAACGACTACATGCAATCAATTGACACCTTTAAAATAAAAAAAAATATAAAAAAAAACATTTTCCCTTTTCAATATCCTGCAGAAGTTAAAAATTCAATGTAAACGCTTCAATTGACAATTATGTTAAACAATATTATTAAATTACATGAAAAAACAGCTTACGAGAAAGTATTAAGGATGTCAATAATATTGGTTTAAATAATTCGCAATTAGTTTGAGTTCTTAGCGCAATTGTTTTTATTTTTTTTTTAATTCTGAATTTCGCTCCAAATTAAGTTTTGTATTACAGTAGTTCGATATTGAGAATGAATAGTGTACAACATCCATTCTTGGGGGTGAGAAATTCTAAGGCAGACTGAAAGTACTGGACCAGTTTAGTAAAACCACCAAAGGTTTTGGCGTTGTCGAGCCATGATCTTTCATATTTTTCCTTATCCTTATGTTTGTTTTCTTATATTTTCAGTTATAATTCAAGAACTATTGATGATTTCTCATTTTATTCTTCAGCACATCAAGTTGGCCTAATTGAATTGACTGAAATCTTAAATTTTTTTTAAATTTTTTTCCCTTATTTTATTCCATTCTTTGAATAACATAATGAATACCGATGATTATTATTTATAAGTAAAAGTGAAATACGAGTTTACGTATGAGTGATTTTTTATTCTAATTTTTACAAGGATTTATTGTTAATAAAAATTATTTATTTAAGTTTCAGCGACAATTGTGCTAAAGACTGGAATGGGAATATTTTGGCCTGAGAACGCCAAGCCCTAGTACTTTCACCCTGTCTTGGAATTTCTCACCCTCCAGATAATGACAACTAAATGTAATGTATTTGAAATAGCTAGTAAATTTCGCTCCATCCAACTTATGTTTGACAAAATCTTCGCAATAAGTTGCTCAAAAATATTTAAATATATTTTCTGGTATTATTTCGGTAAGAGTTTCTTACGAAGTGAAATTGAAAAATAAGTGGCACACAAAGAGCGTACGAGTACGTAACACGGCAATGACATCGACGAAGTGTCAATGAAAAAAAAGTGCGTTGGCTTTACAAAAAGCACCTTAAAAAAGTGTGAATGTGGGAAACAAACTTCAGGAATCTACATATCTTGCCACGCATAAAGCCTTGGAACACTTTCATTGTTTAATTTTTAAATCAGTATCGCAAGTATACCTAGCAAATTTATTGGAAACAGTTGCCCACAATATTTGATGTAGATTGGGGTTATCAATATAGGTTTTGGGGAGAACATGATTTAGGAACTTCTTAAAGGAAACTAAGAAAGTATAGTTCAACTGATTCATAGCAAGTTATAGCAGAAGTTCCATATTTTCCTTGACAATGTTACCCAAAAATTAATGGGGAGCCAAAAACGGCTGCTTGTGAAGTAAAATATCGTTCAATCAATTCTTTGTAACAAAAAATATTTGCTGGGTTTGCAATAACGTTCCTGATTGTGTATTTTATGAATTTATCTTTTCGTCTTCTTTTATAACACGTATACAGTTGTATGTTCTTGGTTTCACATTATTTTCTTTTTTTTTTTTCTAATAAAATGTGATAAAATTCACGGCATATTGTTTTAATATGTATGTATTTTGCCCGCAAGTTTTGCTAAACAAATTTTGGCTCCTGGGCTACGATTTTCTAATGTTAGAAAGAAAAACTGCTGTTGTGGTAGTAAAATTTAAATTAAAATTTAATTTTTGAAGTTTAAAATAAAACAAGTAAGAAAATTATAGTCGGTCTAGACCGACTATACGATACCCTATACCATGCCCTATCTCTTAGGCCCAACTAACTGGACATAGAAAATAAGCAAAAACCAAATTTGAGTTTAATTTTTATTAATTTTTTTGGCTGCAGACATGAAAAAGTTCATATCGGATGCTAGATCTATATGGGGACTAGGTCCAAAAATGGACCGATCCTGATCATGTTTGGTAAAGTCTCTTGTATTTTGCAAAAATATATACAAACAAAATCTGAGAAGAATCAGTGCAATATTTTTGTTTTTTAATAGATTTAAGTGAAGATCGGGAAGCAGCTCTATATGGGGCCAAAGGGATCATTTTTGGACTACACATTAATGGACGCAATGAACGCATAAAAAACTCAATTTGAGTAAGATCTATATGACAGTTTGGATCTTATGGCAATTTATGTCGATTTCATAGGGGTAATTTGTATGGGGGCTAGGTCTGAACATGGACCGATTATCACCAATTTCAATAGCGTTCATCCTATAGAAACTTATATACCGAATTTCATCAAAATATATTCATATTTGCGACCTGCAGTTTGATTACAAGCTTTACATGGACACACAGACGGACGGACGGACGGACATTGTTAAATCAACTCAGAAAGTGATTCTGATTCGATCGGTACAATTAAAGATGGGTCTAGGTGAAATATTTTTGGTTGTTACAAACAGCAGCACAAAGTCATTATACCCAAACCACATAGTGGTATAGGGTATAAATATTTAAGACAATGCGGAGCAAATTCTTGCGAAAAATACTGAAAGTTCAAAGTTAAATGGAGGGACTAGTCGATTACATAGAAAAAAAATTCGGCTTATTCTGAAATTGAACTGTTTCAGTGTTATTACTACTAAGATGGTAGACCTTGTTTTTAAACAACGTTTGAATGCTATTTTTTGATTTTATATATATATATATATATATGGGGGATTTCATGTCAAGTGCACCAACTTTTGAAACCGATGTCTTCCGATCGGGATGACCAAGGTTAGTCCTATTGGATAGTAGCTTAGACACAATTTTTCAACAAGATCGGTCCAGATCTCTCTGAGTGAGAGGGGATCAAAATTTGACATTTTGGCCAAACAGGTGTTTTTTCTCATCCATGTAACTTATTACTTATTCTTCTTAGAAAATTTTCTCCCAAAGAGTTTAGATAGCTATTTCTTCAATATTTCGGAAAAAAATACTTAAAAAAAAAAAAAAAATTTGTGGATTTTTTTTTGCTAAATTAAAGCATTTTTAGCATTTTTTTTCAAAAAGGGCATTTTTTTTCATAAGAAAGCTTACGATTTTTCCTTTGAGAGCTTTTTGGTCGCTTAGTGGGATGGGAGTGGGATATCTATCGAAATAAATGTTTTGTAACTCAAGACAACGGTTTTTCAATTTTTCACACCGTTGCACTATTTTGAATTTTTTCCTATTTGTGTCTAAAACCTTACAAATAAAACTTATACTGATAAACTAGACAAACTAAACTTTCCGAGGGTATATAACATACCTAACTAAAATTTTATACCCTCGATACTCTAATACCCAGAATATGTTCACCTCAGGAAAAAAAATCGCTTTTTTTCTATAGAAATTTTGAAAAATTATTATTTTTTATTTATTTTTAATAATAATTAAATTGAGGTATAATAATAATAATATTAAAAAGATAAATAATTTATTAAAATCTAATCTTAATTGCCTTAGATCCATTTATATCATAACTATTTTTATACTTAATTTATTGTAGCTGATGAAGTATTTAAGTCTTGTAAATTTTTAAATACCCAGTCCTTCATCCAGCTTTTTTGTCGTCTTTATTTACTGCGTTTTTTTGTCAATTCTTTCTTGGCGTTACTAGGTTCAGCTGTTGATTTCGCTGCTGGTTTATTTGTTGTCTTTGGAAAGAAATCGCATTGAATAGAGGCAGAAAACTTTTTCAACTTGAGTCTTCCATCGACAAGCGGTATAAAAGCATGGTATTCAGCGGTGCCATCGATTGTTACCGCAGCATCGAATCTGCTCTTCAGTGTTTTCAATGTTTCCTGATGATCCTCTTTGCTACTAAAAACTATTTTAGTTTCCTTACAATAACTTTTTGCCTAATGGAATAAAGCAGTCGCATCTAAGATGCGATCTTGATGAGAGCACTGGAGGCTATAGTTCGCTGCATTTCTTTCAAGGTTTGCTCCAATACTATCACATGCTCCTTTACCATGAGCAGTAGGATGAAAATGCCACTCAGCTGGCATTCCAAAATCTTTTTCATGTGCCATAAGATTTGCCAAGCTACTTTTATTTTTAAAATGTTGACGAGCTCCGTCCGAAACGTAGTATACTTTCTTTACTGTAAATTTAGATTTTAGAAATTTTAGTATTCTCTTCTGGTACTCATAAACTGCAACGGTATCATGTTTTAAATCGTCGGATATGATTGCCATACTTTTGTGTTCCAGTTTTTCATCTTTCATGTTGTAAATAACTACTGTGAATATAGTTGCTTGGTCGTTATTGAAGTGGAATGCTTGTATGGCATCCTGAAGAACATATTTATAGTTTTCTGCAAAATCATATGAAATAACGAATTCACCAGACTTCAAATGTATCTTCAAATCCTTGAAGAATGACCATTGCTCTTTGACTAAAAAGTCATGGTTTCTCAAGTTTAGCAATCCTGTACACATTTCTTCCACAAAATCATCCACATTTAAAATGATTGTTTTCAATGTGCATCTGTCAGTCTGAATCCAAGAATCAAATTTGACCTCCTCTATATATTCTCGATCTAAAGAGTATTAAATTTTCTTTGATGAATGTGGTTTTCGGGCAATTGGTACATTCACCTAAGTGGCAAGAAGTTGTTGCATTAGGACACATAGTCAATTTAAGGCAATCGCGGTAATCGTGTAAATCTTCTGCCGAATCATCTGTTAAATACTTTAAGTTGATTTCCTTCAACATCAGTTTAACATTTTCATGGTAAATGCTAACGCATACTGTGTGAGTTCCACTGCTTTCTGCCAAAACGCAATGTTTTGGCCTCATTTGGGTTAATTTCGTGAAGCCAATTCTAACATCCTCGTGTTCAGATTGAATTGTTGCAAATAACTCTTTCACGTTACAGATAACCATTCTCTTCTGTTATGTTATGAAGGTATGTTACATACCTTCGGAAAGGTTAATTTGTCTAGTTTCTCAGTATAAGTTTTATTTGTAAGGTTTTACACACAAATAGGAAAAAATTCAAAATAGTGCATTTGTGAAGAATTGAAAAACCGTTGTCTTGAATAACAAAACATTTATTTTGATAGATATCCCACTCCCATCCCACTAAGCGACCAAAAAGTTCTTAAAGGAAAAATCCTAAGCTTTCTTATGAAAAAAAAAAAAAAAAAAAATGCCCTTTTTGAAAAAAAAGACAAAAAATGCTTTAATTTAGCAAAAAAAAAGTCTAAAAATTTTTTTTTTTTTTAAGTATTTTTTCCGAAATATTGAAGAAACAGCTATCTAAACTCTTTGGGAGAACATTTTCTAAGAACAATAGGTAATAAGTTACATGGATGAGAAAAAACACCTGTTTGGCCAAAATGTCAAATTTTGATCCCCTCTAACTCAGAGAGATCTGGACCGATCTTGTTGAGAAATTGTGTCTAAACTACTATCTAATAGGACTAACCTTGGTGCAAATTTCATCCCGATTGGAAGACATCGGTTTCAAAAGTTGGTGCACTTGACATGAAACCCCCCATATATATTTGTATCTACTTTATTTTCGTTTTCTGACCTAAATTTGAAGTTCCGGATATGAATTATTTGCAAAAAAGTTTTTTTTTTTAATTTTTCCAGTAACAATCTTTATAAATAAAATCGTTGCTGTAACGAACCAAGTTCGGTTCGGACTCCCCTGTGGTTTTCTGAAGAATGGGCGGCATGACACTTAAAAAAGATAAATATCTAGAGTACTATGAAAGAAATATTCTTAAAACTATGCTTAAAAAGTCCGCTAAAATGTTCTAAATTATTAGAAAATATTGCCGTTTAAGAAAACAGAAAATCCAAGCCAAAAACTATTTTTGAATGAATTTATTTTTTTTTTTAATTGCAACTGTTTGAAATATTATCAAAGCCGGTTTTTTGAGGAAAGCCGAATAACCGATAACATGTATTATCGTTATAACCGAATTAAAGGTCAATAACTTAGTCTAATTTTACTAGCAGAGAATTGTGAAGCCACAGTGAATAAACTTTCCATGTGTATTTTAGAAATTCACGATGCAAAAATTTAAATCTATAATATATTAATATAGGTAAGGCGATTTCTTGTGACCGGTGATTTGTTAAACAGTATTCTCCCAATTTTGACCAAACGTATCTTATTTGAAAGCTATGTCTTTTTACCTGTCCAACAGATATAGAGATTTTAAAATTTTTATATTCTTTTTGGGAGTAAAATGTATTTAAAATTTCTACTAACACATACATAAAATTATACAATACTATGGTGTGATTATTAAATTTGGTTAATGTGTTTGTGAGTTTGTTTTCTTCATTCACAATAATAATTGTGTTGAATTGAAAAATAATTTTGGACATAAACCAATAACGACAATAGTCGATATTTAAAATGTGTCGAATTGTGAATTGGCTCAAAATTGATTAGCATAGCTTTAGGGTCTTTATTAAATGAAGAAATAAAATTTTCTAGAATTTGCACTCGAATTTCCAGGGCTGGTAGCTGCTAGTAATAGTAGAACCCTTTGAAATTTTATCTACTAAGTAGTTTAGTTAATAAAGCCAGGCTTCTAATCCGAAATGTGTTTGAGATTTAAGATTTTTTTGAATATATTTTTTTCATCACTTGACAATACATTTTGAAAAATCTTAAAAAGCCATTTCTAACACATGTGGCTCCATATCTTAACTTAATATTAAGGCAAAATTAGTACTATTTGTTTTTTTTACAATTTCTTTTTTTAGGTTAAGTCAACCTAATAAAAACTTTCTTTAAATAAACCTTTTTACTTAAGGCAACAATAAAAATTACGTTAAATACCTCTATTCTGTTTTTGATTGTCCTTGGAATTATTTAAATTTGTTTTATTTTTTATTTTTTGTTTTTTGTTTTCTACTTATCATCCTTGCAATATTAGTACTTTAATAAACACAGAACCTTATTCTGCAGGTACTATCATAACACTTTGTTGAATGAATTATTGGCCGATATTTACTTTTTGAAGTCCACTACCATTTTATGCAATTAAAAATGAAAAAAAAAAAAATAAATTAAATATCCACAACTAATTCGACTTGGTCCATTGAAGTCCACGGATGTATATTGCTACCGAAAATCTTTAGTGTAAACATAAACATCTTATTTCGTTTGACAAAATTTGTTAGAAAGTTTTCTTTTTTTTTTTTAACATATATTAACATATATTATAAATATTATATTATTGCGTTAGGAACCGGTTTTTCCCTGGTCCATATTTACAAATAGAAAATTATCAATTATTATTCAATCTATCTGCGCACAAAAATTTGGTTATGCCAATTGTCTTTACAATTATTGATCTATGTTCATTTTATAACATCTCTATAACAAATATACTTATTTTGATTCAAAAAGATTTTCTCAGTCTTTGAGGTTTTTGGACAGACGGTGTTTATAAGATGCGATATTTTATTTGCATAGCGTAAATGATTACCACTTAAAGTGTGTTCAACAGCCACCTAAAAAGCAATTGAAAAAACGGCAACATATGTTTTCTTCTTTTTTTTTAACTCGATAGAAGTTTTTTATTTTGTCTAACTTCTAAAAAACTCCCAAAAAAATCTCTAAATATATAAACAATAATGTATTGAAAAAAATTGGTTTATTTTTTCAGCTTCGTTGATTTATTTGTATGGGTTGGATTCTATTTTTTTTTTTTTTTTTGAGAACGAAATAGAAACAATAACGAGAGTATGAAAAAAAGTCATCTTAATACAAAAGTGTTGTGGAAAACTGCGGTTTTTCCCTTAACTATATAGAGATGTATACTTATACATAAATTTAGTACACTGTAAAAATTAAATGAAATGATATTACATTAAGTTTTGAGATGGTAACAAGAACTACTTAATCACGTTTTACACATAACGATTGCGATTAGAAAATTAATTCGAAGTCCCAAGAGTGTTCCGATGTCCCAGTCCAATAATATCTTAAATCATCTTCATATATTCCTGCGGTTCCAAATGATTTAACCAGTTAACCGCATTACTGGATTGTAGTTGTTTATAAACAATTATTATTTTTATCATTATCGTTGAGTTGATCTTTAAAAATCTTTCCAGAAGTTATTTTAGAGCAAAGATTTTAAATATTAATTGAAAAGCTAAATGCTAGAAGGTTGATGATATCTAATTTAATATATTAATAAAGATATATTTTTCAGTGCATCTTTAGCATTTTATGCATACATTCAACTTTCTAATTTTTAAGCATTCCATTCTACATAGAGAATAAGAAAAAACACACAATTCTATTGAACAAAAAACTAACTAACTACTTAATAAAAACATTATGGAAATATATTTTCATATGCGTTACTAAAGACAGTGTTTTTTAGAATTCCTTTATTTATTAACAGTGAATATACAAACGAAATCCTGTAAAAGTTTTAGTATGTCTAAGTCGACTAAGTGATATCTTTCAGTTTTAGAAGAGGATATTTTCTGCAATAAAGGCTATATGCCAATCACATTGGGTCAGTAAAATATTTCTATTTGAATCTATTTATATATTCTTTATATATTTGCCATTCACCAAAATAAATTTAGAGGTTATCTAAGTCATACACGGAGGGGACCATGCACCTAATTTCAAAAAATTAAAATGGCTTCCGTGCTTGAATCTATCAAAGCTGGAGTATTAAATTTCATCTAAATATCTTGGCATGTAGTCTGTAGTCCGAAGTCTGAATTTTACGCATGGACACACAAAGCGCTTAAGCCAATCAAAAAAAGAATTGAATTTTATCGGCATAATAAAATGTATCCCAAGTATTTATGTTTGTTACAAAAATCAGCACATACTCATAGTACGGTGACCGTAGAGTGGTGTAGGGTACACATTTGTTTGCATTATTATGTTAAGAAATGCTAAAATTTATCACAAATAAATAACAAAAAGGGGTGTCCATTGAAAATCATCTTGGAATACATAAATATTTTGTTTTTTTACATAAAATTGGGAGGTAGTACTCGTACATACAACAAGCTTTTTTTTCGTGTTGGCATGGAGTGGGAGGACTATTGTTATAAACTTACACGTTTGGGCTATTATGTCAATGTGCCCCCAATGTTTGTTTTTTTTTTATTATATGGCAATATTCTAGTCAACTTACATAGAAAATTTTTAATAAGAAGATTTGTTTCGTAGCTTGAAAGGGTGCTGGTAAGATTTTTTGCCGTGTTATATTTCTCAAAAAAGGATTCTGATTTTTATGTGGCTGAGAAAAAATGTGGCACAAATAAATAAATAACTTTCAAAAATTTACGTTTTCGTAGCAATTTCTCTGTTTAATGATTATATACATATTTTTATTCCGTAGCATTTAGTTAGTAGTAGTGCCAACATTTTTATACAGGGTTATAGTACAAATTAAGCATTCGTTCATCCCATTACTCCTTGTCGTTTACATGGATTGGGATATGTTCAGAAGATAATCGGAAATATTTGATTTTAAGGAAATTATATTGCTGTGGAATATTAGTAACGTTTAGGAAAGTTACGCTAAGATTAACTTTAAATACAAACCACCACAGACATAATACACTGGCTCTCTGGAAACAATAATGTCAATCAAAAATAGATGTCTGTAAATAATTTATGCCAGGACCTTTAGTATAAGCCTATGGAAGAAACCTCTGAAATTTTGTACTGACCAAAGCACACCACCATGCAAATTGGACCAGTCCAATTAATAGAAAAGTTTTGGTGAGGTTAGTAAATAATTAAAAAATTTTATTTAGGAGCTGCCATGATAACTGCCCTTTTTAAATCGTTATTATCACTGTTTTTTGTGGATTATTTTTCCAGCTTTTGTACTAAAATATTGCTATTAAAACTACCTTGAAAATTTTTCAAAATATGATAGGCACTAGGGCGGGTCGATTTGTAGGGAGGCAAAATAATCGCTCAAATGACAAGGAAAATCATATTAAGCGGATCAAAATAAGAAACTTTGCCCAAGGGCCTAAAACGAATTCTGATATCCCGACTTTTGACCTGTCTGTCTGTTTGTCTGTCTGCCATGGGGCAACCCCATTCCCCTTCATGCAATTGATCTGAAACTTGGCCCATAGCCTTGTTGTGACTACAGATTAATTTTGGGTAGTCACGCAGAGTCACGCATAGTCACGGAGTGATCTAAAAATTATTTACACTCATCCGATCGATCTTTTTGAATAACATAACATAGTCAAGGCGGATGCTTATTATTTATTAGCAGAGTAGAAGATACGTATACGTATTAGTGTTAATTTTAATATTAAATCAAACATAGTCGTCAGCCCAATTCTAAACAAAAAATGGTGATTTTTTGAAATGTTTGTATGGGGACCCCCAGGGGGTTCCAGGGCGTGAGCAACCGGCATGGGTGGGTCGGCCCTCCAAAGTTAGTGGGGTCGATCATACATTTGGATTCGATTGGGGCACTCTAAATGGGTCAAAGTGAGACAGACAGACAGACAGGTCAAAAGTCGGGACATTAGCATTCGTTTTAGAGGTATGGTTCCTCGGGCAAAGTTTCTTATTTTGATCCCTAGAATACGATTTTCCTTGTCACTTGGGCGATTTTTAAATCGACCCGCCCTAATAGGCACATATGTATGTATTCCATGTTATAGTATGTAATTGGTTATTATTCCCATTAAAAAAAAAATAATTCAAAAATACACTTTTTATTTAATTGCTTTTTCTTTACTTTTAAATGTGCCACAATAAAATGTAAAATAAACATATTGAAGTAAAATATCTGTTCGCCTTTTGATGACACACTATATTGAAACATGATACCTATTTTTTTACATTTGTCATTTGGGAGTTTCCATAATTTCTAGAAAATCTTGAATATTAAATATTTTATATTAATATTTAATCCGAGGGCGGATCAATAAGTCCGTGGCTTTTAGAATGAAACACAGTTTCAACATAATCTCCTTTTAGCTCAATACACTTAGTCCAACATTTCTCCAACTTTCCCTTCCAAAAAATAAGATTTTTCGAGGTCTATAAAATAGACATTTGTTTAAGCAATAAGTTCATTTGGAGCTAAATTTCTTTCCACCGAGCCATTTCTTTAGGTTTGGAAATGGGAAATAGTAACTGGAGCTAAATCCGGAGAATATGGCGGATGAGGTACCAATTCATAGCCCGACAAACAATCATTTGAAGTTGTCACACGATTACGTTTATGGGCAATAGAGAGCAAACGCTGCACCCATCTTGCAGACAGCTTTCTTAAACGCAACTGATCATTTAAAATCGAAACCACGCTCCATATGGAATGCCTATGGCATCAATAATCGCACGCACTTTTACTCTACGATCGGCCAACACCATATCGTCGATTTTTTCGAAATTTTTGGTTGTATTGACCTCAATTGGCCGTCCAGAACGTTCAGCGTCATTTGTATTTGTGCGACAACAACAAAAGTCAGTAAACCACTTTTTTACCAATGAAATCGATGGTGCAGAGTCCCCATATTATTTATCAAGCTTTTCTTGGTTTGATTGACGGTTATTTTTTTCGCAAAAAATAATGTTTAATAACCACTCGAAATTCACTTTTTTCCATATAAAAAACAAGTAAGAAAATTACAGTCGGTCTAGACCGACTATACGATACCCTATACCATGCGTTTAGAGACCCTATCTCTTAGGCCCAACTAACTGGACATAGAAAATAAGCAAAAACCAAATTTGAGTGGGATTTTTATTAATTTTTTTGGCTGCAGATATGAAAAAGTTCATATCGGATGCTATATCTATATAGGGACTTGGTCCAAAAATGGACCGATCCTGATCATGTTTGGTAAAGTCTCTTGTATTTTGCAAAAATATATACAAACAAAATTTGAGAAGAATCAGTGCAATATTTTTGTTTTTTAATAGATTTAAGTGAAGATCGGGAAGCAGCTTCTTTTTTTTTTTTGTTGTAGTGGTGATGAGGTTATGATACTTTTTTTTTTACTTTTTAGTGATGAGACTGAATTGTTATTTTAATGTTGTTGTTATTGTGATGTTTTTGTTGTTGTTGTTGTTGTTGTTGTTGTTGTTGTTAATAAACTTAAATTAACTTTGGTGTATGTTAGACGAATGTTTTGCTTGGTCCTTGTTTTTAGATGTCATAGCCTTCATCCATATCCAAATATGAATTACTGTTTATTTTTTTTTGAAATCATCGCTGTCGCCATGGTTGGACCAGCAAATGAACTAGCCTTTGACGAGTTTGCTTTAGACCTTTTTTTTTTTTAACGTAGATGCGTTTAATGGCTCCACCGATGTAGCTTTGGAATTACGAGATTGTGGATCGACAGCATTAGCTGCAAAAGGTATTGTTTCATTTAGTGACGATGAAAATGATTGTGGCGGCGGCTGAGATGATAAAGGTAATGGTGTACCAATGCTGATAGCTGCCACGTTTGGGTACTAATGATTTTGATGTTACAGAGGCCGTGTCTTTAGCAGTTCCTTGCTTCCAACCTCTGAATTAAACCCCATGTGGTGGACGCCGACGCTGATGAGTTCCTTTTTTCAGAACTTTGTTAGAAAATAAGCAAAAACCAAATTTGAGTGGGATTTTTATTAATTTTTTTGGCTGCAGATATGAAAAAGTTCATATCGGATGCTATATCTATATAGGGACTTGGTTCAAAAATGGACCGATCCTGATCATGTTTGGTAAAGTCTCTTGTATTTTGCAAAAATATATACAAACAAAATTTGAGAAGAATCAGTGCAATATTTTTGTTTTTTAATAGATTTAAGTGAAGATCGGGAAGCAGCTCTATATGGGGTCAAAGGGATCATTTTTGTACTACTCATTAATGGATGTAATGAACGCATACAAACCCAATTTGAGTAAGATCTATATGACAATTTGGATCTTATGGCAATTTATGTCGATTTCATATGGGTAATTTGTATGGGGGCTAGGTCTGAACATGGACCGATTCTCACCAATTTCAACAGCGTTCATTCCATGGCCGATAGAAGCTTATGTACCAAATTTCATCAAAATACATTCATATTTGCGACCTGCAGTTTGATTACAAGCTTTACATGGACACACAGACGGACGGACGGACGGACGGACGGACGGACGGACATTGTTAAATCAACTCAGAAAGTGATTCTGATTCGATCGGTATAATTAAAGATGAGTCTAGGTCAAATATTTTTGGTTGTTACAAACAGCAGCACAAAGTCATTATACCCAAACCACATAGTGGTATAGGGTATAAAATCCACGAGGTTGTATGTTTTGAACAGTTGTTAAAAGCAAAGAGACTGACGGAACTTGCTAAAAATTTTACAGTAATCTACTAACAGGTGGTACTTGATGGCAGCATTGTTGTATTTCATATAACTACGGGGGAAGTTCGAAAAGTCACGGGCTTATTGATTCGCTCTCGTATAATAACAAAATGCTTGAACATTATGACTTAAATCGAAATAAAATGTTAACAAGGAAATGGATTTGCATGGATCACACCAGTGTAAGTTGCCAGCGTGGTTGAGAATATCACTTTTCAGTTTTCGGAATTTTGAATATACCTTCAAAATCTGATATTATCTGCAAAAACGGACAAGAATAGATTTAACTAAAGTTACATTAAAAATAACTTTAATAATTTATAACCGATTCTAACAAACAAGGACTTGTATCACTCACTAATAAACGTTCTTTCAAATAAAACTAAAAAAATTAGTTTTAAAATAAAGTATGAGAAAACAAAGGGCCCAACTTTGAAAAAAATTTGAAAATATTGAAAATTTTAAATATTTTTTATACCATTTTCGCATGGGTTTGTTAAAAGTAACAGAAACTTATTGACATGTTTTATTTCATAATCAATTTTTCCTACGAAGTTTGCATTGCGCAATTAATAAATTTATATAATATTTGTTGTTTTTTCATTCAATTATCAAATTTTTTGGTATTCCTGTTCTCGAGCAAGCTACATATAACTGCCCATGAGAAGATAATGGATTTTCCACTTAACTATTGGCCTTGAATTTAGAATATCATTAGTAATTTTTCATGTTATCGATTTTAAATCTCGCCCATTTTTGGTTTTGAAGATTTTTGTTTTTGGCGATTTTTGTTTTTCACGATTTTCGGTTTTGACGATTTTTATACCCTACACCACTATGTGGTTTGGGTATAATGACTTTGTGCTGCTGTTTGTAACAACCAAAAATATTTGACCTAGACCCATCTTTAATTATACCGATCGAATCAGAATCACTTTCTGAGTTGATTTAACAATGTCCGTCCGTCCGTCTGTGTGTCCATGTAAACCTTGTAATCAAACTGCAGGTCGCAAATATGAATATATTTTGATGGAATTTGGTATGTAAGCTTCTATCGGCCATGGAATGAACGCTATTGAAATTGGTGAGAATCGGTCCATGTTCAGACCTAGCCCCCATACAAATTACCCCTATGAAATCGACATAAATTGCCATAAGATCCAAATTGTCATATAGATCTTACTCAAATTGGGTTTGTATGCGTTCATTACATCCATTAATGAGTAGTCCAAAAATAATACCTTTGGCCCCATATAGAGCTGCTTCCCGATCTTCACTTAAATCTATTAAAAGACAAAAATATTGCACTGATTTTTCTCAAATTTTGTTTGTATATATTTTTGCAAAATAAAAGAGACTTTCCCAAACATGATCAGGATCGGTCCATTATTGGACCTAGTCCCCATATAGATATATCATACGATATGAACTTTTTCATATCTGCAGCCAAAAAAAAATTAATAAAAATCCCACTCAAATTTGGTTTTTGCTTATTTTCTATGTCCAGTTAATTGGGCCTAAGAGATAGAATTTCTAAACGCATGGTATAGGGTATCGTATAGTCGGTCTAGACCGACTATAATTTTCTTACTTGTTTTATTTTAGATTTTGGCGACTTTTGCATTTGGCGATTCCGCCCATATTTTTGATGACTAATTAATGTACTTCTCAAAAGTATCAAGTTTGTTGCTTTCATAGTACTTTATACGTTATGTATAAGAAGTGCCTTTTATGGTACTCCAGTACTATGGGCCGTGCCACGCCCACTTCTCCGAGAATGCCAATTTTTTGTTCGAATAATAATATCAATAACTTATGGGCTACTGCACAGTTCCAAAGAGCTCACTTTTACAGTACTGGTCCTATTCTGCCCATTTTTTGTTCGACTACTCACTTTAGTAATAGATGGCCTCAGACAAATTTGCAAAGCTTCCTCTGTACTCGAGATATATAATATTGAATTATCACTTTGCGTGGGAGGTGTCACTGCCACTGATCCGATCCCGCGCATTTGTGGCATAGCTACTAAAAGTATTAGTAGCTGACATCACAATTTGCAAAGCTCTCTCTGTCATATTATTCAATGTATATGATATTAAAAGTTCACTTTATATGGAAGGTGCCACGCCCAACAAAAATATCGCAAACATTGATAGCCTATGTCCATCTTTGAGAACCATTCCAAATATTAGAACCAACATTTTTAAAATCAAACAAACAAACAAACTCACACATTACCACTTTAGTATATTAGTATATACTAGCAGATTCCAGCCCTCGAAATTGGAGTGCAAGTTCTAGGAAATTTTATTTTTTCATTAAATAAAGACCCTAAAGGTATGCTGACTAATCAATTATAGCCAATTCGCAAATCAACACAAAAAACAAACTAATTTTTATTACAAACACATTAACAAATTTTATAAACACACACATAGCATTGTATAATTTTATGTTTGTGTTAGTAGCAACTTTAAATGCAATTTACCCAAAATAAAGGAAAAAGTGTAAAAATCTTTAAATCTGCAAAACGGCTAAAAAGAAATATCTTTCAAATAATATACGTTTGGTGGAAATGGGTATAAAACGGTAGAACAAAACATCGGTCACAAGAAATCGCCTAGCCTATTAATATTATAGATTGGAAAGTTTAATTATTTTCCTTTCTAAAACTGTCTAAAACCAGTTGAAAACTAATTGAGTTAAAAAATATATCCGTCTGTGTAATGCATTGAAAATTCTGAAAATTGAAAAGTACTTTATTCAATCTGGCCAACAACTTATACTGGGTTATTTTAAAAGTTGTTTTCACTGTAATACGGTACCTTTAATTCTAGCAGATACTCAGAATTGCACTCACTCAATACCACATTACGAAACTGATTTCTCTACAAATATTATTGAATAAAATTCAAAGATTTACTATTCTATAAAGGACATGTTTTCTATTTTACCAGATTTAATTGGCAACCCTCCTCAATTACATCCATATCCACATTTAAAAATTTTCCAAGAATTTGATTTACACAATTGTTTCACTTAGCAAAACAATATTACCACGGAAGTATCATTTACATCAAACAAAATTTATACAATTTCACAAAAATCCATAAAACCGCTAAATACTATTGTGAAACATCTTTGGGCTCCTTTCAAAATGTCTTATGAAAAAAAAAAAAAAATAATAACAATAGGTATGAATTGACAATGACTCAAAAAACTAAAACCTATTTTGTTTCATAATGCTGAAGAAGGTTATTAAAGGGCGTTGCAACAAATAGAGCAACCAACAAAAAAAAAAAAAACACAACATGATTTATATTTGAAAATTACTTTCTCACTTTTCATTCACACAAAATTGAAAATTGAAAAAAAAAAAACAAGAAATAAAAATTATATTCGGTTTCAGTGTTATCATCAGGTGGCATGACAATTAAAAAAAAAATGTTATAAACTAAATTTTAAAAGAAAAAATACCGCCAAGGTGAGGAAGAAAAGAGGTGCTACGAAAAGCAGTAAAAGAAATAGCAAAGAATTGAAACTAAACTGGACTCAAAATATTAGTTATCTATCTGACTACATGCCGTATTTAAAGAAAGAGAAATACTTAATAACAAAGTCATTCGTAAGCCACTGTTTCAAATTATAAAAAAAAACAAAAAAAAAAAAAGATTCGTTTAAATCTATGTCTATTCTACGGACAAAACATGTCAGAGTAATGTTATAGATTTTGTATATCTTTTTTTAAATTCTTTGCTATATATAATACGTAAACACACATACATTACATACGTACATACACAATCGGACACACAAATACACAGTAGGAAGAAACGGAAGAATATTTTGAAATCATTATTAAGAAATATTTGATGTTTACCGCTTTTCTTACGGGCAGAAGTCAATAATTACCACAGTTTTTGGTGAGAAGTTTGAAGTTTGAACATTTTAAATAATCTACAAATTCAGATTTAATAAACAAACATATTGTTTCTATACATTTGTTTTAAAACGCTGAAGATAAATCAATTTTTTTTTACTTGACTTAATAAACAGTTTTATCAAATTTATATCTTATTGCTACTGTTGAAAGCCACTAAGTGCCGGATTTTGTTCTTGCAAAAAGGATATCAATTTAGCAATTAATTTTGTTCTGAGTAAGCCGAGGTTGGTTCAGTGATGTTCTCTATTTTATACAGTAACTTGGATGCCGTCTTACACAAATTTCAAAAAAAAAAATTCAGTTATCAAGATTATCGTAAATTTGTTAGGCACTTATATGGTATGTAAATTTGCAAGGACTTTATAAAAGAGCATTTAGTTGAACTTATTTTTCAACTTAGCTTACTAAGTTTATAGAATAGCTGATCCTTAGTATAAAATAATAATGATCTTTTATAAAGATCTTGCACTATATTAAGCTTAATAAGTTTTATCTGAAGCTGATGCCTAATCCGTTTGAAAATACTACGTGAAAGTGATTTTAAAAGTCGCTATTAAATTTCCAACGTAGTCCAACTTAAAATCTTTTAGTAAGAATTTACATACTTTTGTTATTTTGACAGACTCAGAAGCATTTACGTCACTATGTCTCACGAAAAACCGTGTTTTATATTAAATTGAGGATAAAGGATCATTAATAAAACAAAGAGAATTTGGATTTAAGTTCCGACATTTTTTTGTGAAACATAGCGCTTAGCAATAAAGCAACTATATAATAATGAATATAAAACTCGTTGAGTGAGTTACGATGATGTCAGCTTCACCTTTGTAGAGCTCTTACACCAGTATATCTCTTAAGAGTTTGTTAATTCAGCATCTTGGCTAACAAAACTCTTATCAAATTCTTAGCTTTTTTCCTTTGGTTTTCCTAGTTATAGTTACAAACTTTACCGAATGAAAAAAATAGAACATCAAAATGTCATATTTTCATGATGTCTAACAACAATTGACGTTCTGTCATTTTAAATTAGAAATTCGTTAAATTATACACTTGTTTTTTTTTTTCTTTGTTTATGTTTTCATACCAAGACTACCTTTTAAAATAACAAAAACATAAAACAACATAAAAAATTATTTAAATTAGCTACTATTTCTTGTACAAGTAGACATACAGCTGCTGTCTATTCAAATCTAGATCATCATCATTCCTCCACAGCCATCCATCCATCCAAACAACTATCCAACCAACCAACTAAAATTTGTATATTTGCCTTATTGTGTACGATGAAATCAAATGTTTGGAAAAATCAACAAACAAAGTCATCAAAAATAATAATCATCATCAACGTACACATCAAAAAACTGTTTTTTTTTTAAATAAAATACAAAAAAGTAACAAACTCATCATCATCACAGAGAGTAGATAGTAGCACGCACATGAAAAATACGTATAAAATGAAATGAAAATTATTAAAGAAAATTTATGCACAGGCTTCCGTTTTTCGTGTATAATTTTAATATACAATATGAACTTATAACCAGACATAGATGATTGTTAGATAGACACATAAACCTCCACTTGCAGGACTAAAAAGTAAAATTGAGAAATTCACTAAAATAATTTGTAAACAAGTGTTGTACAGAACTATTCGAATGATGAGTTAGTACTACGATTCCAAAGGAGTGAGATCGAAAAAATCAAAATTAACTTAAAATGTAATAATAAGGAAACCATTAAATCTAGAGTTTTGATCTGGTTTATTTAATTGAAATTATAGTACAGCTTACAAAAAAAGATAACTTTCGTAGGTTCTAATCACCTCTTATGAACTTATGGATCTTTTCGGAAAGCCCTTCCATTAAGGTTTCTCTGGTGGTTTCTGTCACTTTTTGGAATTGAAAGTCAATATCTTCCACGTTTTGAAACATCTTTTTCACAAAAGCCCAATATAACTACACAGACCTAAGTTCTGGACAATTTTGTAATTGTACCTCTCAAGAGCTATCTTTCCATAGTGACAAGATGGCAAATGACACCAAAAAAATTAGAACATATTGTGTTGGCTTAGAAAAGGAAGTATCCGTCTTTGCAAATAATCCTTAATGTAAATTTCGATATTTATAGAGCCCATTGTTACAAATGACTTTCTTGTTTTGTCGCAACAGTATAGTGTTCGCCACACCAGGAAACTTTTTTTTCCAATTTCTTATGCCTTTAGGTGCTAAACTTATTTTTAACATTGCACGAGCACAAGCAACATAAAAACTTGACCCGGAAGCTGCAAAATATCTGCCACTTTAGACGTTTCGATGTCCATTATGTAGCAGGTGTGTTTTTTATGAAACATGTTCAAAATTTCCGTGCTCTCTTTTTGGCCTTTAAATTTTTTATATAATCCCTGTTTGGAACATGTTGAACTTTGTATGTTTTCAAACGTGCATTGGCTTTAACTTCTCGCACCAAGTGATTCGAGCACTGATCTATCCGGGCTGCTTTTCTAGCGCATGTATTGGTCTTAGAAACATCATGTGGGTATTTCTTTCTTCCCAAACGGGTTTTTCTATCAATGGCCAAATTCTGCTGAGACTTTCCAACAACATTGAAAACAGTTTGACGGCAGATGTTTGGCTAACTTTTCATACCTTCCACCCCAGTGTGTAATACTTAGAAAAAAAATTTTGGACTCTATAAAATATATATATTTGTGATCCTCATAACAAACGGAGTTGATATAGCGATGTCCGTCTGTCCGTCTGTGGAAATCACGATGACGGTTTAAATCGGGCAGCTATGGTGCTCGTTGGTATAAAAAGTTATTCAATAACATCCTGAGAAGTTTTCTATTTAAAATTTTCCAAATCGCTTGATTAGTTCCCGACATTTGAATGAAGAAGTAAAAAAAGTCTTGGAAAAATATGATTTGTCATGTTGTTCTTGTCACGATCAAGCCCTCAATAGGATAACTGGGGCGCTCGTTTTTAGTGAGAATGATTGACTAACATCATGAGAAGGTTTCTGTTTGAAAAATCATAAAAATCGGTTTAATAGGTCGCGAGAAAACACTGAAGAATTAAAAAAAAATTTTAAAAATATATGTTTCTGTATTGTTCTTGTTGTTATTCTAAACGTTGTATTGTTGTCATAGCTGGACTTGTTGTTCTTCTGGTCGTTGTGGTAATAATGTAATAAAAACTAACCCTCTGTAAATTTTTTTATCAACATTTTTTGGCATCACAAAAAAAGTTTCTTAGATCACTTTTGTCATCGCTACGAGCCTGCCTGCAAAGCTTCAGATCGATTTGGTCACGGTAAAGTGGTTAAAACACGATCCAGAATTTTGACTACAAGCAGACACTACGAGCTAATATAAAGGGATTAAAAATTCACCAACGTCTAAATCAAATAATGCTAAATTACTTGCTGTTAATAAAAAAAAAGTTTAAATTTACAAAAACAAAAAAAAAAAAAAAATATGTATGTATGAATTTATTAAAAAAAACACAATAATAACTTTTGGTGTTGTATTTTTTGTATGTAATATTTACATATATATTATATACATATATTCTATATATGTATACATGTACATAATAACCGCTTGTTAGAACTCATTTGGTATATTATTTTATTTATATAAAATTCTGCAATATTTTGTTTTTGGGGATATACATTTCTTTTGCATTAACAAACAGTGTCACTTAATTTTGCTCAGTGTGACTATGCCACAGTAGATGGCGCCACAATTTTTGTTTTAATTAGCTTTGCAATAGTTATTTCTATTTTATCATGAATGTCAACATTTTCAATTAGATATCAAATACAACAATGTTAAAAGTATACACAGAGCTGAGTAAAGAAAAAGCAATGTGTTTTTTTGTTTTAAAAACAGTTTTACATAGTTATATAAAATTATTATTCTGCTTTACCAAAATATCTGATTGCGATTACATATAATTTTTAAAAATTGTTTAAAATAATTACTAAAGCAATATTATTCACATAAATGCAAAATTGCATCTTTTAAATTTTCCATTCAAATTTAAAAAAATATCAATTCTAAGAACTGGAATTCAGATTTCCAATTATAAATTAGAAAATATCAATTGAATTTTAAAAATATAAATGTTATTCTTTAAACACAAATTGAAATTCAAAAACATCAAATATGTTTATATTTAAAAAATCAACTGGAATTAAAAAAAAATATTGCGATTCAGGAGACATTAATAGCATTTCAGGATAAGAAAACATTAATTTAAATTCAATGAAGTTTAGAAAACAACAAATGATATTTAGAAATTGCGAACATAAGAATTGTTACATAAATAAAGCGCACTTTGATGAGAATGTTATTTATAGATTATTTTTCAAAATTTTTTTGGATTACAATTTGAAGTTTTTCAGAAAATAAAGATAACGGATTATTTTATTTAAAATTTTTGGGACATTTGGTTTTTTGCGTTTAGTATCCCTAATTTGAACCTGTGTTCATGATGACATCAATATTTGACTTCATGTTATCAAAGTAAAACGCAAAAAATTTAAGTTCGATAATAATTCCCAGGTAGTAGTATTTGGAGTCAATAAATGCAAATATATTTTATTAACATAATTTAATTCAAAATCAAAAGTTGGCATCACTGGGTTAGATTTTGTATTGTATTGTGTTATTTTGTGTTACCACAAAATCTAATAGTTAAAAAACTCCCTTTAAAAAAAAAATTAATTCTCTATGTTTTCCAAATATGACAATATTTTGAAAAAAAAAAAATTTGTTTTTTTTTTTGGTTATTATTTTGTTACTCCATCAGACTTATATGGCTGCAATGAAGAATTATTTGGCCAGCCATCTCCAATTAGCACGATCTAATGCGTATAGCCACCTTACGCAACCGTTACCTTTTAAATTGCAAAAACTTAAACTAAATTAAACGAGAGTTTATGTCATATAACCGGAAACGCATGCATATAACCTAAATGCATGCCGATCAGCAACCACAATGACCAAAAAGCAAACACCGAAACGTTTTTACTTTACGCCGAAATAATAGAAAAGACGAAAACGATCTATTCTCGTTGGAGCACGAATTAATAATGTGAGAGAGCTTTATAGACCAACTCTTGAAATAAACAAAAATCATCTGTTAAGCGGATCAACCCAAAGAATTTGCTGAAATAATTTGGTATTAAGTTTAATAAATTGTTTACTTTTTCAAATATTTCGTTTACATTTATTATCAATACTCAAACCGAATTGGAAGGTATCAAAAATTTGGCACAGCCGAATTAACACTCTTACTTGTTAGAGGACCAAGTTGGATTTTTTTTTAAATATAAAAAAATAATTTTTGCAAGTACTTTTGTTTCATCACTCATTTTATTCAAACTGTGAAACCATGAACAGGGTGGTCATTATACATTAATAACTGACATATTTTCTAAAGACAACTTGATAAAAAAAAACTAAATAAAGCTTGCGAAAAAAGTTAAGAGCAAAAGCATGTGTTATGATTTTTTGTTTAAAAATTTAACAAATTTCCTAAGAATAATTTAATTGAATGGAAGCTACCTACGTAAGTGCTCGAATCCAATGTAATGATCACTAATAAAATTAATAATCTCATGTTGGAAAAAAGTTTAGCTATACCCTATAATACGTAATCGAAAAGTTTGTGCTGATGTTTATGACCACCTTTTATTGTACCAATCGACTCAAAACCACTTTCTAAGTCGATTTAGCAATGTCCGTCTGTCCGTATGACCATGCAAGCCTAGTAAAGAAACTACAGCCCTCAAATGTGAATATCGTTTAATAAAATTTAGAATATAAGCTTTTATCATATATATGATGATCGCTATTGAAATTGGTGAAAATAGATGAATATCTAGATTTAGCCCCCATACAAATGTCCCCTACGAAATCGACTTAAATTGCTGTAAGATCCAGATTATTCTATAGATCTTGGTTAAATTTGTTTTTATATGTTCACTAGAGACATTTATTTTCATTTAGATCTATTAGGAAACATAAATAGACCACAATTTTTTATCCAATTTGCTTTATATATCGCATCTGTACCTCTAAAGTGAGTAAACTCTAAATTTACAAATTTTCAGTAGGCAAAAAACAGTTTCATATAATATTTAATATAAAATTTAAAAACAGTTGTTTCATTGTAAAGAATTGCAAATAGTAAGTATACATCAGTAGTTGTTTTCGCGATTTTTTCAGTGCTCATTAAAACTAACAAGTTGTTTTTGGGTGCAACTCAAAATATGTCTTTTTAGTGGATTCTAAAGAAGCTACTCTTATAACACAAAGAGGGTTACAACTGTATTTTTTTTGCGAAAGACTAGAAATATCGATGCAAGATTCTTAGAGTGGATAGATATGATCACTGTGTATCGTTTTCTTGCAAAAAGTGAAAATTTAAAAATTTTGAGTTGACTCACTTTAGAGGTACAGGTGCGATATGTTTTCGATAAAAATGAGTGAATTTAGTAAATATGGCCACGAATAGTAAATTTTTTGACCTGAATATTATTCTAAATGAACATATTTTAAATTTAAGTTAAGTTAAATTTCCCTTCAAATGAGGGATCTGTGTGTGTTTTTTTTTTTTTTTTTATTATATATATTTTATACTCGTAACTGTCACTTTAAAGATATATTCAAATAAATTTTATTTTATTTTGAGTGTGTGCGTGTGTGCATTTTTTTTAAATGATTCGTCTTGATGTATGAATACACTTGAATGGCCAGACAGATACAGCTAGAGAGTTTAAACAAACATCAGAATAATTTGTTTGTAAAAAAAAAACAAAAAACGAAAAGAAAAAAAATATTCTCAAGAAAAGTCAACACAGAATAAAAATTATGCATAGATGAGTTGAATATAATGATTATTTCATAACTGCATATAAATTAGTTAAACATAAAAGCCACTGTATAGCATTTCTTTTTGGAATTGACTATATGAACAGAGACGGGAGAAAAATAGCATCGAGCAATGTAGCTTTATGTGGAATTCTTTAGTATGATTAATATTAAGTAGGGACTCATAAACACTTAAAATTCACTTTTAAAATCTTAAAATTAATTAAAAGAAATTCAATACTATGAAAAATTGCCATAAAATATACATATATAGGTATATATATTTTTTTTTGGGAATTTAAATTTTTTATATTTTAGGAGCTTATTTTTGAAAAAATTCTGATAAGATATGAAACGAAAGTCAGCTATTTAATCTGTGACGATTCCTACTAATATATGGTTATCAGATGTATTACTGCTCATTTTGTTTTCACATCTGTAAGCCAACGAACTACAAAGTCTACACACGATTTACCCTACTAAATAACAATTTGTAGTCATTTCCATTTTCTAATTTAAAAAAATTTGAATCCCTTGGATTTGTTTCTGCACTGTGTTTGTAGGCTACAGATATCAAAGATAGATCTTAAGAAAAGAAGATGCATTTAATTAAAAGCATCACTAATTAAGGTCAAAACATAATTTAAAGTCTTGCCTACAACTCGTACATTCATAAATTTAGAGATTTTTAATGTTAAGATATGAAATTCTCAGACAAATTGAAAATAATATACGATTTTTGTTTTGTAATAAATTTTCATAAATATTTTGTATTGATTGTATTATATTTGATATGCAAATCTAACTTCAGACTGTTATGATTTATTGTAAAAGACTTTAAAGCACAACGAAACGAAAATTTCGCTTTCATTGCCCCCCCAAAACGATATATTGTTGAAGAACACGTGTAAATTGTATTGCTTTATATAAGTATTTCTTGTTTTATTTTATTTCGTTTGATTTTGCTTTATCATCAATACAATATTATACTCGAATAAAAGGCAATTAATTTCAAAAAGACTTCTTGATAAGTAAACCAAATAAAATACACAAGGCAGTTAGTTATCCAACTACAAAAGAAAGACATTCAAGTTTGAATATAGAAAATATTATAATTATACGATCAATATGTAATTAAAATACCTATTGAAAAAGGCCCATTTAGAATAAAAGGTAGATAAATGCTGGGGAAAAATAATACAACAATTATTTATAAGTTTTTTTTTTTGAATTACAACATCATTAAATATACTTTTAATACATTATTTATTTCTAAAGTGAAAACATTAATTAATTCTAAGAATAGTTAAACATTTTAATTGTTAGAGTTGTAAAAATTTTGCATCGTGTATATAAAATATTGTAACAAAGTTTCTACGAGCTGCTAACACAATTGTTTACGTCATGTAGATAATTTAAAAGTCATACTATAACGAATATATATATATATATATATAATGTATGGATATGTATTAAATGAACAGAATCCCTACAGGTATCATGTAAAAATTAGATTTTTACAATGGACTATTTTTTATGTAGAAGCATCTGTTGGGTAAACTATGTTTGTGTTTTTTTAATGATAACATTAAATTATAAAATTCTATAAAGTAATTCTTTTAATATTTCTTATCACAACTTAATATAAGTTTATTAGTATTAAAATCTTTGCATAAATAGAAAATGTAATTGAGTTTTAAGCATATTTAATAAATATTTACTTAAAAACCAACTGATAGAAATTTCATTACCATAAAGAATCTAAATACATACCTAAATATGCATGTAGTACATAATTATATAATAAAATTAAATAAATAAACATAAACGTTAAGAAAATTAGTCAACATACACCTCGTGACACCACTTATTTTCGATATACAATAAATATACTACAATATATATCTACAATATTTACTTGACGGTTGATTTTTGTATGTCTGATTTCTGAACAAGATATATCAATTTTCCACTATTGTACTCGTATGCTACATTTGTATTTGTTTGGAAATTGTTAGTGTTAATTTGTCAAGTATACAAGATGACTTAAAAGAATGTTATAAATGTTACCACAATTATGACAGGTAAACTAATTGTTAAGTAAATAAACAAGAAATCAAGAATATTCGACATACCACTGGGAATTATAGCTGAGAATATACATACATTTTTCATTATTTACATTAAGAACCAAAAAAAAAAAAAAAACAAACACACACAACCAAAGCTGTATGATCGCAGAAGAACAATGTACCCAGAGCTGTTAGTTAAAATGATCTTAAAGAAAGTATGCGTGTGTACAGAGTTTTTTGTTTGTTCGTTGTTTACGCACCCTACAATAGAGTGCAGTACACCAATCAATAAGTAGGATGCATGTTATTATATTTTAAGCCATTTCTTTCACTAAGTGGAAGCGTTGTATTTGGTTTTTTTGAAACGTTCTATAATTATTTCTTTAAGTCCCATTTTAAACATTTTAAACTTTCAAAATTCTGCGAATTTTTAGAAAATATAATATTTGAAAAATCGAACTGAAACATTCAGTTTCGTTAACCAAATTAATATTCGTTGGTTGTAACCAAATTCTTATGTGGGTATAGTCTTACTTAATAATATATAGTTTGGATTCAAATTGCATTCCGTTATACAAATTCAAAGTAGGGGAAGGAATTGTGTTCAGTTAATTTTCGGAGTATAAATTATTTCGAAGTTGCGATGTCCTATTATGTTTTTTTTTTTAAGTCTTTATACGAATATAATATAAAGTGCAATAGTATAAGAGTCAATATAAATAGCTCGTTTAGTAACGAACATTAAATTATGCAAACATTTGTTATGCCTGGTTTTCACTATGTTATACAAATTGACAACAAACAATTGCCCCAACTGACGTCTCGTAATTTTCTATTCATTACGTTTGCATTACATTCTATAAACTAAGAAAAAATCCGGTTGTCAAACACAAACAAATTGCCAACAAGCTGGCAATTTCATTTTAGATGTCAAATGTTACCAGGGGTTGTAAATGACAAGACATTAAACCCCGTTTTCATACAACTGACAATAATTGACAACAATTGCCATTAAAAATGACATAATGAAAACCAGGCATTATTTCGTTTTTATCAATTAATTTTTCTACAGTGTTGTTATTTTTATATCTATAATATTAATAGGTGCGGCGATTTCTTGTGAACGATGATTTGTTGTACAGTTTTCCCCCGATTTTGACCAAACATATCTTATTTGAAAGATATTTCTTTTTAGCTGTCCACCAGATTAACAGATTTTAAAATTTTTAAAAATTTTTGGAGTAAAATGCATTAAATGTTGCTACTACCACATACATAAAATTATACAATGCTATGTAATTATGTTGAATTGCAAAATGATTTTTGACTTAAACGATTAACTGGACATAAACTAATAACGACAATAATCGATATTTAAACAGTATTGAATTGTGAATTGGCTAAAATTGATTAGCATACCTTTAGGGTTTATATTAAATTAAAAAATAAAATTTGCTGCAATTTGCACTCGAATTTCGAGGGCTGGGATCTGATAGTAGATTTAAAAAGAAAACGAGAGTTCCTATTTTAAAAAAAGGGACATTTAATAGAAAACATAAAAATAAAAAATATATATATATTTTTTGGTAAAATTTTTTATTTTAAAAAGTAAGAAAATTAATTTGGAAATTAATTAATATAAAAATGAGAATAGTGGAAATTAGAAGTATAAATGCAAAAAATATTAAAAAATTCAAAAATAACGATTGTTTGTTTGGACAGAGTTGTATCTTCTGAAATAAATACAAAGTAAAGCTGTATGGTACGAAAACTGAAACTAACCACACTGCTCGTAGGCCTGACTTTAGGTGAGTGTGTTAAAGCGCTGACCAAAAAGTGCAAGTACGAGTGTATGTGAAGGTTCATGGTTCAAAACCTCACGGCCGCCCTAAGTAGAAAAAATTTTCATATAGAAACAATCTATTCAATTAAAACATAACAATTATCACAATGTTTAATAAATCGCTGATGAAGGCTGAATGCCAGAAACCGGTCCGATTAAGAATACAGTGCAGTTATGAATTTTTGTAATATATGCTTTCTTCTTCTTTACCACGCACCATTTAAATAAAAAATTCTTATTTTCTTTTCTCCAGAATAGGATGAGCAAAGTACTCAAAGCCTGAATGTCGATGATTTGTCCTTGAATATTTCAAGCATAGGTTGACGTGCACCGAAATATCCAATAAAATTAAATGTTCCTTAAGGGGTGGGTGCGGGATAGGGGTGTAAGGTTTTAAAACTTTTTCCACATTTTTCATTGAATTTGCAATACGTCGAGAGTGTTGTGTCAAAATTTCAAGTAAATCGGAGCAAAACTAACAAAGATACAGCATTTCAAGGAACCGGCCCTCATACAGTATGTCGTATATGTTAAACACTTTAAATCGATTTTATCGCAACCGATCGTTTTGACATTTTATAATCTCATTTTTGTACTCAGGAAGAGTTTTTTTCCATATTACCATTTTTTAACAACGAATTCACCGACAGTTTTTGGCAAAAATCGGAATTTTCACTTCAATATGCTGCCAAATATAAAAAAATAAAACAAAAATTCTTCCTGATTACCTCGTGAAATATATCACCTTTCAAACGTACTGCGATTTTTTGATTTGACATGATCCAATAACGTGTTTTTCGAGGCGCCTCCGAATATTCGCTCTCACGGACTTATTTATTAAAATTTTTTATTGTGAATTTTTCAAAGATAGTTCAAATGTAATACTATAACGCATACGTGAAATATTTAATTCAACATTATTCATAAATTAAAAAAAAAAATCATGAAAATACGCCTTTTTCGCATTTAAAACTTGGACTTTGGTACAAGATAACGATCCTAAACAAACTGCAAATTGTGTAGTAATAATAAAATCGATCTGTATAATGGCATACCCAAACCCCGGATCTAAACCCGATCAAGAATCTGTAAAGCGACGTAAACGCAAGTATTGACCGTATTAAAGTTACAAATTTAAATCTATTATCAGAAAAAATATTTAGGGAATTCAAAGGTGTACTAAAGTTGTAAGTTGTAAATAAATAAATAAATTCATATGCTAAAATCAGAAAAAAAATTAAATAAAAGCAAAACATTTGCTCCTTTACCAAAAACTTACCTGAATGTAATTATTTATTCCAATTTTAATGTATTTCTACTATTTTTTTTGCCGCAATAGTTACAAGAATCGTAAGAAAAATATTTGCAATAAACTACAAAAGCTGATTAAATAGAAACCAAACAGCTGATGGAGAATATCAACAACAATTATACAATTGTTGTACAATTTTAGCACATACAACTTATACAACAGTTAGGACACTCTTATTAATAACCTAATTGAAATTTCATATTAGTCCAATTAACTAATTAAATGAAAATCACTGTTATTTTTTTAATGAAATAAAAAGATTTTTAAACATTTTGGTTTCCTTTGATAAATAAGTCACTACGTTAACAAAAATACAAAATGGTCAAAAAAATAGTGAAAAGAAAAAAATTAAATGTGTTCGTATTTCTTTTTAAAAAATGTCGCCACTGTATATCATCAATTTTATGGGATTTTGAAAGACCATTTAAAGCAACTCAAAATAATCTGATTCCACCTCTGAACTGGGCTTTAAGTGTGATAAAATAGGAATTTATTTTCTACTTTTCTCAGTTTTGTTCGAAAACTGATTTCCAACTTATTTCATTGTAAAATGAATGTAGAGTGCATTAAGTAGATTTAGCTTATTTATTGAAAAAAAAAAAAAAAAAAAAAAACAAGTAAGAAAATTATAGTCGGTCTAGACCGACTATACGATACCCTATACCATGCGTTTAGAAACCCTATCTCTTAGGCCCAACTAACTGGACATTGAAAATAAGCAAAAAACAAATTTGAGTGGGATTTTTATTAATTTTTTTGACTGCAGATATGAAAAAGTTCATATCGGATGCTATATCTATAAAAGGACTAGGTCCAAAAATGGACCGATCCTGATCATGTTTGGTAAAGTCTCTTGTATTTTGCAAAAATATATACAAACAAAATTTGAGAAGAATCAGTGCAATATTTTTGTTTTTTAATAGATTTAAGTGAAGATCGGGAAGCACCTCTATATGGGGTCAAAGGGATCATTTTTGGACTACTCATTAGTGGATGTAATGAACGCATACAAACCCAATTTGAGTAAGATCTATATGACAATTTGGATCTCATGGAAATTTATGTCGATTTCATATGGGTAATTTGTATGGGGGCTAGGTCTGAACATGGACCGATTCTCACCAATTTCAATAGCGTTCATCCCATGGCCGATAAAAGCTTATATACCAAATTTCATCAAAATATATTCATATTTGCGACCTGCAGTTTGATTACAAGGTTTACATGGACACACAGACGGACGGACGGACATTGTTAAATCAACTCAGAAAGTGATTCTGATTCGATCGGTATAATTATAGATGGGTCTAGGTCAAATATTTTTGGTTGTTACAAACAGCAGCACAAAGTCATTATACCCAAACCACATAGTGGTATAGGGTATAAAAAACACCAAATAAATATATGAATGACTTCATCTTAATGTTCTCTAACATATTCTTTGGTTCAATTTGTTATGGTTTAGTTGGACCATAAAGAAAGAATTGTGTAGCTTGACGCTCTTTGCCAGTTGCGCTGTCAACAAGTGTTGTTTGCCACACTTGAATAATATTGTACTATATGGTGTAAAGCACAATTATAATCATATTTCAAAAATACATTAAGGGCCCCACCAAAAGCTTAAATGAATAAAATTAACAACTACAACAAACTGTTTTCAAGCTCATGCAGAGAAGACGACCACACCCTAATCGACTGACTGGTCCACAACCGTACACACAATCGTAGTCATAGTCAAAGCCGCAATTATTGTTTATATTATTCATTTCACATCCATCACTACAAGTGTGTCATTTCTTGCTTTATTAAAACTTTGAGGTAATTTTTCATAATAATACACACGAATTCAATGTTCATTGCTTGAGCTTAAACTATTCTGTTTCACATGAGATAATTTCATAATTTTACACATAATATATTTAAAATCTAAGTTTAAGGTGAGGTTTCAGGTAAAAAAAAAAACAAAAAAAAAAAAACAAAATGTGAAACACATATGCATGTTTTAATGTGTACTACATTAAAGTGTTGATTGTTTTAAAGCAAAATATTTGTTTTTACCTATTATTGCTTTAAAAAGAGAAGTGATTTATTCGTACTGTTACAAATCGCATAAAACTTGTTAAATCGGTTTATTTGTTTGTTTTATAATGTTATTAGTTCAAGGTTAAAATTAATATGGCTGCTACAGTTCAAATTAAAAATTTGACTTTTTAAAATTGTAGAGAAATACACACAGATTTAAATTTTTGGAAATGTTGCAAACCCTACACCATTTTTAACATGTCAGCATGCTATTTATTATTTTTATACACTCCAGAGTACTATGCAGAGCGTATATATCAGTTTTTCATTCCGTTTGTAACGCATCGAAAATTAAATTTGTGACCGCATAAAGTAACATATATGTGACCTTCTCCGAGAAAAGGGACCTAGTGTGTCAAAAAACGGGTTGTGTCAAAAACGGTGGATTCTGGTACCTAAAAGGGTGTAGAAACTTTAATTGCGTTTTTTTCTCAAAACTTAATTTTCACACACTAGCTCCCTTTTCACGGAGAAGCTCACACATACTTGATTCTTATAACAACTTGCTGTCCGTCTGTACGTCTGTTGCAATCACACTCATTCACGATATAAACCATGTAAACTTAGAATAAAAGTGTTTTCCAATATTGCGAGCTGGATGGTAATTAAAATGGGGTTAATCGAGCATCATTGTGCCAAGATATGGCCTACAATATGGAGCCACCTTTAAAAGCATTTTAAAAATTTTGTGTTTTTGTTGTAATAATTTAGTATTAAGTTGTTTACTTTTTCAAATATTTTGCCTTCATTAATGTAAACGTAAACAGCCAGGTGGAGGGTATCAAAGATGCGGCATAACCGAACTTACTTGTTTTAATTCAGATTACGAATGGTATTAATATTATTAGGAATAACATTATTATTAAATTTATTCGAAAGGAATTTTTTCCGCTATGTCTACAGCGATTAGATTAATTATATCCCCTAGATTATTTTATTCACTTCCGAAGGGAACTAATATACAAGAAAAAAAAATTATCCGCGGTGATACTATTATTTCAGTACCCACTTTGATGACCTTAAAGGAATTAATTAAGTATATCCCAAGTGCAGACCACAATAAATCGAGATATAGGTAAGATATAAGTCTCTACTGCGCAACGTGAGTTCCTCTCTTATAGACTTGTCTCACGGTGATTAAACACTAGACAGATACTATGCGTCTGCCCAGTGCCCAGTGCCCTGTCATAAGACAGTTTGCAAACTAGGAGAGATGTATGTAGCATACACTCCATCCTTTGCTGAAGGATCGGGCTGACCTAAAACCCTGTTCCTCGATAGGTCGCAACACCCTGTTGAATGCAACCCCACACCGAACTGTGTTCTTCCCGCGATTTTGGGTCACCACAGCAACCACGAAACTCTCCAAGGGGCCGTTCCCCAAAAAGCCATTTGAGGGTTCAACACTTCCTTGACAATCATTAGCAGTACTTCCAAGCATACACCATCTTTCTGACACCTCTTGACACTTCTTGATAACACTCTCGTCTACTGCACTCCTTCATTCTGCTACCTCTAGCATCCCCATGGCTGCGCATTGCGAACTCGCTCTTCGAATAGTGGTCCATCGTTTCAACCCTCTCGTCTACTAGAATCCTTCTTCCTCCTACGTTTATCATGCCTATGGCTGCACGTGCGAGATGAGATCGATAACTCTCCGAACTCTTTATTCGACTCATGTTCTATCTTCGGTCTACTACGCTTGTTCTTACTAATTGTCTCTATCAGGGCGAGGGATATCAACAAAGTTACGAACTCATCTGCAGCTGCCTCAAACGAGTTTGACTCGTCTTCAACCCACACACTTGCTTCTAACTTCTCCATAATTTTGTCTTGCCAGGGTCACTGACTCATCCCTTCCCAGCCTCATTTTCCACTCATGTTCCATCGTTACCATCGGTAAGACCTTGATACACCAACACAATTATGGGATGTAACAACCGTTGCTCAGGTAGGCTTTTACACCTCCAGTTGTGTATTCTTCTTCGTACTGCTTTTGGTGTAGAAAATTCCGTGAATAATCTTGGGGCATATGACTTACCCATGGTACTATATCGCCTTTGGTGAGGCTTTGTTTCCAAGCTGGTCGATTTGGTTCGTGCCAATTATCCCCCAGTCACGGATGGGTCTGGTCGCCCCGATAAGTAACATATGTGCGAAATATTAAATCTGTTAAATATATCTGCGAAATAACTTTAGTTTTTTTTCATAGAGTTCCTTAAATTAATAGTTTTTACATCGGATGGTTTTTTTTAGTAGGTTGGTACTCTTCAGAAGTGGTTTTGTGAAAAAAATAGCACTAGAGAAGAAAATGAAAGAAATGAAGAATCATTTTGTATAAAATCGATTTCAGCGACACCACAAAAAAAAAAACGACAATCAAAAAAATCTGCAAAAATAAAAAAAATGTTGAAAACCCTATCGGTCATATCCTCTTATACGGTATTAAGAGTTTTGTGCTGATGTTTGTAACTACTAAAAATATTAAATATTATACCGATCGACTCAGATTCACTTTCGGAGTCGATATAGCAATGTCTGTCTGTCCGTGTGTCCATGTAAACCTTGTATTCAAAGTACAGGTTGCAAATATGAATACATATACATATACCAATATATAAGCCTTTGTCGACCATAGGATGACCGCTACTAAAATTAGTCAAAATCGGTTCACATGCAGCCCCTGTACAAATAACCCCCACCAGACCGACTAAAATGGTAATAAGATGCTGGTTTTTATATATATGTATATATATCGATAAATTTTTCTGCATTTGTGTCTATACCCACTTGTCTATTATATCCATTTTGAGTCGTGGTCGTCATATAAAGCGGCTTCCCGATCTTTACTTAAATCTATAAAAAAAAAACTAGAAAAAATATCGCAGATTTTTTTTTAATATGGCCTCTTTATGTTTTTGCGAAAATAAGGTAACTTTACTAAATAGAATCATGATAGGTCCATTTTTTTTACCTCTTCTCCATATAAAAATTACATCAGATATGAACTTTTTCATATCTGCATGCCACAAAATTATAACAATACCATTAAAATTTAGTTTATGCTTATTTTCTATATCCTAGAAGTGCCCCAGCAAAGTATAGTCGGTCCAGACCAGCTTAGTTGTTTTTATTTTAACTAGCAGATTCCAGCCCTTTATTTTTTCATTATATAAAGACCCTAAAGGTATGCTAATCAATTATAGCCAATTCACAAATCACCACAAAAAAACAAACTCATTTTTATTACAAACACATTAACAAATTTAATAAACACACATATAGCATTGTATAATTTTATGTATGTGTTAGTAGCAAATTTAAATGCAATTTACTCAAAATAAAGGAAAAAATTTAAAAATCTGTAAATATGCAAAATGGCTAAAAAGAAATACCTTTCAAATAATATACGTTTGGTCAAGATCCGTATAAAATGGTAGAACAAAACATTGGTCACAATAAATCGCCTAGCCTATTAATATTATAGATTTAAAAAAAAATTTTTTTTTTTAATTAAAAATTGGTCACATGCCGTATCAAAAATTCTTTATGTGCTGTATTTAAAATAACAACACTCAAATTGCTCTATTTCAAAAATGATAAAATATTTTTTAGTTGTACAGACATACATATTTTTTTTGTTAAACCCTTTAAAATATTTAACTATTGATCAGTGACTAACAAACAGAAAAAAAAAATTATAATTTATGAGCTCAATTTCATATGTTTTGGGGAGTCTTCTTCTTTTGCTGACTGTTGTCTGGTATTGGCATTAAACTCTTTTTTTTTGCTGTTTTTTGGAAGAGGTAGTTGTTTTATCCATTTTTTCATTTTTGCTTTATGGTCAAAATATTATTTTTTTTTTTTTATTGAGCCGGCATTTGGCTTTTTGATTTGTAGTATTTTTTAAGTTTATTTGTATCATGCATTTGAACGAAAATGTTTGAAAGGTTTTGCTACATACAATATAGTTTTTAGTATTGTTTGGTTATACCCTAAAATATAGGTATTTGTAAGTCATAAATGTTATGTGTCTATATAGGAACGTTCGTATGGTACACTAAGAAAATTTCGTCGGTAACAGCAAGTCACTTAAAACAGTTTTAATTTCTTAAGTGAATCAAGTGCAGTTGTTTTGCACTTAAGGTTAAAAATAAAAATTTTTAACAGTTATTTTATAATTTTAGTTTTCATTTTATTAATGTATTTTTTGTTGAGTTTTCTTTGAGTGTATTACTTTTTGGCAGAGTTTGGTGTGGTTTTTTAAAAAGATTAACTTGAACTAATATTTTAGTGTTACATTGTGTGTATGACGGTTGTGTTTTGCAGAGAAAAAAAAGCTTCAAATTAAATCGTTAAATGCTGGTGTATATCTTGTACATTCGATAAAATTATACTCCGATGAATAATTGCCACAAAAGGAAGGCCTTAAAAGAAGAGAATAAATGCAGAAATCGCTGTCTGTTGTAGTTTTAATTTCATATTGAAATTTAAATAAAATGGTCCTAATCGAAATATGTTAGGTAAGAAGTAGCCCCCTCAATTTAGGCCTTATCAAATATATTTCAGTTCAAGAGTTGTTTTCTAAACTTCATTTTCTATATGCCGTCCTAATTAACTTATCGTCTGGTGTTCTTAAAATTTAAATATAAGTTAAATCCTTGGTCAGCTCATTTTCTTTGTAATCCTTATCTAAGTACATTCGTAGGATAAAACCCAGGTCCCTACTCTGGTACCAACTATGCTTCTTAAATATATAAATCAACTATTTATCGTTTATTCCTAGCATATATAATTTATTTTTGCAAGTTTGAAACCTTATTAATACGAAAATATTATCAACTTGCATTGGTTTAACAGTTTCTCAATCTCATAATTACATTGTTTGAGTTCAGTTTAAAATCTATCTATCAATTTCAATTTACAGCAATCTCCTTTATTAATGCGGGCTTTTTTTAATTTTGAGTTCTATATTCCAATGAATAGTTGTTGAGTGACCACTTTCAGAACATCATACAACACACGACATGCCACAATACAAATGTTAAAAAATGTTTGAATTTTTCCACAAATCTCCCATCGGTTTTAAGTGTTTATTTTTATAAAATTTTTGCTATGGGGACAATATTTAATTGTAAGTGAAACCTATTATCTTGTAATATGTACAGTATGAGTTTTAATATGTTGCTGTGGCTAAACAATATCTGTTCCCAAGACGTAAAGACTATTTCTGTACATCTCAGCCTTGCCAACTACCATCAGATATTATTTGGCAAGTAAGAAAATTATAGTCGGTCTAGACCGACTATGCGATACCCTATACCATGCGTTTAGAAAACCTATCTCTTAGGCCCAACTAACTGGACATAGAAAATAAGCAAAAACCAAATTTGAGTGGTATTTTTATTAATTTATTTGGCTGAAGATATGAAAAAGTTCATATCGGATTCTATATCTATATGGGGACTAGGTCCAAAAATGGACCGACCCTGATTATGTTTGGTAAAGTCTCTTGTATTTTGCAAAAATATATACAAACAAAATTTTAGAAGAATCAGTGCAATATTTTTGTTTTTTAATAGATTTAAGTGAAGATCGGGAAGCAGCTCTACATGGGGCCACAGGGATCATTTTTAGACTACTCAATAGTGAATGTAATGAACGCATAGAAACCCAATTTGAGTAAGATCTATATGACAATTTGGATCTTATGGCAATTTATGTCGATTTCATATGGGTAATTTGTATGGGGGCTAGGTCTGAACATGGACCGATTCTCACCAATTTCAATAGCGTTCATCTCATGGCCGATAAAAGCTTATATACCAAATTTCATCAAAATATATTCATATTTGTGACCTGCAGTTTGATTACAAGGTTTACATGGACACACAGACGGACAGACGGACGGACGGACGGACGGACGGACATTGTTAAATAAACTCAAAAACTGATTCTGATTCGATCGGTATAATTAAAGATGGGTCTAGGTCAACTATTTTTGGTTGTTACAAACAGCAGCACAAAGTCATTATACCCAAACCACATAGTGGTATAGGGTATAATTAAGTAACAACTCTAGTTTATGTCCCAATAAGATATGCACTATCATCGCATATCGTCTACGAATATTTGGGACAGAGATAGTATTACGAGTTATATTGCATTGTTAAAGGTTAATAAACGTTGATATTTATTTATTTTTATTATTTCACTCGTGGGGTCTTCGAGTCGCCTGCAATAGTTATGTGCTGTTGCTGGTGCACTCATGCTGCTGGTTGCCGTTGCCTTTGCTGTTGTTGTTTTTGTTGTTGTTTATGACCATAGCATATGTAACGCTTCGTTGGTGTTGATAAGTTTTTCACAAAACAATACTTTGTTGTTTTATAAACGACACAAAAAGTAAGTTGTCAAAATTTGCATTTAAAGAGGGTAGAAAATTGTTTGATATCAAAAGAATCATATTTTAAAATTAAATAAATAACTGTTAATTTCTTTAACAATTGTGAAAAGCATGTTGATGTCAGAAAGCCACAATTTTTCCTTTGGTAACTATGTGATGCAACTTAAAAAAAAATTTGTTTGCTCCTATAAGAGCTTCATATTAATGAAATTAACGTTGTTCAAAAACTAGGATATTTTTATCTTAATAATCGCGTTAAAATAATATTATCGAATTGGTTTCTAATTTCCTCTGACTACAGGCTCATTTTACATCTTTCTAATTTTTCTATAATAGATGTTTAGGCACTAACGTCTAAGAAGAAAAGATACTGCAAACTGAATCATTGAATATATATATTCAATCTGAAATAATGTAGAAAAATTATTTTTTTCCAGCACTGGCTAGATTTAATATTTAAGTATCAGTTTTAGGATTTGAAAAATTATTATTTCTTCTCTAACTGAATAATTGTATGAATAAAAAAAAGTAATTAACTTAAAAAACAATATATAAAAATCTTTAAAAAAAAACGCCTTTTTAATAATAACTTTATTAAAATCGAACCTTATTATATTTTCATCCACTTTAGAAAGAAATTCATTCTCAAATCGTACCATTTGCGGATTCAATTTGATATTAAAACGAAAACACTCTTATATCTTTATAAATATTGTATAATCCATAAAACCATAGTAATTAAAATTAATTTGATCTTTAGCAAACTACGGATATAAAGAAGAGAAGCAAATATATAAACAGCTTGACAAAAATTTTTATTTATATTTTATTTACTACAATAAATTTAAATAAATGTTGACATGTTTGATAATCATAAATTTAACACATATCAAACGAATCATATGGCCATATAGCCAAAACGGACAGACAAGCGGCCAGCACCCTGGCAGACTATTCATATTAATCGAACAACCAGCAACTTATTTTAGTATTGAATGAATTGAGTTAACAGTGCGTATGCAAAAAACCGGAAATATATTCAATTCAGTTATTATTTTGTTGATTTCTTTTGATGACATTATGTATGCATCAATAGACATACACAAACAACAGCACACAACTCAATTCAATTCAATAAAATGATTGAAATAATCATTAATAAACACACTTATAACGTGGTTGGTGGTACAAGCACACACAAAGAACAAAGTACGCAACCAATATATTTGCTAAGTATAATGTGATGACCATTGTCAATATAAAGTTGGTGTATAATTAGTTAATAGTCATACTTAAGAAACAAATTTGAATAGTAAAAGGTATTAAAGTAGTCATACAATGAATTAATAATATTAAGAAAAGAAAAGCCATTAATTTTGAAAGTTTAACTATAGATTTGAGTCATAATATCTGTGGTCACAAGCGATAACCGCCTAAGTCGACTTAAGAACGATTTGAGTTATGTATGCTATCATGTTCTACTGAAAACGTTTTATATTTGCGTGAAATCCCCATTTCTCTAACACAGTCTTTTTAAAAAGTTATTAATGAAAACATACTGACCTAAGTCGTAATAAAGCCCCATTACATTTATATAAACATTTATTTTTCTCGAAAGAATGATTTTCGCCGATTTGAGTTATGTATGCTATCATATTCTACAAAAAAATCTTTATATTTACGTGAAATCCCCATTTCTCTAACACTGTTATTTAAAAGGTATTAATACAAATATTCTGACCTAAGTCGTAATAAAGCCCCATTACATTTATATAAAAAGCTATTTTTCTCGAAAGCATGATTTTCGAGTTAGGCGGTTATTGCTTGTGACCACAGATATTATGATCGAATAAGTTACATGTTATAAACGCTAAACCAGTTAGAGCTCACGATTACCGTTTATTTGAGCCAGTGCTGATATTGTAATTGCATCGTAAAGTAGACATAGCTCCCGTGGTCTGAAGACAGTCCCTTAAACTTTCAAAAAAATTTTCGATGACATTGTGACAAAGATGTGGCTCCATTTCACCGATGACGCATACGATCTCTGCCATAAGTTCAGCAATTGTCTGTGATTTATTCACATAGACCTGAGATTTCAAAAAACCCCAAAGAAAAACCGCACGGAGTTAAATCGTCCGATCTTGACGGCCAACTGACATCGGAATTTTGGGAGATGGTTCAGTCTGGAAATCGTTGTTGCAATAAATCGATTGTTTCATAAGCGGTTTAACAGGTGGCGCCATCCTGCTGATAACACCGTTATTATGTTCCTGTAACGAATGCCATTTACAATCGTGCACTTTTATTGAGTCACCCTTTATAACAGAAAATAATATAAATTAATCCAAATTTGAACTGTGAGATATTTGCAATAGCATAAGACTTCGTGTAACTTTTTCTTTACAAAGATTTGCCATTATCTTTGACTTCAAGGTACGAAAAGATCCAAAAAAAAGTTAAGTCTTAATATTATGTTCAAAAATTTATATTTACTAGCAGATTCCAGCCCTCGAAATTCGAGCGCAAATTCTAGGAAATTTTATTTTTTCATTAAATAAAGACCCTAAAAGTATGCTAATCAATTATAGCCAATTCACAAATCAACACAAAAAACAGAGTCATTTTTATTACAAACACATTAACAAATTTAATAAACACCCACATAGCATTGTATAATTTTGTGTATGTGTTAGTAGCAACTTTAAATGCAATTTACTCAAAATAAAGGAAAAATTTTAAAATCTGTCAATTTGCAAAACGGCTAAAAAGAAATACTTTCCAAATAATATACGGTTGGTCAAAATCGGGAAAAAACGGTAGTGCAAAACATCAGTCACAAGAAATCGCCTAGCCTATTAATATTATAGATAATCAGTTATAAGTTCGTTACGGATTTTAAAATTAGCTTGTAACCAATTTTCCAATTTGAAAATATTTATAGCTGCTATGGGCCTGAACAATATATTTACCATTAGAAAAAGTGAGAAAGTATTATTGTTATTAATAATTGTGAGAAAAAAGGCAGTCGTGAGAGACATGACAATAACCAGACATCATTCTAGATGATGTTTAAAAAACACAGAAAAGCTTCGGAGTTATTTGTCTGACAGATACAGTTGTTTGTAGTTAATACAAGAACAAGTTTATTAATAAAGAATATAAAAACATGTTCTCTAAAATAAATTATAGCAAAAAGAAGTAATTTGTAATGTGACAGACATGACACTGCCTTTATTTTCAAAATTACTTAATTACACTTTTTCTGTCTTATTGGAGAAATAGGGGCTATAAAAATATTCAAAAGTACCCTTTTCTTTGAAATGGTAGCAACAAAAATTATTAAAATTAAAATTTTAAAATTAAACTATGATGATTAGCAGAATTAATTTGAATTCGAATATTTTTTCATAACGTTTTGAAATATGTTTATTTATTATTGTTACTATTTATTTTTTTGAAATAAGAATTAATTTGAACTGTTCTTTTCAGCCTTAATTCAAAGAAACAACTCGCAAAATAACAAAACGCAAATAATGTTCTGAATCATATAATTTGTAATAAATACTTCATTTAAAATTCAATTTCCCAAATAAATTAATATTATAAATTCCTTTTTAACTATGATCCCCTTCATTAAATATAATTTGATAATTTGTTTTAATTTTCTGCCGTTTATTTTCGATTCTGAAATTTTAATATTAAAAACTTCTTAAAAAATCATTTGATTGTTAACCTTGAATTAATGGCCAATTATAAATTTCAAATATTCAGTTTTGTCCAAGAGATGACGGCAAATAAAACACGCAAAATTATATGTTAATATTTTCTTTTAATACATACATACATATGTATGTCTGTATGTATGCCTATGAATTTATGATTTTCGAAAAAGCTCAAAACAAACAGATACCCATGTTACTCGTATATAGCACATATAATATATATATATATTCCTCAGGGCTATTATAATAACAAAAAAAAAAAAATGTCATTCAAAAAGTGACCAGAGATAACATAGAAGTACAAAATATGTCAAATTAACACCTTATAAACCCAACAGGAACCTTAAAGGAAAATAAAAGTCAGAAAAATTATACGGAAAATGACAGAGAACTTTTTGGCCAAGTGTCAATAAAAAATAAACATAAAACTTTTTTTATTTGGGATAATAACAATAATAAACACAACACAACAATAAGAAGACTGGCCGATGGAACTTCAAGCAAGTCAAGATCGAATTCAAGGTACACTTGCTTACTTGTGCAATTATAAAGAAAGTTTGTTCCTAAGCTTAATTTAAAACCAAATTTTTAAATCGAAACCCCAAAACTTATGATTTCATATATTGTAAATAAGTCATTATTTCAATTATGGTGTACATAGAAATTCAGAAAGTTTCTCGATTTATTCTCAGTAAAATTTTCAACAAAAGGTATTGTTATTTATCTCTTACATTTTCCATAAGACAAAAATTATTGAGCGTTTTTTTTTTTTATTTTCTTAAATAGAAAATATTGGTTTAACCCGGATGAAGCTAATATGATCACAAATCCGTTTTACCATCTACAGTAATAAAATGTAGGGTACAGTAGAAAAACAGAAGAATATGACAGCAGTAATGTAAGTAATAAAAAAGGTCAAATTCTACCGATATAGAAAAAGAAAAAGATACAATCGTAAGGCAGCATGAAAATTTAATAAAGGGACATTCTTGTAAATAACCTTTAGCGTTTTATGAAGTAAACATTTATTTTCAGCTACAATTTCAAATGACACAAAACTCATACAAATATAATAAGTATTTTGTACAACTTTGGGCTCTAACTAAAACTTTGTTGGAAATATTAACATATTGTCATATTTTGTAACAACGCAATGTCTGCTACAGGGAGATAGAAACTAATTTCAGATAAATCCAGCAAATAAGGTTTTGATGGTGCTTGTTTTCTTATAACCATACATACCCATACATTACAATATAAAAGTCTTATATGTTAATCTTATAATGTCTTTCAAAAAGTTTTTATCAAGATTTTTAATTATCCATGTTGTGGGTAGCATAAGCCACTGAAAAAAAGATAAGGAAACAACAAGAATTATAACAACATATATAAGAATATCTCAAGATAATCCCATACATAAGACCCTTAAATTAACTAATTGTGTTGACCAAGAAAATATAAATACATATTCATGCTTAACTTGCTATAACGGCAATCTTCGTATTCAAGTTGAAGAAAAAAAAAAAACTAAGAGATGTAAATCCTTCATCAATTTCATATATTTTGTATTGCCTAATTCCTAAGTTGCTCCATACACACTGTGATCAAAAAGTATATGGATTTAAATTATGTATAAGATGACTTGCAAGACGAAGGTTCAGGGATGGTTGGGTATATCAGGTACGGTATTTGCTTATAGTGTATCTATGGTCATTAGTTGTCGTAAATAGTTTTATGGAAACGAAAACACGAAAAAGAAAGAAAATAACTGGTAAATAATCTATATGTACTAACATCCAAAAGGAATACCAGCTCTCGGTAAGGAATAGAACATATGTACATACATTTTGAATATAGTGTATTTAAATAAACAATTCCAGTATGTTGGTAATTATATACTGTTGTTTTATCTTAAATTGGTTATCAATATATAATTTCTTAAAAATATATAATAATTTTGTTGTTATTCTTTTTGAGTTGGAGCTGTACATATATTTATTTTGTCAAGATAGTAGAATAAATTATGGTGTTTTGAATATCTTCTTTTTTGTGTCTCTTGTTAAGCTAAGGATACTGGTATTTTGTGCTTGTTTGATTAATAACTAATCTTATAATATATGGTGAAATTATGCTCTATATGCAAGTTTGTGTTAGATAAGAAAAGATCCTTATTGTATATATAGTCTTTAATTAAAAAAGTGAAATTTCTTTAAAAATAAATTTTCTTGAAAGAGTACATTTCTTTTAAAAAGTACATATCTCAATAAAGTTTATTTTTCTTTAAAAAGTTCCTTCTTTAAAGAGTTCCTTTTCTTTAACAACTATATTTTCCTCAAAAAGTATATTTTCTTTAAAAATAGTTTCTTTAAAAATTACATATTTCTTTAAAGTAGTCTTTTCTTAAAAAGTACCTTTTTTAAAAAAGTACTTTTTTTCTGGAAAAATACCCTTTTTTAAAAGTACCTTTTCCTTAAAAAGTACCTTTTTCTTAAAAAAAACTTTTTCTTAAAAAGTACATTTTCTTTAAAAATTACCTCTTCTTTGAAAAGTAAATTTTCTTTTAAAAAAAATACCTTTTTGTAGGGTGTTTGTATTGTTGACCTGTATTGAAGAGTGAAATTGTTTTTACATGGGCTTAATGTCTGAAGAAACTGTTGTATAGTTAAGACGTAACAGCTCTAACTTTAAAACCAAAAAAAATTTTAATTTAAACTCCCAGAAGATGGTTAAAGAATTTAACCAAAATATCGGAAGAAAAAGAAAGAATTCATACACGAACCTTGTGTGATTTTTTTTAAATTTTATTTTTATAACACACAACAAAAGACCTTAAGCCGAAATAAAAACAAATTATTAAAATATCTTTTTTTGAAATTACCTTTTATTTAACTCTTTCAGACCTGAGTACTAAAACGATTGCAGTTATTGTAACACAATTAATATTAAAATTCGTTTTAGCAAAGTCTACTTTCTTTTTTATTATTTTTTTTTTTTAATTTTGTAAAGAGCACGCAAGAAAACTCACAATCAGTGAATACCAGTTAAAAAAAATGAAAAAAAAAATTTATTTATATTTTAAGCACCTTAAACCAGTAGTGCGATTCTGTAAATTTTAACGATCCGACAATCGCAAAATATATCGACAGCTATTGTTCTTTGCACTAACGATTAAGTGATTCACTAACTACACCTTAACAATAGTCGACAAATCTATATTTATTTAAATTTTAAACGAGTGACATCTCCGTCAAAATAAGCGAAAAACACAAAGAAGAATAGACAGAAAAATCAAATCACTTCTTGTTTGACAGGATGTTTTTATATTTATGTTAAATTTCTTTATTTTTTATTAAAATTTTTGTTTATTTATTTGAATATAAAATAATCAGGTATCTGATGGAAATCGATCGATTTCAAAAGTAAAAACGATTTTAAAATCGACAATGGTGTGATGAATTTCGATTAATTTCATTTTCCACTATTGTATCATTCCGTATCATTTCTTTTGAAAAATACAACAATGTATTGACAAGTTGTAGTGAAAATTGTGAAATAACAGTCAAACATTTATGAAATTTATAAGTAAATATTTACAAAACCATAAAATGTCGATTATTTTGGCAGCATCCTATTTGTTACTAAAAGAGGATAATAAAAAAGAAAACATAAAGAGGCAAGATTTACGTGATAACTCGGATCCACAGAACAAAATGAAATTTGAAATCGACACCATTGAATGAAAAATATAAACGCATCACAACTTTAATTGAATTTAAATCGTTTAAGTGCCTAAATCGATTTCCATCACATACCTGAATGAATTGAATGTGCTATTTTATTTATTATTTTTTTTTTTATATAAAAAGTTTTTATAATAAAAGCAAAATATTTTCATAATTTAATGTTTTTTAATGTGTAAACATCAATACAATACAATACAATACAATCACAAAAACAGCATAACATGTGAGCTCACTTGTTACGCTGTGAGCCGTAAGACAAATCGGTGTGACTTATGATTGTGTTGGTGAAAAAATTATGATATAAAATTGTTTCAGTTAATTAAACAACCCTTTGCTGTAAAACGACAAAAATTTCACAATGTAAACGTACAACATATACATAATTCAACAATCCGACATGTATAACCAGAGTCCCTGCAGTTGTTTGATATAAGTAATACATAGATGACGCTTTCTGTTTGATTTTAAAAAGTGACACAAAATAATCTTTAATTACTAAATGTTTACACAATGTTTAAACCTAAAAATTTAACTTTTTAGCGATTAAATAAACAACACAAAAATTGTTGTCGTTTAGATAACAGCAACAGCTGATTTTAACAATAACGAATATCGTTTATAAATTTTACTGAATACCAAAATTTTGTTGTTTTCTTTTTTTAACGATTCGACTATCGTTAGAAGGAGTTACTGAATCGCGCTACAGATCCCACAATCGGTATAGCTACGTCATGTTTTTCTTAATATCTTATCTTTAACAATTTAAAAGTACCTTTTTCTTAAGTACCTTTTTTTTTAAATATCTTTTTCTCTTAAAAGTACCTTCTTCTTTAAATAGTACAGTTTTCTTTAAACAGTACCTTTTCTTTAAAAATTTTGATTTTTCTTTAAAAAGTACATTTTCTTTTAAAAAAAGTACCTTTTCATAAAAAAGTAACTTTTCTTTAAAATATAAATTTTTCTACAAAGTAAATTTTCTATAAAATGTATCTTTTTTTTAAAATGTACACTTTCTTTAAAAAAGTAAATTTTCTCTAAAAAGTAAATTTTCTCTTAAAAGTACCTTTTCTTTAAAATGTACCTTTTCTTTACCAAGTAAAAAGTATTTTTTCTTCAAAAGTACCTTTTATTTAAAAAGTACATTTTTTTAAAAGTACATTTTCTTGAAAAAACACCTTTTCTTTGAAAAGTATTATTTTTAAAGTACCTTTTCATAACAACTGAAGTTTTTTTAAGTACCATTTTTTAAATAACTAAATTTTCTCTTAAAAGTACCTTTTCTCTAAAAAGTACCTTTTCTTTAAAATGTACATTTTCTTTAACAAGTAAAAAGTATTTTTTCTTCAAAAGTACCTTTTATTTAAAAAGTACATTTTTTTAAAAGTACATTTTCTTGAAAAAACACCTTTTCTTTGAAAAGTATTATTTTTAAAGTACCTTTTCATAACAACTGAAGTCTTTTTAAGTACCATTTTTAAATAACTAAATTTTCATTTAAAAGTACCTTTTCTTTAAAAAGCGTATTTCCTAAAAAAATAAATACCTTCTCTTGAAAGTTGATTTTTTTAAACGCGACATTTTAAAAAAAGAACCTATTTAAAAAATTACGTTTTCCTAAAACAGCACCTCTTCTTAAAATAGTACCATTTTTATAAATAGGCCGTATTACATAAGTGCATTTTTTTTTAAAGGTACCTTTTCTCAAAAAGTACGTTTCATTGAATAATTTTGAGCCGTACGAATAAGTTCCACCAATGGTGGGCGTCTTTTTACGTTGTGAAGCACTGCTCTGACAACCCATGTGCCATCTATTCAAACAGGTAGAAACTAAAAGGAGAACAATCTGGTGAATACGGCGGGTGGGGTAAAAACGTCAATTGTGGCGGAAAATTTACAATATATTTACTATCACTATTGCATTCTCAATATAAAGTTGATATACTATATAAATAGTTCATAGTCGTAATTAAAAAATATATTTGAATTGGAAAAGGTAATAGAGTATTGACATATTCATACAAAGAATTTAAACGCAATTAATTAAACATATACATTGAGACATTCATTTTTAAAGAATTTATGCATGTGTAAGAATTAACTGAATTATAGATTTGAGCCATAATATTATGATCGCTTAAGTCTAGATACTGATTATAGTAGCAAAATGTAGACGAGCATTATCATGCAACATTATCGTGTCTGGGCATGCTTTTCCTTGAATGTTGGACTCAATCTCATTAACTGTGTTCGATACAGAGGCAGTAATGGTTTCGTACCGTCTGATCAACCCATAATATACGACTCCAAGCTAAGTTCACCAAATACTTGACTCCAATTTTTTTCCCATCAATATTTACGACTTAGTTGCAGATTTTGAAGTATTTCCAGGTGGTGTCCATGATTTGTTGTTTTTGGTTATCATGAGTGATCCGTTATTCATCACCAATTACAATGCGGTGCTGAAAACACTTTCGTTTGTTTACGCCTAGCAAAAAACATTTCACATGTTTTTTGAATTAGTTCCTTCATTTTTAATTATTCCCAATTCACTTCTAATATAATTGCAAGCTTTTCTTGCATTTCACACGAATCTTGGTCCCATAATGCTTGCAATTTCAGGTCTTCTTACACTTTCATCCTGCCGCTAAGTTCTTTGTCTTCGTCATTAAATTCACTGTTCTTAAAATTTTGAAACATACAAAATTCAAGTTAAACAAATAAAGTAAAAGAAATCAAAATAGCTTGTTTGTTATATATATATTACAAGATTTTGCTTTCCTATAAAGAATTCATAGTTAAAAAATGGAAGACTATTATTGTGATAAAGACGTCTCAATCATAAGATAATTTAAACAGCTTACAGGTTAAATTATTAGTTTACCAAAGTTCTAGGCATAATATAATATGTCACGTTTTAAAAACAGAATTCTTTAATGCTTTTAAAAGTAAGTAATGCAAAATGTCTTTATAAACAAGAAAAATATAAAATTTTTAATAAGTTCTATTATTTAAACATTCATTTAATCCAATTTTCAATAGAAAATATTGCAGTTAAATTTATATACATATGTATAAAAAAAACATTTTAAATGTACGTGACATTTATGTGAAAATTTGTTTATGATGGCATAAGGATACATGTATGTACTTGTATGATGCATATACGTATGTCAACAGATATTTGTTCCCAGCAAAAAAATTCGTATTGAGAAAAATCATAATTTCAGTTATTTTGGCAGAGTTTAAGTTTTTTTTTTTTTTTTGATAAAGGGTATAAATTTAATTTGCGTAATAAAATTGTCATATCTTCTAAAGCTAATAACATTGAACCGTTTTCGGGGCCATTGTCTGGAGTTGAGATATTCCAAGTCAGGATGAAAGTACTAGGCCAGTACAGTTAAACCTCTAAAGAGTTTGGCATTCTCAGGCCAAGCTTTTTCAGCTGGAACTCATGAACCATTGCAAATCACGTACTTTCACCTTGACTTGTAATAGTGTAATAGCATTATTCATTGTCTCCTCAGAATGGAGTTGAAAATGTAAACAATTATCAATATTATGCCTATGTTTGATTATAACCCTGAAGTAAGCTAATTTTTTTTGCATGGTATGCTTTAAAATAATATATTTCATAAATATACTTATATACACATTCACTTATATTTTTATATACACATGTCTTTGGCATATTTACATACATATGTAAGTATGTACATATGAATATACACATCGGAATATTAAAAGGAATAATTCATATCTTCATAGACATTTTCTATAAATTTAGAGTATACAAAGTGATTTTAATAAATTCCTTAGAGTTTCCTATCACATACGATAGAAGGAAAAGAAACGGAATCACATTCTGCAATATGAAAGTTTATGTTGTTTAATATGAATGATTTACTTCCGATTTTTTGAATTAAAAGGAAATAAAATCAATAAATAAATCATGCACGACGAACTTCTTAAAGGCAAATTGTATTTTTGCAATAAAATTTAAGAAAATATGAAAAAAAAAATTTTGTATTAATATTTATACAATATTATCTAATAAAAATGAGTTCAAGAAATTATAGAGATTTGTTACTGCAAAGTGATTTCGTTTTGGATAAACCTTTTGGATTTAGAACCCAACATCACATGCGACTTTGCGATTTTGAACTTGGCATAAACTTAGGTTCATAATAATACTTGTTATCTTAAATTAATAAATTTTCGCATTTACCTTCGTCCTTATCACCTCGAATATTTTAATGTTTATGCGCTCTATAGCAAATGAACCCACATAATTCTGTAGCACACAATAACCATTTGAAAGTCAGTTAAAATAGCTACACCAACAATTTTCTCAGTTTAAATGTATTTAAGTCTTATCTCAGTTTTGGGTACAAAAAAAAAAATGTGATGAAAAAAAAAACATTATTATCCTTTGCGACATCATAATGATATCGTACGTGTTACTACAGACATTTTTACAATAACAACATATTTGATTACAACAGTTAGTGTGTATGTGTGTGTGTGTGTGTGAGAGAGAGATACGTGAAAAACATAAACATATACTATACACGTAAACATAACCCAATAAGAACAACACATATAACAACTGTTACAATAATAACCCTCTCAAAAGTAAAAGGAAGCAGCTTTTTAACCAAAATACAAAAAACCAATAATGGTAAGGAAGTGATGCCAAAGGCGTGTAGTAAAAATAAACGCTTTATACGGAGAAGTATGCTTAAAAAGCTAAGCATGTTTTGATAACAAGTTTTTATAGTTTCGGTTAACAATAGCAAACCTACGAAAGTTACTTGGTCTGGCTACCCACACTCAAAAAAGCCAACAGGATTTTAATGGCGTTTGACTTTCGGATATCATGAAGAATTTAAGCAGCTTTATGGTGGTTTTATTTCTCACCGAAAAATTGGATTTGTGATCCATTGATTTATAATTTCACAGGTTGAAATTTTTTTGACCCTGGCACAAGATTATTCTCTTCTCAAATACTTATATAAGTGCGCTGAATTCGAATCTGAACGCAGAATTCAGCCATCGAGAAATCCAAACCTAAAACTGCAAAGAAAAAGTTTTTTTTTTATAGCTACAGCTAAAAGTTAAAGTGCACAAGTGCCCAAAAAGGAATATACTTTTACCAATACTATAGTGGAAGGAGCATCTAAAAGGAAATTATATCCAAAATGTACTGATCAACTTCCGAAAATTTAAAGAGCAAAAAGACTTGCTTGAGCTTGAAGATATATTAAATGTGATTCGCAAATCTACAAGTCAGAACGATAAATATCAAGTTTTTAGTTACTGCCCAAAATAAGTGGTTTGACTAGATGTGCTATAACGCCAGAAAAATATTCTTTGATTTATTGAAAAATTACAAACAAAATATGAACCCTGAAGCCAAAAGCCAATACTTAAAGTATAAAACAGTATGCAAAATAAGAAAAGATGAATATTATAAAGAGGTAGAGGTAAAACTAAATCAATTAAATGAAAAAAAATCTTGGTGGAAACTAGCAAACGAGATTAGAAACCAAAACTTTCAAGAGATACCAAATATACCATCATCAGAGTCTATGTCATACTTTAGGACACTACTGAACCCACAGCAAATCTCGAGTGATATACATAATGCCGCCCTATGTCAAACAGATATATATTTAGATCATAATATAACTACCACAGAAATATACCAGGCATTTACAAAGGCCAAGATAGATAAAGCTCTAGGGGAAGATAGAATTCCTTACGAGTTTTTCAAAAATGCGCCGCAAGATCTAATTATTGAACTTGCAAAGTCTTACCATATGATGTATAATGAAATGAAATCGGATGTATCATTCGTGATCAGCGTTATATTTCAAATATTTAAAAATGGTGATATAAATGAACCGAGTAATTACAAAGTCATAGACAGTAGACAATATATATAACTTAACAACAATTGTACACCTAAAATTTAAAGAAAAGAGAAAAGTCTACGCATTTTTTGTGGATTTGAAAGCAGCTTTTGATAAGGTCGTTAGAAAATCTTTGATGTTTAAACTGCATGCAACAAGGGTGTCTACAAAAATTGTAAACTAACTGGAAAATGTATGTAAAAACGCATACTCTACTGTCTGGAACGGAACAGAGTTGTCAGAAAAATTTGAAACCGTATCATGAGTCAAACGAGGCTACTTGCTATCAATATTGTTGTTCTTATCTATATATAAATAGGCAAGTAAAAAAGTTAAGAACCATTTTAACTGCCTTAAACTCAACGTTTTTTCTTTTTTTGTTTGATAGATTGTCAATAGCAGCAGTGCAGAATGTATTTTTTTTTCTACATTTTTGTGCCTAAGATAGGTAAACCAGTTATTGCAATAATGGTTGAATTTCAACCACTGGGCGAACACAAGTTATATATAAATGACCTACATGAAGAACTAGGAGGTGGATTACGTATTGGTAACATTAATACAAAAGTAAATCTATTAAAATCTAAGATTATCGTTTTCAGAAATGGCGGAAGGATAGCCAAAAAAGAAAAATGGACTTATAGAGAAACAGAAATAGAAAATGTCACAGAATATTATTACCTTAGCATGATACTAACCCCAAAATGCGTATTTACAAAACGTGTTGAAAAAAGAAATAATTCGGCAAAAAATTGTATAAACGCAACATGGAGTAGATTCGTATGGTGCGGAAATATGGGACCATTCTTATTTTGAAGAAGTCGATAGCCTACAAAGATACTTTATTAAACGTATTCTTAAGCTTCCCAAATTTACACCAAATTATGCTCTTATGCTTGAGTCTGGAATGGATGATGCGCATCTCTACACACATTCAGCCTCCATTTGCGTTATATTAAACGTACACTTTTTGAATTCACTGATTCTGGACTACCTCATAAGCTCAGTTTACTAGCTTTGACCAACAATATTTCATGGGTGAAAAGTTTCATTGATTTGAGTGAAGAACATAATATACAATGGACACCAAATATACCAGTCAAAGAATGAAACATAAAACAGATGGCAATGATAGAATCTATAAAAACTAAAAATAACCAAACTCGAATAAACAGACTACAGCAAACAGATTCATTTTATAGTAAATTTGACCCATCAGTGGCACATCTATATATCCATCAACAATCAGGCTAATATCATGAGGATATTCAAGGCACGCTGTGACCTAATCAAACTCAATGGATCTCGCTATTCAAGAAGAATCGAAAAACGCTGCTCACTGTGTAATACGAAAGAAATTGAAAATATACAACACTTCATTGGGAAATATCCCGTTTTAAACAACTTTCAACAGTATTGGTTTGGAAAAATAACAATATCAGAGAAAGAACTAGTTAGAATTTTAAATGGTGAAAACAACTGGTTGTGTGTACTTCAGTACATAATCAATGCTTTATATTTTCATACAACGTTAATATTTGAATGCAATAATTGATTTTATAATATACATATGTAAAAAAAAATATCTTTTTACCGGCTAACGACATATGCCCAGTCGTATATTCTTTAAGGTATTTATTTTTTTAATGTTATTTAGAAAAAACAAAACAGAAACATTTTGCAATAAAGAGTTACTACTACTACTATTTAGGAATAATTTTGTTTTACACAGAACTTGCTCGATTTTAATTAGTATGGCGATTGAGTTTAACAAAATTTTATTACCTCTTTAGTTTACCACAAAATTTTGGACTTTTGTATCTACTCTTTTTTTTCTAAATTTATAAGTTGAGGTTTTACAACACCCAATAAACTACTACTTTCATTTCTACTAGGAGATCCCAGCCCTCAAAGTTCGAGTGCAAATTCTAGGAGATTTAATTTTTTCATTTAATAAATTATTTTGTAAGACCCATAGGTATGCTAATCAATTTTAGTCAATTCACAATTCCACACTTTTTAAATATCGATTGCATTATTGGTTTGTGTCCAAAATTATTTTTCAATTCAACACAAATTAATTTTTTTTTTTTTGCAAACACATTAACAAATTTAATAAACATTCACAGAGCATTGTATAATTTTTTTTATGTGATAGTAGCAACTTTAAATGCATTTTACTTTAAAAAAATGTTCCAGAGGGTGCAATCTGTAAACTTGGTGGACACCTAAAAAGAAATACCTATCGAATGAGATACGTTTGGTAAAAATCGGGAGACAACTGTGGAACAAAAAATCGGTCACAAGAAATCGCCTTAACTATTAATATTATAGATTTAAATCAAATTAGTAATTTTAACTGCCACAAAATAACAGCATAATAGAAATGTCGGATTCTAAAATCGGATGATGTTAACAACTATTCGTACAAAAACAGTTTCTTTTTAAATCGCTAAATTGATCCCTCTATTAGTGGGTAATACCTAAAATGTATCCTGCATGTTATTTTGTATGTGTAACATTATGATGTTTTTGTTTGAGACAATTGTATTATGATATTGATAAAATAACATTAAAGAAGTCGTGACAATACGGCCATTATTATTTTACCACCTTGTTTTTGGGAAAAATCAGCACAAAGAAATTCCACATAAACTCGATATAGTGATATTCATACAAAGCCACATACATATGTACGTTTGCACACAAATACAAACATTGAAATATTTTTTTTGGTACAGGAATGTTTAAAAATAAACACACTCATGTACGAACTAGCACATATGACTATAATGTATGAAATGGTAAAAAGTGTATTTGTGAATGTGACATTATTACATTATGCGGCGTCCTTACATTTAATGGGCTCTATGATATCACATTGCACTACATGTTGGTACACAAAAACCACTTCCAATACATATAAGTCGTATTCTACAACAAATAATCATATCACAAGTAAGGCTATGATCGTGAAAATAAAGGAGCTTTTATTTAAAGGACTGTCTAATACTGTAGGCTCACCAAATCAGTCTTAGCCATAATTTTTTAATTTTGATTTTATATTTATATATTTCCCTAACTTTACTGAAGATTCTCAAATAGCTAATGTTAGTGCGAATATAGTTGACATTATTTACGAATGAGATAATGATAAAGATCTACGATGTAGAAGGTTTGGAACCACTGTTTGAATAATATATACGCTCATAACTATAGCTATTTTGTATAGGGCAATATAATAAAACATTGTCATTATACTAATATTTGTTTATGGTTATAATTTTTGCACACAATTCAAAATCCTTTATATATATAGAAAAAAAACCATTAACAAAATTAAAATAAATTTCAATCCAGTTTATACAAAAGAGTTTCAAAACTTCTTAGGTCGACTATTCTTGGTATTAAGGAGTCAGATTGGAAAAATTTTAACGCACTTTTTTCCTTTTTCTGCAAGCATTGTTTGAATTTTTTTTTTTTTTTTATGAAGTTAGCTTTGAAAAACATGTCAGTTAATATGTTTAAGGACAACCCCATTTATTTGTTATTAGTTTATGAGTGATGGTATAAAAGTACGTTGTAGAATTTTTAATATTTTAAACAAAAACAAAATTGGTTCTACAAAAAGTTGGTCAAAGAATCAATGGTCTGCCCTAAAACTGTTCCCGATGTTATTAGAAACTATAAGTAAAACTTGGCCATTGATGACAAACAGCCCGAACAGTTAAAACGAATGCAAGTTTACAAAGCATGCAAAGTTCAAAAAGTTCAGACAGGAACGCTGTAAAAATTTAGAGGCCAAAAATAGAGCACGGAAATTAAAATAATGTTTCATAAAAAAATACTCCTGCTCATAATAACCGACAAAATTGTGTATGGATTCAGACTGTTCGCAGCCTCCGTGTTATGTTGCTAATGCACGAGGAAATGTTGAGGATAAGTCTGTGGTTTTCTAGAATAACCGCGTATGTCATAAAATCAAAATGTTCAGGGGAGCCAAAAAGCGTTATATTTGAAATTATGGGCTCGATATAAAGATTTTAGAGCTTTTTATTTAACAGTCCTGTATATATGGGCAAAATGAATACTTTACATAAAATTTTGAGTCAAATATCTTCAGAGGAATAGATCCTAGAGAAGGACGAAAAAACAATATGTAAATTACAACAACAAACAACTTATGTCGACAAACGTCGTTTTCTTTGAAAAAGAAAACTACCAATGCAACCACCCATGTAGACATAAGTTGTTGTTGCTTGAAAAATTGATTTTTTTATTCGTCAACAAAAAGTTAACGGGACTTAGGATGAGAATATAACAACGTATCAAGAATAACAGCAACAAAAAACAAGTAAGAAAATTATAGTCGGTCTAGACCGACTATACGATACCCTATACCATGCGTTTAGAGACCCCATCTCTCAGGCCCAACTAACTGGACATAGAAAATAAGCAAAAACCAAATTTGGGTGGGATTTTTATTATTTTTCGGATGCTATATCTATATGGGGACTAGGCCCAAAAATGGACTGAACCTGGCCAGGTTTGGTAAAGTCTCTTGTATTTTGCAAAAATATATACAAACAAAATTTGAGAAGAATCAGTGCAATATTATTGTTTTTTGATAAATCTAAGTGAAGAGCGGGAAGCAGCTCTATATGCGGTCAAAGGGATCATTTTTGGACTACTCATTAATGGATGTAATGAACGCATACAAACCTAATTTGAGTAAGATCTATATGACAATTTGGATCTTATGGCAATTTATGTCGATTTCATATGGGTAATTTGTATGGGGCCTAGATCTGAACATGGACCGATTCTAACCAATTTCAACAGCGTTCATCCCATGGCCGATAGAAGCTTATATACCAAATTTCATCAAAATATATTCATATTTGCGACCTGCAGTTTGATTACAAGGTTTACATGGACACACAGACGGACGGACGGACGGACGGACATTGTTAAATCAACTCAGAAAGTGATTCTGATTCGATCCGTATAATTAAAGATGGGTCTAGGTAAAATATTTTTGGTTGTTACAAACAGCAGCACAAAGTCATTATACCCAAACCACATAGTGGTATAGGGTATAATAACAGAAATAAACACATAAGTTTTTTCATTAATAACACTAGTCAACAGTCAAAATGTACTCGGGATGCGATAATTTTTTCTGTGTAGATAACCTTGACATGAGCTCGAAAAACGCAATAAAAAATTTTTTTTTCGTTTGGTTTTTTTTTTTTTTTTTTTTTTAAATTTTAAAAATTTTTTTTTGGTTAATTTGTTTCGTCCGGCATAACTCGGGAACCACTAGCCCGATTTAATTGAATTAAATTGTAAAAAATTTAAAATTACAATTCCCTTAATCTGTTTATATATTGTTTTCCTATACAAGCAACAGTTTCCAAGTTAAAAATGAATATATAAAGGAAAAAACTTATTTTTGCCTAAAAATTTAAATTTTTTTTTTTTAAAAATCTATAAAAAATCCCAAATGAAAAAAAAATTTCAAATCTTATTACTTTTACGTAAAGATACATAACCTATGAGCAAAATAAGAGAAAGATCATGAAAATCGATGCACGCGTTTCGCTTTTATTCGCAATTGAGTAAAGGTATGAATTTAAAAAATTTGCTCGACATATGCACAACTTTGTCTATGGTAAGGTTTTTTCTTTTTTTTTATGATTCTCAGAATTAACAAAACGGAATAAACAAAGGGTTATTTAATTTTTATGATTGCGTAAGCAAAGTAATAAACGGTAATAAATGTGCGTGAACAATTAAAAGGAAAAAAGGAAAGGGGACTTTTTTACTTATTTGGGTTTTCCGGTGACTACCTGTATGATTTTTTTACATAAATGCAACCCACATTTATTCGGAAAATTTAAGACTCACACATGGTGAAACAGGTATGTAGCCACCGTAAAAAAATATACACCCATTTGTAAGTACCTGTCAGTAAAATACTAAACAATACACAGTACAAATAGGTCTTCATTGATCGATTTTACTCATTCAACAAGTGTCGACGAACGCGATAGTTAAAATGAGCAAACGTTCGCGAGTATTTGAATGCAATACCAATCCAAGTAATTTTTGTTACATGTGCGGAGAATACGTTTGTGGAAAAAACAAGCGTTATTTTTCACCTAAATTGAGAGATTCATTTGAAGAGAGCTTCAATTTAAAGGTCTCAAACATAGATGAGCGGTGGACACCAAGTGCTCTATGTCCAAGGTGCTACGTACAGCTAAGTGACTCAAGGTAAGTGTAGATTACGAAATTCAAGAACATATATAACTTATTATTGCAATTCTTTCAGACGACAGCCGAGAATCATCATGCCAATGCTTTGGAGAGCTCCGCTTTGCCATGCAACAGATTGCTACTTCTGTCTTAGCAAAAAAACAGGCGTGGGAAAAAATATACGATGGACTTACGCTGCTGTTTCAACAGTGAATTTTCCAGTGCCATTTTCCAAAGAACCAGTGGACCCGCAACCGCCCGTTTCAAGATGGGCATCTAATAATGAGGCGATACATCCATCATCAGATCCGGAGACAGTAGGAACCACATCAGAATGCGAGTCAACATATACATTGCATGGAGGTCAACGCTTATGTTCCCAAGCAGAACTGAACGATTGGGTTAGAGAATTGAAACTCTCCAAGGAAGATGCAGAGTTGCATGCATCGCGCATGAAACAGTTCGGTTTCTTGGCTCCTGGTGTGGTGACAACAATCTACAGGAAGCGTCATGAACCATACGCAAGGTACTACACAAAAAAAGACAACATCTGTTTTTGTAAGGACATTCCCGGATTATTTGGTGAACTCGGGTACTCTTACGATCCAGGAGAGTGGCGTCTTTTCATCGACAGCAACAAGCAGAGCCTTAAAGCAATTTTACTGCACAACGGCAACAAGAAACCTTCGATTCCAATTGCTCATGCCGTTGACACCAAGGAAACATACGAAGTCATGGACAATCTACTAAAGTGCCTTAACTATGAGAAACACGATTGGAAAGTTTGTGCCGACCTTAAGGTTATCGGTATCCTTTGTGGATTACAAGGTGGATTCACAAAGTACTGTTGTTTTCTCTGCCTTTGGGACAGCCGCGATCGTCAACATCATTACACCAGGAGGAGTTGGACAGAAAAAGTTAACTTCATCCCCGGCAGCGACAACGTGAAATATACACCACTCATAAAAAAGGAAAATGTTTTTCTCCCACCTCTTCACATAAAGCTCGGACTCATAAAAAACTTCGTGAAAGCTATCAACAAAGATGGCGAAGCGTTCGCCTATTTAAAAACCATTTTTCCTCACCTTTCATCGGCAAAGATTAAGGAAGGCGTTTTCGACGGTCCGCAAATTAAAAAGTTGTTGCAAGACCAACAGTTTGAACACATTTTATCACCAAATGAAGCTGCAGCTTGGAACTCATTTCGGCAAATTGTTTCCGGATTTCTTGGAAACAACAAAAGCTCAAATTACAGAGAGATCGTCGAACAACTACTCCAAAATTATAAAAAAATTGGAGCAAATATGTCGCTTAAGATACATTTTCTACACTCGCACTTGGACTTCTTTCCGGACAACCTGGGCGATGTGAGTGACGAGCATGGTGAGCGTTTTCATCAGCAAATGAAAGAAATTGAGCACCGATACCAAGGATTTTGGAACGAAGCTATGATGGGGGACTATATCTGGTTCCTAATAAGAGAAACAGACCCACAACAATATAAAAGAAAGACAAAAGCACATAATTATTTTTAATTTGAAGGTTTTTATTTTTGTGTTTAGATATTTTTTTTTAAAACTTTTTTATAATTAATTAATGTTGATATCCTTAGGATAATTTCTTGTACATATATCGAATTGTTTTTTAATTTAAAGTCATATATTTTTGTCACCCAACAAATTTTAATTTTTTTTGTAATAAAAAAGAAAAAACCTTACCATAGACAAAGTTGTGCATATGTCGAGCAAATTTTTTAAATTCATACCTTTACTCAATTGCGAATAAAAGCGAAACGCGTGCATCGATTTTCATGATCTTTCTCTTATTTTGCTCATAGGTTATGTATCTTTACGTAAAAGTAATAAGATTTGACATTTTTTTTCATTTGGGATTTTTTATGGATTTTTAAAAAAAAAAAAATTTAAATCTTTAGGCAAAAATAAGTTTTTTCCTTTATATATTCATTTTTAACTTGGAAACTGTTGCTTGTATAGGAAAACAATATATAAACAGATTAAGGGAATTGTAATTTTAAATTTTTTACAATTTAATTCAATTAAATCGGGCTAGTGGTTCCCGAGTTATGCTGGACGAAACAAATTAACCAAAAAAAAATTTTTTAAATTTAAAAAAAAAAAAAAAAAAAAAAAACCAAACGAAAAAAAATTTTTTTATTGCGTTTTTCGAGCTCATGTCAAGGTTATCTACACAGAAAAAATTATCGCATCCGGAGTACATGAAATTTTTTTCATTTTGTTGAGTAGTGTAATGTGTCGTTTTCTGTGAAAATAACTTGTCAGCGATCAAATTCAGGTTGACATAAAAAGCGTTAAAAATTAACATATTTGGCATCGTTAACTCAAACCTGACAAAAATGGACATACGCGGTTATTCCAGAAAACCACAGAAGTGTAGAATGCAAAAGAAAACGAACTATCCTTAAAAACTGATGGTATGGCAAGCAATATGCAGATGTGGCAAAAGAAGCTAGTCAGTCGTTACAAAGGGCTCTATAAATTCCGAAATTTATATTAAGAAGTAGTTGCAACGAAGACTACTTCCTCAGCCAACACAATGTGTCTACATACTTTTGGCCCGATTTGGCATCCGGACACTAATGTAAGAAAGCTCTTGAGTGGCAAAAGAATAATAACGTGGTTTTTGTACCAAGGAAGGCAAATCCACCAAGCTGTTCGGTGCTTAGGCCTGTAGAGAGATATTGGGCTCTTGGGAAAAGGGATTTCAAGAGCACAATAATGGTGTCGCAAATGTGGAAGACTTTAAACGGAGATGGAATACCTGTTCCAAAAAAAAAATATAATATCTCTAATGTAAGGGTTTCGGGAAGAGGTCCATAAGTTCATAACCAATAATAAGAACTATAAAAATTTATATTTTTTTGTAAACCATAATATAATATCAATAAAATAAAAAATGGTTTCAATGGTTTTCTTATTGTTACATTTTATGTGTGATAATATTTTTTCGATTTCACTCCTTTTGCCTATAGACAACCAAACTATACAGAAAACGTAGAAGAGAATTATCAATATATTTATTTTAAACCATAATTAATTGACCAACTAATTAAAATTTATTAAAACCTAAGATACAACGAAAAAATTAATTTTATATGTTTTTTGTTTCAAGTAATTGAGTTGTAGGAAGTTATCTTTACATAATTTAATCAACTTTTATATATTTCAACGAAAGAAAAAACCGAAAAAAACAATAATAACAGAAAACATTCGTATTTGTCACTTTTTGACATAAAACTTATAAATAATCTTAGAAAAAGCTTTTTATTTTTGGGTTTGTAAAAAATGAGTGAGATATTGCTTTAAAAGCATCATCTTTTTGTTGTTGTAGTTTGTATATTAACCCTATTTTAACCAAGGAAAGATGGATGTCATTTATCACAATGTTCCACAAATAAACCACAATAAAGTAAAAAGACGGCAAATAATCAAGTTATTGATGATGACACCTTAAGAGCTTTTTTTTTTTTTAATAATTATATTACAAAGCAAACCTATATAGAAGTAGTTAAATTGTTTCAACATAAGAATAGCAAATTAACGAAATGTTTAGACTTCAGAAAAATTAAATAATTTAATTGGTATTTTTATTGGTATTATAATTTTGTTCAATTTCGATGGATATTTCGGGGCTGATTACTTAGGCCCCAATGAACAAATGTCCCAAAAAAAAAATGAACAAATGACCCAAAAAATTGGGGCGTAAGTTCGCAATGAACAAATGCCCTAAAACCTTAAAAAAGGCCCCCAAAAAATGAACAGATGCCCCATTTTTTCAAAAAACCAAATACATAATGAAGTTACGTCCCAAGAGACATTCCGCAAAATTTTTCACATATTTTTATTTATTGTTTTTTTTTTGTCAAATAGCTATTCAAATTAAAATTTGCAAACTGCTCTCAATACTTCTCCTACAATAAACGCATTAAAATCTGTATTCTTTCAGGCAGCATCATTGCGGAGCTTTAGCTCGCAACCCCATAGCATAACTTGCAATGTTTGCAAACCTTTCATAGCATTTTTGCGTGTTCTCTTATCCATCAAAATGTAAAATATTTGAATATATTTTACGGCGATTACAAATAAGTTACGACAACTGAGCGCCGCGGGTCTGGCTGCCAATACCGTGCGGCAGCGGGAACACATTACGATAAATTTTATTTACTGATTACTTCAATTTACAAACGTTTCCCGATATTTTTTCAGTTTACGAAAATATATAAGCTACAGAGAAAACAATAACATCAACCGGTTTCGTAGTTTATTTTTGGAGTATATTTGTTCATCAGTCTTGAAAAAAAAAAAAAAAAACAAAAACGAATTTAGGCCCCAAACTTACAAATTGAACCAATGCCCCAAAATATTTCAAATTGGAATAAATGAAGTTGTGCCCCAAAAACCATTAAAGAAACATATACATTTTTTGGGGCATTTGTTAATTTTCTTTTGGGCATTTGTTTATTGGGGCCTATTTTCTCAGCGCCGGATATTTCTTAAAATAATAATAATAAACAGATTCCAGCCCTCGAAATTCGAGTGCAAATTCAATTCATTTTATTTTTTCATTTAATAAATTATTTTATAAGACAGTTCGCAATTTAACACTTTTTAAATTGGCTTATACCCAAAATTAGATTTCAATTTAACACAATTATTATTGTGAATGGTTTGTGTCCAAAACTATTTTTCAGTTCAACACAATTATTGTTGTGAATGAAGAAAACAAACTCATTTTATTTACAACACATTAAAAAATTTAATTAACACACACATAGCATTATATAATTTTTTATGTATGCCTTAGTAGCAACTTTGAATGCATTTTACTTCAAATAATATATTCCAGACGATGCGAGTCAGTAAATATCGTGGACAGCTAAAAATAAATACCTTTGAAATAAGATAGGTTTGGTCAAAATCGGAAGACAACTGTGGAACAAATCATCAGTAACAAGAAATCGGCTTATATATTATTGTTGTAGATAATAATTATAATAATAATAATGCAAGAAAATACAATTGAAAAAAACAATAGACTGGATAATGACGGATCTGCTGTCAAAGAGCAGATTGTTAAACATGGTCACCGTTGTCTAAACAAAAAAAAAAATATTAGAAGTTAGTCTGTTGCTATCGAATTTCTATTGCGACAATCGCAAATGTAGTCCTACGATTTCAGAATAATTCCGTTGCTCATGACTGACTCACAGATTTGCGGATGTGATGATTCGGCACGTATTCGTATAAAAGAGTAGCCATCGAACAGCTGGTCCGAATAGTGGATCAACTATTTATATGATCGAAAAACATAAGGGAAACACAATATGTTATGTCGAAAACTAAGCCTCATAGAGCAAAATTGTTAAATTCGTACTGTGCACTAACTAGTTTTAAGGTTGCAGGTCGAAATACGTAAAATTTGTATAAACAATTTTATATTTACAATTCACAATATTATTCACAACAAGAGATATTAAGAGAAATTATGTTTTAATCTATATTTTTTATACATTAAATTAAAGTGTTTTTAATGGTGCGTGGTAGAGAAGAAGAAAACATATACTTATTTCTAAAATGCATAACTATTCTGTATTTTGAGTCAAACCAGTTTCTGGCATTTCAGTCTCCACCAGGGATTGTAATAATTTTTATATTATAATTGTTATTGATTAGTTAAATATAAATTTTTCTACTCAGGGCAGCCGTGAGGTTTCAACCTGCGTACATCTCACATACATACGAACTTGCACCTTTCGTTTTTATACCCTATACCACTATGTGGTTTGGGTATAATGACTTTGTGCTGCTGTTTGTAACAACCAAAAATATTTGACCTACACCCATCTTTAATTATACCGATCGAATCAGAATCACAATCTGATTCGATTTAACGATGTCCGTCCGTCCGTCCGTCTGTGTGTCCATGTAAAGCTTTTAATCAAACTGCAGGTCGCAGATATGAATATATTTTGACGAAATTTGGTATTTGATCTTTTATCGGCCATGGGATGAACGCTATTGAAATCGATGAGAATCGGTCCATGTTCAGACCTAGCACCCATAAAAATGACCCCTATGAAATCAACATATATTGCAATAAGATCCAAATTATCATACAAATCTTAGTCAAATTGGGTTTGTATATGTTTATTACATCCATTAATCAGTAGTCCAAAAATGATCCCTATTGGGCAACTCTTAGTCATAGGCCCCATATAGAGCTGCTTCCCGATCTTCACTTAAATCTATAAAAAAAACAAAAATATTGCACTGATTCTTCTCAAATTTTGTTGGTATATATTTTTGCAAAATACAAGAGACTTTACCAAACATGGTCAGGATCGGTCCATTTTTGGGCCTAGTCCTCATATAGGTATAGCATCCGATATGAACTTTTTCATATCTGCAGCCGAAAAAATTAATAAAAATCCCACTCAAATTTGGTTTATGCCTATTTTCTATATCCAGTTAGTTGGGTCTGAGAGATAGGGTCTCTAAACGCATGGTATAGGGTATCGTATAGTCAGTCTAGACCGACTATAATTTTCTTACTTGTTATTTTTATTTTTAAATTTATGAACGGGAGTTTTATTACATATTGGCTTGATTACAGATTTCACCAAAAATACTTCATATCACAAATTAATTCATTTACATAAAAAATTTCATAACTGAATGTCTATTTTTAAATTTATTTTTGAGGTAAAATATATATGTCTGTGGTCAAAAGCAATAACCGCCTATCTCGAAAATCATGCTTTTGAGAAAAATAGCTTTTTATATAAATGTAATTGGGCTTCATTACGACTTAGGTCAGAATATTTGTATCAATATCTTTTTAAAAAGCAGTGTTAGAGAAATGGGGATTTCACGTAAATATAAAGATTTTTAGTAGAATATGATAGCGTACATAGGTCAAATCATTCTTATGTCGACTTAGGCGGTTATCGCTTGTGACTACAGATATATAAGTTTGAAATATATTTCACTGTTTGGGATGTTTTTAATGCTATGAATGTCAGTGACTCTGCCGTTGCCTTTGCCACTTCCAGGTCGAATTTTTTTGCAGATTGAACATTATTGAAATTAAAAAAAAAAGAACGAATATCCAGGTTTTTTCAACCTGCTTTACATATTTTATTTCTCATAGCTCGCTTTGTCTAGCTCCATTTGCGTGTGGTCAAATTCCAATATTTAGCAGGTTTTTGTCTAGTTAACAAAAGATCAAAATTGCATTCAATTATATTGAAGAAATTTATTGATATTACGAATTTCTTATTTTCAGGTGGACCAAGCACGTGCTTTTTTTTTGCTCTGTGGAATAAGCACATTTGCATACCAATGTTTAACAACGAGTGAGAACGCTACATTTAAATATTGATAAGAAATGGACTTGCACGTTTGTACATTAAGCTGACGATATATTGACCAATTTTTTTGACTTATTATAAATATGTTTTTATATTATTATATATCTAGTTATGTTTAACAATAAAACATTATTCAAAATAACACATTTTTCTAAATTTAATCCACCTGTTTCTCACACCCTTTCAAATCTTTTGATGTTTTTTTTCCTACATATTGTTTATTACAATGGACTGGCGCCAAAAACTGTTCTTTTGATTTGTTTTTTTTTTATTAAATCATATAAATTATAAGTGGACAAAAGTGGCAACAAAAAATTTATAATCAAATAAATATTTATATTATAAAATTAAACCAAACCCCAAATTATATTTACAATAAATACAAAGGGCTTGGACCCCTGTTGGTATAGTTTTAGTGGTTCATCACAAAACCTCAGAACAATAAAACGTTGAAAAAAAAAATGTCATAATGACACCAACACACAAAACCATAAAATCGTAAAATGTCTTTTTTTGAAAACACATCCATATAGACATATTAATAAATAATTTTCCATAATATTCAGTTGGAAAACCATCATTTCTAAAATGACGCTAGCAACAGTGTGTTGAAATCCAATTAATAAACACAATTTCTATATTAAAAATTTAAAATAAATTAACACCGAGTATATTAAAAAAATAAAATAAACTAACAAGAGTAGAGGAAAGAGTTTATTTGATTTCAACAAAATTTTAATGTTTTGCATAATATTATATGGATAAGGTGTATTTAATTTCCAAACATTTTAATTTAATTTTGTTGTGCATACAAATTGCTTCACGGCATGAGACAAATAAATCAATATTTAATAGGCACAAAATTGTATTTGATTATTGAAAACCATAAAACAAATTTTATTACTGAACTTTAAAAGAAAATAAGAATTTTTTTTTAGCTAACTTAAAAGCTGCAAAACATGAACGGTTTTTAATAGTTGTTGGATTCCCCTTAAAAATTTTACTTTTAAATGGAAAGAATCTAAACAGTGAACGAGATTTTGTGACAATTTGTATAGGTGTATCATTGCAACACACCGGAGAACACCGGAGTAGCAATTGGTTTATGCTGCAGCAGCAACCCTTCTGGACCGATTCAACAACAATTTAAAAGAACAAACGCATTTGGCCAAGAATAAAGTGCGATCTTCTCTTCGATACAAGGCACGGGTGCACACATGTTTTGTCATCATGAACAAATTCCTTGAATTTCGCTACGAATTGCTACCTCATCCACCACATTCTCATCCACTGGAGGTATTTTGTGACTATCCTGTATATCCAATCCTAAAGATATGGCTCGGCGAAAAGAGATTTAACTCCAACGATGAAATCATTAATCAAATAAATTCATATACTGAGGACTTTGAGAATTCCTATTATTTGAAACGCATACAAAATTCGACAAACGTTTAGCTAGACGGAGACTGTGTTGAGAAATAACTTTTTGCTAAAAGAAATATACAGATTTTTTTAACCGCTCTCGTATATAAAAACAAAATGTTTGTTGCTGCATTATATTTACTGGAGAAGATTTAATTATTTAATTATCATTTTTTATATTTTTAAAAATAATTATATTTTCATAATTGAAAAATTCCTGGAAATCAATCTTGTTTCGTTGCAATTTACAAGTATATTTTTTAGTGTTCATCTAGTTTTCTCATCTATTTATGTAGACCGTTATCTCCTAAATCATTTACTATCATAACCGTAACTAAAGAATTTTTATAAAAAATTTTATTTCGAATACCATAAAAAATCATAAATTTCAACAATATATTTAGTGTGCAGGTGTATCATAAACATTTTATATTTTCAGTATATACGACGCCAGCAATTAAACATGTTTTATATTCCAACTCAAAAATTCTCAACATGCCACACAATAAGAATTACAATGTTCATTTCAATTCATAAATAAAAAGAAGAAAAAAAAAAAGAAAGAAATGCATCATTTCCCCTATTAAAAGAAAAATAAAAAAATTTACTGAAATAAAATTATGACATTTCAAAAAACATGACATAGAGATTTCTTTAACTTTTTCTTTTCATTGAAAAATTAAGAAAATTATTTGTATAAAATATGCAGACGCAAAGCATTTTTTCTTAAATGTTTTTAATTTACCAGCTGGAATGAATGTTTTGAATGTTAGGGTTTCTTTTAAAATTAACCAATTATCAAATCAAGGCAATTTAAAAATTTTAAAAACTTAATTGGCATGATTGAAAACATAAACGTAGATATACAGATACAAACATACGAATACAACTAGATGCTCGTATGTATGCAGAAAATAAAACTAAGAAAAAAAAAACAAATGTGATTGAACTTCATCACATGATTGTAGTTTGAAATTGAGTGGTTGTTTAACTTGAGTTTCTTTAAACAAGACTGATATGTTTATCAAATAGTTTTACCATGTTATATTAATTTAATTAATATTTTTTTTTTTTTAAACGAGCGGAGTCAGCATAATTTATAAAAAGGTTTAGGCTTAAAGAGAAAGTATTAAAGTATTAATGCAATAAAACTTATGAAACATGTTAGACATTTAAATTCAAATAGATATCGTGTCGTTTAAGGAAGGCGTTAATATCTGCTATGATAGCTATTAACTCCCCTCTCAAGTCCAACGGAGCACCTTTTATTGAGCATATCAAAATCTTTTATAAAACAGCTAAATAGCCCAACGGACTGAACTGTGTACATGTGCGTTCGAATATCTTTATATACTGTAAATTATCATCATAATTCTCATCAACTTGAATTCTTTTGTGAATATTTATTGTTTTATGTAAAATAAAACCATTTTCAATTATGTATTTCTATATAATATGACCTTAACCCTATTTTTAAAATTTTATCAAAACTTTTTCTTCGTAATTACAAAAAAATAATACAAAATTACTATTTTATTCATCTAAAAATTACTAAACTTTACATAGTTAATGAATTTAACCTTAAGCCTTACAAACATGTCAAAAAAACAAAACTGTCCAACCAACACCTACATACATAATAATTATAAACTTATTTGATGTTTCAGTTAGTTACTACTAAAACACTTAACTGAAGCTTGACTTATGTGTGCGAACGGCTATAATGATGGCTGGCTGGCTGGCTGGCTGAATGAATGGTTTGCTGGTTATGGTGTTTGTCTATTAGTGGGACAGACTAGTGTGCAGACTTAGTTAGGTCAAATTCTTTTTGACGTTTTCACTAAAACAAAACAAGAAAAAACCTTAATAAAAAGTTCTAAATATGTTCAAAAACACTCTAAACATTTTCCCCATTCACAAATACTAACACAAACAAAACAATACATGGTATGATATAAAGTGAAAACATAAACTATACCATCATCAACAACAATAATGGTTTGTTGGTATAGCTGAATTCCTAGTTGGATGGTTATTTGGCTGGATGGCCAGTAGATAAAGATGACACTTATTTTGGGTGGGTAGCGTACCAATTTTAAACAAAATGTGTTCAGTCAACTCGAAGAAAAATTGTTGCAATGTCTCGCTGCAAACAAAGCTTGAGATATATTTTATTATAATATCTTTATAATTAAGTTATATTAATTAAAGTCCTGTATGTCTATTTAACTATTGAAATGATATAAGTGGCTCCCTATTGATGGGTGAAATATTATTTAATGTATGAAAATATTCTTGCTTTAGTTTCAAGTTTTTGTTTTTAGTGTATATGGTTGTTAAACAAAAAGATATAATTACCACAGAATGTCAAAATTAATTATGACAGCTGTCAGTGCTATGGTCGCTATCTATTAAACGCGTCAACGACAAAGTATAAGAATGTCAAGTTTTTTGTTGTGTTGTTGTTGTTCTAAAGCTGACACCATCAGCTAAGGCAACAACAATTACAAAAAAAAAAAAAAACAATAGTGGAATGGTACAAGTCTGTCCATTTTTAGCTGTCATCAGACATAGGATGGCAATTTAAAAACAGTCTGACAAAAAAAAACCTACATAAAGGTAGATTTAAGGTTAAGAGCAGAAGTTTGTGTGCCAGCGAAAAAAGGAGTTTGTATTGTTTCTGTATGATAAAACAAGTTATCTTGAGAAAAATATGAAATTCTAGAAGATGTTGACATGACAAGGCTATTTTAGAAAAATATTAAATAAAAAAAAAGAAATAACTTACATATCTTTGAGGAGCGTGGCTCATAAAACTCTTACGAGTATGTTATGAAATTAAAAGATGATGGTGTGGTGGATTGCCTTTTTATCTTTTCTCAGTTTCAGGAAATTGTACTGTGTATTTTTTTAATGTTACTCTTTCCTTTTAACTTGTCAATTAGAATTTTTATGAGTTTTTCTATTTTTTTGACTTTATGACTTTACAAGTGTTACAGTTTCTTTTTTTTTTCTATTAAGAAATAAAAAGCCCACCCATTATGTGGCTCAAGTGTAGAGCGAAAGGTGATAACAATCTTAATAGGAGCATCACAGTCTTAACATTATTTTTTAATTATGTTGAAGATAAGAATGTGATGTATTAGGTTAATTTGGAAATATCGATTTGAATTTGTAAATTTCAAATGAAGTTTTTTTGACTAAAGTTAATACAACTTTTGGAAAAATTTTGAGCATTATATTATTAGTCCCCAATGGATTGGAAACGGTTAGTTAAATTCCAAAATATAAATAAAATAAATAAAAACAAGTAAGAGTGTTAAATTCGGCTATGCCGAAACTTTGATACCCTCTACCTCGGTTTGAGTATTGATAATAAATGTAAACAAAATATCGGAAAAATATGCATGCGCTTCCTATATGCACGCGTTTCCGGTTATATGACATAACTTCTCGTTTAATTTAGTTTTTGTTAATTAAATAGCTCGCCCTAACCTCCATTGCAAAGGTAATGGTTGTGTAGGGTGGCTATAAGCATTAAATCGCACTAATTGGAGATGGCTGTACAGTTTCTTTTAACTGACCAAATATTTCTTCATTGCGGCTATATAGGTCGGATGGAGTAACAAAATAATAACCAAAAAAAAAGCTCTCTCAACTTTTTCATTAAAATATTGCCATATTTGGAAAACATAGAGAATAAATTTATAATAATAAATAATTAAATTAGGGATGCCAAACGCAAAACCAAATGTCCCAAACATTTCTAATAAAATAATTTGTTATCTTTATTTTCTGAAAAACTTCAAATTTTCATCCAAAAAAAATTATGAAAAATTATATATAAATAACATTCTCATCAACTTGCGTTTATTTATGTAACAATTTTTATGTTCGCAATTCTTAAATATCATTTGAGGTTTTCTAGAATTCATTGAATTTAAATTAATGTTTTCTGTAGTGCGATTCTGTAAATTTCAACGATCCGACAATCGCAAAATATATCGACAGCTATTGTTGTTTGCACTAAGGATTAAGTGATTCACTAAGTACATACATCTTAACGACAGTCGACAAATCTATTTTTCTATTTATTTAAATTGTAAACGAGTGGCATCTCTGTCAAAATAAGCGAAAAACACAAAGAAGAATAGAAAAAAACAAATTACTTCGTGTTTGACAGGATGATTTTATGTTTATGTTTAATATCTCTATTTTTTTTACTAATATTTCTGTTTATTTATTTGAAAATGAAATAATGAATTGAATATGCTATTTAATTTTTTTGTTTATATAAAAAACTTTTTTAATAAAAGCAAAATATTTTCACTATTTTATGATTTTTATTTATGTATGACGGCATTTCAACCTAAAAATTTAAGTTTTTATTGATTGAATAAACAACACAAAAATGGTTGACAGCTGACTATAAAAATAGCGAATATCATTTAAAAATTTTACTGATAATTTTGCTATTTTATTTTTTTAACGATTCGATTATCGTTAAAAGAAGTTACTGATTCGCGGTACTGAAAAGCTATTAATTTCTCCTGAATGCCAATATTTTTTTTAAATGTAAACATTTTTTAATTATAAACATATTTGGTGTTTTTTTGGAATTTGATGCAATTGGTGTCTTCTAAATTTAAAATTATTATTTCCGACGTTTTGATATGATTTTCTGAAATTTAATTAATATTTTCTAATTTATAATTGGAAATTTTAATTCCAGTTTTTAGAATTGATATTTTCTAAAATTTGAATGGAAAATTTAAAAAGTGCAATTTTGTATTTATGTGAATAATAATGTTTTAGTAATTATAAACAATTTTTAAAAATTAGATGTAATCGCAATCAGATGTTTTGTAGGTAAAGCAGAATAATAATTCTATATAACTACGTAGAACTGTTTTGAAAGCAAAAAACTCATTGATAACTCGGTAACCCTATTTTGTAAAGACAACAAAAAGTCAATATGCCAAACTTATGGTTATATTTGTAAAAGAATAGTGAAAAAACGTATGAAATAAAAGACCAGCCCGTGTATACTCCTAACATTGTTCTGTATGATATCTATTTGAAAATATTGACATTCATGTTAAAATAGAAATAACTATTGCAAAGCTAATTAGAACAAACATTTTTGTTTATATAAAAAACTTTTTTAATAAAAGCAAAATATTTTCACTATTTTATGATTTTTATTTATGTATGACGGCATTTCAACCTAAAAATTTAAGTTTTTATTGATTGAATAAACAACACAAAAATGGTTGACAGCTGACTATAAAAATAGCGAATATCATTTAAAAATTTTACTGATAATTTTGCTATTTTATTTTTTTAACGATTCGATTATCGTTAAAAGAAGTTACTGATTCGCGGTACTGAAAAGCTATTAATTTCTCCTGAATGCCAATATTTTTTTTAAATGTAAACATTTTTTAATTATAAACATATTTGGTGTTTTTTTGGAATTTGATGCAATTGGTGTCTTCTAAATTTAAAATTATTATTTCCGACGTTTTGATATGATTTTCTGAAATTTAATTAATATTTTCTAATTTATAATTGGAAATTTTAATTCCAGTTTTTAGAATTGATATTTTCTAAAATTTGAATGGAAAATTTAAAAAGTGCAATTTTGTATTTATGTGAATAATAATGTTTTAGTAATTATAAACAATTTTTAAAAATTAGATGTAATCGCAATCAGATGTTTTGTAGGTAAAGCAGAATAATAATTCTATATAACTACGTAGAACTGTTTTGAAAGCAAAAAACTCATTGATAACTCGGTAACCCTATTTTGTAAAGACAACAAAAAGTCAATATGCCAAACTTATGGTTATATTTGTAAAAGAATAGTGAAAAAACGTATGAAATAAAAGACCAGCCCGTGTATACTCCTAACATTGTTCTGTATGATATCTATTTGAAAATATTGACATTCATGTTAAAATAGAAATAACTATTGCAAAGCTAATTAGAACAAACATTTTGGCGCCATCTACTGTGGCATAGTCACGCTGAGCAAAATGAAGTGACACTCTGTTATTGCAAAAAAGAAATGTATTTTCCCCACAACAAAATTTTATGTAAATAAAATAATATACCGATTTATTTCTAACATGCAGTTATTATGGATTACATACATATATAGAATATATGTATATTATTTGTATTATTTAATATGTGTATGTATGTATATGTAAAAAACGTTACTTTTGTGTTTTTCTCTTTAAATAAATTAATATATAAAATTTTTTTTTTGTAGTACAATATGAAATGTAAAAGCACAAGGGTGTATTTTTGGTAATTTTAATTATTGTTAATCGTAAGTGTCTTATTGTTTTTTGTTATTATGTTATTAACGTTCTGTGTTATGTATATGTTTTTAGAAATTATATTCCTGAAGACGCTATCCAGCGGGTAGCGAAATATTGAATAAATAAAAAACAACAACAAAAATTCCAAAATTGACCTCAAGCTCAATAAATTAATAACAATTAATAACAACAAAAAGGTCGACGAAAACACAAATATTTCTTATTTTTTTTGCTAAATTTACATTGTTTTTTTTTTATTAACAACTAGGTATTTTAGCATTATTTGCTTTAGATGCTGGTGGATTTTTACTCCCTTTATATTAACTCGTAGTGTCTGTTTGTCGAAAAAATTTTGGATTGATTTTAACCCCTTTCCCGTGACCCAATCGATCTGAAACTTTCCAGGCAGACTCGTGGCAATAACAGAAATGATCTAGCAAATTTTGTTAGTGATGCCAAAACAATGGAAACTTTTAAATTTTCTACCAGAATTGATAAAAAAAATGTACAAAGGGTTAGTTTTTATTATATTATTACCACAACGACCACAAAATCAACAAGTCCAGCTATGACAACAATACAACATTTAGAATAACAACAAGAACAATATAGAAACATCATATTTTTAATTTTTTTTTTAATTTTTCAGAGATTTCCCTGGACCTATTCCATCGATTTTAATGATTTTTGAAATAGAAATCTTCCCATGAATTCGTTGAATCATTTTTACTAAAAACGATCATCTTAGCTATCCTATTGAGGGCGTGATCGTGACAAGAACAACATAGAAAATTATATTTTTTCAAGACTTTTTTTAGTTCTTCATTCAAATCTCGGGGCCTAATCGACCGATTTGGACGATTTTAAATAGCAAACTTCTCAGGATGTTAGTGTATCATTTTTTATGTCAACGAGCGCCCCAGCTGCCCGATTGATGCCTCATCGCGATTTCCACAGCCGGACAGACGGACAGACGGACATCGCTATATCAACTCCGGTTGTTATAAGGATCACAAATATATATATTTTAGGGGTCCAAAATTTTTTTTCTAATTATTACAAACGGAATGACAAACTTATATAAACCCTCTGCGCACTGGAATGGAGGGTATAAATATTAAAATTAACAAAAAAAAAAATTACACAAGTTTTACAAAATTTTCTAAAATTTCTTACAAATATTTATACTACATTGACATACTGCTGAGCCCGAATTTTGGTGCACAACAATTCTCATTTGACCTTTGCCTTTTTATAATAATAAAAAAATTTATTTATTTGCTAGTTTCTGTTATTACACTTAGGCTAAACTTAATTGGATAATAGAATAAAATCCAATTTGAAAATCAAAAAACCTTATTAAAAACTATAGTATTAAATTCGGCTATGCCGAATCTTTGACAACCTCCACCTCGGTTTTACGTTTACACAAATGTAAACAATTTCATGAATTTTATACTAAATTTTTACAACAAATGCACTGAATTTTTAGAACTTTTTATATGCGTCTCTATATTTTACGTCATATCTTGGCACAGTGATGCCCGATTTACACAATTTTATTCACCAACCTACTTGAAATACTGATATGGTATAATAATATGGTTTATGTTATCCTAAGCTTACCTACAGTTTACTGCAAAAGTGAGGCAATGTTTGAAATGAAAAGATGAACTATATTTTTTTGCATGGCATTTATTAAACTAATTAAATACTATTTACATAAATGAAAATATCAATCCTTAAAAAAATAATAAAATAAAATGAATTCATAACTTAAGTATCTAACAAATTAACAATTGCCTAATTCGGGGCATTGCCTAACTTTTGAACCAATGTTCTGTTGAGCTAAATTTAATAGTTTATCCAATATATCTTTGATTTTTTCAACTGAGCCATACAACTTGGAATGGATTTGTACATATTTGATACATAAGCTAAAGTAATTTGTTTCCATTCACCCTGTACCCTCTCCCACAGCTCATTAATACTCTTCGGGGCCTTTTCGTAATTTGCCAGGCGATGTTTTATCAGGGCTCTGCGCTGGCCATTCCCAACCACCTGTAAACCAAGCCATTCTTTGACGATTTTCGCTGAATGTTTGGGGTCGTTGTCATGATGTAAGATGAAATATTCAGATTTTTTTCCCCCTGAGCGTATAGATGATTACAAATCAGAAAGGACTGAACTCGAAAAAAATTTTTATACCAATTTTGAAATATCGAATGGAATAGAGAAAAAGAAATATTAATTGATTTTCTGACAAACTTTTACAGAATATAGTTTTTGATGTATAAACTTTTATACGCTCAGGGGGGTAAAAACAGTAAGAGAAAACGATGTGAGTTATGAGTGTATTGGTGCAATAAAATTGTTGCAGCTAAATCAGCAATCCTCAAGAAAAACACTATTACAAATATAACAATAGCGAAGTATAAAAACTAATTCAACAACCAAAAAGTATAACACAATCACAAATATAACAATATACAAGTATACTAGCTAATAAGCTGGGCTATATGCATAACAACTCCAAATTAAAAAAAATATGCTGAAAGTAAATATAAGTACTTCCAATTTAAAAAAATCTTTTATTACTAGATATTTACACATCTCCCATGCCATCGGACTCACATATTTTTTTTTTTTATACGAGGCCGAATTAACGAGTAAATATATGGTGTTGGTCGATCGGATATAAAAAGTGGGTGAGATTTCTATGATTTTCATTTTAAATAATGAATTGAGTTTTTAGATAGCTGTCTGTAAGTAAAATAGGCGTCGCATTTGCCCACAAATTAGCAGTTGCGCTTAACGCCACCAAAGTATGGCGACAGATTTTGGATCAAGTCAACGAAAATTAAAAAAATTTTCGAATTGACTCGGCCTTAATAGATTTAGCTTCAACGGTGACATAATTGATTAAAAAAGTTTTTATTTTAAGGCCCTTGGAAATGGTATTATTTGGAAGATAATAACAAAGTGTGTTGAGCTAGAAGGTGACTTTGTTTTTTGGAAAAAAGCTCTCTTGTTATGCATTACTGACATTCGGACATGTGCTTACACCATAAAAGTTTTCTTCCTTTTTAAATCGTAATTGTCAAAGTGAAGTCTTTATATGTTTTCTTTCATTTTCAATTTCGTTCGTGATTGTGAGCGGAAAAATTTGTATTAAAAAATATAATAAATATAAATAAATTACAGTTAATTTGAATTAAATAAAACTTAATAACAAAAAATTAAAAAGAAAAAACAAAATACAAAATCAATCAATTAAAAATTAACTAAAAAGTTTTTCTTCTAAAAATGTGAAACAACAAAAATAATGTTAAAGTAAACATGAAAAAAGTCTTGAATTTCGTTACAAAAATTTCAGTGTATAAACACGGATGAAAGTTTAAAAGAGAATTAAAAACAGTTTCAGAAAGAAAAATTCCATAGTGTGAACCGGGACTGTGTAAATGAAACATTTCGCAGAACTTATTAAGCTTTTATTATTTGCAAATTTCCAAAATTCAATTTTGCCTAAGGAATGGTCACTCTATATCAGAGAATTTATGCGAATATGTCTACATACAACAAACTTTAAAGGATATTGACTGATTTCTATGTAGTGGCTTTTCCATAATCGATTACCACAAAAACCGTATTATATTTAATAGTATACAATCAAAAGCAATTATTAACAATATAAAGTTTTCGAGTGGAAAAATATTTCAAACTTATAATTGTAGTTAATACCCTTAAATTTTTTCCAAACAATAAAGTCTAAACATCTTTTTCCCTCAAACAAAAAAAAAAAAAAAAAAAAAAAAGTAACAAAAAATTGATAAAAACCAGTAAAAGTTTTTTATGCTTAAATAACCCTTAAGGTTATAATTTAAAAGCTTTGCATTTCAGTTAGCTGTTAGTAGAGAAACAAAATGTGTATGTTGTGGAATGAAATGAAATGATTGTCAAAAGGTCTTGGAACTGTAAGAGTCAAAAGAAAGGAGTTGGATGGGGAGGAGTAGGAAAATTCTTCTTTTAATAAACATTGATATAATTTGTGGGTTTATTGTTAATGTTTTTATTACTTTTGTTTTACTTTTATTTCCGCTTTCAGTTTTTTTTCTTAAATATTTTCGGCTAAAATACTCGTACATCTTGATAGCATGTTTTATGCCTTCACTACCCTTGATGCGATTTTGCTTACTGAGTAAAATCTTTGCTGGAAATACTGAAAACCCTTTAAGTATTATTTATTCGTTTGCCAAATAATTCTACACACTTTCATATATTTATATAAGAAAATTACCATTTGAAGGTAGATTTCTTTGTTTCTACATTAATAGGAATATTTGGTTTAGTTATTTTTATTCCAGTCTGGTGTGGTGGATGTAAATTTCAAAGGATTTATTCTTTGTTTTTTGTTATAAAAAATTAAAGTATTTATGGCATGCAAATATTTACAGAATACGAATATTTAAATACCAATAAATGTTTTCAAATCAGTTTGTAAACATTCCAAATTTTCACGTTAGCGTTATTTCTTCTTTTTTTGTGGTTAATCCCATCTTCAATGTAGGATTGTATATTTTACTTCCTTAGCTTTATTTATTTTTCCACATCTTTGTATTTAAGACAGAAATTAACAAGGGTTAAATATGTAATCATGGTTGTATATTTAGATAAACATAAAAATTATTCGTTTTCGGGTTTGTTTTTCATGATTATTTGTGGCTCGTGGTGGAGTTAATTTATGTTTTTTGCTTTAATTCCTTATTAACTTGCAACGAGTCTACAATGTAATTAGATGTTATGTCAATATTATGTATCTTCATTATGTTAATAGTAATCATGTAATTAATCATAAGGAATAAGTAATATAACAAACACTAACAACTGCTGGTAATTATGTAAACATAAATACAAAAGTAAGATTTTCCTTCTTTACTCTTCAAAGTTTAGTTATTAGCAACTTTTTAAGACAAGTGGTAATACGAAATAAAAACAAAAGATTTTATATCTATTGCCTCAAGTGCCGTAAAATAAATAATTTACTGGGAAAAAAAATTAATATATAGCAAGGAGAATAAGAGGACATACATACATGTTAGTATTATACCTAACAAACATATATCGATGATATTCGATATTCGTATTCTGATGGAATCAATAATTTATGATTTATATTATCTGTCAAAATTTCCACACACGGTGCACCATTACAATTAATTGCTCATTCGTAGTGATAGAGCAAAGATAATTAAGAAAAACTTTCTCCTATAAAATTTTGATTTTGGCACTTAAGCTATTTTCGCGGTCATTAATCGCTATAACTCTTCGGTGCTTCCAATCCATTTTAATTTCTACCTATGTTTAGTACATATATTATGAATGCTTAACTTATTATATAGTTAGTTATCGTATTCACCATAATATGTATGTAATACATTGTAGATGGTGAAGTTGTACGTAAATCTATTTTGTTTGATAATAAACTACAACGTTAAGAGCAATAAAAATCTTTAATGATAATCTAAAGTTAATAGTCTTTAATTTATGTATTTCAATAACCCTACGAACAAGTTAAATACCGTGGAACAAATTTAAAATTAGTAAACTAAATTCGAAAGCTAATACTTTTGAGAGCGATTCTCACGCTCTGTGAACAATACTTTCTTATATTTTTACAGATTTATTAAAAAAAAAAAAACTAACAAACTTTAAAAAAGAAAAATCAGAGAGAAAGACCACGACTAAATTTTGGACATAACATTTTAAATCAATATTCTCAAACAGTAGTTCCACATTAGGCCATTTAAGCCCTTCTTATATAAGTACTTTTTGATATTTTTACTAATATATTTAAAAAAATTAGTCAAATGTTAAAAAAAAAAATAAATCGGATAGAAAGATCATAATTTATTTTTTGACATAAAATTTAAAATCAATATTCTTAAAAAAAAAAAAAAATACCCCAACAATAGTTTCACATCAAGCCATTTTAAGAATAGAAAATATACTAAATTTGTACCACTCTAATGTATGGATTCTGTACATAGTGGCGGTTAAAAAATAGCACCAATGACCAAGTCTTTGTTCATGCTAGTGAAAAAAAAAATATTTTATGCGTATAATTTGAAAATAAGTATGCAATACGGTTATATTAGCCATATTCTCTCTAAGTGTACTTACTTTTTCCAAAAGAAGGTAACGGTTCTTTTCCAATGATCGAAATTATAAAAAAAAAAACTCTGCGTCAGTGCAGTCGTTAAAATAGCACCAAATGCAAAAACTCATAAAAAAATAATATTGATTTAAAAGTTGACATAAAAGGATCAAAAACTAAGGATTAGATGTTTTTTTATTAAAAATAAAGTAATTCATCACATATTTTATTATTTATTTTCATAGAGTTGGCACGTTGAAAGCATTGAAACCTGAAAAACGTGTTAGTATAAAAAAAAAATATTTTCCGGGCATAAATCATATTCGGAAATAAAACAAGTAAGAAAATTATAGTCGGTCTAGACCGACTATACGATACCCTATACAATGCGTTTAGAAACCCTATCTCTTAGGCCCAACTAACTGGACATTGAAAATAAGCAAAAACCAAATTTGAGTGGGATTTTTATTAATTTTTTTGGCTGCAGATATGAAAAAGTTCATATCGGATGCTATATCTATAAAGGGACTAGGTCCAAAAATGGACCGATCCTGATCATGTTTGGTAAAGTCTCTTGTATTTTGCAAAAATATGTACAAACAAAATTTGAGAAGAATCAGTGCAATATTTTTGTTTTTAATAGATTTAAGTGAAGATCGGGAAGCAGCTCTATATGGGGTCAAAGGGATCATTTTTGGACTACTCATTAATGGATGTAATGAATGCATACCAACTCAATTTGAGTAAGATCTATATGACAATTTGGATCTTATGGCAATTTATGTTGATTTCATATGGGTAATTTGTATGGGGGCTAGGTCTGAACATGGACCGATTCTCACCAATTTCAATAGCATTCATCCCATGGCCAATAAAAGCTTATATACCAAATTTCGTCAAAACATATTCATATTTGCGACCTGCAGTTTGATTACAAGCTTTACATGGACACACAGACGGACGGACGGACGACGGACGGACGGACGGACATTGTTAAATCAACTGAGAAAGTGATTCTGATTCGATCGGTATAATTAAAGATGGGTCTAGGTCAAATATTTTTGATTGTTACAAACAGCAGCACAAAGTCATTATACCCAAACCACATAGTGGTATAGGGTATAAAAATTTGTTGGGTGCTCATAAAATGATTGTAAATGCAATAATATTTACTCAAAAATCTGAAACACGTGCTCGCAAGCGAGTTTTGTCATCATTAATGGTTAAGTGTTTGGTCAAACAATGCAAGAAGACCCTATTTATGCCACCTACAGAGCTAAAAAAAAGGAGCTAAGTGTGTCCGCAAGTTTTGAAACTATTCGTCGGAGATTGCGAGGCAACAACTTGAAAGCCTGTTGTCCCCGAAAGTGGCCCTGCCCTCACGGAAGCATGTTGCAAAGCGTTTGGAGTTTGCTAGAATTCATTTGGAATGGCCAGCTGAAAAGTTGAGAAATATTCCTTGGGCAGATGAATCCAAAGTTATTTTATTTTGAGGCAAAGGATCGTGTTCTTACGTCAGAAGACCGCCTAACACTGAATTCCATCCAATATTCACAACAAAAACCATTAAACATAGTGGATCCAGCATAATGGAATAGGGGTGCTTTTCCTGCTATGACAATGACACGAAGTATACCAGCAAACTTGCAAAAAAGTGGTTTCAGGACGATAAAATAAAAGGAATGGCCAGCTCAGTCCCCAGCTATAAAACCAATCGAGAATTGAGTATCCCAAATACAGCCAATCAGTAATGAAGCCCTTGCGATGGCTGTTTAGCAAATCTCAAACTCAATTTGGAAGGAGGTCATTGCCAATAATGGACACTAAACAAAATATTGATTTCAGTATGAAAAGATATCATAAAAATACTGCATTCAAAATCGTTAATTTATTTTTACTAGCAGATTCCAGCCCTCGAAATTTGAGCGCAAATTCTAGGAAATTTTAGTTTTTCATTAAATAAAAACCCTAAAAGTATGCTACTCAATTATAGCCAATTCACAAATCAACACAAAAAACAAACTTGTTTTTATTACAAACACATTAACAAATTTAATAAACACACACGTACCATTGTACAATTTTATGTATGCGTTAGTAGCAACTTTAAATGCAATTTACTCCGAAAAAAGGAACAAATTTAAAAATCTGAAAATCTGCAAAACGGCTAAAAAGAAACACCTTTCAAATAATACATGCTTGGTCAAAATCGGGATAAAAAGGTAGAACAAAAAATCAGTCACAAGAAATAGCGTAGCCTATTATTATTATAGATTTATCTTTAGTTTAATAATCTATTTTTAATACAATAAGAAGTGTTGACTGAATGTGTTTTAAGTTGTTTTAAAAAAGTTGAAAATTTTTAATAAAATTAAAAATCAAATTAACAGTTTGTTATTTCATTTTTTTTCACAGTTTCACGACAAGTATTCAATGACATCAGTTTGACCTATTTACAGATATCTAACGAATAACTTTTTTCCTATCCTGGTGCTATCTTTTTGACCGTAGCTGTACGTATGTGTACATTATGTATGAGTATAAAATCTGTATAAGGATACGAGTACAATAAACAATGGTTAACTTTACATTTACAGCACATACTAATGTATGAGTGTGGTAAAGTAATAAGTTTTATTATTATCTTAACTTGATATAAATTCTAATCTTTAACGGTAATTTCAATTTAATCCTTCATTAACAATTTATTGAGAAGAGCAAAAGGATATATGACTATAAAGATAACTCTTGTTAAATTTGATACGAAACAAAACATATAAAACCCAACTATTAAAATTTTAATAACATGTCATGGCAAAAGTTTTTGATTTTGATTTCATCAACTACTTACACCGTCATGTAGCATCGGGCTGAATTTTAGGGGTATTTACAGATTTAATTAACCCCTTCTATAAAAAAACCTCTTCTATAAACGGCTTTTGGGCTCATAATTGGTTTTGTACTCGATCATATCTCTATAAGGATATTTTAAACTTAATATCCAGTTTGTACGTATAATTCCATACAACATTCCTCTACAATTCAAAACTGTTTAACCTTTTTTTTTTGGCGAAATCTCTTCTTTTAGTATTTATTCCCAAGAATTTTTTTTCACTTTCAGTTTTTCTTTTCCGTATTTAAAATTTACATAAAACCAACTCAATTGTAATTTTTTTTTTAATTTTATATTTTATGCGATTTTAATAGTATGCTTGTGATACCATTGTTTAACATTTTAAATAATTCCTTCATATGTTCATTAAGCGTAAAAACATTTTTAATAATTTTCATCAACAAAACTTACCAAGATAAATATCTTTTGTTCTTCTTAGCCAACTCCTACTACAACTACTGTCGTTTGCCACTGCCACTTGGCAAAACATAAATTTAAATAGACATCAAACATATGTAACAGACATAAAACAAACAAGTCTATGTCTATGTCTAATGTGCAACGTAAGTAAGTTATGGTTTTAGTTTTTATGTTTTTTAAATATTATTATTTTTTTTTAATGAAATTAAGTCATTATAATAACACGGTCTTTGTTTTAGTTTTTCATTTATTTGAACACTATGATCTATGGTTGCATCATTACTATGGGTCAAATAAAAATACAAATTTTCAGTATATGACCAAATATTTTTGGTAGTAACTGAAAATTCCATTCATTTTTATGCATAATATTCAACCATTTTTTTTCCATCCGTCAGTTAGCAGCTGTCATATAAAATGCGGGTGTAGACAGTATCACAATAGAAAAATCATTTAGAATTATATGATGTGAAGCGTGTTGTTGTTAAGCGCTCAATTGGGGAGGCAGCAATACTGTACTATGTATGTAGACTCGGAATGTCCGCAGAAAACAGGTAGAATAGAAGGTAAATAATGATGTTTCAGTAGAGGAAGCCTACATTTTTTGTGAGTACATTTAATCATTTTTTTTTTATACAATTGTAATTATGTTAATCAAAAGGTCTTTATTTTCGGTCAAACCAAAAGAAAAAAAAAATAATAATAAATAAATAAATAATTAAACTGACATTTTTAAATGTTTCTGTATACATTTCCTTGTACATGTCTTGGTAAATTAGGAAAATGGATCATTAGACTTTTGTAAATAGCAAATTATGAAATTTTAAGTTTTTCTTCAAAGTAAATAAATTAGTAAAGTCAATACAAAGAAACAATTTATCGAAATATTTAATTATATCGAGTGTAAAACAAAAAAGGAAAGAAAATTTTAGTCCGAATCGACCGACTGTACGATACACTTTATCACAGAGTGGTGTAGGGAATAAAAATATATAAACTGAACTATTTTCTTTACTTGTTGCGTTATATTTGATCATGCTCGTAGTTATATACATCATATATATCGCTTTCAGACCCAGCTATATCGATTGTGAAATGTGATTTATAATATTTTGTGACCGATGATTTGTTAAACAGTTTGCTCCCGATTTTTACCAAACGTATCTTATTGGAAAGGTATTGCTTTTAAGCGGTTCATTAGACTTACAGATTTGCACCATCTGGCGCATATTTTCGGAGTAAAATGCATTTAAAGTAGCTAATAACACATACATAAATCTATACAATGCTATGTGTGTGTTTATAAAATGTATTTGTGAGTGCGTTTCCTTCATTCACAATAATAATTGTGTTGAATTGAAAAATAATTTTGAACATAAATCAATACTTGGCCATAAACCAATAACGACAATAATCGATTAGCATACCTTTAGGATCTTTATAAAATGAAAAAATAAAATTTCCTAAAAATTTTACTTGAATTTCGAGGGCTGGGATCTGCTAGTATAAATAAATACATTTCTTCTGATTTTTTTTTACCGTTATTCAGTGATTGTTAGATATTTCGCGTGCTCTTTACACAAGAGAATTAAAAAAAAGAAAGTAGGTTTTGCTAAAAAAAAATTTATATAAAAAATAAATAAAATTGTGGTATATTTTACCGATTTTTATGATTTGTTGATTATGATGATTTTATAATTTGACGTCATTAATCCATTCGGACTTGGCGCCAAAAATGACCCCAAGCTAGTTTAGGACGATTAAGAAAAAAAAAAAATCAAATATTTTGCAAATACTACTGAATTTTGGATCATTTTAACCCCCCAGGATCACATAAGGGTAAGTTTTCGTAAAATATAGCACAATTTTAATTCCCAGCCCATGGTTGGGCCTCGGCAAGGACCCCAAGTCTAAAAGAGTTACTGAGGTCATATTATTTTTTTCAGAAACCCTAGGCCATTAAGATAAAACATAATATTTAAAAGTATAAAATTGATTAATTTTTGATACAAAGTATTTAGAAAGAGTATATTTAGTGATTATTTCACAAAAATCTAATTTTTCTCGAAATCCGCAAAAAAATATTTTTGTAAAAAAATTCTGAATTTACTTAAAAATTCACACAGTTAGCCTCTAATATTTATTTAACAAAACTTTAAAGTGCCAGATCCAGTTTTTAAAATTTTGTTTAAGAAAATTTTTTAAAACTTGAAAAAGGAGTTTTCAAAATTTTATCAAAAACATTTCCCATTTTCGGTCTTATTGCACAATGGGTCAACAACGTGGTAATAAAACAACACTTTAAATCTGAAATTATAAGTATAGAGACCAAAAAAAAAATTAAGGCTTTAATCAATTTTTTAAAGTTGAAAAAATGTTCATCACATTTATTGACCTAGAGTTTTTTGGTACAAAAGTGGTCTGGGGCATTTGTTATTGCTTGGCGAGTTTTATTCGCTTTTGAAGTTATATAGCTTTTTGAAAAAATAAGTTAGTACTGATATCGATTCATATAACAACTTGTTGAAAAACCTAAATTATAAAACGAAATTTTCGTAAAATCTGCAAAAAAAAAAATATATTTTCCCCTTATAAACACACTTGAAATTTTCAGTCACATTGAGGCACTTATAAATTTTTTTTGATTGACCCAACCCTTTGTATTTCTTAGTTTTTTTGCCATTTGCATATATCTAGGGGGGGCGACTTTAAATTCGAACACTTTTTTCCCCTCCATATAATGAAGGGCCACCTTAATATATGACGAATACTTATTAATGTTATATTAATTTTGGTATAATTGTAAATTTTGTCAAATAAATTTGCAAAAATTGATTGCAAATTGATAAAATATTATTTAAGTGTAAAAATAAATAAAATAAAAAAGTTAAAAATCGAAATTAATAAAAAATCGTGTAAAGAATTATAATCGGGCTAGGTCGCTATTCGATTGCCTATTCCATGAGTCTCGGGTAAGAGCATTCGGTCCAGCAACTGTGTAAGGTTATTAATGGATATAGCGGATATAAATATGCTATAGGGCCTTGATTCAAAAACAATCCGGGAGGCATTTTATGTGGGAACTATGACTTAAAATGCTCTACACATTTTTTTGTGTGTGTTGATTTGTAGGTTTAATTAGGACATATATACCAAATTTGACTAAGATATGTGTATTTGGATCTCAGGATATTTGATATTGGATTTCGGTAATAAAAGCTTGGTCAGAGTCCACTACTTTTATATAAAAATTAAACGTTAAATAAATTTAATGAAGTTAAAAAATTAGTTTATTTTTTAATTTTAATTTTTATTTAATAAACATTTTTCATTTATTATAAATATGATATTATACAAATATATGGGTCCATTACGTTCTCAGAGAAAATGATGAAAGCGGTGCCACTACAAGCACATACTTTTTTCAATAAGATGTGATCCTGAAGATGAACTCCGGTAGTCTTTAAATTTTGCGTACATCCACTTCCATTGATAAATTACTATTTGGCAATTCACAAATGGTATTGTTTTTTTTATTTTGTAGTAGAATACACAGTACAGTCACTTGTTGAACAGTCAGTTGTATTTTCATATTATAAAATTTCAAATAGTAAAGAAGAATAATTACTCGTAGATTTATAGAAACAAGAACAAAAAAAAAAAAATAATAAAAAAGATGAAAAATAAAGCGGAATAATATAAATAATTTATTGCTTTTTGTGAAAAAGATAACTTTGATATGATAATTGTTTATTGAAGTCAGTGGAACATAATTTTTTGGTTTTGATTTTAAAAATAAATCAATTTTTAAGTGATGAGGAAAAAGATAAACTTCAAGAAAATTTTTGGATGAGACTGATTCAGACGCACCGTAGAAACGTTCATCTAAATCATTCGTATGACAGCATAAAGTATAAGAGAAGTTTGTGGACACATCTTACAAAAGCGCTTGGGATATGGGTTTTAAACGCAATATTTTAATACATAGCCATTGACACAAACCTGGATACCTCGAATTACCCAGTTTTCATTAAAAAGTCAGTTAAAGACTTTTCTTCTGCCATCGACCACTTTCTTGTTGGGTTAAGGCGAGTGCGTTTTGGTTGAGACTGAAACAAGAAAATACGAGTACATATTAAAAATTAATTAAACATTATTTTTTATATAAATAAACTTGCCCATGTATTTGCGTTATTTACAATTTTTCTCTTTTTTAATTTTCTATGTTGATCAAATTTATTTTCTTTTCCTTTTCGTAAAAACAGGCATTCACTTGGGACTGATATGTTATGACATAACATAAAACATTTATTAAACATAGCAAGTGAAGTTGTATAGTTGTATCAGATTTTTACGTGAAAATAACACGATACAACAGATACAACGATACAATACCCTTTGTAAATTGCCCATATGCAACTTAATCCTGTTGTATTTGACTTTTTATTATTTTTGATTAAAAAAACACAGACGTATTTGTTTATTGTCGTATAAAGTATAAGTTTTACTGTCATGTAGAGCTGTACAACAAATTTCGGACTGTTGCACAGTGTAATTCACCTTTAAAATATAATACCATCTAAATTTAAATTTAATTAATTTTATTTTTTGACCACTGTTTAGAATAATTTCTTATTTATTGTGCTTTTATAAAAACAGCAATGTTTTTTTTTTATAAAAAGAAATAATTTCTATCTGAAATGTGCATTACACTGTATAACAATTTTTGGATTGTTGTAAAGTGGATTTATTTTCGTATCTAAGAAAAATTAAAAGAAAAATTTAATTTTACTTATATACATAAATAAGTGCGAATATTTAAAATAATTTTTCTATTCGGCCATAAATATCAGAGATAGTATGTTTACATCAATTTCCATAGATTTCGCTTAAGCCGCAGAGAAATTTGAGCAAAAGCTATGTCGCTCCATCCTAATATATGTTTGAATATGATTTTAAATATTATTGTTTTAATAAAAAAGCACTTCTACTAGCTTCGTATAAAGGTTGACTAGCAACTCATTCAGTTTAGTAGCCGTTAGTACATGGAAGAAAAAATAAAAAAATTGTTAATTTTTTTTTTACACACACACATACACATTTTAAATTTATTATTCTAACTTTAATGCTCCATATTGGTTAAAACATTAATAGTTTCTTATCACTGCAACATTTATTTTATTTTATCTCATTTCCACATTATATAGTTGAAATATTTATTTTTTTTTTTTTGTTTTTATTATATTTTTGTGAATATTTTTATGCGATTAAAAAAATCAAAACCCAAAGGTGTGTTAAGTGCACAATTTTCAATAGTTGATATTTAATCTCGAAAACCATAATTCATAAACAACAATTTTCAATATTTTTTTACATTAAACTTAATACAAAAAATAAAAATAAATGGTCACAAAAAATCTACTAAACAACACAATCTATCTAAAGTAAATTGGTCGTTTGGGAGCAATTTTGAGTTTTTACTTTATGTTAGCATTAAAACAATTTTTCTTTTTTTATGTTTTTTATTTAGCAAAAGTTTTTATTAGTGTTAATCATTTGAGAGTCATATGTTTGTTGGGAAATATTTAAAGAAAATATAATGGCGGTGATGTTGGTGGCCAATTTTTTTTTTATCGACTATATTCAGATGGTAACTACCTTTGTAACCGTATTAGCTAATTGAATGCGTATTTATGAAACCTGCCATAACTTTTGAATACGAATATTTGCAGGAGGAAGAGTAACAAGCCCTATTCTACAGCAAATTCATTGCGAATGGAAAGCCTGCCCAACGTCAGACTATATTGTATTTTATATGCTAGTGAATAAAATTCATTTATTTAGGTGTAGTATTTAAAATATTCTACCATGACTTATTTTTAAACATGTTCATTAAGAAATCTAATAGGCTTTACACTGTAAAGTAGCTCAATTTTAAAACCGAAAGCAGTTGGCGTTAAAATACTTTCAACTTTTACGTAATTGTTTTATTGGTCAAGCTTTAAGAAAGAAAAAAAAAATGGTCGTACATTAGACATAAAGAGAGCAACAACTTCATCATAAACCGGTATCCATAAACGGTATGGTTTTATTGAAAATTGTTTATAATTTTCGCACGCAAATATTTTTATGGATTACAATTTTTTTCCTATATTAATTTTTTACAAATGCTTGAAGTTGTTGAATGAAGTCTGATGTAGTTGAATCTAATAATAATTTGTTTACGAGAAATACTACAACACGTTTGTGCTCCATAATATTGTTTTCAGATCCGCATTGTTGGTGTTGATGTTAATGGTTGATATGGTGAAAACCGTCGCACAAAATGTAATTGAATTTACTTACCACCAAACACAAAGAAACAATTTCAGGCAAAATTGTATTCTTTTTAAATTAAAATATATAATAAAGTGCAGTGAAAAGCAATATATACGGTAACAAACAAAAGAAAGAAAAAAAATTGAGGGAAATGTGCATCAATTTTCTAATAAAACGAGCGGATCCTCTCAAGCTTTATTTCGTTAATAGTTTTTTGGGAGCTTTAAAATATTCCGTTTATTTAAGCAGCAATATTTCCGCAATGACGTTAATATTTCGACCTCCATACATTTCTACTGACATTAGAAGGAGAGAAATGAACAATAAAATATTACGTTCTCGACAGATAGAGACTGTGTCCTCAAAAATCCAATAATTTTCTATCAGGTACATACAGTGTGTTATTTTTTATAAATATATTTAGCGAATTTGAGTACAAAGGAGACAAAAAATTAATCCACAGAACTGTTTCCAAAAATTATTTTTTTTTATAAAAAATATCATATTAAGCGAATTCAAGTTTATTTAATTCCACAACATTTCAACAGATAGATCAATGAAAACAGAGTAAATAAATTTATATTAACAATTGGGGGTTCCCGGTAAACTCTCTAATGTGTTACAAATGCAATGGAAACAGGATATATTATTGAAACAAAATTTTTTATTTGAAAGACGTGAAGCTAAATTTTTAGTTCCCTCTTTAAGCAATGTGCGGGCACGGAGGAGTGTGAAAATTGGCATAGTTATAGCTCATATGGGGGAGAAGCTGAGAATGACAAAATTTATGTTTAATCTGTCTTAAAAATATATTAAATTGAATAAATAAAATACTTATATTAATTCGTTACGCCCTGTTAATGGGAGTGATTTAAATTATATATCAGGTGCTCTGTGTTGAATTGTGGATAGCTAAAATTGACTACCATACCTTTAGGGTCATTTAAATGTTCATAAATTCTTTATGTATATAGATTAAAATAATATTACCTAAAATTTGCACCCGAATTTCGAGTACTGGGCTATACTAGTATAATAACGAGCCTCATGAACTAAATTTTGGGATATAAATTTGGATAATTTGGTAGAGTTGTTCAAGCGTGTTCTATTCATGAGGATTTGCCAGTGTATACTAATCAAAGATTGAGCGCAGTGCGATAGTTCGTTGGACAGCTAACCCTGTCGTAAGTTCTATCTAAGTAAAAGAAAGAAAAAAAAAAAAAAAAAACACCCCCTACATAAAATAAATTTACCTCACGTTTCATCGGCACATAAATTTTATAATTCTCCAATTGTAAGACTCCCCTTTATTTTTGAAGTACTGAGTAGTGCTCATATTAATGTGTTGTGTAGTGTAACTGAAAAATTCAATTAACTTGAATTTGATGCACATTAATGCTGTCGCAGTTTTTGATTTGCTCTTGTATCGTGTTGAGCTGTTCTTATTGTTTTTTTTTTTTATGATTTTAACAGATTGTTGATGTGGTTTGTTGGCATATTCCATCAAATTTATTCGTTCAGGATAATTATTTTCATGTGATACTAATGCAAAAGCTTTAATGGAACTTTAAATAAATTATAAAATTTAACAGTATTGTCAAAATTCTAGTTTCCTGTATATAAGTAAATCTATAAAAATCTATTTTTAGAGTTCTGATTTGAATTCTAACATTTTGAACCCCATAGACTGAGAGCGATAGCCCCGTCTCGATAAGGTATTTATTATTTTTATTTATATTTTACTTATTTGCATACTCAGTGTTCATAGATAATAATTGACACTAAATCTTGACTCTCTTGATACTCTTCAAGAAAACATCATTTCTATTGTACGCATATTGCAAATAACTACAAGTGCTTTATGTATTTCTGCATATAATATGATTTCATTTATGCGTAAATATAATAAAGGAACAAACAAATTTTGAAGTATGGCCATTGACCACACGGATACCAACCACTTCAATCAAATTGTAATTTTATATTCTCATCCACACAAATACAGACACGCAAATAGATATTGAGACAAGTTGTATTGAATAAGTAAACTACTAAATAAATACTGAAAATATGTTTAGTATTGACAACTCTGTTACACTTGTATCGAAAACAAGTATACATTAGAAGTACAACTTTTTTTGGTTAAAAAATAACGCAGCTCAACTTTACGGACAATGTTGTACTGATAATGAAAGTCGTGTATTTGGTTTAAAAGCCCTTCGAATCGAAAACAATTTAGAAAATTCTTTAAGGCCCGTTACCATTCTTGATTTGATTGAGTTGAAAAATATATAAATTGATGGGTTCAAGACTTTCTAATTTAAATAATTTTTTTTAAATAGTAAATTAAACTTATATGGATCATACTAGGTTATATTTCCTTGGCATTACATTTTAATTACCATGGGATGAAAAATGCTAACGTCAAAAAGTTTCATTACCAAGGAAACGAAATACAAAACTACTTTTCGAATAAGTAATTATTTTTTCTCAAGTGAGACATTCTCAGTCGTAATTAAATTCTAATTAATATATTAAAAACAAGTAAGAAAATTGTAGTCGCTCTAGACCGACTATATGATACCCTATATAATGCGTTTAGAAACCCTATCTATTAGGTTCAACTAATTGGATATAGGAAATAACCACAAACCAAATTTGATTGACAGTGTTTTTAATTTTCTGCCTTTGAATATGAAAAGTTCATATCGGATACTACATTTATATGGGCACTATGTCGAAAAATGGACCGATCATGACCCTATTTAGTAAGGTCACTTATTTTTTGCAAAAACATATACAAAGCAAATTTGAGAAAAAAATGTGCAATATTTTTGTTTGTTGATAGATTTATGTGAAGATCGGGAAGCAGATTTCTATGGGGGCTATGACTATGAATTGTACTATAGAGTTTATTTTTGGACTATTGATTTATGGGTCTAATATTCACGCACGAACCCAATTTGTCCGAGATCTATATGATAATTTGGATCTTATGGCAATTTAAGTCGATTTCATAGGGATCATTTGTATAGGGACTAGATCTGAAATTGAACAGATTTTCATGTTCAGTAAATCAAAACAAAAATTAAAAAAATTCACAAAAACATTTTTTAAGTTGTGAAGCGATTTTTTTTTTTTTGCATATTTTCATAAAACTTATTTACCGTTAAATTTTTATAAAGTATTTATTAATCACCAGTCCAAAAATAAATTGTGTAGGGCACTTTAAGCCATAGTTACAAATAAAACTGGTTCCTGGTATTCAATATAGTATATCTAAAGTCATTCAAACAACATCGGCTTTCGGAAAATTTTGGACTATCTGCGGATCGACTTTTATAGGCAACAAAAGAACTAACAATCTCACTTATATTTGGTTTATAATAATTTTCATTGTCCATTAATAACCTTGCACATTTGCTTAACCTAAGGCTCTTACCCGAAACTCATGGATAGCGAATCGTATAGTTGACTTAGCCCGCTATAATTCTTTTACTTGCTTTTTTATTAATTTGAACTTTTTTTTCATCTATAATATAAATAGGTAAGGTGATTTCTTGTGACCGATTATTTTTCCGCAGTTTTCTCCCGATTTTGACCAAACGTATCGTATTTGAAAGGTATTTCTTTTTAGCAGTCCACTAGATTTACAGATTTTTAAATTTTGTAGCAAATTTTTTACAGTTGCTACTAACACATAACTTAAATAATACAATGCTATGTGTGTGTTTATTAAATTTGTTAATGTGTTTGTAAATTTCTGTTCTTTATTCACAATAATAATTGCGTTGAATTGAAAAATAATTTTGGACATAAACGATAACCAATAACGCAATCGATATTTGTAAAATATTGAATTTTGAATTGGCTAAAATTAATTTGCATACGTTTAGGGTCTCTATTAAATGCAAAAATAAAATTTCCTAGAATTTCCACTCGAATTTCGAGGGCTGGGATCTGCTAGTTTATATTAATTCTTAAATTATATTTCAAAATAGACACTGTAGGACCATTCGTAGTCATAGCCCCACAGAAACGGCTTCCTGATCCTCACTTAAATCTATAATAAAACAAAAATATTGCACAGATTTCTATGAAATCGACCTACTCGATATATAAAAAAATCAACTTTTAAACCTCGGCATGCAGCAAATGTGGTTTATGCTTATTTTCTATAGCGAATTAATTGGACCTTAGAAATATTCTTCCGACTCATGGATTGGGTATCGTATAATTGGTCTCCGCCGACTGTTTCTGTAACAGTCGTTATAATTAAATATTTCGACAAATTAATCATTTGTCTTGACTTTACTGATCTATTTACTTTTAAGAAAAAACTTTATTTTATAATTTTATAATTTGCTAGGGTCGGATCTCAACGTTAATAAGTTTTCGGGACCAGACTTAGCCCGACTATAATTCTCTTACTTGCTTTTTTATTAATTTTAACTTTCCAATTTTTTTGCATCTATAATATAAATAGATAAGGTGATTTCTTGTGACCGATGATTTGTTCCGCAGTTTTCTCCCGATTTTGACCCAACGTATCTTATTTGAAAGGTATTTCTTTTTGGCTGTCTACAAGATTTACAGATTTTTAAATTTTTACATTTTTTTTAAGTTGCTACTAACACATACCTAAACTTATCCAATGTTATGTGTGTGTTTATTAAATTTGTTAATTTGTTTTGTAATTTCTTTTCTTCATTTACAATAATGATTGTGTTAAATTGAAAAATAATTTTGGACATAATCCATAACAAATGACGCAATCGATATTTAAAAAGTGTTGAATTGCCTAAAATAATCATATCTTTAGGGTCTTTATTAAATGCAAAAATAATATTTCCTAGAATTTGCACTCGAATTTCGTGGGCTGGGATCTGCTAGTTTATATTAAACCTTAAATTATATTGTGAAATAGACACTGTAGTCATAGCCCCACAGGAACGGCTTCCTGATCTTCACTTATATCTATCATAAATCAAAAATATTGCACAGATTTTTACGAAATTTGGTCATGAGCTATCCATTTTTCGACCTAGTCGTTATATAAAGATATCAAATTTGGAACCGTGGCATGCAGCACATTTATAGCAATGCCACTCAAATTTGGTTTATGCTTATTTTCTGTATCGAATTAATTGGACCTTAGACATATTCTTTCAACTCATGGATTTGGTATCGCATAATCGGTCTCCACCGAATATTTCTGCAACAGTCGGTATAATTAAATAGTTCGATAAATTAATCATTTGTCTTGACTTTACTAATCTATTTACTTTTAAGAAAAAAGTTTAAATTTTATAATTTGCTAATGTTTGATCCATCGTTTTCTAATTTACCTATCTATGGTCTTGACAATTTATAGAGAAACATAAAAAGTGTCAGTTCGTATATTTTTTTTTTTTTGTTTGAACGAAATTTTTGATTTTTTCAAAGATCTTACCACATTATGGCATATAATTTTTATATAAAAAAAATGAAAACAGTTATATCCCTACTATACATTCTACTCATTTTCTGTAGTTTATAGTTCTACAAATTATAATAAAACAACAATAGCAATAACTTTTATTATAATACCATTACAACTTAAACTAGTGATAATTCTACTATTGTGTACACCTTTTACAGTTTTAAAGTAAATGGACGTCAGGAATTGCCCAAGCCCATATAAAGATTGTTAGAGACATACCAAAATATTGGTTGGAAATTCGAGAGATGTATATGCATATATAAACGATTTATAGACTGAATGATTCATCCGTATGATTCACTTAACTTCTGATTTTACATTAATTATGAAAGAATAATGATTAAAAATATTTATGAAACTTTCTTGTGACTCGTAAATATTAGAATACTTGTATGAAAAAATGAAACAATTTATAAAATTTTTTTGTTTGGTACATAAAATTTAATGAAGTGGAGTATAGAATATATTTATTATAAATTATATGTTCTTGGAAAGGTACTGAAAATATGTAATTTCGTTTTTTAAATTGAAAAAATAACTATAATAAAACTGTAATACGTTTGATAAACATTAACATTATTAAAAAATTTGGGGATAGTTGGGGAAATAAACGCTAATGCCTGAAATGTGGTCTAAGATACTAACCATGAAAATTGGTTTAAAAAATCCAGAAATATTTTATTTATGTCCTTAAAAAGAGCAATAATAACGCCTTTATGTGGTGTAAAAAAAAAAAAATATTGGTTCCTGCTAAAAAAAATATTTACAAACTGCCTAAAATTTTAGTGTTTTATTAAAGAACATTAGCATTTTAGTAAAATCGCGCATGTATTATATGTTATTTTTTAGGTCTTGTATATATCTTTCATATGATCTCCAACCCGTAAATGGTTTCCTTATATCAAATATGTATGAAAACATATAGGTAAATTTTTTCTTGTTCCATAATATGTCTAATGCGGTTTTCTCTTTTGACAAAAAATATCGCAGTTTATTTGCGATATTTTCGAAAAATGTATTTTTTATTTATTCTGAATTAAGAGCAACATTAACTTGTCAAATGGTCTCAAAGTTGAGCCCTCGTAAATCACAAAAAATTGCAACCATTGACTTCTTTCAGGTCATAGTGTAAGAATTTTCCCCATTTTTCCCCATATTTCATTTTATGAACACAGCGCTTTGAGACCTTTCGATTGATGTATAAGATAAGGTTGCTCTTAATTCAGAATGTATAAAAAATACACTTTTCGAAAAAAAGTGCAAATAAAGTGCGACATTTTTTGTCAGAAAAAAACGGCATAAGTCCTCGGGTACTCTCATGAGACTTTCCTTGTAAGTCTAGTTCATAAAAATGTGAAAATATGGATATGTCTCTAAGTTTATTTCCGAGTTATAAATTATTTTATTTTCTAGCTGATCAGTTAGTTCTATTCCGCTTTGTGAACGTACAATAATATTTAAATACTCAAGTTTATACATATGAAACATTCTGAAATGACATTGAAAATGGTGTAGACATTTGTTTTTTTGATAACTACTACTTGAACTTATCTTAACAAACAACAGGAAATTCTCTAGAGTTTTATGCAAATATTAAGTACATAAATGTATAAAATAGAAAAAAAGAAACTCAAATGCCTCTTTAGTGTTTGAGAGAAATTTCAGTTTTTTTTTTGTTGTTTGTTGAATATGTAACAAATTTTAGCAATTTTTCAACACATATTTTTCTGTTACAACATTTTATGCAAATATACATTTACATAATGAGAAACTCAATCTGATGACCATTAAATTCACTATAGTTCATTTAAGTTCTTAAGTTGTAGATAACAAAAAATCAATTCCTTTTGTGCTTATAAATTGAAAGATTTTCTTCGTCTGTATGAGAAGCTGAAATGTCTGTTATACAAGTACAATAGTTTTGGTTATATAAAACAAACTAAACATATACTTATTACAGTATTATCGATTTTTTTAAGAGTTTAATATAATCGACAATAACATTTCAATTTAAACGTCGATAAATAGTATCGACATTTCATGTATAATGGGAAGATTTCGTTTTACAGCAAACATACATATATAAGTTAGGCCCAAAACCCAAAGATTATAAATACATACAGCAGAGTTAAGTTTTCGAAAATGGGTTTTCCCCTTCCTTGGTAATCATATCTCTGAACAGACATATGTTGATTGATTTTTCCTGCATACTAAACACAAAATATAAAATGATTGTACGAAATCTTATCTAGCATTCATTGATTGTTTGTTATACAAATGAATACGATACGGTCATATAAACTTGTACACGTACATTTGTTTCGACAAAGTGTAATTGCAAAAGTAATGCTAGGTAAGAACGAGTAGATAATAAGAAATCCTTACAATGCTATTTTGAAGGATAAACTTTACGCATACGTTTCAATTATCATCTTGCATCATCCACAATAAGAGATATTTTTTAGGTCACAACCGACTATTTTCTACCTTCGATGCTAAACTTCCTAGTTAAATTAAAATTCTAAATACAAGAAATTTTAATAAACACAAATGAAATAGTAATTAAACTAAAGTTTCTATTATAAAAATAAGTTAAACGAAGTAAATTCTAAACGACTTATTTTCTATAATTTTCTATAACATATATAGTCAAGAATGACAAATTTTGTCATATCGGAAAAAGGTTGTTCAATGTTGTTCACATCTTCCTGTTTTGTTTAAATCAATCAATATTTCTAACTACTCGTTTTTAGACTGACAGCCAATGTGTACGTACATATGAATTTGCTTAATAAATAAAATATAATAAGATAAGGACACCAGAGTAACGAACAAATGACCAACATGATGATGTAAATCGGAATATTGTCGGTGGCAATAGTGAGCACTAAAAATGTAAGCAATAGAACAATTGTGATGAGTTAACAATATATGTAAGTAGCAAATGAAAAACAGAAAAAATACAATACCGTGCAAAATTTAAGTAAGACACATATTTGCTTAAGAGCGCATACATAAGGTATTAAATTAATGCTAATGGTAAGGGTCGTTCGGATTTGGTGACAGTGATCTGTTATTAAAATCTATAAAACTGCCAAAAAATCTTTAACACTGTTAGAAAAATTTGGAACAAAGTTTTTATTGTGACAGACAACATGAAATCAATTTTAAATCTGCTAAAACAAAACAAAAGTTAATTTCATGCAAGACATACAAATCTGATCCCAAAAGAAAAAACAACTTTCATAAAGTTATGAAATCTAATCGGACTGTCAGATTTAGTAAAGCAATAATAGATTGCAAAGGAAGCCAAAGCTTTTTTACAGATAACACACAATTCCATAATCTGAATGACCCCAAATGGTGCCAAGCAATAATATTTGAAGCAACCTGCTTAATAACTCTTACTTTCCTGATATAAGCAAATTGGCAAAAGTTGTAGTTTCACCCAAAACAGATAAGGACACAGGTAATCCAAAAAAAACCTTCATACAATAAGTTTATTACCAAATATAAGTAAGATTTATGAAGTTTGTGTTAACAAAAATATATTAAAACTAAATTTTATCAATGACAATCAACTCGTATTCAAATACAAACATTCAACTGTTCATACAATTGGAATTTGAATAAATCTTTTTCTACAGATGCCTGTTATAGATACTGAAACATTTTTCGATAGTATCTGGGTTCCAGGTTTAATTTAAAAACTTTGAAAATATAAAGTTTCGACTTACGAAATTATTTTAGTTTAGTCCAGAGCTATGGGTTTGATTGTCAAATGAAAATTCATTTTAATAAACGCGAAAGTATATTGTTCCGTCCTAAAATAAGAAAGTGCAATTATAATATAAAAAAATTGGGAGGAGTTTGGATTAATATATTAATATTTAGACTTCAATGGTCATGTTAATTTACAGGTAAATGCTAGAAATACAATTTGTATATATAAAAAATTACTCTTTTCTAAATATATCAAACAGAAAGTAAAAGTTTTGTTATATCGATCATTAGTCAGACCAATCTTAACATATCGCACCTTAAAATTATCAAATTTTCAGGAGAGGCAAAAAACTGTTTATGTAAAAATGATTGTATTATTTAAAAAAAATGTAGTTTCATTATGAAAAATGTCCATTTTGAGGAAAGTTTTGCTATACTTTTTTTTTTAATTTATATTGTATTTGAGGAAATAAAATATAATTTTGAGTTATCACTCTCTGACTGAAATTTTTTCATTTGACTAGTGATATTATCTCAAGTTATGCCCCAGATATAACAGCATTTTTCCAGTTAAAAAAGATAGAAATAAATTTTTGCAGTAGATAGAAATGTGTACTGTGAAGTAATTTAATTTATTTTGAGTTGTGACTCTTTTGTATTTAAGGTGCGATATGGTTGTCAAGTATGATTTAATATTTCACCATACGAAGAATATACATATTTTTGAAAGAAAATGTTTGAGAGCTCACACATCACTATATAGGTCTCCTAATAGTAGCTATGTTTAGATAGTAAAGGATTTATCCAGAACTAATTTGGCGTACCTATATTTTATCACTTATAATATATATCTGTAGCAGGCAAACGACTATTGAAAATCGCAAATTTGACACTAGCGTTTACTCAGGGGATAAAAATATGATCCCATACTTAAATGTTAAAATAGTTTGGTGGCTCATTGAATAAATTTTACTTGCTTCTCTATCCCTTGTCGAAGGTTTTATCTTTCTATAATATGAAAGTAATGTTTTTTGACAATTCATTTACCAGAGGAGCTCAGATAAGGGAGTGTGTATTTCAATTTATATATCATGCTATTTGTTTATTTAAATTTTAAGTTTGTAAACTTTAATTAACTAAACGATAAAAATAAATATTTCAAAAGATGAAACAATTACTCTAACAGATATTTATTATTACTAGCAGATTCTAGCGCTCGAAATTCGAGTGCAATTTCTAGGCAGCTTTATTTTTCAACTTAGCCAATTCACAAACCAATACTTTTATGGTTTATTATTGTTGTGGATGAAGATAACAAACTTATTAAAAAATTTAATAAAACGCATAATTTTATGTATGTGTTAGTAGCAACTTTAAATGCAATTTACTCAAAATAAAGGAAAAATTTAAAAATCTTTAAATCAAAAAAAGAAAAACGGCGAATAATATATGTTTGGTCAAAATCGGGATAAAACGGTAGAATAAAACATCGGTCAAAAGAAACCACTTAGCCTATTAATATTATAGATTTGATATTATAAATTCACTCTCTATATACCATCCATACACTACATAAGTTCAGTGCTCAAATTTGGCATTATAAACTTGAGCAAATATCAAAATTGTTTTGATGTTTGCATAGTTCAACTGCACAAATAGAGCAAACGCCCACATGCATTACATAAACAAATTGTACAGTACTGACTTAAGCACTGAACTTGTGTAGTGTATGGCCAGCATATGGGAGGTGCTGCGCCCACACGATTTATTAAAAAAAAAGTAAGAAAATTATTAGATCTAGAATGACTATAAGATACCCTGTACCATGCGTTTAGAGACTATATCTCCTAGGTCCAACAAATTAGATATAGTATATAAGCATAAACCAAATTTGAATGGTATTGTAATTAAAATTTTTTGCCTTCCAAAATGAAAGAGTCTAGGTCGAAAAATGGACCGGGCCTGACCATATTTGGTAGTCACTTTGAAAAAATATACACAAACCAAATTTGGGATAAATATGGGCAATGTTTTTCTTTTTTGATAGATTTAAGTGAAGATCGGGAAGCAGCTTCTTATGTGGGTTATAAACAAGAATTGAAATTTGGGATAAATATGGGCACTGATTTTTTTTTTTTTATAGATTTAAGTGAAGATCGGGAAGCAGCTTGTTGTGTGGGTTATAAACAAGAATTGAAATGTAGGGTTTATTTTTGGACTACGGATAAAGGGATGTATCGAACATAGACAAACCCAATTTGACCGAGATCTATATGAAAATTTGGCTATTATTGTAATTTATGCCGATCTCATTTGATTGGGGATTAGGTCTGATCATGCACCGATTTTCCCCAATTTCAATAGCATTCATCCTTTAGCCGAAAAAAATTATATACTAAAGTTCATCAAAATATATTTATATATGCGACCTGTAGTTTGATTATAAGGTGACACAGACGGACAGACGAACGTACGGACGGACGGAAGAACATCGCGACTCAGAAAGTGATTCGGAGCACATTGATATAATAAAAGATGATAGTTACAAACATGAGCAGGATATAATTAAAGGCCATGTTACTTTCTGAAATCGGTGTGAAAAATTCAAGTAGATCGGTCCCAAGGTGTAGCCTGCTATGTCGCAGTTCAAACACGACGATTTTAGTTGCGCAATTCTTGAGTTTATAGATGTTTGCGGTGAGGGGAATAAAAAGGGAAAAATAATTGCCGGTTCTCGGCTATTTCAAGCAATTCTCTCATTCGCTTTTTTTTTGGTTGAATATTTGACATTTCTTTTCATTCGGTGTTTCGCTTCTTGGTGTGAATAATTCGTAATTATTGTTTACTTTATTAAAATGGCGTTTAAATGGAATCGGGACTTAATTGAAAAATTAATAACTTTGGTTGAGGAAAACCATTGCATTTATTATGTTAAATGCAAAGAATATTTGGATCGGGACTAGAGCACAAATGTCAAATTATAAGAAAATAAAAGCAAAACAAAACAGTAAAATTGCTGAAGAAATTGTCGTGTGTGGACATAATAGCAAATTCAAAAGAGAATTGCCAAAAAGTTGCGCAATTAAAATTGCCTTGTGTGACCCCCGACTATAGAATTCAAGCACACAAACTTTCGCTTTTATATATTTAATTTATTAAGATTATAAGACCGAATTCCTACAAACTGTTCATTTTAGAAGACTTTTCTTGCACCGTATCCTAAATTATAAGAAATTAATTTTACTATAAAAAATTCATAAAACAAAATAATTAAATATATAGTTAAAATAAAAATATAGAAGATTTTCAGTGCTGCCAAAAGAAACAGTTGGAAGGCGCAAACCTTATAAACACTAAGAGATTTTATTTTAGATTTGGTTTTTGAATTTCGTTAAACTAATACCGTTTTCTTTTCTGACAAAAAATGTCGCCCTTATTTTGCCCTTTTTTCGAAAAGTGTATTTTTTTATATATTCTGAATTAAGAGGAACCTTATCTTATATATCAATCGAAAAGTCTCAAAGTCGAGCCCTCATAAATCACAAAAAATTCGAGCCATTGACTTCTTTCAGGTCATAGTGGGAGAATATTTCCCCGTTGTTCCCCTTTTTTGAATATTTTCACCCTACGACTTCCAATTTTTTTTTGTATTAATGAACACAGCACTTTGAGACCTTTCGATTGATATATAATACAAGGTTGTTCTTAATTCAGAATATATAAAAAATACACTTTTCGAAAAAAGGGCAAAAAATGGCGACATTTTTTGTCAGAAAAGAAAACGGCATAAGTAAATATCTTGTAGTTTAAATTAACTAAAACTATGTGTTAAATCATATAAGAAAAAACAACTGACAAAGAGTAAACATATCTAAAAAATCGTGATTTTTTTTTAATTAACAAAATTCGTATAATTCGTTGTTTGTGGCTTATTGTTTTTTTTATACCCTATACCACTATGTGGTTTGGGTATAATGACTTTGTGCTGCTGTTTGTAACAACCAAAAATATTTGACATACACCCATCTTTAATTATACCGATCGAATCAGAATCACTATCTGATTCGATTTAACGATGTCCGTCCGTCCGTCCGTCCGTCCGTCCATCCGTCCGTCTGTGTGTCCATGTAAAGCTTGTAATCAAACTGCAGGTCGCAAATATGAATATATTTTGACGAAATTTGGTATTTGATCTTTTATCGGCCATGGGATGAACGCTATTGAAATTGGTGAGAATCGGTCCATGTTCAGAACTAGCCCCCATACAAATCACCCCTATGAAATCAACATATATTGCCATAAGATCCAAATTATCATACGACTCTTAGTCAAATTGGGTTTGTGTGTATATATTACATCCATTAATCAGTAGTCCAAAAATGATCCCTATTGGACAACTCTTAGTCATAGGCCCCATATAGAGCTGCTTCCCGATCTTCACTTAAATCTATCAAAAAACAGAAATATCGCACTGATTCTTTTCAAATTGTGTTTGTATATATTTTTGCAAGATACAAGAGACTTTACCAAACATGGTCAGGATCGTTCCATTTTTGGGCCTAGTCCCCATATAGATATAGCATCCGATATGAACTTTCTCATATCTGCAGCCGAAAAAATTAATAAAAATCCCACTCAAATTTGGTTTATGCTTATTTTCTATATCCAGTTAGTTGGGCCTGAGAGATAAGGTCTCTAAACGCATGGTATAGGGTATCGTATAGTCGGTCTAGACCGACTATAATTTTCTTACTTGTTTTATTATTAGTTATACTCATAACAACAAAATCAAAGTTTAAAAAATTTGAATATACCAGAGTTCAGAAAAAAACACACACTGAATAAAAAACTCGTACATATATGTAAACAAACATAACTTAGCCCAACACACGCATATTTTTATTTTCATACCAATTATGTTTGTTTTTAAATTTTCTTCGGTGCCCAACACCGTTATTTACACGAACATTTTTGTATCACAAACTTTTTGTTTCAATCACACATAAAGCACACATTTTTGAGTGTTGCTTTATTTGAAGTTCATGTTCTGGTACGTGTAGTGAAAAAAAACACAGAACATGTACAATAAACAGGTTCGAGTTCAGTTATATTTTAAGTCGTGTTGTGGCTCGTGTAGTAAGAAAAAACACAACATGCACAATAAACAGGTTCGAGTTCAGTTATATTTTAAACACGACTTAAAATATAACTGAACTCGAACCTGTTTTTTCTTAGTACACGAGCCACAACACGACTTAAAATATAACTGAACTCGAACCTGTTTATTGTACATGTTCTGTGTTTTTTTTTTCGAAATATTAAAACGAACACAGTCATGGTTGTGTTGGGCACCGTAGAAAATTTAGAAACGCACATAATTGATATGAAAATAAAGATATGTGTTGGCTGCTTTTGAACAGAACATTGTGTGTTTCATATGTGTATTTTCTGAACCTTGGAATATACATATGTTTAAGCAACATGTTGATATCGTTATCATATAAACTCATACACATACTATGTGTTGAAATCAAGAATGATTATATAAAGATTACGCCCTCACGCAGACAAAGAGGCGATCTAGATGGTGCGTTATCAAGCTGCGTGAAAAGGCTTGCGATTCGTGTTTGTAGGCGAACGGGGTACAGAAGCAAGTGGTGTATAAATAGCTCTAATTTTCGATATTTGAGGATTTTTAATGACATTTCTTTCTACACTCTTTCATTTCCTTGACAAGGTGTTTTATTCTTATTCTAGTCTCAACAAACTGACAAGTGATTTTATAAACCGCCATGGAAACAAATGGGTTGAAGGTGATGTTATTGAGCGCCATTTAAATTAACAAAATAAATAAAAACAAATAAATAAAAAAAAAAAATGAAATAAGTTTTCCATAATTTGTTCACGTAATTAAAAAAACACAAAATGGTTCGTAAATTTTTTATTTGTTGCGAATGAATCAATGAAAAAGATTGACAAAATAAAAGTAAAATAAATAAGAGTAGTTGCAACCAAAAACGTCCACGGGGATTTACGTAGCATCTTTAAAAAAGAATTAAAGAAAAAGCCAGGCTAAAAGGTTCGTGCGTTAAAGCAAATAAAGTATTAGTCTTTGGAAATATAATCCTTACATACTTTTTAAATCCAATTACATTTGTAAAAAAATATAGAATTAAATTTTTCATAAAATGAATTTTTGATTGAATTTTTCAATGATACTATAAAGTTGATTAAATTCGATACAGAGTTAGCATAATTTGTGCGAAAATATTTTAGAATCAGGAATTGGAAATGTCGTGGAGTGAACTGTGAAGTATTTAAATTTATTCTGCTGAGGAGAAATTTGGAGTAGAAACTACCATGAATCAGATTGAAAAAAAAAGATTACAGTTAACATTTTTCTTTGACTTTTAAGTTTGGAAGCTTAATAAGAGCAAGACGGCTTCTATAAGAGTGTAATTTGGATCTCAAGCAAGTCCGCGAAGGTAAAATAGTAAGAAGTAATCAAATTTTAAAATTTTACCCGTAGGTATCATTCCTTCGTTAATTTTAAATTTATTTTTTTTTTTTTTTTAATTCAATAAAATTGGTTTCCAACAACGTCAACGACGTCGTTGTCTTCAAAAATCATTTATAGAAACAAATAAATGAAGATGAATTACTAAAAATCATGTACATGTAATGTTCTCTTTTAACAAAAACATTTGTAGATTATCATTCAACACTTTATGAATTATTTCATTTACAAGAAAATTCAAGTGTTAACTAAGTGCAGTCGTAGTTTATATGGTGCAACATAACGAAAAGTACCAGAAAACTCAACCAAATGTTTGATCAGTCAAACTAACTGATAGTATTTCTTTGATATATATTTAAAAAGTTTGCTAATCTAAAATCATGCCACAGAAAAATGTGCGAAAGACAATTAATCTACAATAACAAAAGTGATTCTTTAACACTTTCAGCATTAAATATAAAAATTTTTATGTATATGTGTGATAGTATGCCATAGCATTTAGTCGTATATATATCAAGCAATATATATCACTGACCGTATTTTTAATAACTTCTTCTTGCATTCATAATATTTATTTAAAAGTACATAAAACTTATAAATGGTGATATCTTCGAATTGCAATAAATTTTTCTAATTTTGCTAATAGATTCCTCGGATTCCTCGTGATTTTCTCTGAATATACATAATTTGCGATATGGTCGAATATTTGCATCAAAAAAAATGACCATTAATTTTTCCTGCTTATGAGTAATATTTAGTAGTTAAAACATGGTGATACGAAAGAAAATCTGAAGGTGCAGATATCGCAGGACCCCAATTTTTAAAATTCCCGAATCCCGGAATTCGAAAAAAATTTTGATTTGGCACCCCCCTAGTACTAATTGACCTTAAAATTATACTGCAGATGAAGGTACAATTGCAGCTGGAAATTTATAATTATATATTCAATATTGAATAAAGGTTATATGTAAAAAAAATTTTGTTAGTTAAATTTCCAAAAATTTGAACATGTAAGAAAACTTGAACCTTATTTCATGATTATGAATTTATTCGAATATAAATATGCGACATATATTTGAATGGAACACTTAAAAAAATACTTCGTATACACATATCGCAACCTAAAGTTCTAAAGAACACACACTTTTATTGTTTCTTTTTTTTATAAAATAGTAAAAAAAAACCTTCCGAACTTCTTAAATTAATCGATTTTCGGGTCTTAGAAGGAAAATGAAGTTTTTGGTAACCATAGAAAAACACTGTGGAACAAATTCAGGTTAGCAAAACTTAGGTCGATTTTGAGATTGAGGGTGAAAATAGAGGCTAAATTAGAAGACCCGTATCGCGGCGTTCGTTTATGTTAGTTCGAATTTTTTTTTTAATCGACCTTCGAACTTTGCAGTCAAATGCCGATTTTCAGCATATTGTTTATATGTTTTTTTTTTTTTGGCTATAACTCGTCGACTAATTGATATTTTTTCAATCTGTAAAAGCCAAATTATTGCTAGAGACCTGTGCAACAATTAAAATATTTTTTTATCAAATTGATTTAGAAAATTTTTGTGGTGCTCATGAAGCAAAATGTTGAAAAAATTATTTTTTTTCATGCTTTTTGAAAATATTTTCCACAAAACTAAGTCTTTTTTGCTTTCTGTTTGAGCTATAATATGCTTCTCAGTTTCTTCAATAAATTTCATTTGAAAAGAAAACAATCATAATACAAGACTGGCGTTTTCCAGCTTAATATTAATTTACTTCCCATTTTTTATGTATCAATTTTGTTCAGTGTTGGTTTTGAAGAAACATTGAAAAAGAAATTATAAAAATTTGGAAAAAAAAATATATTTCTGAAATGTTAGTTATGAAAAGTTGTAAGTAAAAAAATTAAAAATTAAAGAAACTAATTCATGTTCTTCGTCTTTGTAGTGGAGTCTTTTAACATTTTAGCTGGCGATATTGAAGCGTGTAAGAGATGATGATAATAATTTTTCAACATCAAAGTAATACATCTTTTGCGGACGAATTCAAACACAAACACATTAACTCTTTTACATCGTACTAAGAACACTTTAAAGTCCTTGACTTGTAGTTTACATATGTAAGTAAGTAAAACAAAAATGTAGAGAAATTGTTTATATTAAAACTATGCTATTTGTATCTGTTTGAAAATTGTTTCATCGGGAATGTAATTCATTTTTTTTTTTTGTTTTTTTGTTTTTTGATAAACAACATGTCACTTTTGTAGACATAAACCATAATCTAGCTTAACTCTACATATGGATAAAACGTATTCGTACTACGTAAAATAAAGATACGCAATGTGTTAAAATTCAGTTCTAGTCATCTTATTTGAAAATAATACTTTTTCTTTCTTTTGCCAACACTATGAGCCATATGATCTTAAGGAAATGTTTTCTTGACTGTAAGCGGATAAAGTGAAAATTGAATTATTTAGAAAACTTAATAAATAAAAATAAAACATTATAAATTAACAACATTTGTTTTTATTTTAAAACTAACAGAAACATTTATTATTATAATCATCATCCCCAAGTTTCTCTTTAAGGAACTTGTCTAATGGTTTAATGCTTTTGTCCCAATTTTTCTTCCAAACGCCAACTGTTTTTGATGAAAGAAAGCATTTCCTTGAGATTGCATTCTAATTATATAAATGTGAGGGTGTTTTTGTTGCTAATTAATGATTGTTTTTCATTTTATTTACTTTCGAATACTACTCTTGTATGTTTCTTATTATTACTCATATGTAAAAAATTCATTAATTAAATGCACTAATGATTTTAATAAAAATAAAGTGCATTTAGAAAAAAAAAGGAAAAAGGCAATTACTTTAAATAAAACAAGTAAGAAAATTATAGTCGGTCTAGACCGACTATACGATACCCTATACCATGCGTTTAGAGACCCTATCTCTCAGGCCCAACTAAGTGGGTATAGAAAATAAGCATAAACCAAATTTGAGTGGGATTTTTATTAATTTTTTAGCTGCAGATATGAAAAAGTTCATATCGGATGCTATATCTATATGGGGACTAAGCCCAAAAATGGACCGATCCTGATCATGTTTAGTAAAGTCTCTTGTATCTTGCAAAAATATATACAAAAAAATTTGAGAAGAATCAGTGCAATATTTTTGTTTTTTGATAGACTTAAGTGAAGATCGGGAAGCAGCTCTATATGGGGCCTATGACTAAGAGTTGTCCAACAGCGATCATTTTTGGACTACTGATTAATGGATATAATAAACACATACAAACCCAATTTGACTAAGATTTATATGATAATTTGGATCTTATGGCAATTTGTGTTGATTTCATAGGGGTCATTTGTAGGGGGGCTAGGTCTGAACATGTACTGATTCTTACCAATTTCAATAGCGTTCATCCTATGACCGATAAAAGCTTATATACCAAATTTCATCAAAATATATTGATATTTGCGACCTGCAGTTTGATTACAATCTTTATATGGACACACAGACGGACGGACGGACGGACGGACATCGTTAAATAGAATCAGATAGTGATTCTGATTCGATCGGTATAATAACAGTCCAGGTCAAATATTTTTGGTAGTTACAAACAGCAGCACAAGTCATTATACCCAAACCACATAGTGGTATAGGGTATAATTAAGTTAGACCATCAAGATTTCGTTATTATATTTCGTTTAAAATGAAATGAAGATTTTAAACAAAATTTATAAAAAAAAAAAAAAAATTAGCTGATATGTAAATACTTCGCCTCGGGCTAACATGGGTAAATAGACAACATCAAATGCACCATATAATTGAAATATTTTTCTTATATTTTACGAGTACCTCAGTAAACACCAAGTTCATTTACAACATGTGTAAATAATCGAAGGCGTTGACTGACAATAGTCGTTTTCTACATATATTTTTTACAATTGCCTTGTGAGTGTGTGCATAGTGTATAATTTCATACTAAACATCTGTTTCCTTTTGTGACATTATATGTGTCTCTATACATGCTAAAATTATCATCTCTTTAAAAATATTTTTAGTTTTTCAACAAAAGATCCATAAGCGAACAAAAAGAGAAAAATTTAAGTGGGGCAACAATATGAGAACTATCAAAGGTACAAAAAAAAAAAAAAATACTGTCGTCAAACACAAACAACCGAGAAACATTGTGATATTTAAAATCAAAAAATCTACACAGAAAAACAACCGATCATGGTGCGATTTTAAAAGTTTGATATCGTTAACAATAAACATTTTAGATAAAATCAAAATCTTAAATCTTTAAATTGAACCTTCAGTAGGGAATATAATACAGAAGGAAAATGATAATCCTTTAATTATGAAATAAATTTCTATGCTACTCATACGCTTCACTTAAGCTGCTCAATAGGAAAACAACAACAATGATAAAAAAAAAACCTTCATATCAACACAAAGAACACGTTTTTAGTATTTGTCACATAACAAAGGACATCATAACAAAAAACATTGAAATGGGAATGAAAAATTGTCCAGATCATTAGTAGAGCTCAAATGTTTTTTCAAGAGCCTTTTTTCTATACTCCCTGCCTCTTTTTCTTCTTTAATAAAACAAATTTATTAATGGCTCAGTGATTTTTTTTTAAAAATCGTTTGAGTACTTTATGCGGCAGAGGAAAGATAATAAAATGAATTGTTTAGGTTAAGTTTTGAAAAAATAACAAACTCAAAAAAAAAAAAAAAAAAAAAAACATTGAAAGGACATTTTTATATGTTCTTCTGTACACAGAAAGATCTTAAAGTGTCCTTAATGTTTTTGCAGTTGCCGCTTTTATGTAAACACAATATTTCTAAACCACATTGGAGATCTTCGCGTAAAGATAACAAAGCAATTTCAGGCAAAATAAAGCAGTAATTAGAAATTTTTGAAAAAGTATAAGGTTTCATGAATCTGTTTTGATTCTTCGCAAATTCGTGAACACGTTATATGTTTAATATTTTAACATACATAGAATTTTATTGGAAAATTTTTAGATAATTGTTCAGAAAAAAATTTTTGTTTAAGGATTTTTCATTAAAAATAAAATAACATGGGTAAGTATTACTCATCTACAAAATATTATCATAACTGATCACTTTAGAATAAGTCTTTCGCAAAATGTTTGTCGAATGCTGAAACAGAACATTAAAATATCATTTATGTAAAGTAAGATATTAATGGTTGGTAATTTAATAAGGAACTTTAATAATGACTTACGATTTACGAATTACGGTGTCTTTGGGTTGAGATCTATTGGACACCCTCTTTCAGTATTATTTTCTTTCCTGTTTATCTTAATCCATTACAGCGTTTAGGAACTTGATGATGTTCTTCACTGCCAATGATTTGTATGTTTCCTCCCTAATTTTAAATTCGCCAAATAGTTTGTGGCTTGGATATGCAAACGCTGGACACTTTGCCAGTATGTATTCCTCCAGGCAGTATCTGTTTTATATTCAGCCAAATGCATTTTGTATAGGATGTAATTGCACGCATAGTGCCGTGCCAGCGTCCCACATAAAAGTCTGTTCAATATTAGTGCATTCCTGCTCCCTTTTTCACTTCGATGCAAGAATTTTTTCGAGTGTGTTTATTTGTTCGAACACTCTACTTACTCATCTTTAATCCATCTGTCCATGTTCCCGGTTATGTCTTTTCTGGTGAATCCGAATTGAGGGTTTGGATCAATGAATGGTCTTTCCGCTCTTCATCTTGCCTGCTCGCCGACTTTATCATTCCCTTCACACCCATTATGACCTGGTACCAATATAAGCGTCACCTTATTATGTTCAGCTAGTTTATTTAGGGCCCTATGTCTTTCGAGTACGGATTTTTGGTGATGTATTGATTTGTTCAGTGCTTTTAGAACAGCGTGGCTATCTAACAGTAGATTTATCCTCGATTTGTCAGGTTTCTTTCCATTAGTTTTGCAGTAGCTGTATACAGGATTTAAGGATTTAAGCCCTAAACACATAACGGCGAGTTGCGAGTGCGAGAAAAAACGAGAATAAGGCAGTATGATTTTTTCTATATGTGGAAGCGAGATCGATAGTGTGGTGTTGCCAACTTAGATTGTAAAAACACTCGCAACGGAAACAGAATTGATTCAATTTTCTGTGCGAGAAAAATCAGATGACAGGAGAATCAGCTTATAGGCAATAAACGCGATGCCTAATATAGTAATTACTTTATTTAACCCGTTAATAATTTGAAAATTGAATTATGTTTGACAGTAGGGCAGTCAGCTGCTCGAAAGCATTTTGATAATTTTGTGAAAGCACAAAATCACAAATTCTCGCATGCAAAAAGCTTATTTTATCTCGCGCTCGCAACTCGCCGTTATGTGTTTAGGACTTTATTTGATCACTACATATAGTCATATCTTTGCTCTTTTTGGCTTTATAAAGGATCTCCAGATGTCCTATATGATTGGCTTCCTTAAATTTGTGAATTCTGTGAAGATCAATAGCTTGCTTAGAAGCTTCTCCTTGAATTGATAAGTGCAGCGGTGTGAGATTTAGGATAACCTCCATAGCTGGAGTGGTTCTTATTATTCCTGTGATATTCAAACATGCTGATCTCTGTACATTGGATAATTTTAAGCGGACCCCAGTCTGATTTGTCTTCTACCACTATACTATTGAGCCATATAAAATACCCGGAAGAATCATTTGTTTGTATATCCGCAATGACATTTTAGGGCTTAGATCCCACAATTTGCCTAGGAGTTGTTTGCTAGCCCACATTGCCTTTATAGCCTTATTTATTATAGAATCTAAGTGATTCTTGAGTTGAACCACCGTGTTCCTTATATGAAGAGAGGGTATGTGTAAGATCCTTCTTCTAGTGGACGGGATAATTGTGGTTTTATTGGGACTGATGGTGGTTTTGTTTGTATTTGTTCCCCAATTATCTGGTCAGGTGTTCCACCTACAAACACTGTAATGTCATCTTCATAGCCTTTAGTGATAAAACCATTTTTTTTTTAATTAAGTCATCCACCAAAATTGACCATAGTATTGGGGAAAGTGCGCCCTCCTGAGGACATCCCTTTATAGTGCTAATACTTCTCTCCTAATCCCAAGATTAGCCGCTATTCGTTTCCTAGAGAGCATCTTTTTTATTCGCACTGTCACAATTGGATCCGAATCCGAAAGCTGACATAGCCAAAAGCACCTTCTATGTCCATAAAGAAACATGCCCTTGAACTCCAGTGTTTTCTCAGTCATTGAAGTTAATTTGTGTACAGTTGTAATCGTTGATTTACCATTTAATAAGCAAATTGAAGATTATATAGCGGTCCACTTTGGGGAAAGTGCGCCCTCCTGAGGATATCCCTTTATAGTGCTAATACTTCTCTCCTAATCCCCAAGATTAGCCACTATTCGTCTCCTAGAGAGCATCTTTTTTATCCGCGCTATCACAAGGACCCGAATCCGAAAGCTGACATAGCCAAAAGCATCTTCTATGTCCATAAAGGAACATGCCCTTGAACTCCAGTGTTTTTTCAATCATTGAAGTTAATTTGTGGACAGTTGTAATCGTTGATTTACCCTTTAATAGGCAAAATGAAGATTATATAGCGGTCCACTTTGCAGAAGTTCATTGCGAATATAGAGATCCATCAGTTTCTTCATAGTGAGTTTCTTCAGCATGATGGCTAAGGCTTTCGATACTGTTAATTACTCCACTTTATGTATTAAGCTAAGTAAATTTTTTAATTTTTCATCAACATCAATTCAACGGATATAATCATATCTATCAGACCGAACCCAATCAGTATTCGTATATAATACAATATCAGAACCTCTAACAATTTATAGAGAAGCTCAGGGTTCGATTCTGGGACCCCTTCTCTTTTCTATGTACGCAAATGATTTCCTCACCACTTATCATATTGTAAATTCCATATGTATGTACACTAATGTACACTGTACATCATCTGCATACTGTACATTGTACACCTATACTTTAGCAGTCCTGTAAATTCAATTCGTCAAAATTTGGGCAACCTTTACCATGACCTCAACAGAATAAATTGCTGTGCAACTTCCAATGGCCTTTGCTTGAATCCGGAAACATCGAAATGCATAGTGATTCATAAAAAAAACAATTACCCCACCTATCGAAATTGAAATATACATAAATAATGCGAGTATTGAAATAGTCACAACAGCGAAAAATCTTGGTTTAATTTTCAATAGCAATTTAAATTGGTCAAACCACATTAACACACTAGTTGCACTCAGGATACTTTGGCTTACGCAATTTTATATACCATTAAGAGTCAGAATATTACTGGCAAAGACATATCTCGTTCCTACACTTCTTTATGGATGTGAACTATTTGCCAATTGTGACTCAATCAGCAAAAGTAAACTGGACGTTGTTTACAACAATATTATTAGATATGTCTATGGGTTAAGGAAATTTGATCACATATCTCCTTCTCCAAAAGCCTGTATGGAGTATCGCTCGTAAACTTACTGAAGATAAGAGTATTCATATTTTTACACAAACTAATATACTCTGGAACTCCACAGTATCCATATAATCATTTACGAGTGCCAGATCAAACAGGGGAAAAAAGTTAATTATTCCTAATCATAGATGTCTAGTATCAGAATGGCACTTTTTTATAAATGCTGTTCGTCTTTGGAATAGCCTCCCACCTAACCCTCAACTTCGAGCAATGCAATGCAGCTTAAAAATCATTATTTAATTTTTTTTCTTTAATTTTACTTTTGTTTCAAATTTTTAATCTTCAATTTTATATATATATGTATATATATTATCTTCTTCTTTTTTATTTTTATATTTAATTTTTCTTTTTATGATTTATGTTTAATGATAATATTATACTTAATAAACAATTGTAAATCCTTATAAATATATTTAACCTCTATGTAACAACCTGTCAGATTACAATTGCTGGATAATAAAACACACTATATTATTCAAGAATTTAATTCTATTTTTTATCAAATTATTTTTATTAATTTTTTTTATATTTTATTAATTTGATTACAAAAACCAACTACTCTGATCGAAATCTATTTTTACAATACTCCAAACAGTTGTTCAAAACTACAACTCATTTTCATATGGTGGTGTTCGTTTGCTTGACAATGGTTGCCACACCCCTCCAATGTTTTTAAGACGGATTTTCAAACTTTCTTCACCGGCCAAAACCTCTCCTCCCGATGTAATACTCGGCTGCCGATTTCCGTGTCCCGCCAATTGAGAAGGCTGCTCAATGGCTGCTGATGAACACTTTGTTTCTACACCATCAGGAACTGTTTCATCGGCCGAATAAATTGCTGATGATGGCAGGGGCAGTGTAACTACAGGAATTTTCTTTAGGTGACCCACGTTTCTACAAAAAAAAAAACCTTACCTCCGCCCGATACTTCTACCATATTACCTCTTCTTGCCGTTACCACGTATTCTGTTGTGTCAAAGTTTGTTTTCAACTTATGAGGAAATGCAACATTTTTCATTAGAATTTTGTCACATACAGCTATATCCGTTTCCTTCGCACCTCTCTTTTTATCAGCAATTTCTTTACCCTTTTGTTTGTTAATACAATCCCGATCTCTTTCAGTGAAATCAGCGTATTCTCCCGTCAAATCCTGTTTTCCAGGTAGTTTGTTTCTAATGACCCTGTTAAACATAAGCTCTGTTGGAGGAACCCCGGTGGTGGAATGTGGTGTAACATTATACATGTATACGAATTTCTGAATCTCTTCTAGATAATTTCTCTTATTTACAGATGCTATTTTCAGACGTTTCCGTAGTGACTTATTCATATTCTCAACTTCACCGTTTGCTTGAGGCCAATATGGCGGTGACAATGTTTGTTTTATACCATTTACTTGACAATATAGTTTAAACTCAGCACTTACGTATTGTCTACCGTTGTCGGTTCTCAGGTACTTATGGAGTCCCAATCTACAAAATATTGAAGTTTGAGCTCCATATATCTGGAATAATAATCAATAAAAACGAGGACATATTGGCCATTTGGTAATGGGCCTAAAAGGTCGGAAGCCAGCGTAATCCAGGAGCCAGTTGGGAACGGATGTCGGTCCATAGGAGCTGGGTTTGATGGATGTGATACCACAAGACAGGCTTTAACAAATTGCAGGCTTTAACAAATTTTTCTGCTTCTCGATCTATAAGGGGCCACCATACTTTTGACCTCAATCTCCGGTTCATGGCTGACTCTCCTGGGTGACCCTCATGAGCCAGTTCGAGGACTTTTGATCGTAGGGATTTCAGAATCACTAACCGAGTTCTACGTAAAAGTATACTGCCAACTGTCGACAACTCGAAACGAAAAGGGTAAAAACTGTTGGATTGTGCGGGATACCAAGAGTCAGCGCTAAGACATGACATCACGTCAACTATCTCCTCATCATGGGCACTGTTTTGAGCAATTTCCGAAATGGAAAGTGCCGTGGGCACACAGCTTGTGATAACGTGACAAATACTCTGTTCACCTTTCCAATCAAAGCAATTGGTGTTAGTTACTTGGCAAAGTCTAGATAGAGAGTCAGCGATGTTTTCTTTACCTGCTCTATAAATTACCTTAAAATTGAAACTCTGAAGTCGTAAGAGCCGTTTTTCTATCCAGGCTGGCGGTTTTGATGTGGGCTTGAAAATCACCTCTAGCGGTTTATGGTCTATAACAAGTTCAAATTCCAACCCTGCTAAGTAATAATAAAACTTTTCAACTGCCCATTCCAACGAAAGACTTTCTTTCTCCGTTTGTGAGTACACACTGTACTATAATTATAAGACTTTGTCTTGTTGTGCGGGAAGTCAATAAATAAATAAAGACCGATTGGACTATATGATTTCGGATGATCAGCTGGTTGGTTTCCTCCTTTGGGAAGAAATACAACATTCACCTTTGTCCACCTACTTGAAATAAATCTAAGTGCAAGACTTAATAATAATGACTTCATTTTGGATCTGATAGAATTTCTGTTTCATAAATTAAGAACTTTTATAAAAAATATCTTAAAATTTACAAACTACGAAAAAACATTTATTAAATTTTTACTTAAAAAGCTAATCGAAATCGAAATATTTCAAGTTACTTAGTAACTCCTTCACATATATTCATTTCTCTATTTTATTAAGAACTCCTACAATATTTATGACCAGACCATGCTAGTTACAGTTAAAAAAAATAAGCCTTAAAGGCTTAATTGTCTCCTTAATGTCGCTTTTGAATTCAACTCATTTTTATGAATTCTTAATAACTTTGCCAAGAAAACAGTCAGATGACTGTTTTAAGGAGTTACTAGTTTTATTTGAAGAGAACACATGATTTGAATACAAAAAAGCAAATTTTTTTATTAACACACAACAATAACAGTGCCTCCTTTTGCTAAGAAGACTGATGGACGGACTGCATCATATGCAAAACATGTTTGCGATTAGTTCAACTATAGTGTACATTGGGTTTGGTTGTTGCTACTTTTAGTCGTTGTTTGTTGTATTTTTTTTTTTTTTTTTTTTTGTTGTTGTCGTCTTGTTGCATTTGGTTAATAAACTATTTCGAATAGTGTCGTCATTTGCAATTCTGTGAGGCGTGTTAATGCGTGGCGCCTTGGTGACACTACAAAAATTCAATGAGTGTAAGAGGCATCAAGAAAACAAAACTGTGCCTAGTGAAATAGTGTTTGTGGAAAAGAAATAATTTTCTTGAAGCGTTGCTAATTATACAAAAAATTCAATGTCACATTTGCATGAAGTGATGATAAATTTATAAACCAGGGTGGCAGGTTTAGTAAATCCCAGCACAATAAAAAGAACTTTACAATAACTAAATATATAGGTTAATTTATTATATACAAAGCAACCATAGATGTCAATTTTTTTCAAGCAAAAAGCGCAAAACAGTATTCCAAAAAGCGCTAAAAGGTGCTAAATTAAAATGAAACTAAAAGCGCTAAAAAGAGCTAAAAAGATACGTTAAAAACTTTTCTTATATCTTTTCATTTTCAAATTAAAATGTGTCACTTTCTTTATCATCTTCTCGGTATATTGTTTTAAGTATTTAAGTATTTTAAGATTTTGATTTTTTATACGCTTGTAGAGAATTAATTTTAATAGATAAATTTGATCGAATTTTCTATTTTGGCCGTAAGCACAAAAAGTAAAGTGTACTTTAAGTAGACCTTATCAACAATTTTGTATGAAAAACATATAATAAAGTCTACTTAAAGTACACTTTAATTTTTTTGCATACGGCCCTTAATGTTTATTAAATAATTTACAACAGTTATGTTGTTTTTAACAAAATTCGTTGCACTGAACACTCTTTCGACTTCGGCCTAAAAAATCAATATTTGTATTAACAACGAAATTTGATAAATTAAAAACCCGGAACTCATTGTCTGAGTTCTCGAATTTAAGTACTTCAATCCGAAATAAATGTGTTGTGCCTCTATTTCAAATTTACTTATTTTTAAATTGTCGAGTCAATGTTCTTACCAATTTATTGGTTTTTTATATTTTACAGTTTTTTTAATAAATGTAATGAAATGAGTGGATGATAATTCAGCTCTTAGTGCAATGAACTTTTGTTTGATTTAATTGTGTGTCCGATTCTTCAGTATTATTGTCTAAACAGGCCTAACATAAATAGTGTAAGATCGATCTCATCCTTCAAATAATCAAATGTACCAGTAGGTGAAATTTCCCAGTTTGTTCAACTTTTTAATAACCGATATAAGTGACTAAACCATATTTTGGGCTTCGAATGCAAGATTTGCTTTTTACGATGAAGTTGATAACCGAATTTCGAGTTGACTTCCAATACCATTCTCTTGTGTTAACAGAAAATATATCATCATAATAGCTGCCATTTAATTTCTGTTGATACAATCGAAAATATAGTAGTTTTAATTTAATACAATTCGGTTGGAAATTTTTTTGTGTCGTCTCAAACATCGTCGTCTCAAACAATTATTCATTAACAACTATAAAATGAGTTCTAACTCAAGTCACATGACCAGCATTGCTTAAATGACTCTTTCAGAATTATTCTTGGCTTATCCAAGTGTTTGTTAATCAGCCTATATATATTTTTATATATGTACTGTTTTGGCGACGATTTAGAGAAACAATTATGAGTCCCTTTGACCAAAAACTTTATATTGTAAAAAAAAAGCACAATATTGTATTTAAAGGGCGCTAAAAGCACTAAAAAATTAAAAAGTGCTAATAAAACTCTTTCTTTTAACTTATACTCTCTGTCTGTCTGTCTGTCTGTCGTGGGTCAACCCCATGCCCCCTTATCCAATTGATCTGAAACTTGGCCAATAGTCTTGTTGCGACTACAGATTAATTTTGGGATAGCCATGCACAGTCACGGAGTGATCCAAATGTCATTTCCCTCATCCGGTCGATCTGAAACTTGGTCCATACACTTGCTGTAAGAAAGATTAGCTTCGACATAGTCACGCACTCTCACGCATAGTCACGCACAGTCACAAGAGTGATTTAAAACCAATTTCCCCTTATCTGATCGATCTGAAACTTGGTCGATAGACTTGCTGTGAAAAAGATTAACTTTGACATAGTCACGCACAATCATGCACGGTAACGGAGAGATTCAAAACTCATATGCATAAGGAAAGAAAGAGTTTTAATAAAAACTTTGTTTTTGCGGATTAGATTATTTTATATTTTATTTTAAAAGGCTTTAAATGGTAAACATACGCCTTTGCTTAAAGGCAGATAAATTATATGCAAAGATGCTAACTTATGTCGTAGTAGTAAATTCCATGGTGATTCGTTAAATCTACTTCATTTTGAAATTTTTTCAATTCACTTACATTATCATGTTTTGCTGGGTTATTATTGACATTAGTCGTTGTAGAAAAATTCTTTATTAATTGCCAGTAAAATTGTTTTCTTTTTGATATTTTATTTTTCAATAGCATTCTTTGCGATTTATTTTTATAAAAGTTTCCAACTTTTTCTTTTTTCTTTAGGCAAATAATTTTATCTGAAAACCACACATACGAGTACCATGAAAACTATGTTGTGGTTAACATTTCAAATTTAACCAAAAAAAAAAATTTGTTTAACATTTTGTTATACTTTTACTTTAAATTAAAAAAAAATTCAACTATTGATTTTGTTTTAAATACTCAAACTTTTCTATACAAGTATTAAGGGAATTCAATTAATGATGTAAATGTACAAATACAAAATTAAGAAAATATTTAAAATAAAATTAAAAATTACTAGAAATACCATTAATGTACATTACTTTAGTATTTAAAAATAATTGGTAGTCAGTCTAACAAAACAGAAAATTTCTACCATCACAATTCTGAAAACAATCTAGATTGCAAACATCATTAATGACCAATAAACCATTTATATTAAAACATGAATATTTTCAAGAAGTTTTTGCTATAATATAGGCCTTAGCTCAAATTTTTGCATTTTTAAGTTTAAAGAAGCAATAATTAGAGAAAGTTGGAGCAGCTGACGAGCTGGGGAACTTGCTAAACCAAATCATTCATAACATAATGACCCTATAAATGGGCTTTCATGATTTTTGGTATTTAGCTAAATATTTAAAAATATCTCATTTCGGTGAAGATTTAAAATTATTTTTATTTATTTTTGTATCATTTTCCAGATCATTTTGAACCGTTGCTAATTGCTACCATTATCACAAATAAGATAAACTTCGCTATATATAAAAATACATTATCAAGTAGAAACTCGGCAAATAGCTAGTAATCTCAGGAACAAGAAATAATTTGGATTTAGGGCTTCTTATACCCTACACCATTCCGGTTAAAGAGTTGTGATTACCTTAAATACATGTGCCAGCGTTCTATATGTGTATTCGTATAAACTTTGCAAACAAACTAACAGTCACCCAGTAGATAGTATTATTCAGAGCCAGCCTAATACATATTCTAATTCAACCTTGACTCTTATTCTCGTATAGTGTTGCAAATATGGAGTTAGTTCCCATACTTCGTAGTCAATAATATTGTGTATGGTAATTAAGGATCGTATATGATCTACTATAAATTCCATATTTGATTTGTTTTATTTCAAATAAGCTACCATAAGACAAGCCAATTAAAAATTAATCAAAATAAATTTTATATCATTTTTCCATTCACAAAAAACAAACAATTCTAACACTCAAAATGATATAAAAGGCCTAAAGGCAAAACTCGTTCATGTTGTGAAAAAAAACTTAGAAGCTAATATGAATAAAAAATATATTTGAATAGAAAAAACCCAATATTAAAAGGTTTCTTTTGAATATACAAAGAAATAATTTCAATTACATTTTTAAGCACGCACCAAAACCAAGACCAAAACAATCTGATTTTATACTACTTTAATGTGCGTGAGACGTCAATAACACAAATTTGAAATGCGATCATTACGAGGCAGAAATAAAATTGAAATAACCTGAAGCTATTCAAATTATGGTTCTTGAAAGCTTCATAAAAAATAGTTTAAAATAAGATGGATGGAATTAAAAAAAGTCAATAAATTGTAAAAGCATCTTTTTACTAAGCAACAAACAAAAATGGACAGGCAAACAAGCCATCAAATTCAAGCATTTGAAGGACGGACAAACAGATTCACAGTCGAATGGCTATAAAAGTTAAGTTAATATTGATAAAGTTTTACAGCTACTAATGGTAATTAGAATTATTTAATAAACCTTTTATTAATTTTTTTATGATAGTTTTTTTTTTTTTTTTTATTTAGAAGACGGCAGAAAACTTCAAGACCTTTGTTTGTTTAATGAAAATTTATTTTTGAGAGATGAGAACAGCAAATAAATAAATAAAATGATTAGATGTAAACTATACTCAAATTATTGTAGCACATTAAGAAATTTAATAATCTATTGTTTTGAATAAAATTTATGTACTCAATCAGCGGACACCGTCCAATGTTGTTTCGTCCTAGCCTACATTAGTATGCAAATATATTTTTGCATGGATTTAAAATATTCTGCTACCATAAATGACAATATTTTTACTCACTATGGACGGTAGGTATCACGGCTATTAATAGCATCAAGTCCAAAATAAGAGAGAATCCCAGAAGAGCTCCAACCAGACTTATGATGTATATCTTACGAACAAACGCACCAATGAGTTAACTTTGTAATGAATAAATCAATTGCTGTTTTCTCTATCTGATCTGATTTAATATTTTTCTAGTGTTAAGGTTAACCTGTACCTAATACAGGGTGGACCAAAAGCAACCATGGGGTTTAAAAATTTTATAAACTTTTCGTTTATACTCGTATATTGTTTTTATTTTCTATTATTCAGATTATATAAATAATACCTGTAGAATAAATAATGGAGAGATTCACAACTGAATAAAAAAGCAGAATAATAGAATTTTATTAATTTTATTTATTTTATCAAAGAGCATATCGTTGCCATTTTACCGTCAGAATTATGTGCTCTGAAGCAATGATTTGTTGCTTAGTTCATCGGCACCACTACCATGGCACCGTAAAAGATTTGCCTCGAACTGTCAGACCACGTTCAATTTGCACTGCTGCAAATATTGAACGTTAAGAGCAAAGTATTAACGAAACACCAGAAGGAGTATTGTTCAGCTAGGAATACCTCGGACGTCACTACGGCGAATTAAAAAATAATATATACTGTTATTCACATACAAGATGCAATTGAAAAAATTAAAACCCGTTGATAATCGACAAAGTCTAAATTTTGCAGTTAAATTTCAACAAATGGCCAGAAATGAAATCGACTTTATTGAAAGTCTGAATATGAGTGGTGAACTCATTTCCATTTGAATGCCTTTGTTAATAAGCATAACAGTAGGTTCTGGGGTTCTGAAAATTGCGAGACCCATTCATCTACGCCAATTGCACTCCATTAGGTGTACAGCATGGTGTGGTATTATATCTCAAAATATCATTGGGCCATAATTCTTTGAAAATGATGATGAGGCTGTACCCGTGCATAGAGTTCGGTACCGGTTTATCATAGAACATTTTCTACATGGTGCTCTTGAAAACAGACCTGAGATGTGGTTTCAGCAGGATGGAGCTATTGCCCACACTTCCCGAGACAAATTTTTGAAGAGCGAATAATTTTCAGAAATTCGGAAATTAATTGGCCAGCGCGTTCGCCAGAATTGTCAGCACTCGAATATTCTCTTTGGGGCTATTTGCGCGTATATGTGAACAAACCATAGACAATTCTTAAACTTAAGGCCAACATTGTTGCTACAAAGTTTGAAAAATGTTATGGAAAATGCTCTAAAACGAGCCCATCGTTGCGAAGCTAAAAACGGGGTAAATTTATGTGATATTATTTTACCATACTCAGTGTAGAAGAATCCCACTTTGTATATTTTATAATCAGAACAACTAGGAAAATTATAGTCGGTCTAGACCGACTCTACGATACCCTTTACAATGGTTTAGAGACCCTATCTCTTTGGCCCAACCAATTGGATATAGGATATAAGCATAAACCAAATTTGAGTGACGTTGTTATTAATTTTTTTGGTTGCAGATATGAAAAAGTTCATATCGGGTGCTATATTTATATGGGGACTAGATCGAAGTATGGACCGATCCTGATCATATTTGGCAAAGTCACTTATATTTTGAAAAAATATATACAAACCAAATTTGAGAAAAATCTGTGCAATATTTTTGTTTTTTGATAGATTTAAGTGAAGATCGGGAAGAAGATCTGTATGTGGCCTATGACTAAGAATTGTCCTATAGGCATTAGGTTTGGACTACTGATGAACGGATTTAATAAACACATACAAACCCAATGTGGCTGAGATCTAAATGATAATTTGGATCTTATGGCAGTTTATGTCGATTTCATAGGGGTCATTTCTAACATCATATATATTGAGTACTTTGACAGATAGAGCTTTGCAGATTTGAGTGAGGTCACCTTTAATTAATATAATTAATGTTAGTAACCATTTTGAAAATGGGTGGGATCCGATAAATGAGCATGGCCCCTCCCACACAAAGCAATTATCCAATATCGTATATCTCGAGTACTATGACAGAGACAGCTTTGCAAACATATTTGAGGTCATCTATTATTAATGTATGTTGTCGGAGAAAATGGGTTGAATCGGACCAATGAGCCTGGTACCCCCATACAAAGTAAAATATTCAATATCATATATCTCGATAACTATGACAGAGAAAGCTCTGCATATTTGTCGAAGGTCATCTATTATCAATGTGAGTTGCCGAACAAAAAATGGTCATGATGGGAATAGTGGGTGGCATCGGCCATACAAAGTAAATATATAATATTATATAACTGGCGTACTATGATAGAGAAAGGCTTGACACTTTGTAGGAGTCTATCAGATGTTAATGTGAATAGGCAGATAAAAAAATAGGCATAAGATTGTTGGGAGTAGTACCTCCTATACCAAAAAAAAGAAGTACGATGAAAACGAAAGTCTTAAAATTTTTGACAAGTAAATTAATTACCAATGTTAGTAGTTGTGGAAAATATTGGCGGAAAATTCAGAAATCGGCAAAATCAAAAATCACCAAAATCAAGAATCGCCTATATCAAAAATCGGTAAAAATAATAAATTGTCAAATGTTGTTCTAAATTGAAGGCCTAACTGTAGCCGGATTTAGTTTGGAAAATCATTATTTTCCTCATGGGCAGATATGTGTAGTGTAGGAACGAAAAATTTGATCATTTTTGCATCGAATAAAAAAATATATTATATATCAGCAAGCATCTATAATATCAATAGGCTACGCTATTTCTTGTGACCGATGTTTTGTACTACCGTGTTATCCCGATTTTGAGCAAACGTATATTATTTGAAAGGCATTTCTTTTTAACCGTTTTGCAGATTTATAGATTTTTAAATTTTTTCCTTCATTTTAGGTAAATTGCAATTAAAATTGCTACTAAAACATACACAAAATTATACAATGCTATGTGTGTGTTTATTAAATTTATTAATGTGTTTGTAATAAAAATGAGTTGGTTTTTTGTGTTGATTTGTGAATTGGCTATAATTGATTAGCATACCATATGTAATACAAAAAAATAAAATTTCCTAGAATTTGCACTCGAATTTCGAGGGCTGGCATCTGCTAGTTGAAATGAAAACACCAGAATTAAAATTAATTAATTATACAATACAAACTTCGTACGAAAAATTGATTATGAAAATATAAATGTCAGAGCATATTAGTTTTCTAATAGAGGTGACACTGTTTTATAGCTGAATGTCTTATTTGTCAAAATGATTACCTCCACTACCTGATTTTTTTAAATTTTATTAAAATTCCTCTAATAGTAAGGCGGTGTTAATGGTGTTAAATCATCATTATTACAGAAATTTGGTTTGAGCAATTAGATGTCAGTCAGCGCTTAATTATCAAAAATTAAAAAAAAAAATAATCAGAAAACGAGTTAATCGGTTTGGCAGAGAGCTGTTTAAATTTGACTATAGTGGTCATATTGGCTAAATTATATGTTTTATATCCGCAAACAAACTGTCTAACAATTGGACAACAAAGAAGACAAATGACATAGCGATGTAAAAACATATGTTTACCTTCAAGATATTTATGTTAGTGCAAAGAATAATCAATTTACTTTAAATCTTACAAGATTTATACAAATATTACAAAAAAAAAAAAAATACAAAAACTGTAAATATGTAAAATGTTTTAGAAAAAAAGCACTTTGCTTGATTAATGTTTGTCAACTATATATTATAAATTTACTTTTTATACATATATAGTTTTTAAGATAATTAAATAGATGAATTTCTTCCCTTGAATAGAAAGAAACAAACAAGTGTGTTTGGTTTGAATGATAAAAAAAAAAACATGTGTACCCACACATGCTTTTAAAGTTAAAAAAAAAAAAACATTTTTTTATACGAGTATAAAACATTTGTATTAAGTTAGGGCACAATTCGTCAATGACTACCACTAATGGCATAATCATCAATTATATGATGATCATAATTTAGAAATTGTCTGGATCAATATGAAATAAGTAAAAACAAGTTTTGAAACAAATCTGTGGCCAAGCCGCATTAAAAAAAGCAGAGAAAAATTTTTTATCGCACTTAAAATCCAGTAATAAACATTATTTTGATACCCTTGTGTTGGTTATACCATGCAAAAAAGCAAATCAGCCATGCGTGAGACTATATACATGAAAAACGAGAGATAAGTTTTAGTAAAACTGCGCACTCAGTTTTTTAATTCCCACACTGGTTTCCTTTTAAAATCAGTTCAAAATTACGTCCTTGTTTCAAAAATTTTGTAAAAATATTTATTCCTGTTGTTAAAAATAAGTACATCAATATAAAAAAAAATTTTTTTAAGAAAAATAAAGAGATGCGAAAAATTTCCTTTCTTATATTCATCCTTGAGTATTCTTGAAAATTTCGAAGGAATTGATGAACTGCTGAAAAAAACGACTCCACAAGAAGTGAGTGTAGGACTCCATAACATTATATTGCAGCCTTAAAAATAAGTGGTAAGGGAATTTTCGAAATTTTTATATAAGTTTTATTTTTGTTTTTTTTAATTCATTTTATTTTAAATTTAAAAAATTTTTATTGAAGAAAATTTACAGCTCAAAAAAATCGCTATATCTATAAAACACCTTTACCGTTTTTTTAAAGCGGTGATATGGTGCTATCAAGCACGATAGCATCATCTTCTTCTTAAAGTATTTTTTGTTAAGCAATTCATAAATTCCGCCCAGATGTGTACAGTATTTTGCGCTAACCACTTGTCCAATTTTAGGGTAGTGAAATTATTTTCATCGGTTTTACTCGTCTAGAGTTTTAAGATATATATGAGAGTTCAACGAGATGAAAATTAGGAATTGTATTGTTCGAGCTGTAGGCAATTTTTGTACATAATTTTTTTACTTAAATTGTAATAGATTAAATTGTTTCGTAGAATAAATCTGTGTGCCAAGTTTTAGCTTTCGGCCAAATCTAAAATGCCGCAGAGTTTGAAAAAAAAAATCTATGAGAAATTATCAAAAAATAATATTTTTTGAGTGTACATTGGAGTATAAGGAGTGAGATCGAAAAAATCTTAACATACATAAAATATTATAATAAGAAAATCATGGAATCTAGGGTTTTATTTTTTTTATTTAATTCAAATTATGTTAAAGTATAGAAAAAAGATCAACCCTTCCTTTTGGAATACGCAATCCATCTCCGATTAAAATCTTTAATATTTTGTGACACCTTTTTGTGTTTTTGAACTCCCTTTTCACAATGACCTAAGCTGCGGACAGTTTACCGGATTTGCATCCCTTGGTACAAAAACCAAATTATTGTTCCTATACCACTGATGAGCTTTCTTACCGTAGTGTCAAATCAGGCCAAATATATGTGAACACATTGCATCTCCAGCTTGCAATACCAGATACTTCTTTGGAGAGCTCATCTGCTTTTGGATCCTAAACTTATCTTCAAGATTTCCTACAGCATTATCAATATATGAATTTTGACCCGGAAGCTGCCACTATATATGCTACGTTGTCCAAGTGTATTTTTTTTATGAAATATGATTTAAACTTCCGTGCTGTATTTTGGCCTCTAAATTTTTTACAGCGTTCTTGTATGGAACTTTTTGGACTTTATATGTTCTCAAACCTTAATTTTTTTTTAACTTTTCGCACCAAATAATCCGAGTACTGAGCTAACCGCGCTGCGTTTCTAAGGGATGTGTTGAGAGCTTTTCTCAATATGTGGACCTTTCTTTCTTTCTGAACTGGGTTTCCTATTAATGGTCAAATTCTTCTGATACTTTTTGTAACATTTGAAATAGTTTGACGACACACCTTTGATTCTTCGGCAATCTTTTTGTAGCACCAAGTTGGATTTTGTTGAAAATATATAATAATTTTTGCATGTACTTCTATTTCAGCACTCGATATAATTAAAATAACAACAAAACAGAGTTGTCATTAAACATAATACCTGACATATTTTTCAAAGATAATTTGATCAAAGAATAATTCAAATCATACTTGCGTCAAAAGTTAAATGGAAAAACGTGCTTCAGGACTTTTTCGATCACACTCCTTATTCTTATTAAAAACTATTTGGTACTTATTAGATAATTATTTATTGAACATAATTTTACGAACGTCAAACAACATTTAATTTTCGTTTAAATTTTCGGAGAGTACGTTAAGTGTAGAAGTTTTTACAAGATATACCGAGTATTTTAGTTAAGTTTTTTAAAATCCATTTTATTTTTTTATTGAGGATTTTTTTTATATTTTTTCTTCCTTTTCATTATTATTTGCTTTGAGGATTATTATAGATTTGAAAGTTTTGTTTTTTTTTATACTTTTTATCTTTGAATAAGTAAATCTGTTTTGTGTGTTATTTTAAAGTGTGAAAATTCCTTTACAAACACATGACGACTCCTTCCATCATCATCTCGGGCTCTTAACAATATTGAGTTAAAAGCATCTTCCTTTTTTTTGCATCCTCGTATGCTTACACTTTTTTTTACCGCTTCTTCTTTTACTTACACTTACTGTTAAGGATATGTAGACGGATATATGTGAAGTATGTTTATCCGTTCTATGTTCTTTTCTGTGTATCCTTAAATTTGAAATGCTTTGGATATGCAAACACATTGAAAAGTTGATTTGGTTAGTGTGTGGGTAAGTGTATATGGATGCATATGTAAATATTTGTATTTTTGTGTGTGTGCGTGTGAATAAAGATTTTATATTTTATTTAAGGATAATCCCAAACATTAACTTGTATTAGATGAAAAAAAAACAACATTAAAACTGATTTTAAAAAAATCGGAAATAAACACACAATCGCAATGTTTTCTTCGCATAAACATACCTTACTTAAAAATGAAAAGGCGTGAAATTTTAAAAAGATTTACCATAAAAATATGCTTATTTAAAGAAAGGAAGAAAACAATAAGACAGGTGTTACAAGTTACAAAATCGTATAAACATTATGATTATAAGAAAAAGTAAATTCTAAGAAAAACATCAAGAACACATTTTCAATATGTGAAGATTAGGGAAAATATTTTTTTATAAAAAAAAAAATCAAATAAAACAAAAATTTTTTCCATCAAATCATTCCCTACCATGTCAAAAGTTAAGCCTTACGAGATCTATAGAAACTCGACAGCACAAAGCTACAATTAGAAAATATTCATGAGGAGAATGCTATTTAAAGCAGGATGAGTTTGAATTTCCAATTCAGAAAGCCAAGAAAGAAGACTGAGTGATATTTTTAAAAATTTCCTCAATAACATTTTTCTTGTCATATGTATGTATGAGTACTTCTAATATTTAAAAACATTGCTGTTGACCGACACCTATTTTATACACCAAACATCTCCCAAATATCTCTCAATTGTTATTACCAACTTAAATTATAAAATTTGTTCACTTAACTCTGTCTCGTTAGCATTAATTTTATCTCACGTTTCAACGTTTTCGTTTTCATAAATGCAATATTTTACAAAAAAAAAAAAGAAGAAGAAAAAACATCATCTACTAATTTCAAACAATTTATGCTTTTAATGATTTTCTTTAAATCATACAACAATTTATTCATTCACTCTACCTTATAAATAATTATACACTTGTAAGCATCATGTATACTAAATCTTACACTCGCTTACTGTGGTCATTAGGGTCACAACTGTTTGTAATAGATCATTTATTACAGAAAAAGCTGTATAAAGTTTAACCGGAAACAAGAGCGCCTATTTTAAGTTTAAATCCAGCCTAATGTTCGTTCTGTATTTAACAAATATACTTAATATAACAAATAACTGCCACCTTAATGTCCATGTACACAAGTTTCATTGCTTTTTATAGCTCAGTCATTCTTAATGATACCCACATCCACAAAAAAAGTGCATTAGTACAATTTTTGCCTTTTTTTATAATTTTTAAGTATGGAGTCGTATAAAATTTAACAAGATGTTTAAATCTTGTTAACTTCACATTATGATACGTTAGTTGTAGTTTAAAGTTATTTTATTTTAACTTCAACTTTTTTCGTTTTTCTTATTTTTGCTTAATAAATTAGAGTTCATTACGGAAAAGTTAAGAAATGCTGCAGCTGTTAGTTTTTGTAGCACTTGAAGCACACAAACTCCATGAACATGAGTTAGTACTTGAACTAATAATGAAACGAAAATTACAAATGTAATATTAACTTAGAAAAGCGGTGTGATCAATCAAATCAAAGTTGTTTTTTTTTTTGGGATTTATCTCAGACAAAGAAATAAATTAGTGTTATTATTGTATAAATGAATTTAATTACTATTTAAAAAATGTAAAGCATATAATGTAACAGTATAATAAGTTTAAATAAAAAATTTTAAGTATTATAAATAATATAATGTTCTATATTTTTATAAAGAGCTTTAATATAACTAATTATATTAATTATGAGTGTATTTTGTGATATTTTAAACTAAGCAAATGCTGTGTATTAATTTTAAGTTCGTGAAGTCCCGTTTTTTTATAATAATTATATTAACCATTTTCTGTGATTTTTATTATTTTTAATTATAATTAATTATATTTTTTATTTGTTTATACACAATAATTAAATAAATCACCACTGAAGATGTCAACACCAATTGACGAAACGTTGGGTAAAGCATGAAATAAATTTGTTTTATTTGCATGAAACTAATCAACTAGTAAGCTCAATATCAGTAGATTAATAAAGCATCACTAAAATAACAAACTAGTCAAACTAAAATATAATAACAAATTAAATTAGCAGATCCCGGCCCTCGAAATTAGAGTGCGAATTCTAGGATATTTTACATTTTCATTTAGTAAAAACCCTAAAGGTATGCTAATAAATTTTAACCAATTCACAATTCACAATTCAACACTTTTTAGATACCAAAAATGTCAAAAATTATTTTTCAATTCAACACAATTATTATTGTGAATGAAGAAAACAAATTAACAAACTTAATAAACACATACATTGTGTAATTTTATTCATGTGTTAATAGCAACTTTAAGTTCGCATAACTCCAAAAAAATTAAAAAATTAAAAATCTTAAAATCTGTAAGTCAGCTAAAAAGAGACACGTTTCATATAACGTACGTTTGGTCAAAATCGAGAGAAAACTGTGGAACAAATCATCGGTCACAAGAAGTCGCCTTACCTATTAATATTATAGATTAAATTTCCCTTACCTGCTAAGAGAATAACTGAACTAAGAAAAGTTGTTATTGCTGTTTTTTTTAATTGTTGCTAGTAGAACGTGTTAGTTTTGAAAAAAGACACTTCTGATTATAATGTTTTGAATATTAAAAGTAACTAGCAGATTCCAGCGCCCGAAATTCTAGTGCAATTTCTAGGCAGCTTTATTTTTCAACTAAGCCAATTCACAAACCAACACTTTTATGGTTTATTATTATTGTGGATGATAACAAACTCATTAACAAACACATTAACAAATTTAATAAAACACGCATAACATATGCATAATTTTATGTAGGAAAAAATTTAAAAATCTGTAAATCTGCAAATTCAATACAATTATTATTGTGAATGAAGAAAACAAACTCACAAAGTAATTAAAAAATTTAATAAACGCACACATTGTATAATTTTATGCATGTGTTAGTAGCAACTTTAAATCTGCATAACTCAAAAAAATTTAAAAATTTAAAAATCTGTAAGTCAGCTAAAAAGAGACACGTTTCATATAACGTACGTTTGGTCAAAAGAAGAGAGAAAACTGTGGAACAAATCATTGGTCACAAGAAATCGCCTTACCTATTAATATTATAGATTAAATTTCCCTTACCTACTAAGAGAATAACTGAACTAAGAAAAGTTGTTATTGCTGTTTTTTTTAATTGTTGCTAGTAGAACGTGTTAGTTTTGAAAAAAGACACTTCTGATTATAATGTTTTGAATATTAAAAGTAACTAGCAGATTCCAGCGCCCGAAATTCTAGTGCAATTTCTAGGCAGCTTTATTTTTCAACTAAGCCAATTCACAAACCAACACTTTTATGGTTTATTATTATTGTGGATGATAACAAACTCATTAACAAACACATTAACAAATTTAATAAAACACGCATAACATATGCATAATTTTATGTAGGAAAAAATTTAAAAATCTGTAAATCTGCAAATTCAATACAATTATTATTGTGAATGAAGAAAACAAACTCACAAAGTAATTAAAAAATTTAATAAACACACACATTGTATAATTTTATGCATGTGTTAGTAGCAACTTTAAATCTGCATAACTCAAAAAAAAAAAAAATTTAAAAATCTGTAAGTCAGCTAAAAAGAGACACGTTTCATATAACGTACGTTTGGTCAAAAGAAGAGAGAAAACTGTGGAACAAATCATTGGTCACAAGAAATCGCCTTACCTATTAATATTATAGATTAAATTTCCCTTACCTACTAAGAGAACAACTGAACTAAGAAAAGTTGTTATTGCTGGTTTTTTTAATTGTTGCTAGTAGAACGTATTAGTTTTGAAAAAAGACACTTCTGATTATAATGTTTTGAATATTAAAAGTAACTAGCAGATTCCAGCGCCCGAAATTCTAGTGCAATTTCTAGGCAGCTTTATTTTTCAACTAAGCCAATTCACAAACCAACACTTTTATGGTTTATTATTATTGTGGATGATAACAAACTCATTAACAAACTCATTAACAAATTTAATAAAACACGCATAACATATGCATAATTTTATGTAGGAAAAAATTTAAAAATCTGTAAATCTGCAAAACGGCTAAAAAGAAATACCTTTCAAATAATATACGTTTGGTCAAAATCGGGATAAAACGGTAGAACAAAACATCGGTCACAAGAAATCGTCTAGCCTATCAATATTATAGATACTTAAAACTTATAAACTAATTTTTTTCTTAAAAGCACTCTGCAAAAGACCTTAAAAATGACCCTTGAAATAAATCCATCATCTTTATGGTCTTTCTGCTAAATATATAAAAATTCTATTGCTTAAAAAGCTTCTTGTAACATAATTTTTCTGGTTAGTTAATAAAACTGTCACCACAAATATTTATAATTTTTTTTTAGAAAATGTTAATAAATCGTTGAAAAGCCAAAAAATAAAAAAAATATTGTCATATAGAAAATGAATAATGAGTTTGTAACAGGCAAAGTTTATAAATCTTTTTCTTTTTTTTTTTTGGTTTAAATAAAAATACAAACATTATAATTATTTTGTGTACAAACATTAAACAAGCTACTGTAAATGACCTTTGGAAGCTGTTTGTGTAAAAATTTATAAACAACATTATCATCACATTTTGTGTTTCTTAAGGCCCATTTACATGATACCACTCAGTCGTATGATTTTTCGAAATAAAAATCCGATGAAATTCATCGGACTGTCATAAAGTCGTACCGACATTATTTCTGCATACTTAGGCCATTTACACCATAACACTCAAGTCTTATGAAAACAACTGTTTAGAATAATAAGCAAATTTATTTTGAAATTTATATTTTATTTTCACTTTCTTTGTTTTTGTTTACCATTTTTTTAATATTACCAAAAAAAAAAACAACTCTAGTCCGATGAAAATGGCAAGTTTTTAGAAATGTTTCAAAAACCATCGGACTTCGAAAATGAAATCCTACAGACTGTCAATTTCATAACAAAAGCTTTTTACATCATACGACTTTTTCATAATACTCGAATTTCTGACAGATCGTATTACAAAGTGTGATAGTGTAAACTGGCCTTTATAAAAAAATATATATATATTTTCTTGTGTATTTTGATAATGGCCAACCACATGTTTTTTTTATGAAGACCTTTTAAGTAAAGTGTGAAAGAAAAATGTATATTTTTTTAATGTAAACATTAAAAATTAATATTTATCAAATGGAAAAAAGTAACAAGTGTTTTTCAACCAACACCGTAAGCCAACAAGTTGGTACAATTATATTGTCTTGTGAGAAGTAACAGCAACAACACTAAATAAACGTAACACAAAAATATATACTTTCGAATCAGCCTTTTGTAATATTTGAAAAAAAAATGCTTTTTTTTACAAAAAGTCAAAATTTCTGATTATTTACATTAATTGCCAGCTGCCATGCTGGCTTTATATCATCATAGCGAATACTATTGTCGGTCTAACTTGACTTTACTGATTAATCTTGTTTAACACAAATGTATTTGTATTATGCTAGAATTGCGAAAAAATTGTTTTGTGATAAAAAAAAAAGCTTTAACGTTATATAAATTAATATTGATTGGAATAATGTAGGAAAAATATGTATACAGTACATGTCAGCTTAATGTTAAAAACTAAAATATATCCAAACACTTTTCGATTTCACTTAATCTGAAATGAATGCTAAAAGATATAAAGATTGACATATTTTGATTTCCTAATAATGTAGCATGTTTCAAATCAAATCAAAAGTTATTTGATATTTTACTAATAATCTAAACAAAACGATGATTTGTTTACTCTCATTTGATTTTGTTGCAACAATAGTTTTGTTATTATGAAACATGGAAAACAAATTTATACTTAAACATATTTAATTTGATACGTACATTTGTGTTTTTATTTATTTAACACCCTTTCTATTGTATTTTCTGTTTGGGAAAAAAAAAATATAACAATTTTCATATAATTTTTGTATTTTAGATCACAATACTATAACATATATAACAATATATGATATTTGATATTTGCCACATATGCACTCACTACTCATCTGTGTGTAGAGTGATGAAATATTAGAGGGTCCTTTTAAAAACTATTCAAAGTTTTGTTTTTCTTTTTTCCTTTCAATCTTTTGTTTAAAATGTGTTTTAACAATGATTTGTTTTTGTTAACATTTGCAACATTTTCAAATCAAATCACAGGAAATGGGGGGTTTATATTGAACATTTATATAATATAGTAATACAATATAGAAACTCTCTTTTGTGAAAATCCATAAGAGCACCAAAATGACAACATGATAATACAAAATCGAATGGAAAAAGTTTTTTAAATTTTTAATTTTCTAATTTTTTTTTTTTTTTTTTAATTTTAAAATCCAATGATCTAATGAAGAAGGCCATAATAAAGTGGTATAATCAACCATTTCACAAATATTGTGAACCTATCTTATAAACGTTAATTTCTTTGCAAAAAAAAAAAAAAAAAAAAAAAAAATATTGGAAATTTGAAAGGATTTGAAATTTAAAATTTTCCAAAATAAAAATTTTGACATAATTTTTTGGTGTCAAGATTCTCCTCTTTCATATGATACTGAAAGCGGCATACTCGAGCATAATTATTTCTAAATATTTTAAAAGATATATATATACACTCCGGTTCACTTGAATAGCACACTTGCAAGATGCATTTCATTTCACGATAGCTTCTAAACAAACGAAAGTAACGTATAGCTATTGGCTTGAATTTATAGTTAAAGTATTTAGTTTATATTAGCAATAAACAAAACCAAAATTTATTGAGTATTTTTCAAATTACAGGGCTTACAAAGTAAATAACCTAAAAGCAGTGCATACATTCTGTTTCATTTAAATACCACACTTTGTCTTAATCTATATTAAATATTATTTGGTTAGTTTTAAACAACTTGTTTTAGGGTAATTATATAAATTATTAATTTATAAATCTAATTTAATAATGGGTAGAACCTCCTTTGCTTAGAATAACTTCATAAATCCTATATGGTAAGGAATCATAAAGCTTTTTAATATAGTCAAGGTAAATTAAAGCCCATGCTTCCCAAATATCCTGAAATAGATCAGCTTTGGTAGAAAACTGTCTCCCTGACTCATAAACTTTTTTAGCCAACCACCCACAAACATTTTCGATAACGTCAAGGTCTGGCGAGTATGGGGGCCAGTTTAAGAGATTGACATTTTTTGACTCGATCCATGATTTGACAACACGGGCTGTATGAATTGGGGCATCGTCCTGTTGGAAAGTCCATGGCAAAATCCCTAGTGGGGGAAAAGCTTTTCCAAAACTCCTTTGTACGATTGGGCGTTCATCTTGGGAGTCAAAAATTGAAGCTCACATGTACCAAAATAGAATATGGCTCCCCAGACCATAACCCCGCCAACTCTGCTGTGTAGACGCTCCAATTGATGGGTCTCCCTTCTTAAATCAGTTATATTTATACCCGTCAGGGCCCTCGAAATGAATTTTTTTTCTCACGTAGAGGGTAAGTGGTGGTTTTTTCTTTAACTTTAGGTGCTTCAGATGTTTAGCTTTAGAAATCACCCGCCACACAATAGTTTTATTTGAGCTAACTCCAGCTTTTGCTCTTTTTCAACGGAATCATGTGAATTGGAAGCCTCGCGCAGTATAGATCGCTTATCTGCATTGGAAAGTACACTATTTACACGACCTTTCATATTTTATTCCATAATTTTAGCTGTTCTGAATAAAATTATAATCGACTTTTCTACTTCTTCCAATTTTTTTTGCTATCTCAGACACAGAGAGGTCACATTCCTATTTTAATTTAATTTGTACCTCGTTATTATTAACAGATATTTTAAATATTCAAAATAATGCTTTACTTTAACTTGCCGATGATCTGCACGACGTAAATCGAACTTAAACGCAAATGTGCTATTCAAGTGAAACAGAAAAAGCATTAGAATTTGAAGCAAACGAAAATTAAATGGGCAGAAATGTAATGCAATGTAACGGTAAATTCTCAGAGCTTCAATTTTGTTGCAGAGAATGTGGATAATAAGAGGAACAAAATAGTACAAAACAAGTACACATCAGTCAATGAATATTAGCAGATAATCAAATAGAATAAAAAAAAAATAAGTTTGTGCTATTCAAGTGAAACGGAGTGTATATATATATTTATATTAGAGTGGGTCAAATTGTAGGGGGCCGGAAAAATCTCCATGGGCTCATCGCTATTCTGGTACTATGAGCCATAGCAAGTATTTTTGCCCAAGGAAAATGATTTTAGAGGTATGGTTCCTTGGACCAATATACTTGCTATGGCCCATAGTACCATAATCGGGATGAGCCCATGGAATAAACATAATTGACCCACCCAAATATATAGATATAAATCTCTGAAAAAAAAACTGTTATCGCAGTTTTACTTTACTTGACCTCCGATGTCAGACGTATATTCAACTGAATTTTATATTTACATTAATATCCGGAATTATTGCACAATTTATAACAAATGTAGGGAAAATATTTGATAAACTCAATACTAAATAATACAACAACAAAAACACTGAATTTCCCGTAACAACGCCCCATTTCAAATTATTTAAGAACTTAATTTACAATATTTTGAAAATTTACATAAAAGTATCGCAACAAATTCGAACTAAAATTTTATTAACAAAAAATATCAAAATATTTACAAAGAACACAATTTACATTTTGGGTGAAGTGTTCTTCTACAGTGTACTGTAATGCCATTGACGAATCTTATTCTTATCATTTCCTTTTAAGTCTTAAAATTTTAATCCCATTTATATTAATAAGTAAATATTAAGAGTTTGCTTACATTCTTCACATATTATTTTAAACTTTAGTGACGTGTGAAAAATTATGACATGTATCCACAACAATCGGTGGAACCTTTACACTGTGCTCTTTAAACTCGCCTTCTTCCGATTTTTTTTTTTTTTTTTTTTGATTCGTCAGGGTCAGAAAGTTCTTGGAGAACTTTTCACATTTCACATTTCACAGAACTTTTCACATTTTGAAGAATAATTGAACGGTTCTGAAAAAGCTGATTTTGCAAAAGTTGAAAATCAGTTGGTTTCTCTTTGTTATACATGTCCGAATGTCAATTGGCAGCTGATTTACCCCATTTTAAATAGCAACCTGCTCAAAATAACAAATGAACGCGATTTCAGACAGACAGATAGACGTGACAAAGTGATATACACATTCTGATATATACAGCGGTATGGTATTTTTCATTATAGTCATGGTTTTTATTGAAAATCTTTTCCTTCAGCAGCAAACTTGGTTTTCGTCTATAATTTGCATGTAACAATAAGACAAATAATAACTGAGAATATTTAATTAAAAAATTATAATTGTATTTTTTTTTTTCAATTCCTCAAATTTGAGAGCACAGCATAATTAAACAAAGATATTAAGAAATGTTTTTTGTAGGATAAGTATTACTAAAAGGAAATAAACAACTAAACATGGTTAAACAAAAAAGTGATAATAAAAGAAAATAAATAATTAATTTCTGAAGGGCAGCTCCAAAATATGCTACCTTTTAAAAGTTCTGATTCTCGTCCGTATTATCAAGGAGCATAACAGCTAGTGGGTTGATGTGTTGACTTTACCTTTCTCAATAGCTTTCGCTAAAACTTTCAATTTCATCTTTACCCTATGGAATAGGGAGATCATTGTAATTATATATTAATACGCGAAGTAAAATTTTTGGAACCTTTTTTAAGCAAAATGCGAGAACGGAGGAGTGTGAAATTTGACATAGCTATAGATCATATAGACGAGAAGTGCGGAATGATAAAAATTATGTAGAATATTTTTTAAAAATATATAAAATAATATAAAATAAAATATTAATAATATATAATTTTATAAAAGCCTAAAGGCATGCTAATCAATTTTAGCCAATTCACAATTCATGGAATTTAAATATAACCGAATATCGCATGCCCTGTGTTGAATTGTGAATTGCATTTAGGCTCTTAGAAAACTATTTATTAACAAACTCATTTATATATCTTCCGTGCGTTCAACAAATAAATATTTATAATGATATTTACTAAATTTGATTTAAATATTTATAAATTTTTTATCTACCAAGATTAAGAAAACCTTTGGAAGAAAAATATTGAATGAAAAAATAAAATTTCCTAGCATTTGCATTCGAATTTGGAGTGCTGTGCTATGCTAGTAGTAATTTATTAGATACAAACCACGGAGCGTTTACTATTGATCGTAGAGTTTTTGACATATTTAAAAAGGAAAACAAAAAATATGTTGGGAAAAGTTTAATTGATGTTAAAGAAGGAACAACTCATTTTGAGGTAACAAAAGTTTATATTTGCAAAAGTTAAGGAAAATTAGTATTGAAAAACAAACGTTAAAATGCAAATGATTGAAGAGATATTTATCATAAAAAGACAACTTCCGGACTTTGAAAAGCCAGTGTTAGATTCCTTGAATATGATCGAAATTTTCATATATCCGGATTTTTGAATCTTTAATTGCTCTTTTTTTGCAGGAACTTTCATAATTGTTCTAGAACTTCAGCTGTTCAACTTGAACGGATATTAATGCAAAAATGGCTGATCATATAGGAGTTTTGAGAAAGTTTCTTAGGTACGTTTTGATTGTACTGAATGATGTCATTAAGGAACATAGAAAATAAATAAAATATTTCGTATTCTGTTTCAATTACAGATTTCCTAAAATGATTTAATGAGATGTTCCTAGTTGTTTTGGTTAGTAAAATAAGCATCCATTAAATTTCGCTTCAAATTTTTCTTCACATGGTACAAAAGAATGAGACAGGCTGCCTTATTAGAACATATGCTGCAAATCCCATTACTACATATAATGTTATTTCTGACATTAAAAAAATAAGCGGAACCAACAAAACAAAATGACATTTAGTTAAACAAAATAAACAAAAATCTCGTATTCTGTAAATAAACATTTCTTTTTTTTTTTTTTTTTTTGATATAGAAATAAAGACGACACTCTTGTTTTAAAATATAAACAAGCAGCACAAAATATGCATTTTGGGTGAACGTAAACAAAATAATTCCACAATCAATGAATGGCATAACTGAATGGAATGGATCGAATGAGCGAATGGCAACATGTCATTTTGATAGAATATTGGCCTCAAACAAAAAATTTCGTTTAAATGTTTCTTTAAAACTGACTGTAGTCGTTCAGCAATGGTGACCTCACTCATTAGCTTCTGTCATGCTTACACAAATCAACTAATTGTTTATTTAGTTTTAAAATGTTTTTTAGTTGTTTTTTTATACGCTTCCAAAGTTAAATATGCACTAGGGACCAATAATGATAAAAAGGGGATGCAAGTTAGTATGTGGTATGAAACAAAAAAGTTGTGGAGAGGGGAAGTGGAGGTTCGTTATTAAGGTATGTCTATTATTTTGAGTTGTTTTTCATATAAAGAGCAAGTGTTTTTTTATGTCAATTTCTAAATTTATACTAGGTCATGCATATTTACGAATATGTATGTTAATGTTTTTAAAATTGACATTAAACATTTGTTGGCATGTCAAAATAATTAGAGTATTTCTAAAGACATTTTAAGTAGATCTTATTTCTATGGTTACATCTTCAAGACAGCAACCCTTTATGTGAGTAATAAAATAAATAATTGGATTAGCTTTTTATGCTTTTATATATAAAATTCCTTTGTGTTTCCGAAAGAAAACATATTTAGCTTTACCACATGTTACTCATAAAAAATATATTTTGAAATCGAATGTGATATTTCAATGATTTGACTACAAAAGCTAAACATCAACATGTTAGTTTTTTTATATGTTTTGCTTACATTTGTTTTTTGCCAATATAATCATTGCATACGATGCATGCCAAAGCGTTTGGTTTGAATTTTGTATTCTTATTACCTTTAGAAAATTCTCAGAATTATGTGTAAACATTTAGCATAAAAAAACAATCGAAAACTCTACGAAAAGGTAAAGTAAACAATAAGTATTAAAACTGAAAAAAAAAATAATAAAATACAAGCGTATTTTAGTACAATTAAGAATAAAAAAAACTTTGTTTCTTTATTCGTAACCACAACAAAACAAAATGTGTGAAGAGATTAAACATCGAGATATAAGTGAAAACATATCAAATTGAAAAATTTTAATTAAGAAATGCCATACATATGTGTATGTTAACTTGACGATCACAAGAACGTATGCTGGGTTATGTGACAACAATATAAAATATTAACTTACACTCAAAGAAATAAGAAACAAAATTTTTTAATTGAAATCCATTTGCTAAATAGAATGGACTGGCAACATATGTAAAAATCATCAAAATTGGACGAAATGCACTTTTGCAAACGTATAATTCACTAAATGTATATAATTGTCGGGAACATTTGAAGGCAAATTCTTTGTTGAGTCAATAAAAAACAATCAGAAAAAGGCCATGAGATCAGACTCAAATGTTACCTGGGTGCTTATTGTAATACTTCCAATAAACAATGATAAATCAATAAATCCCCCGAAATGCAATACAACAAAAACATAAATTTTTTTAATAAACGCCTTTTTTAAAAAAGCTTTCATGTTAAACATTTCTGATGTTAGAATTACAAAAACAAAAGAAAAGTTTATTTATTTAAACTATAAATTAAATTTATATAGATTTCCCTTGAATTTCATTCATAATAAAGACATCATCATTATTATTGTAGCTGATGTTAATGCAAGAAGTTAAAATGAGGGAGTTTATCAAACGAATATCCATCTTATGTGGTTGAATTCATTTGTGATCTACACCCAACAAAAATGTACTACAGAAAAGAAGACCTAAAGCCAATTTCTGTTTTCTTTATTTGTGGCTGCTCAATGTGCTGAAGGAAATATCGCATCGTTAGCATGAAAATAAACGCAAAGATCTTTAAACAGATTTTCTTTTCTATATATCCTCTACTGAGTATAATAGTCGTAATTTAAAATTAGCAACGATGCTTAACAAATTACTCAATATAAAATTGAGGAAATAATTTAGATGAAAAGAAGACAAAAAAGACGGATAAAATATTAGGAGGAAAATCATTCATTAATTTTTTTTTTTTTTTTTTACAAAAAAAAAAAAACTTAAAATGAAAGAAGAGAAAAAATATTTAGTTTTATTCGAAATTTCGTACATTCAGAAAAAATTATTAAAAAAACTTTAAATTTAAAATTAAAATTATTGGCATATGACCAAACATAGTCAAAAGCTGTTGTAAATTTTTAATAAAGATCCCCCTTATTTCCTCAATCATCTTTATTTTGTAAATTTTTGCAAAAGAATAACTTTAATTTTACTTAATTTTTGTAATATATCTATAATATAAATAGGTAAGGCGATTTCTGGGGACCGATGATTTGTTCCACAGTTTTTGCCCAAACTTACCTTATCTGAAAGGTATTTCTTCTTAGCTGTCCACCAGATTTACAGGAGTAAAATACATTTAAACTTGCTACTAACACATACATAAAATTATATAATGCTATGTGTGTGTTTATTAAATTTGTTAATGTGTTTGTGAGTTTGTTTTCTTCCTTCACAATAACAATTATATTGAATTAGAAAATAATTTTGGACATCAACCGATAACATTGAAAAATAATCTTGAAGATTACATACATTTAGGGTTTTTGTTAACTGAAAAAATAAAATTTCTTCAAATTTGCACTCGAATTTCGAGGGCTGCGATCTGCTAGTAATAGCTTATTGTATAGAAATAGTATAAATGTAGGATCGAAGGTAAGACGAGCAACGCTAGACAGACATTTTGTAGTCAAAGTTTAGTTCGAAGCGAATGTAGCACGGTCTGAGATCATTGATTAACTTAAACTTAAACAGTTATAAGAAACTCAATTTATAAGAAACTTAATATAGTTAATAAAAAAAATGCATTAATGTTAAAATTAAAAAAGCAGCGTATTTTATTTTTGACTGTTAAAAAGGAAAATGTAAATCCTACGTAAATATATAAATCAAACAATTGATATATTTTTTGTTAGATTTGAAGTCAGTTTTCAGACGTATGCAATTAATACCGTAATTAATATGCAAATTTTAATTTTCTTTCAATGGTGCGTGGCAGAGAAGAAGAAAGCATATATTTCAAAAATTCATAACTGCACTGCATTCTTAATCGGACCGGTTTCTGGCATTTCAGCCTTCATCAGCGATTTATTAAACATTGTGATAATTGTTATGTTTTTAATAGAATAGATTGTTTCTATATGAACATTTTTCTACTTAGGGCGGCCGTGAGGTTTGAACCCTGAACCTTACATACACTCGTACTTATGGTCAGCGTTTTAACACACTCACCTAAAATCACGCCTACGAGCAGTGTGGTTAAGAATCAGTTTTCATACCATACAGCTTTTACTTCGTATTAATTTCAGAAGATACAACAACAAACAATCGTTATTTTTAAATTTTTTAATATTTTTGCACTTATACTTCTAATTGCCACTATTCTCAGCTTCGTACTGATACTTTTTAGTTTACATTTTTTTTAAGCCTACTTTCATCTTAATTGCTAAATGGTGCTTAGATAATAAATTTAAATATAATTCCCTTTTTGATATAATAATAAACTTAATTAAAAATATATGTTTTTTTCTATTGGTTGTTGTTATTATTATTTTTAACTAACCAAAAACCATATGTTATTTTTCCTCTAGCCTTTATCAACAGAACAGTGAACAAAACTCTTTACATAAGTTGCATGTGTATGTGTACGTGTGTGTAACGCCTTAAGTTATGTTGTATTTAAATTGTTTACATTAAAAATAACATAAAATGTCAAAGGCTGGCTTATAGCCTCAACATATGTTAAGAAATGAGTGTTGATGTGTGTGTGTCTGTGTTTGAGTATTTGTGTATATAAATATGCATGTGTGCACAACAAATACTTGTACGTACAGACTCTGTTGTATTAATGTTGAATAAAAAATATTCCTCCAAAATAAAACACATGTAACAGAACACTATTTTATGAACAAACAAACACTCACACAGTTACACAATCTGTAGTTCTATTTGTTGTACTATACACAACAATAATAAATGCTAACAAAAATACACACCTGTATTTATTTTATCGTAGTCAAAGAAAAATTTACAAAAATCCTAATAAAAGTTTTTTTTTACCAACGTTGCAAGCATAAAAAGCAAAAGTTAGCAAATAAAATTATACAGGTGGGGTAAAGATGGGGGTCATACAAACCATAGCCTGAAACTTAAAGGGTTTATTCGTATATTGACTTATTCAAACACAAACACATACACATGTTCATAATTTCATTGTGAATGTGCGTGTGTTTGTTTATAAATGATATGACCTAAACTCTTTGATATCCTTAGGTGGAAAAACTTTAAGTTAAGGTTAGTTGCTTTTGTAAACATAAACTCAAATACACTATGCTCAAAACGTATACAGAATTTGTCATCAAATAGAATATAAGAATTAATTCACAATGTAAACGAAAAGAAGATGGTTAAGTTTCTTGGCTCAAGCGAATAACATTTATAAAATGTAACTTACAATTTATGAGACTTTTTTGCAATTAGCACTTTACATTTTACATAAAGATTTTATACTCCGATTATAAATATGTTTTTTAATTTTTCCTTGAGTTCGCTAGCATCAGCAAATCTGGATTGAAAATTCGAAAGCTTGCTATTCTATAATCTCAATTTTCAAAACGAATTTAATTTCGATTTATATTGGATGCGACGATTCCAAAAGTGGTTTTAATTTTTTCTCACATTAACAATTAGAACAGCTGAATTTACAATATTGTAATAAATTTTTTAGTCTAGTGTTATAGTTTAAAATGTACATTATTATATATGTACATATATTTGTATATATGTATATGTTGTATATAAAATTTATATTTATTACATTCTTTGTGTTATTTATCTATATATGAGTGTTTCATCTGGAATAAGAATAATTCGTTGTTAATTCTCCAAAGATTTTCATTTAATTTTTTTATACATTAGAGTTCGTATTCTAGGGCATACAGAAGGTTTTGAAAAATTATTATCATTTAAAATAAAAAAACTAAAATCTGTAATTTTATGACTCAACTGATTTTTTTTTCATGATCACTGAAATTAAGATATCAAATTCTAAATATTTTGAACCCAAATAAACTGAGGACTTAAGAAATCTTTAATTTTAAATTAAGGCAAACAAATTCTGAAAAACTATGAATATTGTATAGATAATTATTAAAAAGCAAATAAAATTTCTTACAAAATCTATAACATTTTCACTTTTTAAATATATGACAATGTAAATGGTGTTCGGTTTGTTATGGAATAATTCATATGAGTGTGAATAATCTTATATCTATGTGTGCAAGTGACTTTGAATGTTTTTAATGTGATTTATTAACATTTTACCAGCATGAGTGCCAACAATTTCCAACAAATTGTGCAAATATTTAACAATTTAATTCATTCTTGGAGGAATAACTACTTCATGTACACTGAAACATCTGAAATTGTTTTAACGGAGTCATTAAATTCCAAATGATCACAATTAACGACAAGTATTTTGTTATGACATTTGATATCGGCTGATCAGTAGTTTAGATATAACCTCAAAATAAAGTGCAATTTAAACATTCTGTTATAACATTGAGAACGGGATTGTGAGAATCAAAAAAAAATGTCAATTTTATAGTTTTACTCTTAATTAAAAAAAAAAAAGATATAGAAAATAACGATAGATATAGAAAATAGGATTGAGCGGCAAGTTTTTTTTTTTTTTTTTGATATGAAAAAGTTCATATCGGATGATATATTTATATGGCGACTAGGCCGAAAAATGGACCGATCATATTTGGTAAGGTCACTACAAAAATATACACAAACAAAATTTGAGAAAAAAATGTGCACTATTTTTGTTTTTTGCTAGAGTTATGTGAAGATCAGGAATTAGCTTCATATGGGGGCTATGACTAAGAATTGGTCTATAGGGTTTGTTTTTGGACTACTGATAAATGGATGTAATAAACATACAAAAACCCAATTTGACCGAGATCTATATGATAATTTTGATATTATGGCAAGTCGATCTCATAGGGGTCATTTGTATAGGGACTGGGTCTGAATATCAACCGATTTTCACCAATTTCAATAGCGTTCGTGCTATGGCCAATATAAGCTTACGTAGGATATTTCATCCAAAAATATTCACATTTGCGACCTGTAGTTTGATTACAAGATTTGCATGGACAAGCAGACGGACGGACGGGCGAACGGACGGACGGAAAGTGATTCTGAGTCGATCGGTATAACAAAAGATGGGTCTAGGTCAAATATTTTTTGTAGTTAGAAACATCAGCACAAGGTCATTATAACCTGACCACATAGTGGCATGGGGTATAAAAACGAATTTGAAATTTTATGGTATTTGGGTATTGAAAAATTAAATGGGATATTCATGAAAATAAAATTATATTTGAATTTTGATACACGAGGATCGAAAATTAATTTGAAATAATATTTAAATACAGTGAACAAAAAAAAAGTAGTATCATTTTTTATAAAAATAAAAAATCTTATTTCCGACTTTTATCATTTTAATGATTGAGTTTAAAATTATTCAGGCTCAAGATCACACTTGTTTCAAGAAATTGATCTATATTCTGCATGACAGTTTATACAGATGTTTTTGGAAGAGTAACCAACCCTCATCAGTAACCAAAAGCAGTAGATAGTTTGTTTGGTAAAAAGTTAAATTCATATATATTTGCTGAAAACAACCAAATGAGAATTCAAGCAAAAGTTATACTATTTAAGCCTCTTCCAATATAACAAACTAAATTATATATAGAACAACTTTGAAACAAATATGTTTGTATACGAGTACACATTGCATACTACAGTACGTAACAGCTGTATAACCTGTCAGGCAGAATATTTATCATTTTTTGAAAAAATGATAATTTGGTTGAATTCGCAGAAAAAATTGATTGGAATGATGATATTCTGTTTACTGAAGATACTGAACCCCGTGCTGATAAAAAAAAGGGTTATTTAATTCCAACAACGTATGCGAACCTCTCCAAAGCCCTGATCTGAACTTTTCAAAGTGCACCCTACAACAATTTATGGGGGGGTGATAAATTTCAAGTCAGGATGAAAGAAATAGGCCAGTACAGTAAAATATCTAAAGAGTTTGGAGTTTGCAAATGAGTGCATCGGGTTAATCTTCAAGAACTTTTTATATTTCTCCTTTTTTAATCAAAGGTTTGCTGAGGAATAACAGATCATAAAAAATGCCTGAGAACGTCAAACCCTTTGCAGGTTTTACTACACTGGCCTAGTAATTTCACACTGACTTGGAGTTTCTCACGCCCCGACAATGACCCCGAAAATGTTCCACGGTGATATTTACGGACGCTTGTGAATATCAAATAGAAAAATATATAACTCACATACGCATATAGACACACGGAGAAAAATTCCTTCAGGCACTACCTCAGTGAAGCTAAGCGACAGCAACCAAGATATAAATGAAAGTATCGCACACTGTTACATAACGCGTTTTCGTAATTGTATACTCTTAAATAGGTTCTTAAGGATATGAAAAATATATTGACTCCACTTTGAAATGTGCTTTCTTATTTTAATTGTAAAATAAGTTATTGTTGAAGTTATAGAGATTATGCAATTGAAGCGATTTGGATTACAACTTCGCCTATTATTTAACTACAAAATCTGTGTAATGTAAGAAATGCAGTTGCAGTTACTACTAGTTTCTACATTACAGACTTTGGATGCCCTAAAATACAAAAGATGGCACTGTGCTCCACATACAGTATTTCGGCTACACATTATCCCTACAGTTCTTAAGTTTCTGATGTTAACACGGCTTTTTAATTTTTCGGATTACTTACACACAGAGAACGGATTTGTTGTGACAACCGTATTTGTTGCCAACCGAATTTTGATAGTCCCATGTACTATCACATTATTCTATTGTGATTACTGAATTATATTTTAAAAACTAACGTATTAAGTACTCAGGCAATTGAATTTTGAAATAAATTCGATTGATGAAATGGAATTTAGATTTTATTTATTGGTTGTAACAACCATTTATCAGGTAGCCTATTTTAAAAGCACACTAATCATCTGATATATAAAAGCACATGCATTTTTAATGCTCTTATTTTTTTTCATTAGTTTATTTCTAAATATGAGATTAAAATTAATAAAAGACACGATTATATTACATGACAAAAAAGATTTTAGTAACACATACGAATAGGGAATAAATAAGCGATATTACGTGTATTAGTTAATGCATTAATGTTCCCGTTTTCACTTAGGCTCTTATACTACTTTTTTGCCGTTTGATAATTGTCTATAGCTGCATGTTGTACCCTCGCATTATATTCTTCTGATATTTCTTAAAAATGTTATAAGTAACATAAAAATTGTGCAATATAAAAATATAGTAAAAATAAGGCCGCACACCATGTTCGGATCCAAGTAAGATGACCGTTTTACTGTAGACAAATACGGTTAGAATATACGATCTTGTCCCCATCACCGAAAGGCTTTTATCTCGTCTGTTTTATTTTGCTTGCAAATCGTTTGGAGTGTGTATGAAGGTAAACGCCATTATTCAGTTGAAGTAGTTGCAGAGATAGTTGTATACGTTTCCCATTAACTCTGATCAATTTGCCAATGCTAAACAATATGGCCAGACAGTTTGTTGTTTGATAATGGCTTTAAATTTATTTTCAAGGTTATTTAACATTTTGCTTTGTTGTCCCCCAAATACCAACTTAATGGCCAAAGATAGTTTCATAAAATTGGGTAAAAGCAATTTGAATTTGATGTTAAAAAATATCAGTTTATCTATGCATTGTCGCAAATTTACCTAAAATAGTAAGATTTCCTATAGAATGAAAAATTTGCGACCATTATTGTTGTGTTTTTACTTGCTTTTTTATAAAAACTATTCCTTGACGATCTTACTTCTAATAGAATGCACAAAATTTGGAAAAGCTTATTTTGAATTTAAACTAACGTTGCATAAAATAATTTTTACAAAAAATAAAAACACAAAAAAAAAAAATAGTGACCACTTACCCAATCGATTAAAGTTCTTTATTATGTTACAATCCATTCTTATGTACATATGTACATACGATTAATCATAATTTAATATTAACAAAAATTTTATTTTATATTTTTGTTTAATTTAAATTTTTTTATCTGCTGTCTTATTTTTTCAAAAATGACATATTAATTTGAAAATTCGGTTAGGTTGAACATTTTTTTATATTTGATGATATTAATAACTGAATTTGATTTCCTTTCGGTTGTAAATACCAAATAGTTTAAAATTTAGTTTCCCAATTTATTGTAACCGAAAAATTGTTATAAATACAAATTTGTTTCTATCATATTAACATAAAATTTGTAACAATGACTGTAGATTCATTTTTAGTTTAAAATATTTCATTATGATAGAATATTTTATTGTTATCACCAATATTTAGAGTTAATACATGTTATACTGGCTTTAGTTCAGTTGCCCCAATTAAATTATTTTAACAACTTGCATAAAAACTTTCATTGGTGAAAGGAACTTATTTTGCTGTTGTATCTATTTTCGTTTTATTAGAATTATGGTTAAGAGGTATTTTATAAAGAAAATCTATTTTATTTTCAAATATATTTGAATTACAATAATATATCTGGATAAATAAATAATTATTTTTAATGATAACCTATTTCCAACAAATTCTTTTTCTGTGTGTACGCTTCAAGACAGTTTCTGTATTTTTTGAAAGCGGTTATTTAAAAAAGTATCAAAAACAGATCGAATTAAATCCAGTGTTTTTCCAGGACATTTTAAAATTTGACGTGTTGCTATAAATTATGAAAAAGGAGAAATAAGTTCAATCAATTCTTAAATTGAGAGCAACTAATAATATCAATATTTCCTGGCTAATGAATTAATAATTCCTTTTCCACAATGTGTATGCTTAATGTAATGCAAGAAAGTATGTGTCCAATGGAAATATTGTTAAAATATGCATGTATGCACATTAAGGGTGTAACTAATTTTGGCCAAAATTTTAGCACAGTGTCATGTAGTGGCTAATTTTGTTAAATTAATAGATATCACTTGCATACTAATTGTAGTACTAACTCCAAGTAGTAGTCGGTCTAGACCGAATATACAATACCGTATACCATGCGTTTAGAGACCCTATCTCGTAGGCCCAACTAATTAGATATAGAAAATAAGCATAAACCAAATTTGATTGACATTGTTATTACTTCTGTTGCCTTTGAATACGAAAAAGTTCATATTGGATGCTATATGTATATGGGGACTAGGTCGAAAAATGGATCGATCCGTTCATATTTGGTAAGGTCATTTATTTTTTTGCAAAATCCCAAACAAACTAAATTTAAGAAATTTCTGTGCAAGATTTTTGTTTTTTTGATAGATTTAAGTGAAGATCGAGAATTAACTTCATAGGAGGGTATGACTTTTGTCCTATAGGGTTTATTTTTGGACCTTTGATAAATGGATGCAATCAACATACACAAAGCCAATGCGACCAAAATCTATATGATAATTTTTATATTATGGCAATTTAGGCCGATTTCATAGGGGTTATTGGTATGGGGACTAGCTTCGAACATTAACTGATTTTCACCAGTTTCGACAGGGTTCAGCTTATGTGCAAAATTTGATCAAAATATATTCAAATTTGCGCAATGCAGTTTGATTACAATGTTTACATTGACGAACGGACGGACATCTCAAAATCGACTCAAAAAGTGATTCTGAGTCGATCAATATAATAAAAGATGGGACTAGTTGAAATATTTTTTGTAGTTACAAACATCAGCATAGTCATTTAGCCTGACCACATATGGGTATAGGAAATAAAAAATGCAATGTGTAGAATATACAAACCACACATACATTATGGCAACTCTTACGAATCTCAGAATAATGGAAGTTGGAAGTATAAATGCATAAATAATCTAAAAATGTAGTGTGTTTGTTTATGTGGTATATTCTGAGAGTAATGCGAAGTAAAAGCTATATGGTATAACTTTGGGTGAGCGTGTTAGGTCATATAATCAAAAAGTTCGAACCTCACGGCCGCCCTAAGTAGAAAATTTCATATACAATATAATCAATTATAACATAACAATTAATATTTAATACAATCACTGATGAAGGCTGAATTAAGTGCCAGAAACCGGTATGATTAAGAATACAGAGTAGTTATGATTTTAGAAATATATGCCTTATTTTTCTCTACCACGTACCAACAACAATAAAAATTGAAATTTGCATAAAAATAAACATAGTAGTAATTGCAATCTTTCTGTAAAAAATTACATCAAATTTAAACAAGTAAGAAAATTATAGTCGGTCTAGACCGACTATACGATACCCTATACCATGCGTTTAGAAACCCTATCTCTTAGGCCCAACTAACTGGACATTGAAAATAAGCAAAAACCAAATTTGAGTGGGATTTTTATTAATTTTTTTTGGCTGCAGATATGAAAAAGTTCATATCGGATGCTATATCTATAAAGGGACTAGGTCCAAAAATGGACCGATCCTGATCATGTTTGGTAAAGTCTCTTGTATTTTGCAAAAATATGTACAAACAAAATTTGAGAAGAATCAGTGCAATATTTTTGTTTTTAATAGATTTAAGTGAAGATCGGGAAGCAGCTCTATATGGGGTCAAAGGGATCATTTTTGGACTACTCATTAGTGGATATAATGAACGCATACAAACCCAATTTGAGTAAGATCTATATGACAATTTGGATCTTATGGCAATTTATGTCGATTTCATATGGGTAATTTGTATGGGGGCTAGGTCTGAACATGGACCGATTCTCACCAGTTTCAATAGCTTTCATCCCATGGCCGATAAAAGCTTATATACCAAATTTCGTCAAAATATATTCATATTTGCGACCTGCAGTTTGATTACAAGCTTTACATGGACACACAGACGGACGGACGGACGGACGGACGGACATTGTTAAATCAACTCAGAAAGTGATTCTGATTCGATCGGTATAATTAAAGATGGGTCTAGGTCAAATATTTTTGCTTGTTACAAACAGCAGCACAAAGTCATTATACCCAAACCACATAGTGGTATAGGGTATAAAAAATGTTTTTTGGTCATTTGAAAACAAAACATTATGGGCCGGAAGCGATATTTATTTTTTTTTTTACTTTAGAAATACGTATTATTTACTATGTGTATTTACTTTACATATCAAAGTTATATACCTTTTTAAATAGCATAATGAAATCAGTTTAAAATTTTAATTGTTTGTGTGTTTGTTTGCTTGTAGGAGGTAATCTCCATAACTACTAATCTGATCTTCGTGAAATTTTCACAGAGTCTGACTGCAGAAATGGGAAGTGCTATCGGATATAATTTTTTTAAATATTTTTTGTGGGCATGGTACCCCCATACAAAGTAAATTTTTAATATCATATATATTGAGTACTATGATAGGGAAAGCTCTGTAAATTCGTGTGAGGTCACCTATTATTAATGTTAGTAGCTCCTATATAAAGTAATTACTCAATATCATATATCTCGAGTACTATAACAGAGACAGCTTTGAAAATTTTTCTAAGGACATTTATTATTAACGTGAGCAGTGGGAGAAAAATGGGCAGGATCGGACAAAAGAGGGGTGGCACCCCCCATATAGATCAAATAATAAATGTCATGTATCTGGAGTACAGTAACGGTGAGAGCCTTGGGAATTTGCCTGAGCCCTTTCATTACGATGCGGGGGGGCAGGATGAGGAATATATATAGTAACTTATAAACGATTCATGTGGTTTCTAAAAACCGGATCAAAATTTTTTGTAGAGAGGGAAAAAGCAAAAAATTTGCCTAAGCTGTGTCATTTCAGATTTTTGTAGAAAATATAAAAAGATATATACCTAATGAACATGTATATATGTAAGTACTTAATTGCATAATTTCTATATCAGTCCTATTTTTTAGTTCTATATAACTGGCTAGTGGCATTGGTTTACTATTTCTTATACCCTTATGGCAACATAAAGACAAAAACATATGGCAAAAACACAATACTACATGTACTAGAATGTATGATAAATAAATAGTAAGTAATGCAGGTAAGAGAAGTTTCATAGGTTTTTTTTTTCTTTTTGCATAATTGCGGTTGAACATTTTTTTTTAAAGTAAGTGTGGTTAAAACAATCAAGGACTTTTGTGCTAGCATTTGAAAAGGAGTAAAACTTGAGGTGGGATAATAATTTATTGTTGTCTGTCTGTAATAATGTTACTTCGTTTAAATTAAAAGTATATATGTGGGTGTTTAAATTCAAAGAAAATATTTTTTAGTAGAAAAATGGCATATCTGATAGTGCACATGCTAATTCAGGACTTTACTTTCCCTACGGATTACTATATTTTAATTTCTTATATTATTCTGAACCAAGATTTGTTATAAATTTGTATATTTTATTAAATTTATAGTAATATTTACAGTTCAAACGAATAGGCAATGATTTTTTAAAGGGTTTGGAATATATCGAACAATAACCATGAAAAGAGCTTAAAGAACATGATAAACGATTTTCGTTCTGAATTTAAAACTAAAGGTTAATTGAACATTCGTAGTGTGATGTTATATGAAAGATAAAGCAAAAATATTGTTAAAAAACTTTCTCCTGAAAATTTATATTTTGGCACTTAAGCTATTTTCGCGATCATGACTCATTATGTTCATATATGTTCTACTACCTCTATTTAAAATATACATTTATGCAACTAAAGTTTTCTTTACTTTTTCCAAACTAACAAAATATTTTGGGAATAACGGCTTGACTTGTCTGCTTTTGACACAGAGTAAAACGGGTAGGTTAAATTAATTTTTGTATTTAACGAAGCAACGCATAATATAATTAAGGTAACAAATTTTTTTTTCGAATTTTTTTTTTTTTTTTTTTCATAAATGTCTTCTAAAATCCTTAAAAAATAATGCCCTAAAAGGATTTTTCAAAATTGGAATTATTTTTGGAGTTACAGAACTATACATGTATATACATATTTGTATGATAATATAGAAAATCCTTGTAATAAAACTTTAAATGCGTATTTCTCGAAATCACTTTTTTCAAATTGGGGTGTCGTTTCTCTCGAGAACCAAACGTAGTATCGAAATTCGTCGGGCAGCGTTTTATAGATCATTATGTCAGGCAGGTCCTGAAGGCTAAATTTACTACCGACGGAGGGGTGGGGGAAAACCCTCCAAAAACAGCAATTTTTTTAATTGTTTAAAAAAAATCTCGCCATTTTGTCAATTTTCGATATTTTGGTTCAGGACCTGCCGGACATGATTACCAAAAAAATGCCGTCCGCCGAATTTCGATACGACATCTGGATCTCAAGAAAAATGACACCCCGTTTGCCTTCTTATTTTTACGTAACTCTTTTCATTGCTCTGGGAGGGGAGGACAAAAAATAGAAACATAAACAAGTACGGAAAAAGTTAGAAAATTACGTATACTTTTACGTAAAAACCCAAGGTTGATAAATTGAAAAACGACTAAGCTTTTAAAAATGTTATTTTTGTGGGATTGAAAGCTAGAACATACCTTAAATACAATGTGATTATTAAATAACCACACTAACAAAGCGATGCAGTTAGCTAACAAAATTTTTAGTAACAATTTATTTAGAGCGGGCAAATAAAGTACTAATATGTCCAAAAATTGACCACAGAATTCTGAATTATACCTAGTAGCTACAAATTCAAGAGATCACATCTAAGCGACTGCACCAAACTAAAGTTTAAAGTAGATTTAAGGCACTTCATCCTAACTTTATAAAACAGTTTTCATTTTTTTAAAATCTTCTCCCGTTTTTATATTTACACCATCTACAAACAAATCAATGTCAAAAATTGTTTACCATCATTGTATCTGTGTACGTATGTTGCTGTTTTATGGGAATTTATATTCAGTTTAAAAAAAAATGAGTTTATTTTTATATTTTAAAAATATTTTTTAAAATGCCGACAACCTTCTGGCTTTATTGCCATCATCATTCTGTCTAAATTGCTTAGGTCTATACATATTACTTTTTCAAAGAACAAAAAAAAAAAATGTTATCCAGCTTAACTTTTGTGTCTTTGCTTATTCGAATTGTAAAGCTAAAGATATGTGTCTGTGTGCTCTTGAACAGGAATAAAACAAGGCCTAAATATGAACTTTTTAAACTTCATACAGAAAAAAAAAAAAAAAAATGTCTTCTTTGCATACAATTCCCTACATGTGTTGACGTCTGGTAAAATTTATTACTTCCTTATGGTAAAATGCTTATGAAAATAAATACTTTTTAGAACATAAGTAAGCTAAAACAAAAAGAAACAATAGCAAAGGAATAAAGAGTTACATATATAAAAAAGAAGTTGGTCTTGAAAATGGGACTGACACTCAAAAACAAAAATATATTAAAATATGGGAATAATATGTTTGATTCAAAAAACGAAATAAAAACTATCGACTTTAGCAAATTGGAAACATTATCACTCTTAGAATGCTTAATATATTTACGCTCATCACAAAGTCGCTGGCTCACGCTGTATACGCGTTGATATCCGTTGGGGCTAGCATCGTATAAATTGTTTTACGAACTTGATAAAACAAAATGCATATCATCACATATTGTTTAAAAATTTTTATGTTTTATATATTTAAAAGCATAAATTACTTAAATTGTCAATTTTAGGGAAAAAAAATTTATAAAAAATAAATTTAATACTTTTTTCAAGCGATTATTTTCAGGTGTGAAGGTCACTTGGTAGTAACAGTATAATATAATACCTTCGGGTAGAAGCATCAATCTTTTAAATGCACATTTTTATATTCAACAACTTGCCAAACTATTTTAATACATGCGACTGGCTACACTAGCGGAGTTACATATGACACCTTTTTTAAAAATTCATATTAATCTTGCAAATTTATGATGTGGTTGGTATCATTTTTCACGCAGTTGCAGACTGACGAAAAACATCAACACTTTTTGCAATTGAAACTAAATAAATAGCGCTTTTAAAGCAAAAAAAAAATATTATATTTAAAAACTAAAATAATATATTAACCTGGTTTTAGCTGATTTTTAAAATTTTAATTTTTTCAAATTAATTTTTTTTTTTTGTAAATTTCTACTATTCGAATATTGGCTTTTGAAAAAAGGCTGCTTTTTTAATGTATTTTTTATATTTTAAATAAAGTATATTTTGTACTTTAAATAATAAAGTATGGTAAAATTTAATTGATAGATTGGAGTCAATGCGTTTTGAATAACAATTGTAAAAGGTGTAGAATAATGTTGCCTGAAATTGTTCCACTGCTACTGCTGGTTGGTGTATGATTTTATTTCATGTTGATAGTTTAGAGCTTAAAAACTGAAAAAACTAACGAACATATTTTATGTATTCAATAAGGCCGAGATTATGGAACGTCAGTGAAAACTAAATTTTAAACTCTTTAATTAAATAAGGAGTGAGAACGATAAGATCTTAAAACACGTTTTTCCTCTTAACATTTTTCGCAAGCACTATAATAACTTGTCTTCGGAAAATAAGTGCTGTTGGCCAACGATTCAGAGGCCACTGCCAAACTGAAGAATCAGAAGAATTTGACCATTGATAAGAAACCTGGTGTGGGAGGACATAAAGGTCAACATGATGTTTGTAAGGCCAAAAAATTAAACAGCATTTTGGAAAAAAAACGCCCAATACATCCTGCAGAAAAGCAGCCCGGTTAGCTCAGTGCTCGGACTATTTGGTGCGATAATATAAAGTCAATGCAGGTTTGAAAATACGCAGAGTCTTAAAAGTTTCAGACCGAAACGCTGCGAAAATATTATAGGCCAAAAACAGAGCACGGAAATTTAAATCGTTTTATAAAAAAATAACAAGTAAGAAAATTATTGTTGGTCTAGACCGACTATACGATACCCTATACCATGCGTTTAGAGAGCCTATCTCTCAGGCCCAACTAACTGGATATAGAAAATAAGTATAAACTAAATTTGAGTCGGATTTTTATTAATTTTTTTGGCTGCAGATATGAAAAAGTTCATATCGGATGCTATATCTATATGGGGACTAGGCCCAAAAATGGACCGATCCTGACCATGTTTGGTAAAGTCGCTTGTATTTTGCAAAAATATATATAAACAAAATTTGAGAAGAATCAGTGGAATATTTTTGTTTTTTGATAGATTTAAGTGAAGATAGTTAAGCAGTTCTATATGGGGCCTATGACTGAGAGTTGTCCAATTGGGATCATTTTTGGACTACTGATTAATGGACGTAATAAATACAGACAAAACCAATCTGACTAAGATTTATATGATAATTTGAATCTTATGGCAATTTATGTTGATTTCATAGGGGTCATTTGTATAGGGGCTAGGTCTGAACATGGACCGATTCTCACCAATTTCAACAGCGTTCATCCTATGGTCGATAGAAGCTTACATACCAAATTTCATAGAAATATATTCATATTTGCGACCTGCAGTTTGATTACAAGGTTTACATGGACACACAGACGGACGGACGGACATCGTTAAATCGAATCAGATAGTGATTCTGATTCGATCGGTATAATTAAAGATGGGTCTAGGTCAAATATTTTTGGTAGTTACAAACAGCAGCACAAAGTCATTATACCCAAACCACATAGTGGTATAGGGTATAAATACTCCTGCTGCATAATAGATTACGAAACGCAATTGCTGGCATATTTTTGCAGCTTCCGGGTAATAATTGGTATATTGCTAATGTTCGAGGACATGTGGAAGATAAGTTCAGGATGCAAAAGCAAATTTAAAAAAGTTAATGGTATGGCAAATAATATGCAGTTGCAGCAACGAGGTTTAGACCAGTGGAGAGACATTGGGCTCTTGTGAAACGAAAGTTGAAGATCACAAAAAAGTTATCTCAAAATGTGGAAGATTTTAAACGGAGATGGACTACCTGTTTCAAAAAAATTACAGAAACCACTATAAAATCTCTAATGGAAGGTTTTCCGGAAAAGTTCTTTATGTCTATGGAAGGTTTTCCGGAAAACGTCTATCTGTTCATAAGTAATGGTTCCTTATTTTCACATTTTATGTGTGCTAAGATTTTTCGGTCTCACTCGTTAGTTAGCTAAAAGTTATAACGACTGAGTTTCTGGGATGTCAATTGAATTTAATTTGATTAAACTCCAGATTTTTAACACAATAGTCCAATTTTTTAAGTTATAACTGTCAAAATAAGTGTTACCTGATGTTTCATATACTTTGCTGCTTTTGTTTTGTTTTGTTGCTGCTGTTCTCCTTAGCATAAACTATTTTAAAGCGATTCTCTGTTTTTAAGGGAAAGTGGTATTTGATAGTTCGGATTAGAAATCACAACCAACTTAACAAATTTGTGTTTCCAATGAATTTGTTACTTATTTTACTTAATTTTAAATAATTATAATTTTGGGTATCAAGTACTTTCTATCAGAATGTGAAGTATATAACTAATAGTTGCTATATTGTGCAAGGATATTTAAGATATTTAATAATTATTAATTAATTCATTTTATGAATAGAAAACAAAATTTAATAAATTATTTACTCTTACCAATAATTCTTTAACAACTTGCTATCTTTATTATGGTTATATTTAGTTTATATATAAAAGGAAATCTAACTTATTGCAATTACCTAGTCATAAAAGGGTATCTCTTTTGCATAATTAACTTATAGGGCATATTCATTTATTCATTCACTAAACGAGTTGATATTTTAGAGACGAAATCAGGGAATTTATGTATCAAAAGATGAAATGCTTCTATGTTTATCTTGAACGTAATTAATGCATATTTACCTATCACTCATACAAATATAAATAGACACATACAGACACGGACATGGATACACTAAATCCTATTCGAAAATCTTAGAAACTACCTTTTGCCCAAAAAAAAAAGTACTTACAGTCAGTGGGGAAAATAATTTAATACTCATACTAAATGGAAAATTTTGACATTGATTCATTACTGAATGAAATGTTTCGGAGTTGATTTTATATAGTCTATATGTATTCATGTACATACAACAGATGAATGGTATCTCTAGTCATCGTTAGGTTTAAGGTTTGCTTATTTGAAATGTGTCTATGAATTGTAACGTTTAGGAAATTTCAAAAAATACGCTTCTTGGATACATGCTATACTGTGTATGTGTGTGGCATTAAGAGTTCATATGTACCAAGGGCCGTATGTTATGGTAAAATTGTATGTGTATTTTCTAGAGTTTTCACAAAACTTATATTTGATTCTGTGCATTTTGCCATGTAATGCGCTAAAGTGCTTTTCTATTTCGGCGTTTGTTTTAGTATGTTTATTTTTTGTTTTTATATACCAAAGCGTCCAGTATGTTTCCAAATTTAGTCTGGCAGTAAGAGAGTTACATTTAGCAATTTGTTAACCAGAGGGATTTCCTTGTACACTCAACACCCCAACCATTGAATCAACCAACATACAGTCGAGGAACAACGACATCAGTGGTAATACAAACATATAGTCAACTTGCGTTAAGTAAACACCTTTTATGTATACAAACACATATAAACCCAGCAAAATATATTATTTCCAAAATTGCGGATACAAAAGTTCTTTACACTGTTCTTTTGCGCTGACTTTTTGAAATTTTTAATCAGTATAATCTGGCAAATCACCATGAACAGATTCACGCTTGAACAACGCTACCAAATTATCCAAATTTACTTTGGAAATCAGTCATCCATTTGCGCAAATTATAGACGACTTCGTGATTTATATGGCTCACATAACGCCCATCTGAGCAATACATCTATCGAACTGTGCAGATATTTCACACCACATAGGCTTTAAATGATGCAATAACACCAACACGTCGAAGAAATGTGCGTGTTGAAGAGAATATCACCGCTGTTAGCAAAAGTATGGAAGAATTTTGCTTATGTTCATCCCCTACGTGGAAAATTTTGCATAAAGGTCTTAGCCTACACCTGTAGAAGATCCAGGTGGTGCAGGAATTAAAGGCTTTCTTTCGTCTATTGTACTCTAGAGTAGTTGGAAACAGACCCGATATTTTATTGCAATATTGTGTTCAGCGATGAGGCTGATTTTTGGTTTAACAGGATTGTTAATAAACAAAATTGCCGCATGTACAGACTCCATTACATCCAGAAAAATGCAGCGTTTAGTTCTGGTGGCATGATCGGACCTTATTTCGTTAAAAGTGAAGCCAGAGCTCGCGTTACGGTAAATGGACATCGTTACACCGCACCATGATCAATGATTTTAGGATGGCGCTACGACCACAACCATCGACTTAATGAAATCATAATTTGACGATAAGTTGACTTCGAGGTCGTGCATGTTGACACCTCTCGATTATTTTCTGTGGGTCGCTGGTTTATACTGATAAAACAGCAACAATTTACGTCTTGGAGGCCATTATTGTACATTTGTTCGTGACATACGGCCAACCATACTCGAAAAAGTGGCCCAAGCTTGGACGTTCAGAATGTGTTTCGTCAGGAACATCCACGGAGGCCATATTCCAGAAATCATTTTCAAATGTTAGTGCCATGTATTGGTCATTGGAATAAAAATATTTTTTTGATTAGGCTTTAATGTTTAGTGTTATTTTTTACAACTTCAAGTTCCATCGGGCTTAAAATGCACCCTTTATATGGAATGTGTTAACTTATCTACTTAAGGTGTGTTTACACTATGTATATTTTCCATATGTAAATTTGGTTTTACGATCCATACGTAATTCCGTGTGTGTGTCAAAACTGACGTTTTACATACGATTCATTATTTTTGCGTTCAAACGTACATATGTATGTCCGTATGACATAATCTCTAAATGTAAAAAAACAGCTGATTTCATTAGTGAATTTACAAAAATGTATTGTTAAAAATAAATTTTCATATAAATATATAAAATATATAAAATATATAAAGTAATATTTTTTAATTGTTAATTAATATTAAACAATTAATTTTTCTTTCAATATTAATCTTTATTATTTAGTCTATTTTTCTTTCGCCACAAGCAGTGTTGTATTTTCATATGTTTGTCTTACCAAAATAGAACCTGCTCTAATTGAAAAATTTACATATGTCTTGCAAAATATATTGTACATAAACAATGTTTGAAAGGGTTCACACTATGTGTAGAAATTGCACGTGCTAAAAGAATAAGAAAAACACAAGCAAAACACATAGTGTGAACGCATCTTTAAAGATTTCCCTCCAATACATTCGTATAGTTCGAGAAACGTTGCTGGGTAATAAAAATAACACAAATTTGAACATACATTTGAGTTTTGTTTAAGTATTAGAGCTGTAAGAAATGTCCAAAAATCCTTACATTTTGGTTGCAGCAATGTGGCAATTAAAATGGATTTATTCTTTACTTAACTCAATTTCTAAATGTGATATTTGATTTTCTGTTTTGAAAAACACTCCCTCATCTTTAAGTGAATTTTTCAACTCCCTGAATGTACATGCTTAACTATATTATAGCTAGCATTTAGTTAAAGTAAAGGAAATTCTTTTGGTTTTTCGGCAAAGGTAAGTAAGCTTCACCGTAAACGAAAAGAAGATATGTAAGAAAATTATACCGACTCTACGATACCCTATAGAATGCATTTAGAGAAACTATCTCTTAGATCCAACTAATTAGATATAGAAAATAAGCATAAACCAAATTTGAGTGGCATTGCTATTAATTTTTTTGTTTGTCTTCGGAGAAGAAAAAATTTCATATCGGTTGCTATATTTATATGGGGACTAGATCGAAAAAGGGACCGATCCTGACCATATTTATTAGCGTCACTTATTTTTGCAAAACCATATACCACTATGTGGTTTGGATATAATGACTATGTGCTGCTGTTTGTAAATATCACAAATATTTGACCTAAACCCATCTTTTATTATACCGATCGAATCGGAATCACTATCTGAATCACTATCTGATTCGATGTCCGTCCGTCTGTGTGTCCATGTAAATCTTGTAATCAAACTGCAGGTCGCAAATATGAATATATTGTGATGAAGTTTGGTGTATACGCTTCTACCGGCCATAGGATGAACGCTATTGAAATTGATGAGAATCGGTCCATGTTCACACCTCGCCCCCATACAAATGACCCCTATGAAATCAATATAAATTGCCATAAGATCCAAATTATCATATAAATCTTAGTCAAATTGGGTTTGTGTGTGTTTATTACATCCATTAATCAGTAGTCCAAAAATGATCCCAATGGGAGAACTCTTTTTCATAGGCCCCATATAGAGCTGCTTCCCGATCTTCACCTAAATCTATCAAAAAACAAAAATATTGCACTGATTCTTCTCAAATTTTGTTTGTATAAATTTTTGCAAAATACAAGAGACCCCCATATAGATATATCATCCGATATGAACTTTTTAATATCTACAGCCAAAAAAATTAATAACAAGTAAGAAAATTATAGTCGATCTAGACCGACTATACGATACCCTATACCATGCGTTTAGAAACCCTATCTCTTAGGCCCAACTAACTGGACATTGAAAATAAGCAAAAACCAAATTTGAGTGGGATTTTTATTAATTTTTTTGGCTGCAGATATGAAAAAGTTCATATCGGATGCTATATCTTTAAAGGGACTAGGTCCAAAAATGGACCGATCCTGATCATGTTTAGTAAAGACTCTTGTATTTTGCAAAATTATATACAAACAAAATTTGAGAAGAATCAGTGCAATATTTTTGTTTTTTAATAGATTTAAGTGAAGATCGGGAAGCAGCTCTATGTGGGGTCAAAGGGATCATTTTTGGACTACTCATTAGTGGATGTAATGAAGGCATACAAACCCAATTTGAGTAAGATCTATATGACAATTTGGATCTTATGGCAATTTATGTCGATTTCATATGGGTAATTTGTATGGGGGCTAGGTCTGAACATGGACCGATTCTCACCAATTTCAATAGCGTTCATTCCATAGCTGATAAAAGCTTATATACCAAATTTCATCAAAATATATTCATATTTGCGACCTGCAGTTTGATTAAAAGCTTTACATGGACACACAGACGGACGGACGGACGGACGGACATTGTTAAATCAACTCAGAAAGTGATTCTGATTCGATCGGTATAATTAAAGATGGGTCCAGGTCAAATATTTTTGGTTGTTACAAACAGCAGCACAAAGTCATTATACCCAAACCACATAATGGTATAGGGTATAAAAATCCCACTCAAATTTGATTTATGCTTATTTTCCATATCCAGTTAGTTGGGCCTGAGAGATAGGGTCTCTAATCGCATGGTATAGGGTATCGTATAGTCGGTCTAGACCAACTATAATTTTCTTACTTGTTTTTTTTTTTTTTTTTTTTGATAGATTTAAGTGAAGATCGGGAATCAGCTTCATATGGGGGCTATGACTAAGAATTATCCTATATGGTTTATTTTTGGACTACTGATAAACGGATGTAACAAACACAAATAGTGGTATAAGCTATAATTATTAATTTTGTATTCTGATTCGAATATTTTCTAAGATTTTATGAATCCAGAAGTTTACATATTGAAATAATCTATTATCCAGAGCACATACGATCCAAAGAGGATGTAATACCGACCATTCTGCTAAAGTAAAAATAAATAAATAATCAAATAGCGATCAAAATCGAGTCACTAAGAGATGGAATAGGCTTCTGCTATTTGTTAGATTTCGTATATGTAGAACAGAATTTGTTGAAATGCTGCCAGCTTTATGTTATATATATTTATTAATTTGCAAACAAAAAATTTAAATGGTCCTTTTTATATAAAATTTATTCTATCTCTTTTTTTATAAACATTAACAGATTATTACGGAACAAGATCGGTTGGCTTCAAAAATTTAATCAGTGTACAGTGTAGGGTATCAACAACTTGCCAGGTTTTCAATTACACCATTTTTACTAGTTTCCAGTTCTTTTTTTTTTCGGAACACTTTTGCGGTGTATGAAAGTATTAAGTTTTTTTTTTGTCTTAGAATTAATTGTTATCGATTTTACTAAGGATACATTTTTATTGTTTTGAAGTATAAAGTATGAAAAGAGCGAGTGTATCAGATGTTGTATGTGATGTGTTAATGAAAAAGTTTATGTTAAGGTTAATTTAGTAATAACTTTTGTGGTACGAGCTATAGAAATCTAGACGGTGTACCAAAAAAAAAAAAAAAACAATATATAGCCAAACTTCACATGTCGATATCAGACACCAATTGTAAAGGTCATTAAACCTTTTTGGTAGAACACTTAATAGAAATTAACGTTAAAGGTTGAAGGTAAGATGATAAAGCTATTTTCAAGGGTAGTGTTTTGAACGATGAAAATAGCAACAAAAGAAATGTTGTACGGTACAGCAAACTTGAAGGAATTTTCGTCTTAGAGTGAAAATAGGTAAGAAAAATATTTGTGGTTATTAAATTTAAAGAATATAATTATAGACTCTGATTACACTAGTCAACAGTCAAAATGTACTCGGGATGCGATAATTTTTTCTGTGTAGATAACCTTGACATGAGCTCGAAAAACGCAATAAAAAATTTTTTTTTCGTTTGGTTTTTTTTTTTTTTTTTTTTTTTAAATTTTAAAAATTTTTTTTTGGTTAATTTGTTTCGTCCGGCATAACTCGGGAACCACTAGCCCGATTTAATTGAATTAAATTGTAAAAAATTTAAAATTACAATTCCCTTAATCTGTTTATATATTGTTTTCCTATACAAGCAACAGTTTCCAAGTTAAAAATGAATATATAAAGGAAAAAACTTATTTTTGCCTAAAAATTTAAAATTTTTTTTTTTTTAAATCCATAAAAAATCCCAAATGAAAAAAAATTTCAAATCTTATTACTTTTACGTAAAGATACATAACCTATGAGCAAAATAAGAGAAAGATCATGAAAATCGATGCACGCGTTTCGCTTTTATTCGCAATTGAGTAAAGGTATGAATTTAAAAAATTTGCTCGACATATGCACAACTTTGTCTATGGTAAGGTTTTTTCTTTTTTTTTATGATTCTCAGAATTAACAAAACGGAATAAACAAAGGGTTATTTAATTTTTATGATTGCGTAAGCAAAGTAATAAACGGTAATAAATGTGCGTGAACAATTAAAAGGAAAAAAGGAAAGGGGACTTTTTTACTTATTTGGGTTTTCCGGTGACTACCTGTATGATTTTTTTACATAAATGCAACCCACATTTATTCGGAAAATTTAAGACTCACACATGGTGAAACAGGTATGTAGCCACCGTAAAAAAATATACACCCATTTATAAGTACCTGTCAGTAAAATACTAAACAATACACAGTACAAATAGGTCTTCATTGATCGATTTTACTCATTCAACAAGTGTCGACGAACGCGATAGTTAAAATGAGCAAACGTTCGCGAGTATTTGAATGCAATACCAATCCAAGTAATTTTTGTTACATGTGCGGAGAATACGTTTGTGGAAAAAACAAGCGTTATTTTTCACCTAAATTGAGAGATTCATTTGAAGAGAGCTTCAATTTAAAGGTCTCAAACATAGATGAGCGGCGTGGGAAAAAATATACGATGGACTTACGCTGCTGTTTCAACAGTGAATTTTCCAGTGCCATTTTCCAAAGAACCAGTGGACCCGCAACCGCCCGTTTCAAGATGGGCATCTAATAATGAGGCGATACATCCATCATCAGATCCGGAGACAGTAGGGACCACATCAGAATGCGAGTCAACATATACATTGCATGGAGGTCAACGCTTATGTTCCCAAGCAGAACTGAACGATTGGGTTAGAGAATTGAAACTCTCCAAGGAAGATGCAGAGTTGCATGCATCGCGCATGAAACAGTTCGGTTTCTTGGCTCCTGGTGTGGTGACAACAATCTACAGGAAGCGTCATGAACCATACGCAAGGTACTACACAAAAAAAGACAACATCTGTTTTTGTAAGGACATTCCCGGATTATTTGGTGAACTCGGGTACTCTTACGATCCAGGAGAGTGGCGTCTTTTCATCGACAGCAACAAGCAGAGCCTTAAAGCAATTTTACTGCACAACGGCAACAAGAAACCTTCGATTCCAATTGCTCATGCCGTTGACACCAAGGAAACATACGAAGTCATGGACAATCTACTAAAGTGCCTTAACTATGAGAAACACGATTGGAAAGTTTGTGCCGACCTTAAGGTTATCGGTATCCTTTGTGGATTACAAGGTGGATTCACAAAGTACTGTTGTTTTCTCTGCCTTTGGGACAGCCGCGATCGTCAACATCATTACACCAGGAGGAGTTGGACAGAAAAAGTTAACTTCATCCCCGGCAGCGACAACGTGAAATATACACCACTCATAAAAAAGGAAAATGTTTTTCTCCCACCTCTTCACATAAAGCTCGGACTCATAAAAAACTTCGTGAAAGCTATCAACAAAGATGGCGAAGCGTTCGCCTATTTAAAAACCATTTTTCCTCACCTTTCATCGGCAAAGATTAAGGAAGGCGTTTTCGACGGTCCGCAAATTAAAAAGTTGTTGCAAGACCAACAGTTTGAACACATTTTATCACCAAATGAAGCTGCAGCTTGGAACTCATTTCGGCAAATTGTTTCCGGATTTCTTGGAAACAACAAAAGCTCAAATTACAGAGAGATCGTCGAACAACTACTCCAAAATTATAAAAAAATTGGAGCAAATATGTCGCTTAAGATACATTTTCTACACTCGCACTTGGACTTCTTTCCGGACAACCTGGGCGATGTGAGTGACGAGCATGGTGAGCGTTTTCATCAGCAAATGAAAGAAATTGAGCACCGATACCAAGGATTTTGGAACGAAGCTATGATGGGGGACTATATCTGGTTCCTAATAAGAGAAACAGACCCACAACAATATAAAAGAAAGACAAAAGCACATAATTATTTTTAATTTGAAGGTTTTTATTTTTGTGTTTAGATATTTTTTTTTAAAACTTTTTTATAATTAATTAATGTTGATATCCTTAGGATAATTTCTTGTACATATATCGAATTGTTTTTTAATTTAAAGTCATATATTTTTGTCACCCAACAAATTTTAATTTTTTTTGTAATAAAAAAGAAAAAACCTTACCATAGACAAAGTTGTGCATATGTCGAGCAAATTTTTTAAATTCATACCTTTACTCAATTGCGAATAAAAGCGAAACGCGTGCATCGATTTTCATGATCTTTCTCTTATTTTGCTCATAGGTTATGTATCTTTACGTAAAAGTAATAAGATTTTTTTTCATTTGGGATTTTTTATGGATTTTTAAAAAAAAAAAAAATTTAAATCTTTAGGCAAAAATAAGTTTTTTCCTTTATATATTCATTTTTAACTTGGAAACTGTTGCTTGTATAGGAAAACAATATATAAACAGATTAAGGGAATTGTAATTTTAAATTTTTTACAATTTAATTCAATTAAATCGGGCTAGTGGTTCCCGAGTTATGCTGGACGAAACAAATTAACCAAAAAAAAATTTTTAAAATTTAAAAAAAAAAAAAAAAAAAAAAACCAAACGAAAAAAAAATTTTTTATTGCGTTTTTCGAGCTCATGTCAAGGTTATCTACACAGAAAAAATTATCGCATCCGGAGTACATGAAATTTTTTTCATTTTGTTGAGTAGTGTTATCACAGAAATTTTAAGCATAATTTCTAAAGTCTTCTTTTTGATCTTAGGTATACTTTAAGGGGTTTTTACTATGATTCTTGTTGAAAATTTAATAACATTGGCAATGATTTTTTTACTCCTTCCTGTTCTTAACTGGTTCCTAATATGATGCCCAAGGATCACAGTGGTTTAAGAGCGGCATTAATTCATTTTTTCATGTCTTCTGATCTACCTGACTTTTGCACAGTATGTAATAAACAATATAATTATCATGTACCAAAAATATTAGTCTTATATGTGGGCGTGACTTTTGCTCCGTTTTATTTATATTTAAATCAAATAAAACCTGTGTAGCTATTTTAAGCGATCTAGCTTTGTTAACAAGGAAAATATAGCATTTTATGTGGTTCTTTTTGTATGAGAGGTAGGCGTGGTTGTTAGCAGATTTAGCTAATTTCTTCACCATTGGTTAATATTATCATAAAATTGCAAGTAGCAAAAAATTGTGACTCTACAATGATTTTTAAGTTTTGTGTTATATGGGAAGTAGGCGTGGTTGTGCTCGGATTTTTTTCATAGTTGCGGTATTTTTTTTATCACAACCAAATATTAGTCTATACCAAAATTCACGACTCTACGATGTTTCCTTATATTTAATGCCAACAATCGTATGAATCTGAACCACTGTGAGGCGCCCAGTAAAATATGACGCTTAAGAGTATTTTCTCTGTATGAACATAACAAACATTTTATATTCCAGCTATATTAATATTTAGATGTATGAGTGATAATTTTATGATTTAAATATTAATCGTATAGCGTCACAAGCGATAACCCTCTAAGGCCGAGGCCACGCAATGAGCGGCAAAGCGGCGAGCGGCAGAGCGATGAACGGAAAAAAATTAAAACATATGAAATACTACTGAAGTGACCACACAATGAGCGGAATTTGAGCGGCATTTCTGAGCGTTTAAGCGGCACCGCTCAGGAATAGAACTTGTTTTAATATTTAGTTGTTTTCTGAGCGGCAAAGAATAAAAATGACAAAAAAAAAATAGCTTGTCTTCGTTTTGTGAATCTGTAGCGCGATTCAGTAACTTCTTTTTAACGATAATCGAATCGTTAGAAAAAGAAAACAACAAAATCATTGATTTTGGTATTCAGTAAAATTTTTAAACGATATTCGCTATTGCTAAAGTCACCTGTTGTTGTTATCTTAACGACAACTATTTTTGTGTTGTTTTTCAATCGATAAAAAGTTAAAAAGTTTAAAAATCATAAAATAGTGAAAATATTTTGCTTTTATTATAAAAACTTTTTATGTAAATAATAAATAATAACATTGCCAATGGCATTTTGACAACTAACCGCTCAGAAATGACGCTCAGTAAGTCCGAATTTACACAAAGCAACTTTTGTTGCGCAATTCTTGAGTTTGAAGGAGAGAGGGGAAAGAAGAGTGGTATCTGGTACGGTGTTGCTGCTACTCGGCAACTCGTTTTGTCGTGCAATTCGTAATAATAAACACGAAGTTAGCTGCAGCTTATTATTTGACATTTCTTTTTATTATTTGCTTCGCTGTGAAAAATTATTATTATTATTTCATTTATTTTATTATTTTTTTTATTATTTCATTTTTTCTTTGACTTCCATTTTTTCACACAAATACATTTTTCACTTTGGACCAATAATAAATTCTTATTACACAAGCTAATAAAGTGAACTGTCAAAAATATAAGAATTTGAAAGTAAAAGAAAACGAAGAGTTGCGGCAATAAATATCTCTGTGTGAACATTAAGGCAACTTTAAAAGAGAATTGAAAAAAGTTGCGCAACAAAAATTGCCTTGTGTGAATCCAGACTAATAAGCCACTTGTCGCTCAAAACTCGCCGCTCTGCCGCTCACCGCTCTGCCGCTTGCCGCTTTGCCGCTCATTGCGTGGCCTCGGCCTAAGTTGACTTAAAACCGATTTGGGTTATGTATGCTATCATATTCTACATACTGACCTAAGTCGTAATGAAGCCCCGTTACATTTATATAAAAAGTAGTTTTTCTCAAAAGCATGATTTTCAACTTAGGCGGTTAATGCTTGTGCCCACAAATATATAAGATAATTGTTGGAAATTAAATGACCTTGAAGTTTTAGGAAATGTAATATTAATCATGTTAAAATATGACGGGCATATTTTATTTAAAATATATGAAACGTATCTAGTAAAATTTTTGTAAAAAAAAATTTTTTCTATGTTTCCTAAAAACCGAGTTCAAATTATAATATATTTTTTAATTTTTTATATTAATTCTATTAAATTACTAAAAGTATGACATTTATTTTGTCTGATAATTAAAAATATATTAAATTGTCAATTGCCAAGGTACCCTCAAAATCCTTACCTACTTTTTAACCTATATTTTATTTGAAATGCTTAATTTCCTTTGGTAAATATGTAGCTGAACTTTGTTTTCTTATCAGCAACTTGCAATATGTTTTAATTTACCATCAAACATTAACAACTTTTAATTTCCTCCCCCACCATTAGCAGCCACAGCAAAACAAATTTCAATGACCTAATACCTATGCCCCAGCTCCTCTCTCTCTCTCTCTCTGTCGCTATTCTGGCAAAGGACGATGTTACAGGCAAACACAAAACTTAAGTATTTAAAATCGAATATTTACTATCTGCCATGTTGTTATTTTGTTTTGGCATCAATAGTATGCAATATTAGTGGGGAGAAGAAGAAAAAAAGAACTTACGTACACAAATGACTATAACAACGGCAACTACAGCAGTACAAACACATTGATTACTTAGGCCAAAAACCATCTAAAGAGCCAAATAGCTGGCCAGCCAACCAACCACAAAATTACCGATGAGTTTGCTTAAATAACAACAACAACTACATTAAGCAATCGCTACAAAAAGTTCTGTATTTTTTGAAAGTATTTATAATGGTCACAGCTTTTGTTGATGTTGTTGTACGAGTATTGATGTTAACGGTACATACTTATACATTTGAGATCCTTTACAAAATTTCTTATCGCGCCAAACTGTTAAATTGTCGTCCAATGGCGCCGTTTTTGCTCCTAAAATATATTGGTCTTCTTTACCTTCTCCACATAACTAAATGGCCATGGCGACAGTCGCAAAAAACGATGGTAATATGCAGGCAGATTTTTCATTTATTGTCATAATGTTGGAAAATGCCATTTAGTCTCCGCTTCCCCTAACCATTATTACATCTACAAAAACTTTGGGCACTTTAAAAAATCGCCAATTTTAAACTTTTCGATTTCCGTTTATTCATCTTTTTTTTTTTAATAAAAAAAAAAAAAAAAATAGTAACATAGAATAACAGAAGTTTATTTGGAAAAATATATTGGTAGTAGTATTAACTAACGTTGAAATGAAATTAAGTGGGTGGTTTTTATACCTTCCACAATAGGGTAGTATGGATTTATGCTTAAATTTGTAACAAATTTATTAAAAAAATTTTTCTAATTTTTTCTTACGATCAGTAAAGAAAATAGACGAAGTTAGGTCGAAATTAAGACAGAAACTTTTATTATATTTTGGTAAAATGTCAAAATTTATCTCTCTGTGAACGTAAGAAATTTTTTAATTACATAACTCCAATACGCTAAAATCATTTTTATTTGGGGAGGGGGCAAGAGAGGTTAAAGCAAAAAGTCGTATTTAGTTTATCCCGTTAATAATTTTCTTTCTTCTCTGTTGTTATTATTATTCAGCGAGTTCTTAGTATGATACTCGTATGGTCGTTGTGACTCGAACATGTTTTGTCCTATTCATTATTTGGTTTGCCTTTATTGTTATAAAATCTATTTGAACTTTTAAGCAAATATTGCCAAGTATTTTACATGTTTTTTTTTTTTTGTCACATTTATAATATTTTCTTCCTTTTTCCTGCTGACTAAACTATACAGCTTTTGATTGCAAAAATTTGTAGTCGTTTTTAGTATTATTTGTAGTCGTTTGCTTTACAGTTTTTTTATTTTCTTTTTCATTATTACTCGTAAGAGTACATTCGTCCTCTTGAAAAAATGTACTTTGATGCGTATCGAATTTCTTAATAGCCTTTAATTTGTGATTGGGAGTCCTTTTCTGGTAGAACTAAAATTAAGTACTCAAATATTATGGTTTTGCTTATGAGAAAACTTTTGCTCAAAGGACAACTTTTGTGCATATTCTTAGTGTTATTTTATACTTGACCAGACTCATTGACTGTGATTTTAAATATGTTTTGTAGACATTTTAAATCATTAATGGTTTATTGTTTCAAAGCAATAACTCTAGATACTTTTTGTAAGAAAAGTTTTCTATTCGGTTTTCATAACATTATATGGGGCGGTTGATTAATATTCAGACAATGGTTTTTTCATATTTTAGCAATTATAAATAAATTTAGTTTTGTGTACTTAAAGGGCGCATGTAATTAGTTCATTCTGTCCATATACAGCACTTTGCTGAAAAATTTTTAAAAATTAAATTTGAATAACAGTTAAGGATTTAACAACATAAAAATGTTTTCCTAAAAATACTTTTTTTTGGGACGTTATTGTAATGTGACTTTTAAAGATGCTTAGTTAATATTTAATTTTTATTGTTTGTTGCTTAGTAAGCTCCTAGAAAGTGAAGAAAAATTAATTTTATAGTTCCCGAAAATATACATTAGTTGCACCGTACGGCAGTACTTTTTAGACGTGAACAAGGCCATATACATAGTGGAACTAATATATAATAAACCTGCTTTCTCAGTCTTTCATTTTCTGACATTTCCGTTTTTTTAAAGGACTTCAAGGTTTTAAGGATATAAACATTTCTAAATATTTATTTAAATATGGATATCAAATGAAAGAGTAAAATCTCTAGAAATTAAAAGGATTTGTTGTTTAAATTTTTCAAGACGAACAATTTTAAAAAATGTTCGTTGAAAATTTTGTCCCTTCATATCCTTGAGAATTTCTAATACATTTTTCACAAATATATATACCATATACCATATACTTCAATTTTGTTCCTATAGCACAATCACAGTTGGAAAAATACTCGACAGTACTTGTTTAACTTGAACAGGACCATATACACGTGAAACCAGACATCGCACAGTGGACCATATTTTGAGAAGGCGGCCAAAAATAATTTTTTTTTTTTTTTGTTACCGATTTTAAAGTTATGTTATTCATTTGAAAGTAAATACTAGTAAACCTCGGGAGCCAAAAAATTGCGACTCTATCACAGCGAACAGGATCTTCGAAAATGGGCTTTCTCAGTATTTTGCTAAAATTAAAAATTTCTTTGTAAATTTTTATTTTTGAATGACTGTAACTTTTTTGATTTAAAAGATTTTGAAGTGAAATAAATTTTTGTATAATTTTGTCGCTTCCATACCATTAATGTAAAAAATTTAAAATCACTGAGTCATTCTGAAATTTAAAAAAAAAAAAATTTGTTATAAAAGGTCAAAATTTTCCGAAAATCTCCTACTTAATAGAGCATAACTCCTGCCAGTCAAAAGCAGTCAGAAAAAATCTTGCACTCTTCTATAGTACGAACCCTCCCCTATACTCCTATACCCCATTATACACCCGCCAGTTTCCGCCCGTGTGCACCAGAACAATTTTTCTCACCCAAGGTTAGTCATTCTGAAATTTAAAAAAAAAAAATTTTTTATAAAAGGTCAAAATTTTCCGAAAATCTCCTACTTAATAGAGCATAACTCCTGTCAGTCAAAAGCAGTCAGAAAAAATCTTGCACTCTTCTATAGTACGAACCCTCCCCTATACTCCTATACCCCATTATACACCCGCCAGTTTCCGCCCGTGTGCACCAGAACAACTTTTCTCACCCAAGGTTAGATATTTTCTGCAAAATTTATGAATACAAAAGTTGTCCACTATGTGGTTAGGATATATTTTTTTTTTATTATTATTATTATTTCAAAATCATACTTTACAATAAAATTTCTTAGAGAGAGTTGGTTAAAGCTACCTTACATCTATAACAGTCAATTGAATTTTTAATACGCACATAATTAATAATGAATTAGATCGGGAAGGAAAATTTTTATGATCGAAAAAATTATAGAATAGGATAGTACAATACTAAAAAAAATTATAAACATACTTATAGTATTTATATATATTGTAAGTAAGCGAAGCAGTTAACTGCTGAAAAATTTCATTTTGCACCAAATTCAACCGACCTAAAATAAGAAAAATAAAATTTAAATAATTGAAAAAATAGTAGAAGCGAGCCCAAGGCGCACAAAGAGGATTTTGAAAAGCATTCCTACACCAATTAAAGATAAGAAATTTACGCCGGAAGAAGCGTTCGCCCTATTTTTGGATTTGAAATTGACCAAAAATCAATATAAGGAATTGCGGAAGCGAACCAATGAAAAGAATTGTGGGATTTTTCCAGAGTATCGAGATTTAGTTTCTGCCAAAAAAGAATGCTTACCTTCACAATCTGCTATTAGTGTCACTTCAACATCAGCAGAAATAAAATTGCAAAATCTCCTTGAACATACTGCAGAACGATTGCCAAATACGCTTGATACTGATCATTTCAAAAAATTGGTAATGACAGCATTACTTTAATTTCTAAATGGGGATGTGATGGATCCTCTGGTCAGACACAATACAAGCAATTTAATGCCGAAATTCATAAGATGCTAATTTATTTATGGTATTTTTCGTTCCATTGCGCTTAACAAAAAAGTATAGCATCTTAGAGCCATCAACCAGTAGAGCAACAGAAATTGATATATGGAAAAATGAAATTCCTTCTTCAACAAGGTATTGCAGACCAATAAAATTTGCATTCAAAAAGGAAACCAAAGATGTCATAACTGATGAAGTTCAAAAAATAAAAGATCAAATTAAGGAACTTCAACCAGTAATATTTAAATTTGATGACCAAGACATTGTAGTACATTTTAAAATGTGTCTCACAATGATTGAAGGAAAAGTTGCACAAGCTTTAACTGGAACAAAGTCAACGTCCAGCTGCATTATATGCCAAAAGACATCAAGTCAATTAAGCCAACCCCCACCAGAAGACGATAGTTTTAAGGAAGCCTACGAATTTGGAATGTCCCCTCTTCATGCTAGAATACGTTTCATGGAGCATATTCTAAAATTGGGTTACGATTTGGAATTTGGTCCGTTAGGCGAAACAGTGAGAAAAAACAAGGAAAATGAAGAAAAAAGAAAGCAAAAAAAAACGTAATCGACCAACCAAAAAATGGGGAAAGAAACACAAATGATGGAAATAACTGCAAGGAGATTTTTTTCCGATCCTGAAACTGCAGCATCTATCACAGGTGTAAATCATGAATTAATAAGACGATTCAAAATCATATTACAAGTTCTAGCATGCAGCAGAAAGATAAATGCAAAAAAAATTTGGAGAGTACGCCAATAAAACAGCTATTCCTTATAATGAAAAATAGTCTTGGAGATATATGCCATCCACAGTTCATAAAATTTTGTACCATGGGGAACAAATAATTCAAAACAATATGCTACCAATAGGAGATCTATCTGAAGAAGCGCAAGAAAAAAGGAACAAAGACCACAGATTCTTTCGCCAGCACAACACAAGGAAAATGTCCAGATGAAGACCTTATCACTATTTTGTTGTGCACTTCAGATCCATATAAGTCCAACATTCGTCAAAAATGAAAAACTACCTCTATTGAAATAGACGAAGAAGCTAAACAACTTCTAGAAGATGAAAATCAAGGCTATTTAGAAGAAATTTTTACTAAAATTGGTGGATTAAAAGTACTTTTTCATTACACTAACAATAAGTTACACTTTTTTTATATAGTTAAAAAATTTCCTTGATTTAAAAATTTATATATTTGTAAACTTACAATAAAAATTGTTAAATTTTTATAAATTTACCACAAAAATTGATATAGAAATATTTAGAAAGACAATAAAAAAAATTTACCTAAAACAAAAACATACGAGTTTTTCATTGAAACTGCTCTATCTTGAACCAATATAAGGTAACTTTTACGTTCGCTGCTTAATAAATTATATTTTAACTCGGGATCTTTCAAAAAAAAAAAAAAACAACCTTTGGCCCTTGTGCACATTAGGACTAAAAAGTTTACGGGGACCAAAGTTTGGCATTTTCTGAAAAAATTAACTTAAAAAATTGTTAAAAAGTATTAGTTGTAAAATTAACTGAAAAAATAAGAAATTGTATTAAAAAAAACCTTTTTTTACCTTTTAACACTTCACAAATGAAAATGTTTTTTAAACCCTCCGTAACTTTTTTATTTTCGGTCGAGAATTACGTTTTATAGCAAAACTTAAAGGCTAAAGTCTCACCTACCAAACAAAAAAAACCGCATATCAAAATTCCAATCCAATCAAAAGTAATTGATTTTTGACCGCCTTCTCGTGGTCCACTGTGCATCGTATAGAGGGAAACTGTTGATTCAGTTTAAATTTTTTTCAAAATTAATTTAATTTAAATGTTTCCTTCTGTATGCCAATATGGGTACCAAATTAAAGAGGACGATCTCTGGAAATGAAAACAGTTTTTTTTTTTTGATTTATCTTTAAAATTTATACTTTAAAATTTAAATCCTTTCATATTCATGTGAACCTCTAATAAATTGCAGCTCAGGTTTAGAACAAAAAGATATCTTTCTAAAACAGTTAAAATACTTTAATTTTTGCATCTTGTCCGATTTTCGAGAAAAATGAGTTTAAATTCTCAAAAAATACCCAAAAAAAATCCTTTTGTAATGATTATGTCACGGTATATTGATGAAATATTAATGGATTCTTGGTAAAATTTAAAACCACATTTGCCATTTCATACAATATAATATATAGTATATTTGTGTTTGCGATAGGTTTCAATGGGCGCCTTAAAAGTTTGTTTATGGTTCATGGAAATTAGTATATATCGTGATGAAAAAGTTGGTATAATTTATTTTCTTTTCTGTACAATTTGTAGTTCCAAAATACAGTTTATAAATTTTTCCATCCTTGAACTCGTAATTCATTTTACAAATTTTTAAAATATATTGAAATATATACATATCTATATATAAATCACAGGGCTATATATAGGACAAAAATCTTTAAAAGAATCTCATCCATGCGTTCAGCAAGATTTGTTATATGGTACACAAAATTGGTAATATTCTGAAAATCTAATACAATGCAGCTCGAGAACAATACATATAATAAATAGGCTTAACTACTTAGGGAACAACCGAAAATGCCAAACAATTGCAGGATATGAAAAATTCAAAGATGATAAGAATGTTCATTTGAAATTATACACACATATTGTTAGTCTGGCTTATTTAATCTCCTTAAAAAAATAATTTTGTTTATATTAGTTTTATAAAACCATTAATTGCAAAACAAGTACAAACTAAAGGAAACAAAAAGAAGTGGCTTAGTTGCTGTTTATGTTTAGACAACTGAGGCTTTGTGCATCTAAAGTAACAATACGAATGTCCCATTTTGTGAAGCATACCTTTTTTATGTTTTTCTTTTTTTTTTTTTTTTTTGTTTCTAACACACAAAAAAAAATAGTTATGTAATTATTCTTAATGTGAAATGTACAAGCATTTGTGAGTTTAGTTTGCTGTAGTTATTCTTCTTACCAGCCTTTTGTTTGAATGAAGACACATTTTATTAAATTGTTTGTTTGTTTTTTTTTCTTTTTTTTTTTAACAAAAACAATTATCTCTTATATTAAAAGGGTCATATTTGGCTGTGTTGGATTTTGGGATTACAATGATCACAATTACGGAATTGGGGCTTTCACGTTATACGAGGGATGTCCCAGAACAAACTGACCTTACGCATAGAAGACGGCAGTAGTTTCAAAAAAATTGTTTGCTGAAAAGTGGCAACCTTAAAAGACATAAGTTTCAAGGCTCCACATTGTTTATTTGTTTTTTCAGCCATCAAAATTAAACACCCTCTGTGAATTTGTAAACATGGAAAAATTGTTCACCGTTATGTAGTTCAATATCTTTATTTGAAAGACTTCATTCAGTCCAACATAAAGCAAAAGCCTAAATGTGTCGAAAAAAGTGTTGTTTCAAGCATCCACTGTTGCGATGGCCAAAATCCATCATCAATTTAACATGAAAAAAGTATTATTTCTTAAAAAATAACTTTTAATAAAAAAAAATTATTTTACTCTAAAAAAATATATTTTCTTCAAAAATTACATTACCTTCTCTTAAGTCATTGACGACCAATTGGACAAACCATATAGGAATAACCTCTACGGCTTAGCGATATATCATACATACGTCTAAGTATTAATATAATAAATTTCGCATAAATTTAACAAGTTTCTTCTTAAAAAAATATTTTTCTCCAAAATTACCTTTCCTTCAAAAAGTACATATTCTTATAAAACTACCTTCTCTTAACCTTTTGATGAATTAACCCTTTAAGAACTTACCACTCCCAAATCAAATAAATTAATAAAATATAGCGATAGAGTTCGATCTGCAATTTACGATCATACTAAGTAACCAAAAATAAATTAGAATTCGACACTCCTTAAATCTATATTCAATAATTTTCAACAACAAAAAAAAAAATTTAAGTATTTGTGCAGGAATTAAAACATGCAGGAATTCACAAATAATGAAGCTGTTTACGTCCAATAGGGCAAAGCATTCTTCATATTCCGAGTTGGAAAAAATATATTTGACAGGTCGATAACACAATTCCGCAAAAAACTTAAGTTTTCCAAGTTCAAGTATCAAATTCATTCGTCAAAGGGATAAAAACGTTTTACAACAGGTGACATTTTTTACAATTCTCTACAATAAACTAAATCATATTTAAGCAAGTATATTTATATTTATTTTTCAGGAATATGGAACTTTGATATAATTTCAAGGACATAACCATTGCCTGTATATATTTAAGAAAATTATATTGAATAAAACGTGAGTGAATCAGATAATTAAATCTAAAGTTTAAAAATATATACATTTGTACATGATATGGGTGGGTATGGTAATAATCAAATTAAAATTTATCACAAAATTTAAAGAATTATCTATAATATTAATAGGCTAGGCGATTTCTTGTGACCGATGTTTTCTTCTACCATTTTATCCCGATTTTGACCAAACATATATCATTTAAAAGGTATTACTTTTTCGCCGTTTTGTAGATTTATAGATTTTAAATTTTTTTTCTTTATTTTGAGTAAATAGCATTTAAAATTGCTACTAACACATACATAAAATCTTACATATGATATGTGCGTTTTATGAAATTTGTTAATGAGTTTGTTAATGAGTTTGTTATCTTTATTCACAATAATAATAAACCATAAAAGTGTTGGTTTGTGAATTGGCTAAGTGGAAAAATAAAGCTGCCTAGAAATTGCACTCGAATTTCGAGTGCTGGAATCGGCTAGATTTTACTAATACATAGTTTGTTTCCAAAAATAAATAAATATAAAACAAAATAAAAACAATAAAGGGCAAAAAAAAAATTGTTTTTAAATAACAGAAATTTAAATGTAGATGACATTTTGTATTAAATATTAACTAGCTTCGGAAAGGAAAGTCTAGGATGTGGTAACTCTTCAGCCTTTTAATTTCGTCTGTTTCGTCTAATAAGGCAATAGCCGTGGGGTGACATGATTACTTAGTCTAGTTAAATGCTTTTTGCTAAAATGTCTTATGACTTCCTTCACTGATGGAATTTTCAGATCATTATGTATTGCCTAGTTAGTTATATACCATGGTGGTTGAACAATAACTCTTAGACTGATACCTTTGGATTATTTCGATATTCGAATGGCTTGCAGTCCCTCACAGTTGAATCCAAGTGGCTTTTGAAATAGCCTTGTAAAGCCTTAACTTGTTTTCGGTATTTAGTTGATATTTAGGTCCAATCAACCAGCAAAGTTTTTTTTTTGTATATTTAAATGTTGTCGTTTGGCTTTTATGTGATGCTTCCATGTCAGTCGACGATCCAAGTGCATCCCAAGGTATTTGACACAATCCCTTTGGGAATTTCGGTATTATCAATAAAAAGATTAGGACAACCTCCTCTTCTTAGGGCAAATGTAACGAGTACTGACTTTTCTGCATTTACCTTAATCTTCCATATTCGTAGCCACAATTCGAACAATTGGAAATAATTTTGTATATAACAGGATGCTATGGATAGCGATTCATCTGTCGATAGTACAGCCGTGCCATCAACATATGCTGATATACTGATACTTTGTGAAGTCAATAATATAGCAATGATGCATAAAATACTCCAAAAATAACTCAATAGAATTAAAAAAAAAGATATTTCAAATCTCCAACACATTTTTTGTTTAAAATTTCTCGTTATCAATTGTCTTAAATATTCTGCTTTATAATAATTTGTATACCCTATACCAAACCGTGGTCAGGGTATAATGAGTTTATGCTGATGTTTATAACTAACTAAACTATTTCGACTCAGAATCACCTTCTGATTTAGCAATGTTCGTCTGTCCGTCTGTGTGTCCATGTAAACCTTGTAATCAAACTATAATTCGCAAATATGAATATTCCTTGAGAAAATTCGGTATTGAAGCTTTTATCGGCCATAGGACGAACAGTATTGGAATTGGTGAAAATCGGTGCATCTTCAGACCCAGACCCCATACAAGTGACCCTTATGAGGTCGACTTATATGGCCATAAAATCCAATTCACAATTCACTTATAATGTTATTCATATTTGGTTTGTGTGTGTTTATTACAGCCACTAGCAGGGACCGAAAATAACAGCTATTTTGAAATTTTAAAACAAAAAAGCATATAGATGTAAATGTCGGAAAACTAATTCAAGTATACTATGTTCATCCCTATGAACTAGTCTATCATGAAATACATCGATTTTTAAATTTTTGATTTTTATTTTTTCGAACAAAAATAACAGTTATCTTTTTATTCTTATTGTTTTGAGCAAATATAACAGTTATTTTTTGATTTTTATTTTTTAGAGCAAAAATAAGTTATTTTCTAAAGACAAGTACGTGTTATAATAATTTAGTTGCCTTTAAATATTTGTTTTAGTGGCTATTTTAATGTGCATAAAAAATCCCCATGATGAACACTTTTTTGTGATTTCTCACATTTTTATATACTATTCTAAATACTCCTATTTCAAAAAATTATTGTTATTTTTATATAAAAATCAAAATATAACTGTTTTTTGCTCGAAAAAATAAAAGCCAAAAAAATAACTGTTATTTTTTCTCAAAGAAATAAAAATCAAAAACTAACTGTTATCATCTGACTTTTATAAAAAAAGAATAATTATTACGGTCCCTGCCCACTAATCAGTAGTCCAAAAATACACTCTGTAGAAAATTTGCTAGCCAGAGTCCACATATAAAGGTGATTCTCAATCTTCACTTAAATCTATTAAAAAACAAAAATATTGCACAGATTTTTCTGAAATTTGCTTTGTATATATTTTAGTAAAAAATAAGTGACTTTACCAAATATAGTCCGGATCTGTCCATTTTTCGACCAAGTTACCATATGAATATAGCATTCGGTATGAACTTTTTCATATCCGAAGGCAAAGCATTATTATTTTATATCCAACAAGTTAGACCTAAAACTCCTTCTCAAACTCATGGTATAGGGACTCGTTTAGTCGGTCCATACCGACTATAATTTTCTTACTTGTTAATCATAATTTTTTGCTATTATTTGTTGAATGATATTGAGCGAATACCACAATTCTCTTCAAATTTGTATAATAAAATGAGCAAATAATTCTGTTAAAGTGCCATTAAATGGATAATGTGCCATGGAGGGAGGGTCGTTTATGTATTCAAAAACCACCAACGATTTTAATTGGTGAAGTGTCGTTAACACATGGCTCTTTACATAATATTAATCTAATTAAGTATTTTCTATTGGAATATTTTGTATAAAAGTACTAAGAAGGAGGCAAATGTATGGTGATGATTTGATTATTTATTATTATTAGAAACAATAATTGATGACATTCTTGTTTTAGGTGTCGACCGTAATTAAAATCAAGATTAATTATTACAATTTATATGCATGGAGGAAATAGTTGTTGAGGAGAAAATTAAAAGGTACTTTATAAAATTTTCTTATAATTAGAATATATTCGTGTGTCCAATGTATTCAAGGAAATCGAGAGGTACACAAGAATTTGTGATAATCCTGCTTTGATAACCTTTTTTTTGTAGTGTTACAGAAAAAATAAAAACAAAATTGAAATATTTCAAATCTTATAGATCAAAGAACCGCTGGTTTAAATTCACTCTACAAATGTCTTGCTCACTAGCATTGATAAAGTACTGTAATTTGTATGAATTAAAACCAACAACCAAATAATTTTTCAGCAAAATGCTTAAGTAAGGCCATAATTTATTTAGTTTTAAAATAACAGAAAAGAAGATCAACGATCCAACTTTAATTGCAAAATTTACATTAGCATGAATTAATAAAATAAAACAAAACAGATTTGTAGTTAGTCATCATGTCATAATTTAGAAGACTAGCTATAAAAAGAATTTTCATAAAAATTCTTAAATGTATAAGAGTACATTGAGGAAGTTTATTTTGTTCAGTTACTTATAAAAAAGATTAAGATGAAATTTTTCAACAAAGAGATACATGCAATAATGTTTCGTTGTACAGATACATCGTACATTCAGTAATCAACACTCTAATTAAAAGACTAGACATTGTGGCAATAACAAATTATTGAGGAATAGCTATAAATAAATAAACTTTTTTTATTCTTTAGCTGTAGAATGAAACTCTTTAAAATTTCACAATTACTATTTGTTAAAAACATCAAATGTTAAATGCATAAACCAAATATATTGGTTGGATTTACAAACAGATTTTTTTTGTAGGCGTCAGTATTAATTTGAGAAATTACGAAATAGACACGTTTTTAAAATTAAAACACAAAAAACGATATATATTTAAATCACTCAAAATGATCAGTATCAAAAACGCGTCTTTCCTATCCACTATACATTAAATATAATAAATTGCATTAGAAATAAATAAGATTCGTCGCTGAATATTTCAGTGAGATCGGAATAAGTTTATAGGGTTTTATTTTCTGAATATATAATATTCGATTTACTAATATACGAATATTTGTATGAAATAGATTTGTTTGAAAGAGATTACTTTGTGAAAAGTGGCAACCTTAATTTGTAAACATGGAAAATATTGGTCATGTTATGTTAATTGTTTGAGATGTGAGAAAAAAATATAATTTTATAACTTCTTCTCAACCAAAACTAAATTTATTTTACATCCTCTTTCTTTTGAATGATAATATTTTGCGAAACAAATGCTGAACAACATTTTTGGCATCGGTCTCTTTTGCGAGTTCCTCAATTATTACGGCATACTCTTGTCGGATCGTAAGAAAATGCAGGCCAATGGTCATAACGATCAAATCTAATGTCATCCGGTGCATCATGTGGTCGGTATTTTGAACTTTAACAAAGTTTTATTTTCGGCAAATTTTGAATTCCATCTATAAATTATAAATAGAGAGATCAACGCCATACATACATCAACGCCACCCTTAAACACGTTGTAAAGTTGAGTCACAGTAGGTACTTGTTGCAATATTTCCAACATATAATGGTTTTTAGTGTGTCGTAGCACAATAGACGGCCAATGACCTAATCCACAATCTACAAATGTCCCAGCTCCTTGAAAGACTTCAAAGTCAACTATGGCACCACTAGACGCGACATACACCAGATTTTTCAAACCAACGGGCATCTTCCCTTAAAAGAGTTAATGTGCTCATCTACTTCAGTTGCCAATTGATTACATCGATTTCTTACCATATTAATCACCGATTGTACTCTCTATAATTTATTTGAAGGATCTGGTACAGAGAAGTCTACGATTGGTCACTTGACCAATACATTATTACTATAGTATATTCAAGGCACCTCAATAAATTCGCGCATCCATAACATCTTTTTATATCTGCAACTCCATAACGCAATTCTTGTTCATAATTTGCCAGTGCATATATTTTTATATAGTTAACTGCATCTTCATAGTGTGATTCCCGGAAATACTGTTTAAAATATTGCAACACATATTAAATTTTTGCAACCAGATATAATGGCAAGTTGGTGGTGAAGAAACGGTAAATTATTCCATAACTCCCTCCAATTTAGTGGTTGACTGAAGGAACTTGATGGCTTGTGACTTATATTTAGTAAACAGGGACTTATGTTTGATTGTTGATCCGTTGCACTTGCTAAGGGATCAATTTCATTTGCCAAAGTAGTTTGCTCGTCGCTCGAATTTTCGTCAATTTCGTTTTCATTCACCAATACGTCTTCATCATATCAGGCTGGTCTCAAATTGCCAACGCAGCTTCAAGTCATCGTTTTTTGACAAATCATACTGTTTTACTGTTTTCAATTTAATCAGATTCCTAAAAATGTGATATTTAGTAACTTTTATTTTGTAAAAGGAACGTAAAAATTCGAACTCAACAGAAATCACTAATTAAAGTGGAATTTTATGCCAAATAAAAAAATATTAACAATCACGTGGCAGCATGTCAGCTTTTATTAAAAGACGCAACTAAACTAATTTCCAATTACAGGGCATTTCTATTTTTATTTAATTCTCTTTTGTGCGAAGAGCACGCAAGAGTACTCATGATCACTGAATACCGGGAAAAACCAGAAAAAAATTTATTTGTTTATATATTGAGCATCTTAAACCAGATCTCACAATCGGTAGAGTTAGCTGACATGATAGCCATTTCAAGGAGCACATATTAACCGAAATTTTGGAGTTGAGAGAGCTGTCCGCAAGATGGGTGCCGCGTTTGCTCACAATAGAACAGAAACAGCGTCGTGAAGATACTTCACTAAAGTGTTTGGCGATGTTTCACCGATATAAAGCCGAGTGTTTGCGTCGTTTCATAATAACGGATGAGAAATATGTCCACCACTTCACACCTGAGATAAAGAAACATCAAAATAGTGGACTGAAATGAGAGTATCGTGTCCAGTGAAGGCGACGGCATTTTCATCTTATGGAAAGTTTGGGGCATCTGTTTTTTTTTATCTTCAAAAAGGAAATTTAATCAGCCGTGTTTGGCGAAAAAGAAAGTTTTGCTTCATCAGGATAATGTACCAGTTCACACATACACTATAGCGATGACAAAAATCGATTACATAGCGGTGAAAATGCTTCATTACGCTCCTTAAGGCCTAGTTAGCCAAACGTTGTTAAAATGTAACCGTATCGTATCATAGCGTTGGCATTGAGCTCAATTATAGAACGTAAGAAAAAACCAGCATGTTGTCGTGTAAAATTAACCATTCTTCATCAGCTGTTCAAATGTCACGTACAAATTTAGAAAAAATCTAAAATCAACAGAAGTTAGCGATACGATACGTTTAGCACAACTTGGGTAAGCGCTTGCATGTGTTTTTCATAACACGGGTGGAATCAGCTGATTCGCACCGTTACCGTTACGCGTGGCTAACTAGGCCTTTATTCTATTTCCAAAATTAATAAATTGTTCGGTGTTAAAAGACTTGCCAACGACGAAGAAGTACGTGGAGTCTGCGATTGATAGTGTGCCACTGATAGTGTGCCACTGGCATGGGTGGATCAGCCCTCCAAAGTTAGTGGGGGTCGATCATACATTTGGACTCGATTGGGGCACTCTAAATGGGTCAAAGTGAGACAGACAGGTCCAAAGTCGGGACATGAAAATTCCTTTTAGAGGTATGGTTCCTCGGGCAAAATTTCTTATTTTGATCCCTAGAATACGATTTTCCTTGTCACTTGGGCGATTTTTAAATCGACCCGCCCTAATGTATGTGCATTCGTATTTAACAAACGCTATAGGTAATTCTGGAGTCAAAATATTTATAAGTATTATTTTGATTTTCAAATACTTCCAAAATGTACACTATTTATATTATCTTATCTCCTTATTGTTTTTAGACGCAAGAAAAAATTTTGGATTTTTTAACTTGAGCAATTACTGAAAATTAAAGTCGCTTTAAATATATGAATTCGTATTAATTTTTTTTCTCACTTTAAAAACCCAATATTCTGCTCAATTTTAATTTCAAAAGTTCGTACAGTAACAACAACGAGCATTAAAAGTTATATGATATTAAATCAGCAAAAGAAAAAAAAAATCATAAAATATTATGTCAGCCACAGCTCCCCTGGTGGTTAAAAATTGAACGTCATCGTAAAAAAATCCTTGACAAAAAGCTATAGATTGAAAAAAAAAAAACAGAATTCTTGATCACAATAATGTCTTATTATGACAAAACGATCACAATTTTTGCTTTAATGCAGACAGAAAATACACCCAAAATAGAAATGAAAAAGGTATTAAAGTATGAACACAAGTCGGCAATATTTTGTTATTGCTGTTTTGCTACCTACCGATAATATAGCGTATTGAATGTTGTGTTTGTCATCACATAAATACCGACCGGCTCATTGTGAGGATGATGATGATTTTAAAAGATTGTTGTTGTAGCTGCTCCTGCTAATGTTATGAATTAAATGCCAGGCGAGTTAATATTTGTCGTGTTTGTGCCGTTGACGCTTTTTTCGCTGTTGTTGTTGAAAAGATGACAAAAAATAAATTTTTCATTTACAATATGCAGACATGATTTGTTTGCAAACATTTAAAGTACTTTTTTTTTGTTCTTCTTTTCTTTCTTATATAAAAAAAATTCGATTTTTTTTTTGTTGAATTGGGAAGAAGAACAAGTTTGTTGAAAAAGATCGTGATAAACATTTATATTTGTTTGTTAAGGATCAATACGTTAACATGATTTTAATTCAATACGTTTTTACGTTTCACAAAGAGCAACTTGTTTCTTTTTTTCTACTTCGAATCACGATGACAAAACCAAATAGGTAAAGAATCTCATGAACCCAGCAAAAATAGTGATTGGCAATTAATAGATAAATACCTAACTGCATCCGTTTCTCTTGTAATATGCAAATCGTAATCGTTTTATTTTATTTAAAACTTAACTTAATTGACATTTTATTGTGCTCTTCTTTAATACCATTTTTGTGGTCGTACTTAAATAAGACAATGGTATCAATCGTGTTTATTTCTAAGTTTCGGTCTTACTCTATTCGAACTTATCATTCCATTTCCTGACAGTTTTAAACTGTCTGTAATCTGATGTCAATCTAATTTTAGAAATATTCAGAATTATATATATTAAAATATTAAATCAATTTTGTCAACCACCTCGTTTAATGGTTACTGATATAATGTCATGATTAATGATTTATTTTCAAAGAAAAACCCCATCTTGTTCAAATGTTTGTTTTCAAAGGACTCACTTCACTTTTATGGTACTTTAAAGTCCGTGTTTTATAAACGAACCCTAAAATAATGACATTCATTTTTTTTTGGCTTTATTTTAGTTTCTGAAGCTTCTTTATGCCATTATTTTCGTGCTTTTTGTCTTTAAGAACCTGACTTTTCCTTTTCAAGAATATAAACTTTGAGTCAAGCCAGTAGCTTGACTAGTTTTTTTTATTACCACAAGAAGTTTTTTAAGTTCTAAACATGAGAGCATTGTATACGTTAGCAACAACATTTAGTGTCGTTTAGTGCGACAAAAATGGTTTAAGTACCTTTAACGCCAAACATAATGTGTTATTCTTATTTTTTTTTTATTATTCTGTTCATCCATTTTTATACTCTGGTGGTTGAGTTGGTTACATAGGAAAGGAGGCTCTGGGAAAGTGTTTTGTGTAACGTCTTACATAAAAAGGATCGTGATTATAAAAAATATTCTAATTCATAAGAATTCTTATATACTCGTGGAATTTTAAAATGATTTTTGTTTATTATTATTTTTCTCGTTTGTCAATTTCATGTAAAATTTTCATTGAAATTTCATTTCATTCTTGTGAAAATATTAACTGAAGGCTCAAGTTTAAGGGCTCTTTTAAATTGCAATTAACTTATTATTAGCAAAAATATACTTCACTTAAGAGAATTATATTTATAATTTAAAATTTCAATATTGGGGTTTAGTTTAGTTACGAAAAATCTGAGATCTATTCTAATTATACACTTTTTATACTCATTTTGCTTTTAAGTTGTCAAAATTTGGTTAATTTTATGTCAATTTCAGAAAAACATTTAACATGATGATAGTGTGTGTCATAAACATGTTATATGTGATTTTCCGAAAAACATTATGGGTTGGAAAAGTTTAACGTAACATTAGCAACACATCCATGATTGTGATTGAATAATTTATATATTTTGTGCTACAACTGCCTACATAGAAATGGTTTTACAAAATTTATTTACACCCATAAAAATTGGAGAGAGAAATATATTTACAATTGTATAACATAAGTTTTGAAGCATTTCGTTCCATTTTGAGGAAAATAATATAAGAAATTTAATCTACAAAGGAATTCGAGGCTGCTCAAAATGACTTAGAAGAGATGGAGGAAAAAGTAGTCGATGCAATTTGCGGAATCCGATTCAGTATGTTATAAATCTATAATATTAAAAGGTAAGACAATTTCTTGTGACCGATGATTTGTTCCACAGTTTTCTCTGGATTTTGATCAAACGTATGTTATTTGAAAGGTATTTTGTTTTAGCTGTCCACCAGACTTACAGATTTTAAAATTTAAAATATTTTTTGGAGTTCTGCTCATTTAAAGTTACTACAAACACATTCAAAAAACTATACAATATTATGTGTGTCTACTAAATTTGTTAATGTGTTTGCAAAAAAAAAATGAGTTTGTTTCCTCCATTCACATTACGAATTGTGTTGAATAGAAAAACTATTTTGGACATAAGCCAAAAATGTGTTGAATTGTGAATAGGATAAAACTGATACCTTTAGGGTCAATAATTTATTAAATGAAAAAATAAAATTTCCAAGAATTTGCCCTCGAACTTCGAGGCCTGGCATCTGCTAGTTGTATATTAATAGGCTATTATGATGGATTTCGAAACTACCAAGAAGCAGTAAATAGTAACCTTAGGTTGCAGTGAAAGCAAGCCAATTCTCTTATTTCTAATGAGACTTGGAACTTGGTACAAATACCTAAAGGTAAAACAGCAATTTCTAACAAGTGGGATTACAAAATGTTTTAAAGCATGGTTAGCTATATGAGGAATATCAATTTTAGCTTTGAGTGCATCTTTAAATAATTTGTTCACACAATTTGATATTAAGAGATCTTTTTTGTATGGACACCTAGAGATAGATTAGTATGTATATGTATCAACCTATTGGATATAGCAAGGGTAATAATCAAGTCCGCAATCTTTACATAAACCTCTATAGGCTTACATGAGAATCATCACGTTGGAACTGGGAATTCACCGCAATTTTGAAGAAGTCTAATATTAAGGTAAGCAATGCAGGTTCTTCTGTATTTACTAGGAAAATGGGAAATTAATACGAAAAAAATCATATTGGCTGTATACATTGATGATGGTATAATTGCTGCAAAATCAAGAGATGTAGCTAAAGAGTTTATTCATATGAATGGACATAATTAATCAACCGAGCAAACTGTTTATGTGAAGAAATTACTTCAGAAGTTTAAAATTCTGGATGCTATAATTGTGTGTACACCTGCTGAATATGTTCAAATATCAAGTATCCTTTACAATAGAGTCAAGTTTCCTTAGCTAGAATTGAAATCACTTATGTATCTCGCAATAGCAACAAAGCCAGTCAGTTATGGATTCTTTTCATGGAGACCATGTTGCTTGAGTGAAGCGTGTTTTTAAATATTTGTGTGGAAATATTGAGCAAGGAATGAATTTTCAAAATCTAAAAACTTATCTTATATGTTATAATGTTATCCAAAGTTCCGATTTCACAGTCATCAAGAGAACTGCAGACAATAGTGCCCTATTCGATCGAAGCGAAATACATGGTAGCCTGTGAATGCGTTAAGGAGCTTATTTTGGTACAACGTTTGTTAAAAGATTTTGCTGGTGACAACCTTCACGTTAAGTTTGTTAGGAATTCACAGTTTTTCAAACGAATTAAATATAATGGGTTAAAATTCCATTTCATTCTTGAGATGTATGAAAACAAACATTTTCATCTTAAGTATGCGCCAACAACTGATATTTTTACAAAACCGCTCTTATAGCAATAATTTAATAACATAAAAAAATCACTATATATCAGGCATGGGCAAATGCGGCCCCACGGTCGACAGAGCATAATAATTTTTCTCTCTCGTTTTTTATAGTCCATTATTTTCAGGGTTGTCAACTTTAAAATATCAAAAAGCACTAAATCGACAAAAATCGCATAATTTGAAGAAAAAAAACACTATATTTTCCATTTTTATTTTTGATTTTTTCAGTAAAAGCCCTGTTGTCCTGAATGCTTGGGGATGAGAGCAGTCCCGATAATTAAATGTTGCATTAAAACTAGAAATTTTTTATCTTTTGGAACAAAAACCATTAAATTTTTTATACATATTGTACCAACCACTTCATAAAAACTTTTCATAAAAGCATGTTTTGAAAAATAATTCAATTGAACTTTAAAATTTTGTTTGAAAAATTTAAAAACTAAAATTGGCAAATTGGTCGAGTTTTTAATTATGTATATGTCATGTTCATTTTATTGAAATTAACTGGTAATACTCAACATATATCGGTCCCGCTTTTTACTTTTACGGAATTAAAATGGCATCAACGAGCAATAAAAAATGTAAGATAGGTGATAAAAACAGAAAATTCCAGTCCGAATGGACACACAAATTCGGATTTGTTGCAAATAAGGACATACCTATGTGCCTCATTTGCAAAATTACTGTACCACATAAGATGAATTTCATTTAGTTTTTTTTAGTTTTTTTTATATAATTTTTTAAGTAATGTCACTTCTAGTAATTGCCCTTATATTTTATATTTACAAGTAAAATAACACAGTACAACACATGATTTGCCAACTCAATTCGCTTTTATTCGCAATTGAATAAAGGTATGAATTTAAAAAATTTGCTCTACATATGCACAACATTCTTCGGAAAAACTCTCGATCATATTTTTTATGATTCTCAGAATTAACAAAACGGAATAAACAAAGGGTTATTTAATTTTTATGATTGCGTAAGCAAGGTAATTTTTAATTATTTGGGTTTTTCAGTTGGCTACCTGTATGACTATTTCACAGAAATTCAACCCACATTTAAGGGTGGTCATTATTCGGAAAATTTAAAACTCACACATGGTGAAACAGGTATATAGCCACCGTACAAAAATATGCACCCATTTATAAGTACCTGTCAGTAAACTAGTGAACAATACACATTATAAATAGGAGTGCATTGATCGATTTTACTCATTCAACAAGTGTCGACGAACGCGAAAATTACAAGTCCATATTTTAAAAGTGCAACGTACCAAAATTCATAATTATAAACAGTTTCGAGAAGCCAAGATATCCCATTACAATTTTTACGCATATATTTTAAAAATTTGAGTGAATATGAATTCAAACAATAAGTACAGATGCATAAAAATATCTAATAAGTGTTGCGCTTCGCTTCGTAAAATAAGTGAGAACGAGGCTGCAAATATAATTGAGTATTTTCCAGCTGTCGCCAACATTCATTGTAGCCGTATTTGCGAAACTTGCCGGAATACACTGAGGAAAGCGCGTAGTCGTAATGAATCCAACGTGGAGCAGAATGAAGTCTCAAGTTATTTACCAATAACGCCCAGCGATGAAATTAGCGAAGAATTGAATGAACTTCCAACTTGTACCAGCCGTAATGCAAACATCGAAAGCAACGAACTCATTGAAAATATAAATGATCACATTATTCCTCATCTACCAAACCAAATGACGCCTCTTAAAAGGAAATATATCAAACGAGATGCATACAGAAATAGAAAATCAGTGCAAATTTTGGAAAATATAGCAGATTCACTTGGAGCTGATCCATTATCTGATTTGTCAGCGCAACTTGAAAACGTCAAAGCCATTTACGAAGAAATTTTGCAAAACATCAAATATCAAATAGAGAACAGCTCAAATCTTTTGGAAAAGCAAAAACTTTTATCTCTCTTACCAATCAATATGAGTCACGCAGAAATTAAAGATCGTTTTGGGGATGATATATCTCACGATTGTATCAAAAAAAGTAAAGATATCCAAAGGAATAAAACGAAGTTTGCAGATACCAATCTTTTAAAAATGAGCAGACGTAGTTTACCAACCGAAACTCTAAGCACAGTCAAATTATTATATGAAGATGATGAAATTAGCCGAATGATGCCAGGATCGCAAGATTCAATTACTATTAAACAAGGAAACTTACGTGAAAAAGTTCAAAAAAGACTGATGTTATCTTCACTACGCGAATCTTACTACGAATTTAAAAAAAAAAAAACATCCCTTGGCCAAAGTTGGTTTTACAAAATTTACAATGTTAAGGCCAAAAAATTGTATGAAACTTGGAGTTAGAACCAGCAAAATATCTGTGTATGCACATTGCATCAGAATATGAAATTGATGTTTGAAAAAAGTCGCTTAAAATCATTTTGTTTTGAAGGAGAATTTTAATTTAAATAATCTAAAAACGCATATGCTAAAACATTTTGAAAATAACCAAACTGAAGAAATAATATACAAAAAGTGGAATACAACGATTAGATGTGATCTGGAAACGTTAACCACCAACCGAGAATCATTTGTCAGCGAATTTACTGAACACATCAAAGTTCTGATCCGCATCATTTCATAGCAAAGCGACAATCTGAATTTATCAGCAATAAAAGTGCGGCGCTGTTATCAGGAGAAATGTTAATTCAAATGGACTTTGCTGAAAATTATGCATTTCTTGTACAAGATGCCGTGCAAGGATACCATTAGAATAATGATCAGGATACAATACATCCGTTCGTTATTTATTACAAAAGTAATTATTTTAATATTTTGGTATTAGTAAACACATCCATCCACACTCATCAAAATATTTAAAAGCTTCGCCATAATATCTGATTGCAAAACCCATGATAGTATAGCAGTTCATCAATATATTTCAAAAATGATACAGTTCGTGAAGGCCAATATAACCAACAATATTAATAAAATCATTTACGTATCAGATGGTGCAGGAGCACAATATAAAAATAAATACAACTTCATTAATTTATGCCATCACAAATCTGATTTTGGTATTGACCCTGAATGGCACTTTTATGCTACCAGTCATGGAAAATCTGCATGTGATGGAATCGGAGGAACATTGAAGAGAGGTGCTCGAAATTATAGTATTGCAAATAAAAATGAAATCCAGACAACGAGGCAACTCTATCACTGGGCATCAGAAACATATAAGACCACCATACAAGTTGCTTACGCAGAGTCTGACGAATACAAAAACGTTAAAGAAAAGCTATTTTCAAGATATAAAGAAGCTCAAACTATAGCTATAACAGGAACTCAAGGCTTTCATTCATTTATTCCAATAAATGAAACTTTTGACATGTGCGCAGATATTCTTACTGTACCAAATTTGAGCAGCGCAAAATTTCTTACAAATAATTAACTTAAAAAAAATATAAATAAAATAAAACACAAATTAATAAAAACTTGGCAAATAACATAAACAATTGTTGATGGTTTTTTATTTGTAAACATTTAAAAAATGTTAGAATTGTTGAACTATTTTGTAAATGTGTAAGAATGTGACCTGATATTTTCGCTGTTATTCGAATTATTTCAAAAACTTTCGGTACGTATTACTAGAAGTGACACTACTTAAAAAATTATATAAAAAAAAACTAAAAGAGAACCCATTTTACTTTTGGATATGGTATAGGTGAAGGATAAACCTTTCTAAAAAAATAATACACTGTAAAAAAACCCTTGATCTTTTTGGTTTTTTCGTTATTTAAAATTTTCTTTTTGTTATAAAATTTTTTACAGTGTATTTTTTTTTCAAACGTGTCATAAAGCCTGTTAAAATATCATTTTAATGATACCAAGATCATGGAAATCGGTTCAGCCGATTCTGAGTTATTGCATTTTAAATGGAGCACTTTTCGACCATTTTCGCGTTTTTTCGAAAACTTTCCCACTGTGCCACGCCCAAAAAATCGCAAAGCAGTCATTTCTAAAAATGAGGGTTTGATTGTATAGATCAAATTTAGCTATGAACAAAATTTCATCGATATCTGAGGGGGTCGGGTTCAATGCATCTCGATTTTTACATGAAATTCATCATAACAAACTTTACAATTTAAGTAGACATCATGAAATATTTCACTCACAATTTGCCAAAGATTATCCCCTTAATACTAATCTTAGAGAGACTAAACTGAAGGCATTGCAGTCAAATATTGCAAAAGAACAGAACATTATTTCGTCTTTTAGCCATGGAAATAACAGATCACTTGAAGCAAGTTACATAATAGCTTGGGATATTGCCCGTGATAAACGTCCTTATAGGACGTTCTTCACACTATGAAGAAGGTTATGAGCATTCTCGACCCTGATAACAAAAAGCTGCATAGAGCGATAGATCAGCTTCCTTTATCACGGCGCACAACCGAGAGTGGGATTGGAGATATCAGCACTTTTATTGAAACAAGTTTAAAAAACGAACTAAAAAACTCTGCAGCATTTAGTTTAGCTCTTGATGAATCCACAGATGTTAGCGACGTTCCTCAATTGGCGATCTTCATTAGGTCTGTATCAGTTGAATATAATATCACTGAAGAAATGTTAGACCTTGTAGCTCTTTCTGAAACAACGCGAGGCATTGATGTAAAAAATGCGCTTTTCGAAGTAATTAACAAATTTGAATTGCCACGAGATAAAAGACCTCGAATGTAAAAAATTTAAATTGTTTCCTCTTCTAAAATTGAACGTAGATAATATACAAGACGATAAGCTGGAAGAATACATCAATAATTTAAAACAATTTCATGAAAATTTTAAATGTAGATTTGAGGATCTCAAACAACTTCAAGCAACATTCTCAGTTTTTGTTAACCCATTTTTGTGTGATGTCCTAAATGATGAATTTTTATTATCCGATATAATTCTTGCAAAACCAGATGTTGGAAAATTGGAGTTGTTAGAAATGAAGGATGATATTGTATTGCAAATGCATCACAAATCAACTTCACTAGTTGGATTTTGGAAACTTGTTAACGAAACCCAATATCCATAATCGAAAAAAGGTGCTGCTGGTTTATTTTCAATATTTGGCACAACGTATTATTGTAAATCACTATACTCCACCATCAAAAATGTTAAAAACAAAAATCGTTCACGTTTAACAAATCAACATCTTACGGAACTCATTCGGACAACTTTGACAAACTACACACCTGATTTTAAAGAAATAATAAAAAATTCTTCCTAATTTCTTTTTTATTTTTTGTTACCTATATTTTTATTTTATTTTTTTATTTTATTTAAAATGAAATTCTTTGATCTCAAAAAATTTTAAAATATAACATTATTTTTATAAATACTAATAATATTTCAGTATATAATTTATTTGTAATGTGTATGAAATGAATTAATAAATTTTATGTTTGTTTAAAAATTGTTTTTTTTTTTGCTTTTTTGTTTGAAAATTAATAAACTAGTGCGGCCCACCGTTAGTAGGTGAAATTCCAAATTTGGCCCCACAAGCCATTTACGTGCCCACCCTTGCTATATATTAACTAATGCAAACGGATGAATAACACGAGGAAACCAGGTTCTTGTTGATTAAGAACTGAATATAGTTTTTAAAGTTATTTGGGACGCTGAATCCAAATCTGCACTTGGTTCTTTTCTATCAGTTCGACTTTCCACGATATACCGTTATGTCCAAAATTTAGGCATTTCCACTACATATGTTGAAATAATTTGAAAACGGTTCATCATATTCAGTTCAAAAAAAAATCCAAAACTCGTCAGCGCTATTATCTTTAAGCCGTGCTTACACTAATTTTAAATTTGCAAAGCAGTTTCAGAGATATCGTATAAGTTTTGAAAAAAAGAAGAACAAATTTAAAAAAAAAAATTTTTTTTGTTCTTTAAAAATTCATAAAAATTAAAAATGCGAAAACATAAACATATTTCGAATGAATTAAGCTCTATTTCATTGGAATCGGTGCACAACTTTTGATTTTGTTCACAATTTACTGAGAAAACTCAATTGATAAAATCGCGATTTCCATAAGATTTTAAGATTTCATAAGATTTTGTTAAGTTATGATTTAAGAGAACACCGTTTTTTGTGATTAAGGACTGAATGTTGTTTTTAAAGTTATTTTGGATGCTGAATCCAAATCTGCACCTTTTTTTTTCTATCAGCCCGGCTTTTCGCGATATACCGTTATGTTATGTAGTGGAAGTGCTTTAATTTTGGACATAACGCTATATCGCGAAAAGTTGAGCTGATAGAAAAAAAACCAAGTGCATATTTAAATTGCAATAAAGTTCCAGTCAACACCAAAAAAATTCAATTTTGTTCCCTTGTGTAAGTATTTAAACAAAATAATTAAAAAATTGTCTGAAAAAGTGATGTTAAATATAACAAACAATTGAAATTTTCTTTATGGCAGCATCTTTAATGTGTAGAATGTACACACAGAAAAAATATTTGCCAACCGAATTGTTCTTAATTGGAACAACTGTATTTTCGATTGTATCAACAGAAATTTTATATCACTTGCAGATTTTCTACTATAATAAAATATTTACTGTTAAGGCAATAGTATTGTAATCATAGTGAACCCGAAAATCGGTTATTAGCATTATCGCAATTCGGTTGGTAATAAATTCGGTAGCCACAATGAATCCGTTTTCTGTGTGTACAAACCACACATCGCATACATAGCAACTCTTACGAAACTGAGAATAGTGGAAATTAGAAGTATAAATGCATAGATAATCTAAAAATTTTAAGATAATGATTGAGTGTGTTAAGGCACACGACAAAAAAGTGCATGTTAATGTGTATGTGAGGTAGACCCAGGTTCAAACCTCACGGCCGCCCTACGTAGAAACATTTTATATAGGAACAATCTCATCAATTATAACAACAATTATTACAATATTTAATATAATCATTGAGGAAGGTTTAAGGCCAGAAACCGGTCTGATTAAGAATACAGAAGTGTTATAATTTTTAGAAATATAAACTTTCTTATTCTCTACCACGCAGCACTAAAAAAAAGTTGCAAGTGTTGAGAATCAATTTGGTCAATCTGGGTCTATCTCACATACACGTTTACTTGCACTTTTTTGTCATGTGCCTTAACACACTCACGTTAACCTTTTTCTTCGTATTAATCTCAGAAGATGCAACAATAACAAACATACAAATCATTATCTTAAAATTTTTAGATTATCTATGCATTTATACTTCTAATTTCCACTATTCTCAGAATCGTAAGAGTTCTCTCATACTTTTTATAGAAACACTTTTTTATGTTTCTGTTCTGTAGAAACATATCTGTTGATTTGTATATTAGTTTTTAATCAATTAAAGAAAATAAAATTATCATTCGCAATTTATCTCTACCTACTATATTCTATAGAAAACAACTATTTTTCTCTGCTAATACATATGGGACCAATGGGACACATTGGTCGTCGAAGATAAAAGGAACAAGTTTTCATTTGTATTTATTTTATTTTCTTAAATATTTGTTAAGTTTAACTTAACAATAAAATAAAATCACTTATTTTTTTAACTGCACTTTAAAAGACAAACGAAAAGAAATCTATTCTCATAGGAATAACAGTTGTTCAACTGAGTTGGCGATTGTGAACGAAATAGCAAAAGATTTGTGGAAAATGAATTTTATGTTTTAATACGAAATCTTTGGTCGCTAAGCACGAATCTACAAAAGATATTAAAAGTTTTCCAGCGGTTTATAAGCGGTCAAGGGCTAAGAGAGAAATAAATGGCTGAACAGAAGTTCGATCTATGGAGATGTCAATTATTAATATTATTGACAGCGAAATACGGGAGCAAAAGTTGTATTCATTATGAACTGGCTTGCCAGAGACGTGATACAATGGCCTATAACCTACCTCCAAGTGGTGCTCCTGGGCAACGCTAGGCAAAGCCAGTTAATTCTGGTGATTATTCCTAGCGGCTAAAGGTTAAGGAAGAGAAATGTTTGCCAGTGCAATCCCTTCACGGGGGATAACTGGTAGTTACTAAATTGGCTACTTAGTAGCGAAGCCTTACCAAAAGGCGCTAAATTTGGTACTGCGGGGAGATCGAATTGCCCAAAAAGAGGACTCTTTGACTTCTTGCGGATACCAAGCGAGCCATGGTACTGTAATCTGATAGCCGACTGGTGGATCGTGAAACATCCAACCAGATGAAAAGGTTGTCACAACCCTTTAATATATGTGAGTCCAAGTTGAATTGACGGATTGTTGGACCACATTACGAAAGTGGCACTAGAGGCTTTCGAATCTGATGTGCAGAGGAGATCGCTGTGTGTGACTAGTAGGGGTGGTTGTGGAGTGGAAGAGCTGGTATATGCGTTGGATGGAAATGCTGGTATATGCGTTGATTGGGTGGCATGAGTGGAAGATGAGTCGCAAGATGAATCGGATGCAAGAATGTCGGATGTAGCATGAGTATATTTGACGATACAAGAGTGCGTAGAAATGGGTCAGAAAACAGTACTATGGTAAGCAAGGTCAAAGCAGAAGTCTTTGACGAATCTTTCACGATCTCATTGGGAACGGCCCCTCGGGGAGTTTCGCAGTGGCTGTGGTGCCCGTACCGCGGATCGATGTGGAGGTGCATTCACCCAGGTGTTGCTAGCTCTAAAGCAAAAGAGTTTTAGATAGGCTCGACACAATAACAAAGTGTGAAGTGATACTGTGAACATCACTCCAGCTTGTAACCGTCTTATGGCGGGGCGAAGGCAAGACGCATAGTATCTCTCCATGTGCTAAGACCACCGTGTGGTTAAGTCGTCAAGACAGGTATACACGTAAAAACTCAAGAGACTCTGACAGCGAAATACGTAATTGACTACTATTTGTTTCCTGGGTGTACATATTTGTAAAACAAAACAGCAAATATTTTAAGATACATATATTATTATCTAATTATAATTAGTTAATATTTCGAGTTGAAAAGAAAAATTATTATCATAACGATGTGCGCTGCTATGTTTTTTTATTTTTTTGCGAATCCAATTGAGTTATAGTACATGAAAATGTTAATGAAAAGTACGGAACACATGGTATTATGATGATAAGACTGTGTTTGATAATCTATTGTTAGGCGTGGAAATTTACATATTGACATGCCAAAAAAGCGTATTCATATTTATTTAGTCAAAAAAGTTGCAAATTTTTGGCAAAGGAGTTTTAGAAAAATAAATAAATATTAACTATATATTTTAATTGGGAATATATTTTATTTTTTTTTTTTTATTGTTAATAGTTTTTTTAAATATTTTCATAACTCAAAAGATCACTGCATTTCATCAGCTTATTAATAATTTTAACATTTATAGCCTTCAATCATCACTTGTTTTGTAAATTAAATTTATTTCTTCTCAGAGCCTGTTTTGCTTTTTGTGTCACATTTTAAGTGGTGACATAAACAAGGTTTTCCAAAAGACACTTCATCCTAACACTATCATCTACATAATTTAAAGGCGGCTTCATTTCCTTTTACTCATTTCATAAACCCGACATACGTTGGCGTTGGATTCATAAACGTCAATATGAATTTTTAATACGCTACACCCCATTGCTATTCGTACACGGTATTGTTGGTTGGTATTGATATTGGTAACATTAGACAAATATGACAAAAATTATAAATCTATTTGAACTAAATTGTAAAAAATATGTGTTTAATATTCGCTATGCTTAATCATTTAAAAAAAATCGTAATTGCTAGAAGACAATAACGATGGCCGGTCAACGTTTTCCGTTTTGAGGAAAACAAAATGGCAGCGGCAACGCCCAACTATTAATGCTAGAAAAACAACAACGTAACATTTTTTGCTTACAAAAATTACAAAACTGTGGCAATACTGTTCATCGAATTTTAAATATCAAATAAACAGCCAATCCTCAATGTGTTCCAAGACTAATTTGTATAAAAAAAATATTTTTCAAATTACAAAAAGCTACTTTCTCAATCAATAATCAAATATGCAAAATTTTATTTTTTTGTTGTTTTAAAATTCATAAAAATCAAAAACCTCATAATTGCTCTTTTTGTTTTTAGTTATAAACATAATTGCAAATAAAACAATCCATATTCAATTAAAATGAATTGACAAGTTTTAATTTAAATCATAAAAATTTCTAAATGAATATCAACAAGACAAAGAATAATAAAATCGCTTAGTTATAAAAAACGAGTTAAGAAAATCGTTTGAAAGTTCCAGCAGTAGTCAACTTATCCAGCAGTAGTTGACTTACCAACAATTCCATTTTTCTAGCCTTTCCTGCCCCGGTGTTCATTTTTTGCACGACTGTCTCACATACAAAGGAAACAGAGATATTTAGTGTATACGCCTTGCTGACCCAATAAAAAATTTACCATCTTTAAATCTACAATGACGGACTACTGATGTTGTTCATATGAAATGTTTCTTTAAACGAGCTTGACGTTTTCAAAGTCTTCTTTAAGCTGAGTTGAATGACCTATGGAATTGAAGATAATTTGTTTCGATTTGAGCTGTCTATAAAATGTCTCCAGTTTTTTGGCTGGTATATTGCAAGGCTTATTACAATATACAATATCATTCGCCTCGGAAAAGAATGGAAGAATGTCGCGCTCAATATTTCGGTAAGCTATTATTGATACGCCCGGCTGAATGAATTTTATGAATTTATAAAATACAAAAAATTTCAGTTGTGCATCAAAAAAAAATTTTTTTTCGGGAAAACTTTCTGAATATTTCCGAAAATATTGAGCTTATTAAAAACAGTATGGAAGCAACTTGGAGTTAATTAAGTTGCGGATTTTCGGTTTTTTATTTTTCAAAATCCGACAGATTGTGCTTGAGCTATTGTCTCGTAAAACCTCCTTCATTTTTAAAATAACGGCTTATCACGAGAACCAGAGTCAATTCAAATAATGTAAATTAATGGCTTACCAAAATTGAATAACAAACGCCATACCACAGAATCAGTGTTGCCGTGTGAATACAAATTTTTCTCTTAAAAAATATCAAAGTGCAAAAGCTAGCAGTATAAATTCTTTATTTGTAACATAATAAAAAACAAGAGAAAATTATATTCAATCTAGACCGACTATACGATACCCAATACCATGGTCTAGAGGCCCTATCTCTTCGGTCCAACTAATTGGATATGGAAAATATGGGCTTTATTTGTGTATAAATAATAAATAGATGTAATAAACACACACAAACCCAATTTGTCCGAGATCTATATGATAATTTGGATCTTATGGCAATTTAAGTCGATTTCATAGGGGTCATTTATATGGGGACTAGGTCTGAACATGGACCGAATTTTACCAATTTCAATAGCGTTCATCCTATGTCCGGTAGAAGGTTATATACCAAAGTTCATTAAAACATATTCATATTTGTGACCTGTAGTTTGATTACAAAGTTTACATGGACACACAGACGGACGGACATCGCTAAATCGACTCAGAAAGTGATTCTGAGTCGATCGGTATAATAAAAAATGACTCTAGGTCAAATATTTTTGGTAGTTACAAACAGCAGCACAAAGTCCTTACACCCAAACCACATGGTGGTATAGGGTATAAAAATCATGTGAGTCCGATCACAGGGGAGATGTGTAAACATCTAGTAATTAAAGATTTTTTTATGTCACTATTTTAAAATCACACAGAAAGCGTCATCTATGTATCACTTATAGCAAACAACTGCAGGGACTCTGGTTATACTTGTGGGGTTGTTGAATTATGTATATGTTATACGTTTATATTGTGAAATTTTTGTCGTTTTACAGCAAAGGGTTGTTGAATTAGCTGAAACAATTTTATATCATAATTTTTTCACCAATACAATCATAAGTCACACCGATTTGTCTTACGGTCACAGCGCAACATGTGAAATTGAAATTTACCCCCCTGCGCGTATAGATGTTTACACATCAAAAGGCCAAAATTGAACGTGTTTTCATAAATATGAAACTGGGCCGATTATAAAAAAAGCACACAAGTTTCAGAGCAATTGCAGTATATCCGCAGGTGAACGCCTGTAAGAGGAACATTAACTACACTACAAAGTTACTAAATGTAATTTCTTTTCTTTGAACGCATGCTAATAAATATATGATATCCGATTTTTCCTTTCTTTCCAAAAAATACTTTTTAGAAAATTGTCACATTTCTTATGTTAGGAAATAGCTTGAGTAGAGATAATATGAATCGTTATGAATCGAACATACTTGTGTTTTCACTTGTTTTCCCTTCAATAGCTTTGCCAGTGTCGATACGAGTATGTAAAAATTGTTGTTTTTGTTTTGTCATTTATTTTTATCTCAACTCTGTGTTTGTTTGGAAATTTGTTTTCTCCTTTTTTATGGTGAACTCATTATTAATTTTTTGTTCTTGTTGTCTTTGAGAGTGACAATGTTGTTGTTGTGTGTATGGCAATTTGTTGATACATTTGCCATTTATGACAGTTGAAATGTCATGTGTTTTGTATATGGTACTCGTACATATGATTGCGCGCTACAATCATATTATTATTTTGCTGGTTTGTTGTGTGTTGCAAAATGTTAAGAAGCAGTTTGTATTGTTATGGCTGTGGTTGTAGTGGAAAAGGAGGCTTATTAATTTTCTTGTGCGTTCATCATTCTTGTTGCTTAGGTGGAGTAGGAAAATTTTATGAAACATATGTGCATGCTTATGCATGAATATTTATATTATACATTTTTTTCTTTCGTTTTTGTGGCATAATCATTGTGGTAGAATTCTTATTAAGTCAATTTAACACATAAGATATTAAATTATAAACAGATTTTTTGATTGGTTTGATGAATTTATTTATTTTTTTTTTTTTTGATTTAAAGAGGTGGAACATATGACATTTAACGGAGTTTAATTTAAACAAATGACAGATGACAAGTAAATCGTTTGAGCTAAAACATCATGAGCGTTTACTGGGGGAAAATTTAGAAATGTTTTTCTAGAAAATTATAATAAACTTAATACCATTATTATTAAGAGTTACACAATAAAAATTAAAAATTATGTAGTCCTTGTAGTCTGCGGACACTGATAACATTAAGGTTTGTAACGATGATGACGGTATTCTTTATGACTTCATAGCATTACGTTTTGGCGATAGCAATTAGAAAGATTATTAATGAAAAATGAAAATAATAAGTTTGTAGTCGAAACCATAGAGATCATTATAATGCTAGAAAATTCCAACACATTTTATGCGATGCATTAACAAGACCAAAAGAATAAAGTTTGAAACTTTACAAAGCCATGACCATTTTCATCGCACTACCAAACAAAATGTTTAGAAGAACTGCAGCAGTTATCACAGCTGATAATGGAAGTTTTTGCTGCTGGTGTTGCTGTCATTGCTATTAGAGAGTCATTGGGGAGGTTTAGAAATAGATTTTTTTTATGTGTAACAGAAACAAATATAAACAATATTTGTAAAAGTTTTCAACCACTCTAACTGATGGTCGACATTTTAACAGTGTAAAGTAAAGGCCTTCATATCAAGAGGGTATAGCTGTATAAAAGTGTCCGTAGTTATAAAGGTAAAATAGTTTCGAGAGACAAAAACGCTAGATTTCACACTATAATGGCAAAATTTTTTAGAATGCTGTTAAACATTAAAAAAAATAATTAACAAAAATTTTAGGCATTTTCGTGTTTTTTGATTGAAAGTAATTACTACATGTTTAAATGAGTGTAAGAGTGTAACCATCTCGGTTATTCACTTCTTCTCTTACTTTAATCGATAAACAATTTATTCGCATGTCCAGAAAGCAGAACAAAAACAAGTATGATTGTGAAGTTCGGCTTTACCCACCATCTGGGTTTTATGTTTTCATTCCTATCTGGACTTATTGTCCTATTTACAACAAATGTAAATAAAATATATGAAAAAGCAAACAATGTGATAAATTTAATATTAAATTATTACAACAAATACACTAAATTTTAATTTTTTTAGAGGTATCCCAATATTTTAGGCTTTATCTTGGCCCAATGATGCCCGATTTATTCCATTTCAAACACAACTGCGCTCGAAATAATGATCAACACTATTATCCTAAGTCTACTCACGTAGATGGTTTATTTTGTGATTGAACGTGATTTCAACAGACAGACGGACGGACGGACATCGCCATATCGACTCCAGTTGTTATAAGGATTTGGAATATATATACTTTATGGGATCGCAAATAAATTTTTCGATGATTTGCAAATGGAATGACAAACTGATATGCAAAGAAACTTAGTGACTGCATCGCTAATACACATCTACATATATGCACATTAGTCATATAATTAATTTTTACGAATAATTTGGCATACCAGCACGTGGTGACATATATTGTACAAAAAATGAATTTCACTTTTTTTAGATGATTTCGGTGCAAAAATGTTCCGCTCCAAACGCGATTTATAAAGAAGGTAAGATTTTTCTTTTAAATAATTTTATTTTTAAATTTTTTCAATTGTTATATGATATAAATTGGAAGTTTAAAATATGTGACGATTTACACAATTGCCAAATGGCTTGCAAAATTTTAATGGAACACTCTGCGCAGATGTTGGTTGCTCTGCTGAACTTCCTCAATAGGTGAAAAATGGAGTGTCCACATTTTTTAAACATTGTATATTGTTACCCAAATTTTTATCCACGTATTACAAATTTTTTCCACATCTTTAGCACTTTTATTAAACACTAGCAGATTCCAGCGTTCGAAATTCGAGTTCAATTTCTAGGCATCTTTATTTTTCAACTTAGCAAATTCACAAACCAACACTTTTATGGTTTATTATTATTGTGAATGAAGATAACAAACTCATTAACAAATTTAATAAAAGACATAAGCATATCTATAATTTTATGTATGTGTTAGTAGCAACTTTAAATGCAATTTACTCAAAATAAAGGAAACAATTTAAAAATCCATAAATCTGTAAAACGTCTAAAAGGAAATACCTTTCAAATAATATACGTTTGGCCAAAATCGGGATAAAATGGTAGAAAAAAACATCGGTCACAAGAAATCGCCTAGCCTATTAATATTATATATACTTACACAAACAATATTTATTTCAGTTTCTACATTGAATGATAAAAGAAAAGGCTATAAGATCTTATTATTATTTCGCTTGCCATTTCTTTTTTAAGTTTTTTAATACAATATTTTCAGAAGAATTTATTTTTGGGTTGGGTGGTGTACTTCCCTCAGCTCCATTAAAAGGGTTTTGGAACATTAGGATGATTAAGGGTTATATAAATATCTGTCTATATGAAGAAAAACGTGTACAAGACTTCGTTTTTAAGCAATTCTGATTAAAAAAAAAGTAATTGCCTTTTCTTTTTGCAATTTCTTCATACCTTTTTATGCTCTCTTCGACTATGCTATGCCATTTTTCCTATTTACAAAAAGTTATATTCCTAATTCACATGTTTGTTCTATCACGTACAAACATTTTTCACTATTTAAAGTTTTTTTATATGAAATGTTATCGAAGCATCTTTACATTTTCTTATGTCGTTATTCAGCTATTGAGTCTAAAGGCTCCAAATACCAAACTCCTCGAAATAATGACAAACAGTATTGTCCTAATTTTACCCGGTAAATGGTTTATTTTATGAATGAGCGTGATTTCAAGAGACAGACTGACGCAGATCGCTATATCGACTCGAGTTGTTATAAGGATTAAGAATATACTTTATATGGTCGGAAATTCATATTTCGATGCATTACAAACGGAATGATAAATTGACATGTACCCCCTGAACAGTGGTGTAGAGCGTAAAAAATACTTTTCACAGAATATATATACTATAAGTATATTACTTTAAATGTGAAATTGACCATAAATTTAAATCTTATTATTGAACTTCCCAATTTACTATTTTGTTATTTAATTTAAAATAAAGTTTATTATTAAAAATATAATTTTTTTTTAAATTTTTTTTTCCTCAAAAGATGCGGGCACCTTTTTACTATTTATATTTATGGCGCAAATATTTATTCTGTCGACCCTTTTGGTCTTTGAAAAGTTTCAAAACAAATTATTTGTGTGCTGCGTTCTTTAATCAGTTTCTACTTTATCGCATGAAGTACTTACAGTACTACTTGTAGCAAGACTGCTACAGCAAATGCCATCAACTTTAGTCTAGCACTTTTACAATCAAAAAGGAATATAAAAATATGCGAAATTTGTTTATATTGCTGCTAACTAATGATAATGAATTTTTAACGAAAAACAATTATTTGTCGAAGTGAATTCCTTTGGGGAAGCATAAATAACATATTTTTTTATAATTGAGGTATTTCATATTAAGAATATTTAAAAAGAAATCTTGTTTTTGCAATTCAAAACTTGTTTTAATATTATTCATTGAACAATTATTTTAAATTGTTTTTAAGTTTTTGTATTCGATCATCAACACTTTTAACTGGTTTTTGGTGTTTTAATTTGGATGTTGTTATTTTTTTTTTTTTTGTCTTAATGCTCCACAACCATTCTTTTTAATGCAATGTGTTGAATTTTCATTCCTGTAATTGACATTGTTAAAATTCAGGTTTGTTTTTGTTTTATTGTTCACTTTTAATGTTGTGTTGTTTTCGCATGTTATGTTCAATCGAGAAAAAAAAATCTGTAATGTTTATTGATTCGTCAATAATTTAATTGAACTTTAAAAAAAAGGACTGGAAATTAAATTTTTCAACATCTACTGAATTGAAAACAAAAGAACGAAGTCTCTATGTGTTAAGCACTTTGACGTATAAATATTATATTTATTTTTTAATTAAATATGGAAAGCATAAATATTTTGGTAATTGGATACAAAATTAAAAAAGAAAATTTTTATAAAGTATAACTATGTAGCTGGGTTTAGTTCGTAGAGTATCTGAAAAAATATTTATTTAAAAGAGATACAAGCAGCGTATCAAAATAGAAATGCGAGTATATTGGTTGGAACTGTAGAAGCGCTACGGATGAAAATTTTAAAAACATTTAATTTCTATATGGTTTGTGAAATTATCGTCCAAAAAATATGTATATGGGGTAACTTTTTGAAATTAAATTTTTAACGTGGGGCGCAATATGATACATAGGGGACAATTGGAGAAATTTCTAATAATATTTTTTTATTAGAAGGTTTGTAAATATAAAAAAATTATATTTTTTTTTATAGATTTGACGCATTTCCAGAATTGTTTTCATTTGGCTGTCTGCAAAACCACCAGAGTAAAATTGGGAAAATAGTCCAAAATTTTTGCATAAAAATTTTAATAATTTGGGCATTATTTTACTAACCTTGGGCACATATCCTTATTGATTTCAAAGGTGCGTTCGCCTTCCTGTTATGGGAAGGCGGCCTAGTTCAGGAATCCATCTGCGGCCCATTTATTTTCATCATCTTTTTTGAAGATATGAATAATGTTGGATTATTTATTTCATATACACATTATAGCACTATATTTGAAGTAGCTTTGAAAACATTTTCAACTAAAAATGTTAATAAATAAGTCACTGATAGCGAACCTCCGAACGCGTTCTTGTTTTGCCGTGAACATCATAACTCGTTACCGGATCATGTGAAATAAAAAAAGCGAAATGTGTTTAAAAGGCAACATGTTAGCCAAAGTAATCGCGAAGAGTTTTTTTAGTTATTTATTTTTTATTTTTGGCACCATTTTGATGTAAAACACGTTTTTTGCGAATCTAATAATGGATCGTATTTTGCTGAGGCTGATGGTTGCTTATAATGTTTGCGCATAAGCGAATGTGGATGTAGCAATGGATAAGACTGTGATGATGTTGCTGAAAGGCAAGGGCCAATGGCGTTAGCCTTAAGTATGCGACTGAGGTCAAATACTTGGGGGATAACAATGAGGGAGCGTGTGAACTTCTTGGTTATTCTCGAGTGGGTAAGGGCGAAATTGACTGGTGTGGTGGGATGTGTCCGGCGCGTTCTTAGGAATGACTGGGGTCTCAGCAATAGTTACTTACCGCGGCTTGTTTGTTGCCTTCGCAACATATGATTCGTCGGTGTGGTCCAGCGTCGCCACGACTGCCAGAGAAAAACTGAAAATCATGTCATATAAAAGGGTAGCCTTGGTCGCATGTGTGCCATGTTGTCGTACGGTCTCTACGGAGACGACTGGATCAGGAAAACACAGGAGGCCGAATGGGTGGAGAATACGATCAAATGGTACACGGACGGGTCAAAGACCGGAAATGGAACAGGGACGGGAGTCTTTGGGTCTAGAACCAAATACTACGAATCAATGGGAATACACACGAGTATTTTCCAGGAGGAAATTTATGCCATCGATAGGTATGCAAGGATTAACTTAAATAGGAAGTACAAAAGACAAGACATAACCATATTATTTATTTATTTATTTATTTTTTATTGATCTTATAATTACAAATTATAAACCAATAATTGTTGTTTATGAGCAATAGCATCTAAGGCCTTCAGCTCAAAATACTTGTATTAACAATACCTTATTTAAATTGTATATAATATTTACATAGAGATATTTACATATATGTAAGTATATTTAAATTTTATATTTCATTATAAAGATTTGAAATTTTTAGGAATTTAGTTATCAAAGCTATGTTATCTATTGAAGGATTAGTTAATGGAGATAAAGGATCAACGTTTTGAAATACTGTTATTCTGTAGTTATACGTTTCAGGACAATCAAGAAGGAAATGAGATGGGTTAGTTGGATAGGATACATCACAGTTGCAAAAGGGCAAAGTATTAGAATTAAATAATATTCCGTGTGTGAGTCTGGTATGCCCCAGACGGAGGCGCTCAAATTTAATGCAGTCTAATCTATTCACACTTGACCGTTTGTCAATCATGAAATTGTGTATAGTTTTCTGGTTAGGATTTATTCTCCTGTACCATGAAGATGTTCGACTAAAAATATGATCTCTATCAGGTTGATGGAAGTATGCATCTATTCGGTTTTCAATATCTCTACGATTAAAGTTGTGTGTTGAATAAAGAGGGTAATTTACTGCGTTTTTGGCTGCAAGGTCTGCAAATTCATTTCCTTTTATATTACTGTGGCCAGGTACCCACACTAAGATGATATCTGGACACTTATTCACTAGGATGCTTCTGATATTTGATATATAGTAACCGTTGTTTGAAACATTTCGAACTGATTCTAAAGACGCTAGGGAATCTGAGGATATGGCAAACTTACCCGTTTTCCCTTTAGCAAATAATACGGCTTCGTAAATTGCTATTAGTTCCGCGGAGAATGCGGAGAATGCGGAACTGTATGGTGGTAGATTTGAAGTTTTGATTATACCATTACCTGTGGTAATACTGTAGGAAGTGGAATTGTTCGTTTTTGAGCCATCGGTGTATAAAAATTGATAGTCTTTTAATTGTTCTCTGACCTTGCCAAACATAATTTGGAATTGTGAGGAATCTGTATCCGATTTTGTGAGTATATGTAGGGTTGTATCTATGCATTTATTGTCTAAAAGCCATGGGGGGGGGGTTGTTTTGTTTTGGGAGTAGAAATAGGTATGCGTAAGGGGATATTTAGTTTTTTGCAGTTTTCTATCGCCCTGTAGATACATGATGATAATTTAGGTATCTTTTTAGATATCTTTACTTTATTAACTATCTGATTTATCGGGTTATTGGTCCCATATAATAATGTTCGAAATAGTTTTGAAGTTAAAATTTCCCTCTGAGTATATAAAGGTCTTATGTTTGTTTCAAAAAGCATGTTATTGATGGGAGTAGAGCGCAGTGCTCCAAGGGAAAGCCTTATTGCTGAATATATTATAGAGTCAATTTTTCGTAGTTGCGACTTGGGAGCATACCCAAATAAAGTCAAACCATAGTTAACTTTAGAAAGAATGAGAGATTTGGACTGATCCCTTCGATGGCCACCAATACAAGCTGTTTGGAGCTAAACTGGTAGTAGTTTTGCTACGAAGTCTGACCGGAGGCTATATATGCATATATAGTCTTGTACCACGGGTAGTCAGGAGCCCTGGAATCACAGACTTCAGCTGATTGTTTGGGTATGGCCCTTAGGGGAGTATCGTGATGCTTGTGGTTTAAACCCATAACCGCGATTTGCGTTCAACCGGGTACTGTGACCCATAGAACAGCAAAGGATACCTTGGGTAAATTAAAATTAATTAATAAAACTTGTTAGATTTTAAAAAATCAACAAATCAATAATATAGCAGAAAGTTATAGACAATTATTTAAAATAAAATAGCAGACTAAAAATAAGAGTTATTGTAACTACGTGCATTCAAATAAATAATTGCATTGTGGTCCTGGAATTTTTTGGAAACAATAACACAACTCAACACGAATCCAAGCCATGGCTTTATTCTATTTAGTAAACGATCCATTAAAATTTTTCCGGTGAGAGTTTTTATATTATTTTTATTAATTCATGTAGGTTATATCGAGCAAATTCTATGCTAATTATACGATAATATTTTGTACATGTGAATATTTTTATATTTTTCAAAATAATTGCCCAGTGACTGATTCCGCCTTGATGTTCATTAGGAATGATTTGCATAAGATGGCTTGCGAATTAGATAACAAATCAAGATCAAGAATAATTTTTTAAATTGCAAAATTACGAAACTTGTGTATAAAAAATTCACTAACGGTGCTCGGGATATGGACTATTTTGAAGCGTTGGTACAAAGAAGTTAAAAACGGTTGATCTAGAGCTGTGCCGAACCTTTGGTACCCTTCACATCGGACTTATTGCACTATTTATGACAAATGTAAACAAAATATTTTAAAAACTTAATACTAAATTATTACGACAAACACACTGAATTTTTAAAATTTTTTAGAGACGTCTTCATCTGTTTGGACATATCTCGGATGTCCGTTTTACCCCATTTGCAATACCAACCTGCCCGAAATAATGAAACATAATATTATCATAACTTTAGCCAGATAAATGGTTTATTTTATGAATAAGCTTCATTTCAACAGACAGTGTGACGGACGGACAGACGGACATCGCTATATCAACTAGAGTTGTTATAAGGATCAATAATATATATACTTGATGGGGTCGCAAATTTATTTCTCAATGTATTAAAAACGGATGGACAAACGAATATTTACTTTTGTACAGTGGTGTGGAGTGTATAAAAATACACATAGAATAAGTCCTGAAATGTTAGGTGATAAAAAATAACTATAATAATAATTTTAAAATATATTCATGTCCTGAACTCAATACTTTTCTCTCGAGTTTTTTTATCACGAAATAAAGTACGATTGCGAACTAAAAGTATTGCGAGGAACGTAGAGATGACTACAAAATAATTTTTGTTATTTTTCCAGTATTCAGCTCGTCAATATGCACCATTTAGAGGGTATAATTATGTTTATATTTCCATATAGTTTTCGGTGTAAAATAAAGAACTCTCAGAATATATATAAGATCAAAAAAGAGTTAAAATTCAGTTACATGTAAGAAATCAAGATAATTAAGATTTTATGGGTTTTGAAAATATTCTCGGTATTACAGCCATAAACGAATAAGTTCGGAAAGTGTTATAGAAGATATAGAAGCAATTCTATCTTACTCTACTATACAACAAAATTCGTATCAACCAGTTCTTCATTAAAAATTAAACCGACCCTATTCTGTGAAGTCATGGATCTAAGAAATAACATAAATCCGGTAAATTTACACCTGTATATAGATATTTTATCTCAGCAAAGAATAAATTCCTGTGGAGAACAAACCTGTCATTTGGAATGTCCTGAGGTATCCATTAACTATTTTAATATTTGATTTTATCGGGCACGTGATGAAAACCGAAATCAATACCAAAACGAAACATAATCGAAAATAGGTGTGATGTAAATCAATTTTTCGATTTGCTTTCGTTTTTATTTCAAGAATAAATATATTTCATTTTCCATTTTGTTCTATGGAAATATGGATAAATGAAGATGTGATGCAAAACGAAATTGTTTTTTTTTATCGTTTTTAAATCAAGAAGACTTTGCTTTTCGGTTGGAAACGGATAAGTTTTTTTCATTAACTTTTCAACGCTTTATTAAAAATATATTTCAAAAAATTAAAGTATAATAAATTTAGGTACTATAATGTCTTAATATAAATTTTCAGGGGGAAACACGTAAATCCACGATAGAAAAAGGGAAACTTAACGCCATCATAAGAAAGTTGAAGAATTGCGTTTTGCTCCAAAAGGAGTTATGTATTATGCTTTCTTTTGCGACATTTTCGCCACTTGTCGTTATTATAAATGCCATTTTAATAAATTTTTTTTTAAAAAACACAAAATTAATAAGCAATATTAATTTTTTTTGTGAAAAACAATAACACAGCGTTGTATTTTATACTAAAATATTAACATAGTGACACTTTATTGAAAGTAACATGTTGAAGTGGAACAAAAATGAAAATTGAAACCGCTTGATTTTCATCACACCTATTATTAAATCGTTCATTTTAGAATTTCGTTTTCGATTGCAAATCAATCAATTTCCATCAACTGCCTGTATATGTTTAGGGAGGACACTTGAATCTGCCTAAGAAATTTTGGCTTACTATGGTATGCACGTTGAAAACATTACTATTAATCAAAGATCGTTAAGATGTTTTTATTTCGTAGATAAACTTCTAAGTATAAATTTGCATTTGACATTTCGTCAATTTATATTAATTATCAAAGCAATACTTTTTCTTAAAAACACATTTCTTTGAAATTCAAAATACCATTAAAATGGCACAATGTGTTTATATCCAACTTTAATAGGCACATGTCATTTTTATTGCTTCAAAAGTAATTTTGCTCTCCTCAAATGAGTGCATAAATGCATCACTAACAAATATGACACTTAATTTTTAAGAATATTGCACATTACGGACAATATTATTATGCCTTGTGTTGAAAGATGAAAGTATTTTACAAAAAGAAGCCGACAATTTCAAAGTCAAAAGGGATTAAAGTAGTTGACAAGCCAGTTTGTAAAATTTTCAGGGAATTTCATAAATTTTGCATTGTAATAAAACACAATTTTATGATTTTATTTTAAAAGGCGCCAATGATGTACTTATACAAGTAGCATGTATAGGTGTATACAAAATAAATATTTGGCGAACTACTGCTTCTTAAAATGTTTTAAGAAAGCATTTTTTTTTTCTTTAACCTTTTTAAGTCGATATTATATTTGAATGTTCATATTTACGTGATTTCTTTAAACTAACAACAAAGTCATGACCTTTAAGGCTTGTTAATATTTTAAACCTTTTCTATTAAACCTTTTATTAATTTAATGTCAAAATTCCTTAACTGAGGCACGTTTATTTTAACACAATTTCTATTTTACATTGCAAAAGAAACCAATTGTTTCTGTTAGCAATATCGTGTTTTAAACCATTACTAAACGATTTAATCCTTTATTGTTACAAAAAAGCACAAACAAATAAAAATCAAACATTGGAAATACTTTCCAGTCGATGAACAGCAATTTCAAAAGATACAAGAAAAGTCTATAACAATTATGCCAAATACAAAAAATATTTGCACAATGAAATTACAACAAAAAAAAAATCAAAATTCGGTAAATATTTACTTACGACACCCTACAGTTGAAAAGAATTTTCTAATCTATGGCAAATCAAACATAATAGAAGCGAAGTTATTCGGTTAAAAATGAAAGAAGCGAGAATATTATTTTTTATATTAATGAATTACTTAACAAAATTCTAAACCAACGACAATTGTGAAAACGTTCTTCAAACACACTTCAAAGATCGAGCCAACTGTAATTAACATATAATCGGATTTGGCTTATTTGTGTATAAATTTTTACTTTGGAATTGTAAGTAGTGACCTCATCACATGTGATTAAGACCGATTCAATCTCGGAATCAAGGATATTTTTGCAGAATTTTCATTGTATTGTATTCGCATGCATCGGTACTGACTGACTGAAATGTTCGTACTTGTTTAAAATTTAGAAAGAGTATATTTTTCTAACAAACAAATCACACTTTTTTATTTATTTTTTATGCCTTTACGTGTTGATGTGGAACATTGCAAGTATCTGTATTATAACAAAAAAATGTATAAATATATTGTACAAAAACAGCAACCAACTGTCGACAATAGTTTCCAAGAAGTGCAAAAAAAACTAGTAAAATTATGACATGTTTATTATTGTATGTGTATCAAAAACTAAGAAAAAAAAACAAACAATAACAATAATGCTAAAAAAAATAATAAAGGATGATATAAAACTTTAATGACGGTTGAAATACTACGAATGAATACTAATTATGTCTATATATACACATATGTATATATAAGAGTGGTCCTTAAAAATGAAAATGCGATTTTGGGGAGTGTCGGGCTCCACTTTGTTTCCTTTCTATATAAAATTAATAAATGTGAAGTTTGGGGACAATCGGAAATCCAATGAAAATTTCAAATGTAATATATGAATCGATTTCAGTGTTAAATTATCTTTTCAAAAAGATATATAACTTTAAAATCGAATAAAAAACTCGCCAAGAAATAGCAAATGCACCAGACCACTTTTGTGCCAAAAACCATTATGTCATGAAATTTGATGGTACTTTTTTCACTTTTAAGAAATTGATTAAGGACATAATTTTTTGTTGGTCTCTATATTTGTTAGTACTCAGATATGAAGTATTGTTTTATTACCGCGTTGTTAACCTATTGCGCAATGAGACCGGAAAATTTAGAAAATTATTTTTCAAGTTTAAATAAATTTTTTTAAACGAAATTTAAAAAAAAATTAATCTGGCACCTTAGGGTTGTCTTAAATGCATATTAAAGACCAACGTGTGAATTTTTAGATAAATCCCTCCACTAGAATTGTTGTTCCAAAAAAAATTTTTTTTTGCGAATTTCGAGAAAAATTCGATTTTTGTTAAATATTCAGTAAATGTACTCTTTCTAAGTACTTTGTATCAAAATTTAATCAGTTCTCCACTTTAAAATGGTTTATAAAATTAAACTGTAGAACGAAACTTTCGTAAAATCTGAAAAAAGTCATATTTTCCCCATATAAACACACTTGAAATTTTCAATTGATTTCCGGCGCACAGTGGACCATATTTTGAGAAGGCGGCCAAAAATCATTTTTTTTTTTTTTTTTGTTACCGATTTTAAAGTTATGTTATTCATTTGAAAGTAAATACTAGTAAACCTCGGGAGCCAAAAATTGTGACTCTATCTCAACTATACCACAGCGAACAGGGTCTTCGAAAATGGGCATTCTCAGTAGTTTGCTAAAATTAAAAATTTCTTTGTAAATTTTTATTTTTGAATGACTGTAACTTTTTTGATTTAAAAGATTTTGAAGTGAAATAAATTTTCTATAATTTTGTGGCTTCCATACTATTAATGCTAAAAATGTAAAATCACTGAGTCAATCCGAAATTTAAAAAAGTTCCAAATTTTCCGAAAATCTCCTGTCAGTCAAAAGCAGTAAGAAAAAATCTTGCACTCTTCCATAGTCCGAACCCTCCCCTATACTCCTATACCCTATTATAGACCCGCCACTTTCCGCCCGTGTGCACCAGAACAATTTTTCTGACCCAAGGTTAGATATTTTCTGCAAAATTTATGAATACAAAAGTTGTCCACTATGTGGTTAGGATATATTAAGTTTGAGGTGATGTTTGTAACTGCCAAAAATATTGGACCTTTATCCATCTTTTATTATACGGATCGACTCAAAAACACTTTCTGAGTCGATTAAACGATGTCCGTCCGTCCGTCTGAGTGTTATGAATACAAAAGTTGGTCGTACCGGTGCACCGCGGTGTATTTTTTTGCGTGTCGGTAGAGCTGTCAGGAGTTGTTAATACTTATAAAAAAGGGTTGAAATATAATGCGCTTAATTGTTACAGGTACATTTACATAGGTATCTTTCAAAAACATTAATAGCCTGAATTAGAGTTATATAGTTTAAATACCTGGCAAAATGGGAAACAATTTAAATAACAGGTAAATGGTAAAAAAAAAACTATTGCGACATAGCCCTTTAAGATATGAGCAGGTATGCTTCACCTTTTAAAAGGGGTTAGGGTGTGGGTTTTTTATGCTTCTAAAAGTGGTAATAAAAGATACAAAATTTTATTTTACATAATTGCAAGAAAAAGTATTTATAATAATGTTTCCACAATTATTAATCATTACAATTTGTGCAATGGCTAAGTACTGTTACAGAGATCTGACAGATATTTATTTTCAACGAAATGATGTAGATGATGTAATTTTGGACATAGTGAGCAACGACTTCTTTAAGAATTGTAACCTAGAAGACATTGAAATTCACAAAGGAAAAATTACTAATTTTGCATCGAATTTGAAAAGACGTTACATTGAATGCTCTCAAAGATGTACAAACGTTACCAAGACTGGTTAATAAAGGAACTTATTTTTGAGAGTGCATCTACAACTGCCAACGAAAGTGGAAAAAAGGGTCGACCAGCAAAACCAATTGACGGATGTAGTGAAAGATCTCGAAGGCGCAAGCTGGAGAATATCAATGAAAAAATTTCTCAAAGAATTATTAAGGATTCATTTTTGCACCAAATTCAACCAACCCAAAATAAAAAAAATAAAATTGAAATAATTGAAAAAATTGTAGAAGCGAGCCCAAGGCGCACAAAGGGGATTTTGAAAAGCATTCCTACGCCAATTGAAGATAAGATATTTACGCCGGAAGAAGCGTTCGCCCTATTTTTGGATTTGAAATTGACCAAAAATCAATATAAGGAATTGCGGAAGCGAACCAATGAAAAGAATTGTGGGATTTTTCCAGAGTATCGAGATTTAGTTTCTGCCAAAAAAAGAATGCTTACCTTCACAATCTGCTATTAGTGTCACTTCAACATCAGCAGAAATAAAATTGCAAGATCTCCTTTATCATACAGCAGAACGATCATTTAAAAAAAAAATTGGTAATGGCAGCATTACTTCAATTTCTAAATGGGGATGTGATGGATCCTCTGGTCAGAAACAATACAAGCAATTTTATGCCGAAAATTCATCAGATGCTAATTTATTTATGGTATCTTTCGTTCCATTGCGCTTAACAAAAAGTTATAGCGTCTTAGAGCCGTCAACTAGTAGAGCAACAGAAATTGATATATGGAAAAATGAAATTCCTTCTTCAACAAAGTATTGCAGACCAATAAAATTTGCATTCAAAAAGGAAACCAAAGATGTCATAACTGAAGAAGTTCAAAAAATAAAAGATCAAATTAAGGAACTTCAACCTGTAATATTTAAATTTGATGACCAAAACATTGATGTACATTTTAAAATGTGTCTCACAATGATTGATGGAAAAGTTGCACAAGTTTTAACTGGAACAAAGTCAACGTCAAGCTGCATTATATGACAAAAGACATTAAGTCAATTAAGCCAACCCCAACCAGAAGACGATAGTTTTAAGGAAGCCTACGAATTTGGAATGTCCCTCCTTCATGCTAGAATACGTTTCATAGAGCAGATTCTTAAATTGGATTATGATTTGAAATTTGGTCCGTTAGGCGAAACACTGAGAAAAAACAAAGAAAATGAAGAAAAAAGAAAGCAAAAAAAAAAACAAATTCAACAAAAATATCTACAGCTAGGCCTCGTAATAGACCAACCAAAACAAGGGGAAGGAAACACAAATTAAGGAAATACTGCAAGGAGATTTTTTCCGATCCGGAAACTGCAGCATCTATCACAGGTGTAGATCATGAATTAATAAGCGATTAAAAATCATATTACAAGCAGCAGAAAGATAAATGCAAAAAAATTTGGAGAGTACGCCAATAAAACAGCTATACTTTATAATGAAAAATACTCTTGGAGATATATGCCATCCACAGTTCATAAAATTTTGTACCATGGGGAACAAATAATTCAAAACAATATGCTACCAATAGGAGATCTATCTGAAGAACCGCAAGAAAAAAGGAACAAAGACTACAGATTTCTTCGCGAGCACAACACAAGGAAAATGTCCAGATGTTGTACTAATGAAGACCTTATCACTATTTTGTTGTGCACTTCAGATCCATATATGTCCAACATTCGTCAAAAATGGAAAACTACCTCTATTATACGAAGAAGCTAAACAACTTCTAGAAGATGAAAATCAAGGCTATTTAGAAGAAATTTTTACTAAAATTGGTTGATTTAGGGCCATTATTACAACTTGCCAATAGCTAAAGTTAGGATGTTATCAGGCAGATTATTAGTTTTTCGTTATTACAACTATACTTTAAGCTAAAAGTGACCGATAAGCTAAAGGGAAGATATTGTTGCCTTTAACTTTTAACGTGAGGTTTATGTGTTTAATATTGCCACATTTTCTGACCTATGAAGACGAAATTCACATCAATTTAGTTTTGGAAATAAATTTATTTATAGATACTTAAATATATGCTTGTATATTTTTAAAAAGTTTTATTACACATTTACAACAATTATGGAACTTATAATAAAGGTTTTTGGTTTTTATTCTATTGTTTTTATTGTTTATTTGCGAACAACTAAAGGAACGTTGAAATCTATAATATTAATAGGCAAGGCGACTTCTTGTGACCGAAGTAAGTTTCACAGTTTTACCCCGATTTTGACAAAAAATTTATCATTTGAAAGGTATTTCCTTTTAGCCGTACCCAGATTTACAGATTTTCATCGTCTGGAATATTTTTTTGGAGCTATGATCGTTTAAAGTTGCTACTAACTCATACATAATATTATACAATGCTATGTGTGTGTTTATTAAATTTGTTAATATGTTTGTGTTAATGTGTTGAATTTGTTTTCTTCATTTAAAATGAGTTGAATTGTGAAGCATACTTTAAGGGTCCTTATTAAATGAAAAATAAAATTTCCTAGAATCTGCACTCGAATTTCGAGTGCTGGAATCTGTTAGTAAAAATAATTATATAAGGTGACATTAGTGTCATTATATCGCGGAGCTTAAGCATGAGCGGTCATGCATTTTCTGTATAAGTATGCTTTTTTAATTCACTTGGTTGGCATCAATCGTTCTACATAAAAGCATCATAACGGGCGATGATTTGTAGGTTTATTAAAGTGACATGTAAACTGACAAGTAGCCAAATGGCAAAGGCTCTAAATTCGATTTAAAAAAAATCAAAGTCAACTTAACTGTTTTCAAATATCACATAGCGACAAACGGTAAATAAACAATATTATCTGAGCGTTCTATTATGTTTTAGAGAGAATATCAGCTGTAAAAGACGAGGTTTGAGTTAGGACAATTTTTCGATTTTGCACTAAGATAATATAATAGCGCTCTAATCGATAAATCAAAATACAAAAAATTCGTATTTAGTGGGTATGATACTGATACTTTTCCCTTTTTCCAGAAGTCAAATTAACAATTCGTGGAAGCCGTTTCGACCCAGTAGAAGCTATAAAAATGGCAATATGCGTTTCACACCCATTTATACTACTGGATTGTTCATTCAAAAAAGTGTATGGCATCAAATGGAAGGTGACAAAATAAATTTTGCTCATTAACAAATCGGTACTTTTGTGACAGAATGTAAATGATAAATTTGTTCGAGCATGGAATCTGAAACTGCTGCTTATACTGCAGTTTAGGACGAAATAAATATATTTATGGCAAGGCTGCTAGAATATATTTACGAGTATGAAGCTAACAAGGAAGGCTGTACTGGTTGGTCCAGGCCGACTGTACATGATCCTACTCCATGAACATGAAAAGGGTCCAACCATACTTTACGAGGCTATAAATGGACATAAAAAAAAAGCTAAACCGAATTTAACTGTTATTGTCAGATAAATTGATAGCAAATGTTTTTAAGCTCATATCAATGGTGATTAGATCCAAAATTGATTCGATCCGGGCCATATTAGGCGAGGTAACTTTTATCTTCCAAAAATATACAAATCTAATTTGAGTAAAGTGTGTGATACTTGCAATTGCAATAAAATTGGCAATTTCATTTGAAAACAGTGGAGAAAGCATTTTTAGTGGTTTTTTATTATCCTAATATTTTTAAATAGAGTAGTAGTTCCCAACTAGGAATACAGTCTATATAGTCAAAGTACCTCTGAAAAATCAATTATTATTGTGATAACAATGCATAAAAAAGTCGCACTTAAAATGTAGACATTTTCGAATTTTTTTTCTTGCCTTATATAATTATAGTCCTATTTGTCTGTTGTTTCAATTTGTATAAGATTATTTTTTTTACTAAAACCCCAAAGTTGCCGAAGTCGATTCAAGTCATCCCATATGACATTTTTTTCATGAGTGTTTAACACACCACTTGTTGTTTACAATTTTTGTACAGATTTTTATTTTTTTATTTAATATTTTATTACAATCTTCAGAAAATTATTTTATATGGTCTTTTATCTTTAGGAAAAAAAAGTTTTAGATATTTCACAAAACCATAAAAGCATTTATGTCTGCAACGATTTTTATTCTAAAGTCGATGGAATAAGTTTCATGAAAGTTATCAATATAAAATGTAGGATCCCTCAAGAGATTGTTTGGAACATTTTTGTTTGTTTATTTTAACTAAAGTTAAAGGTCAGTATATTTTTTTATAACTTAACAGAATTTAATGTTTTTTTTTTCATTTTAGATATTATTTAAAAAGAAGGCAGCTGTTTTGTTTGAAATTCCCATCCAGTAGCTGCTATTGTATCTTCAAGTTGTTTGTTGTTTTTACGTAAAAGATTTATTTTGTAAATAAATTTATGGTCTTATTTAGAAAACAATATACATACATATAAATTCTATTGTATTTTCTTTGGTAGAAGATAACGTGGAGCAGAGCAAGCAGTAAGAGTCAAGTAAATTCTTCTTCGAGTACAATATGATGTGAAAAATGCAATTTTATGAGATGGAAAACATGCATGTAAAATTTTGAGAGTTTGACGAGGATGACTACTTGTGTTTAAAAAGCAAGTATAATTTTGTAAATACATACGACTAATACCGTAAGTCTGTCTGACCTGGTGTTATCGTTGTTTGTTGGAATGCTGTGTTGACAAAAGTTATAAAATATAATTGTTTGATGTTTTTGGGGAGGCAGTTGTTTCAAATTTTACTTTTTTTTTTAATTTTATCACACAAACGTGTTAATGTTAGAATTTGTTTGGTCGATGTATTACATCGGCAGATGTACTGCTCATATGAATCATAAAAAAACTATGTGGAAGTTAAAAAAAAATTCAGATGGGGATAGGATATCCCAAAAATATACATATGTAATTTGGACCTACGTACCACAACATTTGTACATAATTATACCCTCTGCCACTGTGTGGTCAAGGTATAATGAGTTTATGATGATGTTTTTAAATACTAAAAATATTTGACCTAGACCCAAATCATTTCCGAAATCATTTTCAGAGTCGATTTAGCGATGTCCGTCCGTCCGTCTGTGTATCTATGTAAAATTTGTAATCAAATTACAGGTCGCAAGTATGAATATTGTGACGAAGTTTGGTATGTATGCTACTATCGACTATAGGACGAACGTTATTAAAATTGGTATGTTCAGACCTAGTCGCCATATAAATGACCCTTATGAGATTGACTTAAATTGCCATATTGTCCAAATTATCATATAGATCTAGGTCAATGGGATTTGTGTACGATTAATAAATAAAATAAACCATATAGGACAATTCTTAGCGCTACTATACTATAAATAAAGCAAAAATGTTTCACTGATTTTTCTCAAATTTGGTTTGTATATGCTTTTTGCAAAAATAAGTTATGTTACCACATATGGTCCAGATCGGTACATTTTTCGATCTAGTCCCCATATAATAATAATGAACTTTTTCATATCCGAAACAAAAAAATTAATAACAATGCCACTCGAATTCGGTTTATTCTTATTTTCTATATCGAATTAGTTGGATCTAAGACCTTTTTTCTAAACGAATGGTTTTTGAGATTAAATGTTTATTTATTTATTTATTTATTTATTTATTTATTTATTTATTTTTTTTTTTTTTGTAAACATATTTTCTCATCTTTTAGAATAATCTTAAGGTTAGCAGTGTATAATTTTATAATAAAGTAAACATTAAAATTTATTTTCTAATTAAAAAAAAATTTTGCTCCAATTTTTTTCTGTCCCTATAATTTTTTATGTGTAGGTATATATTTTTTGTAATAAATTCTTGAATAAAAATTTTATCCACTTTAAATTGTTCTAGACCATTTCCAATTGAAATTGAGAATTTTTTAAATGAAATTGAGAAAATTCCAATTGAAATTGAGATTTTCCATTTGAAATTGAGAAACTTGAAATGAAATTGAGAAATTTTTAAAAAAAGAAATTTGTTTTATTACATATGCACATATCTCATTTTTTCAAATATTTCATTTCCATTATAAATTCAATTCCAATTTATTTTTTAAATAAATTATCAATAGCAATTTTTAATTAATCTTCACCAACAAATTTAAAAAAAAAGTTTGTTATTTTCTCAATTTCATTCGTTCCCAAGTTCAAATGGAAAATCTCAATTTTAATCGAAATTCTCTCAATATCAATTGAAAAACCTCAATTTCATTTGAAATTTTCTCAATTACACATGGAAATCTCAATTTGAATTGGAATTTTCCCAATTTCAATTGAAAATGGTGCAATGAATGGACCATCACTTCTCTATAAAAGCATAGATAATCGGTATTCATTTATTTACCACCAATTATTTAGTCTTTTAGAATTCCTAACGAGTGAGAGATAATTTGAAATAAATTAAGTTTTATATTCTTAACATTCTAAGCCTTTTTTGAGTTAAGATACACATTTTTTTTTGTTAATTGCTTCAATCAAATAAGAGAACAAGACATTAAGCTGTTCTATAGCCTGGCTTACTCAATCATAATATTTGGTATACAATTAAATGAAACGTTAAATAAAGTCACACGTGCCCTAGACATTAAAAACGGATCATGAAAGTATTACAATCCTACCACTACCACCATCACACAAGTACAAGTATTAAGTACAAATATCATACAGAAAGCAGTGTATGATTAGCAAAAGAAATGAACAATTTTCCCAAATTCTGTTATATCATTCTAGCGATGAGAAAGAAAATACACAGTTGGTGGAAGAAAATAAAAGATGATACTTGACATGTAAGTATTGCAAATTGTGCTTACGCTTAAAAGTTATAATTAAGACATAACTGAATTAACGTTAATTAATAACATTTCATTGTCGTTTAGCTAAAAGATACAATAAACACAAAGAACGAGACCCAGCTATAAGAGACACATTGCGACGATAACAATTTTAAAATCTTGAGGTACAACATGTTTGGCGTTGTGTTTTTGAAATGGAAGATAAGAACTTCTTCTTCTTCTTTTTCATTGTTTTTGAAAATTATTCCCAAGCTTAAGAGCACATATAATGTCACATTTTATACAGTCTGCTCACAGACAGTTAAAGGAGTCAATTCTTTTAGTTTAAAAGATAGGAAACACAAATATTTAATTAAACTCAAGACTAGTTTAGTACCTAATGCATTTTTATATTAAAGACGAGCTAGATTTTACTCTGGGAGAGTTAGATGCTTCATTTAGGACTATAAAATTTGTGTGGCAGAGTTTAAACAACGATGTACGAGCTGTCAGCACGAACACCGTAGTAGTCGACTAATTAAAGTGGCCAAGCCAGAAACGGTTAAGAAAATCCACAAAATGAAGGTGCATGAGCTAGCTGAAATTATAGACATATCAAAGAGTGCTATAAATTGCATATCGACAAAAAATTTGGATATTAGAGAGTTGTCCGCAAGATGGGTGTCGCGTTTGCTCACGGTAGAACAGAATCAGCGTTGTGAAGATGTTTCAATGCAGTGTTTCGCGATGCATCACCGTAACAAAGCCGAGTTTTTGGGTCGATTCGTAATCATGGATGAGACATAGGTCTAACGCTTCACACCTGAAACCAAAGAACAGTCAAAACAGTGGACTGAAATGGGAAAATCGTTCTAAGACCGTTCAATCTGAGGGTAAGTTAATGGTGGAATGCGTGTGGTATAATTTTAATTGATCAATGGCAAGTATTATGCCACTTGCCGCATTTGGCAAAAAAAAACGTTATCCGATGTCCGTCTGTATGTCTATATCACGCTCATTCACAAAATAAACCATTTACCTGGAAAACCCTAGTAGAATATTGTTTGCCGCTATTTTGAGCAGTTTGGCATTTAAAATGGGTTACATCAGGCATCACTGCGCCAAGATACGACTTTAAGTTCCATACTTTAGGTAAAAGTGGTAAAAATTCAGTGTGTTTGTTGTAATAATTTAGTATAAATTTTATCAAATTGTGTATTTTTTCCAAATATTTTATTTGCATTTGCTATAAAAAGTGCCATAGGTCCAGATGTTAATGTAAACGTAAAACTCAGGTGGGGGAAATCAAAGAATCGACATAGCTGAATTTAGCACTTTTACTTGTTTTTTTAGTTTATTTAAATTTAAATAATTTGTACCTTAGCGCAATTCAAGTCGATCTCATAGAGGGTCTTGATCTGAATGAACACAAATTTTCGCCGATTTCTATAGAGATCATCCTATGGATGATGGACGCTTCTATGCAAAATTTTTACAAAATATAATAATATTTGCGAACTGAAGGTTTGATTGCAATGTTTACATGGACAAACAGACGGGCAGACAGACAGACGGACGGACAAACAACACTAAAATGATTCAGAAAATTATGATGATAATAAAAGGTAGGTCTTATTCAGATATTTTAGGTGGTTACACACATCTGCACAAACTACTTACACCTTCACCACACTGGTGTACAGAAAAAAAAGGGATTGACGGCAAAATTATGCTAACTAATCGCATTATATGTAAACAGTTGAAAGTTGAATAATCGATCATCCTAGTTAAAATTCTTGTGGCAGAATGGCAATGTAGCTGAAATATTTAAAAAGTACCAAACCTAAATGACATCAGCATTCGAAAATATATAACTCTAGTGTCTAAGTCTAAACTGGTATAGTTAATAATAAACAATAAGGAAAATACAAAATTTTCATGACACAATTGTAATGGAAATTAAACAAAAATAATAACTAAAAATCTCTATATGTTTTGCCATAATATAACAAAAAAGGAGATCTCATACCTTTCCAGCACTGACACCAACATAAAGTAGGTACGTCTTTTAGATATTCAACATAAAGTTTAAATTTTGCATGTGAACCTTCATTAAATGTTCGTTTTAAACGAGATATATTTTTATCAAAGTGTATTTGCGTACAAAGTTAAGTCAATAACACAGACACAAATACAACAAGCATCTGTTAAGGGATTTTCATTAATTTTCAAGCTCAATTACATTTAACCCTTTAATTTTTGTTAATTACCAGTATGAATAATATCGAATTTTAAAAGTTGGAAGCGAGCGACTGAAATACCAGTAGTTTAAGACAAACTAAGAGATAACATCAATAACAAATAGAGCTTATTAAAATTAGGGATGATAAATACCGTTAGACACAGCCATAGAAGAGTACATTAAATATTAATTTTTATTGAGATCATTAATGATGATATTAATATTTTCGAATAAAAAAATATTCAAAAGTAAATAAGAGTTAATGAACTTGATTGTTGTAACAAAATATTTGTTTATCTAGGAAAATTCTTATAATAAACAACACGACACCATGATTTTCCAAGAAAAAGTTTTCGATTTAGTTTAACGAAATCAACCGGTATTCGAGAAAAACTTTGATAAAACTTTTTTAAATAGCAAGTGAAAGTGTGGGTAATAGTCACAGTAATTATCTTTACGAGTATATTCAGAGTGCACATTAAAGTTTGCTTAAAAGTATACAGCATTCTGAGTTTTCCAATATATTTTAAAAATAAATTGAAAACTATAAAACCAATAAATAAATAAATCTTTTGTCTCTACTTCTAGGGATTACAAAATGTTCCAGCAAATAAAAGATTTGAAATACAAATTTAGAAATTTAAATTCCACTCTATTTTTTGTGTACTTTTTAAGCATAGTTTAAGTGGAGATAAGTGACTGACTTTTTATTACTATACTATTTCAAGCAAATGTGTCGTATATAAAAGTTTTATTAAAACGTAAATCTTTAAGGACACGTTTACTTGCTTCGAACCAGACAAGTTACACATATATACCTATGTATATATAGTCGTATATATGTATGATTATAGTTTGTTCGTTTATTTTGTAACAAAACACTTTTATCTTGTAGTTTGAAACTTTTTCTACAGCCATAACTTAATGTAATAGTCACTTGTTTTTTTTTTTTTTTTTGTTTTAAGATTTACAACTTTATCTTTATCTAATCTCTTAATTATTTAATTTTCTAAAATTTAAATAACAATTTCAGAATGCACACAATTTGAAATATATTTTTCCTATTCTTCTCATATCTAATTAACTCATTGCAGCTTTTAAAATTGTTTTATGTATTTTTTCCCATTTAATTTATTTAAGTTTATTTTTTGTGGAAAAATTGGTCTAAACTAAACCACAAATTATAAAAATGACAATCAGAATTAGGGTCACACATACCCAAACTGTCTGCTACATTAGTATTTACATATTTATAATGTGAACATAATTTAGTTTTATAACTTTCAATTTCATTGAATCTAATTGGATGAAATGTTCTGGTTTTTAGAATTTTATCTGAACAATTAATTCGTTTGCTTAATAAAAATAATATTTGTAATCACCAATGGCCTAGTTAAAATTTGATTAGACAATTTCTGTTTAAATCCCTACTTGAAGACTCAATACGAAATTGATATTTTTGTGTAAATATTTTTAGATTTATAAAGAGTTGAACTCACTTTCTCATTTTATTGCCAAATGATGGAAGAGAGAGAGAGAGACAGCTTTTCAATTTCCTACTGGGTCCAAACATAAATATGTGTATTGTATTAAGCTATGACACTAGAGATAAGCTATTTCATATATTGATCGCGATGTTGAAAGATACACAGATGGATATACACTAAGCGAAATAACTATATGAGTGCATAGACTGTTTTTACATGTTTAACTCTCCATATTTTAATAATGCAACTAACGGTAAAATTTAAGTATGCAAAAATGTTAGTGATTCTCTGTACATTGTTGTTTTAAATTATATTAGTAATTCGCTCTCTCAATAGTACCGTTATCAGAAGGTGTTCTTAGTTATCACTTCATTGCCAATAGAAATAATTATGCGTGCAAAATTAAAATTTTTATTTTATTTCGATCCTAGTTAACAAGATACATAAAAAAAATCTTTATTTTTGTAAGCTAATATTTAGTATGACCTCCTCTGTTAATTTGCACACTAGTTATTCATCGTGGCATTAAATCAATAAGGCGGCGCAGGACAGCTTCGTCCAGTTCAGTCCATTCTTCTTCAATGGCAGTTTTAGGTGATCTTAAATTGTCAAACTGCCTTCCATTTTTGTAAACTGCATTGGACAATATGCTCCATAAATTTTCTATCGGATTTAAATCCAGACTGACCGCAGGCCACTTCTATACGGAGATATTTCTCTATTCAAAAATTTTTTTTGTGTGTTTGGCATTGTGTATGGGTGCATTGTCCTGCTGAAATGCCCAACTATTGCCATCATTTTCACCTGCAAATTCAATTAACTCAGAATCAAGAAGTTCTACATATCATTCAGCATTAATTTCATCTGAAATAAAGCAAATGTTGCTCTTTCCACGATACCCAAATGCGGTCCACAACATAACCGACCCTCCTTGAAAGTTGCGTGCACATCGTGTTTGACGGGGAAGCCTTAGGTCTTGCCAACTCATTTGTCAACAATCAAGGATGTAAACTAAATTTTTTCTCATCTGAAAAATAACGGATTTCTACACATCGTCTCAAAATTTGTGTGCTTTTGCGAATTCCATTCTAGAAAATTTGTGCTTCTGCGATAGTTTTGGTTTCGGCAATCGTTTTCGATATAGAAGGGACTTAATATTTGTTGAACTCTTCATTTGGTTATATTTAGACCCAACTGATGCTTTATCTATACAGCACTCTTGCTTCATGAAGCAGCTAAGGGCCGGATTTACCTTTTACCTCTATCGTTAACAGTTGGCTTGCGACCACTTCGTTTGGTACAACCATAATTCATGGGATTTTTCAGGAAGTTTGTTATGTCCCTTATCGTCCCTTAATCGTCACCGAAACTGTTTTAATATTTGAGCCAGTTTCATACAAATTTTTAATCTTAATCTGTTGAGATTCACTCAATGTACACCAACGAGGCATATTTCTCTATATCAAATGGTAGAATTATAAAAACTCGTTTTAATTAACATAAAATCATTGTATTTTACCTTTTTTTGTTAGTTCCGATAAAAAACTCACAATTACAATTGAATAAACCTCGCACTTGCACGCTCAAATATCAGTGCACATATAATTATTTCTATTGGTAATGAAGTGATAACTAAGTTCAACTTCTGATAACGGTACTATAGAGAGAGCGAATTACTAATATAATATACAGAGAATCGTTAACATTTTTGTATACTTAAATTTTACCGTTAGTTGCATTATTAAAATATGGAGAGTTAAACATGTAAAACCAGTCTATGCACACATATGGTTATTTCGCTTGCTGTGTATTTTATGTTTATAAAATGAAAGTGATACAAATTAACTAATGAAAATTTATTTTATCTTAAATTTTGCTTTTCATGTGCACCATCCTTAACAAATATTTGTAATTCTAAGACAGAATTTACAAAAAAAAAACATGATAAAAATTTTATCTCTATTATTTTTCCAAATCCGTAAACTCCTTAAAATTTTTTTTCTATAAGTAAACAGTGCGCATTACTCATAAATACGGACACTACCACCTTAAAAAACAATAAACAACCCAGCAAAAAAATTGAAAATGGAAATGAAAATTGTTGCAAGATAACAAAGAGCTTAGATTAAATATAAATGGAAGCAGAAACCGATAAGGAAAATGAAGAAAAACTTTAATAAATTAATCCGAACAATTTGATAATCGATTCTGAATCAGTTATTATTAACGACGTAATAATAATCTCCAATACTGTATTATTAGCTTTATAAAATTAATTGTTTGTAAATCTATACTATTTATAGGTGAGGGGATTTCTTGTGACCGATGATTTGTTAAACAGTTCTCTCCCGTTTTTGACCAAACATATGTTATCTCAAAGGTATTTCTTTTTATCTGTCCACCAGATTTACAGATTTTTAAATTTTTAAATTTTTTTGGAATAAACTTCATTTATATTTGCTACTAACACATACATAAAATTATACAATGCTATGTGTGTGTTTAGTAAATTTGTTAATGTGTTTGCAAGAAAAAAATGAGTTTCTTTTCATCATTCACAGAAGTAATTTTGTTGATTTGAAAAATAATTTTGGACATAAACCATTCACAATAATTATGTTGAATTGAAAAATAATTCTGGACGTAAACCAATAATTGGACATAAACCAAAAACGACAATAATCGATATTTAAAAAGTGTTGAATTGTAAATTGGCTAAAATTGATTAAATTGAAAAAAATAAAATTTTGTCATTAACAATTTATTAGACATAACACTTAACAATAAACATAACCAAAAGGACAAACAACACAGTGAAGCAAAAAATTTTTACAGTGTACCTTACATACCAAAACTAACAGAGAGTAAAACACTGAAAAGGGAGATCAATGATGAAAAAATAACAATAGCTTATAAATCAAATCAAACACTAAGACATCTTTTTACAAGCAAAAAATCGAAAATTGACAAATTAAAAACGGATAATGTTGTGTATGAAATCACTTGTGACGGTAATGAAAATGAATAGTGCAATAAAGTATATATAGGAACGACAAAAAGAATGTTAGGTGTAAGAATATCTGAGCATGAATCCGACGTAAACAAAAACAAAGAAAGCACAGCTTTATCTCAACACATAAAAGAGAGTAAACACAAACCAAATTTTAACGATGTACGCATATTAGATAAGGAGAAAAACGAACAAAAGCGATATACACTAGAAAGTTTACGTATACAACAAAATATACAAAAAACATTAAACCCCAAAGAAGACCAGGATAATATTAAACTGCAATATTCTATAGCATTAGTCTAATAATATAAACAATCTGTGATACTAGTTGTTAGGTTAAACTGAGATTTTTTTAAAATTGTAATTATTTATTAAAATTTTGTGTCGTGATGTCCAGTTTTTTATACAAATTTAATACTTGACACTAGTTCGATCGCTGACAAATTATTTTCTCAGAAAACGACACATAGCGACATACGTTGTTATTAATGAAAAAAATGCAAAATAATTTTGGTTTAGATTTCAGTTTATAACCACTTAGAAAAAGTCGTCTGTTTATTTCTGTTATTTTTTGTCACTATTATTCTTGATACGTTGTTATATTCTCATCCTAACTCCCGTTAACTTTTTGTTGACGAACAAAAAAATACATTTTTCAAACAACAACAACTTATGTCTACATGGGTGGTTCCATTGGTAGTTTTCTTTTTCAAAGAAAACGACGTTTGTCGACATAAGTTGTTTTATCTGCACACACTTTAAGTGTTATTTACATATTGTTTTTTCGTCCTTCTCTAGGATCTATTCCTCTGAAGATTTTTGACTCAAAATTTTATATAAAGTATTTATTGCCTGTATTTACAGGACTGTTAAATAATAAGCTCTAAATATTTATATCGAGCCCATTATTTCAAATATAACGTTTTTTGGCTCCCCTATACATTTTGATTTTAGGACATACGCGGTTATTCTAGAAAACCACAGAAATATAATTTTGTGTTTTTATACCCTGTACCAAAATGTGGTCAGGGTATAATGAGTTTGTGCTGGTATTTGTAACAACCAAATAATCGTTTTTTCGTCCTTCTCTAGTATCTATTCCTCTGAAGATTTTTGACTCAAAATTTTATATAAAGTATTTATTGCCTGTATTTACAGGGCTGTTAAATAATAAGCTGTAAAGTCTTTATATCGAGCCCATAATTTCAAATATAACGTTTTTTGACTCCCCTGAACATTTTCATTTTATAGCATAGGCGGTTATTCTACAAAATCGCAGATATGTATGTTTAGTAAATTTGTTAATGTGTTTGTGAGTTTGTTTTCTTCATTCACAATAATAATAATTTTGAAAAATAAACCAATAATTGGACATAAACCAATAACGACAATAATCGATATTTAAAAAAGTTTTTAATTGTGAATTGGCTAAAATTAACTAGCACACCTTTAGGGTCTTTATTAAATGCAAAAATAAAATTTCCTAGAATTTGCACTCGAATGTCGAGGGGTGGGATCTGCTGGTATAAACTATTATATTTTAATTTTACAATATCATCAATTTTTAAGTTAAGCTTTTTGTATAAAATTTCTTAATCATAATTTCATTCTTATCTATTATATTAATAGGCTAGGCGATTTCTTGTGACTGGTGTTTTGTTCTACCGTGTTATCCCGATTTTTGTCAAACGTACATATATTATTTGTAAGGTATTTATTTTTAGCCGATTTGCAGATTTACAGATTTTTAAATTTTTTCCTTTATTTTGAGTACATTGCATTTAAAATTGCTACTAACACATACATAAAATTACACAATGCTATGTGTGTGCTTATTAAATTTGTTAATGAGTTTGTAATAAAAATGAGTTTGTTTTTTGTGTTGATTTGTGAATTGGCTATAATTGATTAGCATACTTTTAGGATCTTTATTTAATGAAAAAATTAAATTTCCTATAATTTGCGTTTGAATTTCGAGGGCTGGAATCTGCTAGTTTTGTGTATTGGGTTATCTGTGTGACTACGCTACTGCATCGTTGTACGTTACGTACAATTTCATTGTTTGTTTCCGTGTCTTGTTCATTAAAAATTAATATTTCAATCAAAGTGAAAGTAGAAGACAAAACAACAACAAGGAAAAAAAGCTCAGCTGCTTTGGTTTATTCTGAACTACTTTAAGACAACGTTACGATGTTATATTGCAATTTCTTCTCCTACTTGCTGGATGATGATGATGATATTACGTTTGTTTGCTTCTCTAGAGTTGGTTGCTATAAGTAGCAACATTAAAAATATTTTAACAATTGTTGCTACTTTATGCTTCTGATGCTGTTAGTAAGCTGCCCTTTAATAAGCTTTATATGATTGCTTATGGTATTTTTCAACAACAAAACAAAAAAGATGAAATTTTTTGGCAGTATCTTTAGAACAAAATATGAAAAAGGAAGACTTCAAATAAAGGAATGTTAAAAAAGAAAACCAAATAATTTATAAAGATTGTTGCTTCAAATGTAGTTCTTAAAATGGATTAAAATAAGACAACGGAAGCTAAGGTCATTTATTTAATTAAATTTAAAAAGATTCTTCTGAGTATTTGATTAGAGCGCATTTTATTTTGGAGGCTTTTGTTTAAAATATGGATTCTTTTCACCCGCTTTAAAGTCTTGAAAATAATTGTTGAGGTTGTTATTGTAGTTGTTGATTTATCCTTTTTTAATGCGCTAATAATCCCTATTACTTATCACTTCTCTAACTCATGTTTAACATTTGATTTTCTTCCATGTACAGATTACTGTCTTGTTGGAACCAGAGATTTTCAAATCCTTCATTGCAGTGTGAAGGGAAGTATAATTAGTTTATTACAACGTTTGTTTGTTATAACAAACCACGTCATTTCAATAATTGATATTCTTTCTTTCTATTAATATTTTCGTGGTGGTAACGGCATTGAAAATTTTGTTGCCCAAAATATTTCAAAAGTTTTAAAAAGATTATGAAGTATTATAACTTGAACATTATTTGGTTCTTTAATGGCTTAAAAAGTTTTTTTTTTATCTTAATAATTTATCCCAATATTTAGTTGCGCCACTTGTTGAATGGATCCAGTATTTTTAAAATTGATATAATATAATAATCAATTAACATTTATCTCACCTGCTACATTTACAATTATGAACGTCGAAATAACTGACCCATGTAGGTAATGTCCAAAGTTATCAATAGTATATTTTAAATTCGTTACGACTACTCGCATAACTTTTGATTGTGTTTTTACTTTAATACTGTCACGTTTTATTTTATTCAGATTTAAACAAAAAAAAGTGTTTCAAAACCTTGCAAGCGCGCATCCTATGTTAATATTTGTCAATTTGTTGGCACACGTTCGTTGCGAGCAGACTACAAAAAAAACACACACACACACATACATCCATACATACAATCTTGTACAGTGTCATTTTTCTGCTCATGTAAATTGTCATAGACATTATTAGATGTCAAGTAACTACATATATAGTAACAAACAAAAAACCAGATTCAATGTAAAACCATTATGATGTCTGATCATTTTTTTATATTCAAACCAAAAAATAAAAAAATTATAATCGAATAAACAAGATTTTAAAGTGTTTGCAATACGACTATGTACGAATATATAATTTTAGAATCGATTTGGGGTATGAGTTTAATTTTGTGTGTAATTCAGTGGTAGTTTATTTTCAATATATAATTATAAGCACGTGACTATTAAAATTATACTGTGTTTGTTTAGTGATTATGCTGATAAATTAAAAATAAATATTTGTTATATTAGTTATTTTAATTAACACATTTCAATTAAAATCATGTTAAAACATTAATAAAGGGATAGAATAGTTCACAAGTATCTTATGAGAAATCGCCTTGATAATATGTGCTTTAATTACACTATGCAACAAGCAAAAATTCCCTACAAAACCACAATATCCTTTTGATCTGCTATAGTCACCTAACTGTAAAAATCATCATCATTTCAAATTCTCTGTTAAAGTTTTTTTTTTAATTTTTTCTTAAATTTGAAATTTTTGAATAGGGTGTTCTTTACATCGTGTCACAACGTTGGAACGACGTATTCGATTTTGTTATCTAATACGTCAAAATACTCTAAATAACGGCTGTTTTGAGTTTTCCTAATACCCCTTTTTATACCCTATACCACTATGTGGTTTGGGTATAATGACTTTGTGCTGCTGTTTGTAACAACCAAAAATATTTGACCTAGACCCATATTTAATTATACCGATCGAATCATAATCACTTTCTGAGTTGATTTAACAATGTCCGTCCGTCCGTCCGTCCGTCTGTGTGTCCATGTAAAGCTTGTAATCAAACTGCAGGTCGCAAATATGAATGTATTTTGATCAAATTTGGTACGTAAGCTTTTATCGGCCATGGGATGAACGCTATTGAAATTGGTGAGAATCGGTCCATGTTCAGACCTAGCCCCCATACAAATTACCCATATGAAATCGACATAAATTGCCATAAGATCCAAATTGTCATATAGATCTTACTCAAATTGGGTTTGTATGCGTTCATTACATCCATTAATGAGTAGTCCAAAAATGATCCCTTTGACCCCATATAGAGCTGCTTCCCGATCTTCACTTAAATCTATTAAAAAACAAAAATATTGCACTGATTCTTCTCAAATTTTGTTTGTATATATTTTTGCAAAATACAAGAGACTTTACCAAACATGATCAGGATCGGTCCATTTTTGGACCAAGTCCCTATATAGATATAGCATCCGATATGAACTTTTTCATATCTGCAGCCAAAAAAATTAATAAAAATCCCACTCAAATTTGGTTTTTGCTTATTTTCTATGTCCAGTTAGTTGGGCCTAAGAGATAGGGTCTCTAAACGCATGGTATAGGGTATCGTATAGTCGGTCTAGACCGACTATAATTTTCTTACTTGTTTGATATAGCCATATTGTGTAAAAATGAGCCGGCTACATTTTGTTATATGAGCGGCAAATTTATGACCAAAATAAAAGGCGCCATTTCTCAATTTTTTACAAATTATATACAAAGATTATTTTAAAATAGAAGTAGAAAATATTGACCAATACGGGACACGCAGTTCAATATGTGACAATTGCTGAGTTATTTTAAGAAATCTATCTTCTCAGTAAGTACTTTTAAATAAAGTTTTAAATATGTGTATACTTTTTTTCACTGGAACTTTTTCGCAATTTATTAAAAAAATTAGAACTATAAAAAGCACAATTGTAAAGTGTGTTACGATTTAAAAGTTGTTGCAATTTTATCAGCCCTCCAAGGTTTAATTTTGTTAAAACACTAGACAATGTGCTTTTGCTTATTTAAAAACAATATTTCCAAATCTTTCATTTGCAAAAATTGGTCCCAAAATTAAAGAGTTATTATACCAGATGAGAAAGCTGCGTGGAATTTAATTCGACAAATTGTTTCTAACTTTCTAGGAAACATCTGGAGTCCAAATTACAAATAAATTGTTCGTGACTTGCTAGAAAACTGTTCAACAATTGGTCAATGATAATTAAATGAATTTGTTATTCCTGTTTGTTTATTCAGGTGAAAAATGTGCCTAAAAATATATTTCTTAGATTCGCATTGGGACTTTTTCCGGAAAACCATGGTGGTAAGCGACGAGCATGATGAACGATTTCATCAACAACTTAAGACCACGGAACAACGTTATCAGTGAATATGGAATGAAACTATGATGGGAGATTTTATTTAGTTCCTTATTAGAGAATCAAAATCAGGAAATCATAGCAGACAAAACAAAAGTCGATTAGGTAACTTCTGTTAACGATAATCGAATCGTTAAAAAAAGAACACAACAAAATTATCGATTTTGGTATTCAGTAAAATTTTTAAACGATTGTTAAAGTCAGCTGTCTAAGCGGCATCAATTTTTGTGTTGTTTATTCAATCATTAAAAAGTTAAATTTTTAGGCTGAAATGTCGTCATACATAAATAAAAATCATAAAATAATGAAAATATTTTGCTTTTATTATAAAAACTTTTTATATAAATAAAAAAACTAAATAGCATATTCAATTCATTAGTTTATGTATATTCAAATAAATGTTTATGTATATTCAAAAAATATTAATACAAAATAAATATATTAAACATCAACATAAAATCATCCTGTCAAACACGAAGTAATTTGTTTTTTCTATTCGTCTTTGTGTTTTTCTTTTATTTTGACAGAGATACCACTCGTTTACAATTTAAATAAATAGAAAAATAGATTTGTGGACTATCGTTAAGGTGTAGTTAGTGAATCACTTAATCGTTAGTGCAAACAACAATAGCGGTCGATATATTTTGCGATTGTCGGATCGTTAAATTTACAGAATCGCATTACTGTTGTTTGATTTTTTGGTAATACTAGTAAAAAAAATCTTTTTTCTGTAAAAACTATTTATTTTTAATTTATGGGGTATAAAACACGAATTTATCCATGGATTTCCATGAAACAAAATTTATTTTATTTCTACTACATGCAGCTTTAAGATTAAGTATTAAACTGGTAAGTATTTGTTGCTGCCTATATTTTATGAAACAAATTTATTTCCCACTTGTGGCTCAATAATTCCAAAACTAATAGTTTTATCAAAAAATTATATTAGGAAAACTTAAAGGTGGCATTATTCAAAGTTTTTTGACGTATAGTAAAATCGAATAAGTCGTTCCAAGTTACGATAAGATGTATAGAGCAGCCTCTTCAAAAATCTCAAATTTTGGGGGAAAAAAAAATTAAAACAACCCTTACCAGAGAATTTGAAATAATGATGATTTTTGCAGTTAGGTGACTATAGGGGATCAAAAAAATATAGTGGTTATTCAAGGGGAAAAATAAGTTTCCCATTTGTTGCATAGTGTTATGAGTCTCGTCATTATTGGGTGCGGTTACCATTATAATACAATCGCCGATAACAATTTTCGGATTGCTGTACATTTTCGGATTGTTGTTCAGTGTGAAGCATTTCTCAGATAGAAATTAATCCTTATAAAAAAAAATCGTGTGAGTCCGATCACAGGGGAGATGTGTAAACATCTGGTAATGCAGAAAACAGCGACAAAAAGGTTATTTCATATAATAATTTTTTCACCAAACAATCATAAGTCATACCGATTTGTCTTAATGGTCACATCTTACGCGTAAGATGTGACTCTCACATGTACGCTGTTTTTGTGATTGTATTGTGAAATAGAAATTTACCCCCCTGCGCGTATAGATGTTTACACATCAAAAAACATCGTTGTTTTTACCATATCACAATATATAAGAAATTATAATTAATTCATAATTATAATAAATTATCTTTATATTTAGTTATAGAATTTATAGCTGATTACATTGTGCAACAGTTCGAAGATTCTTGTACAGTGTAAGTAAACTTTAAACTCTAATACCATTTGAATAAAAAATAAATTTATTTTTTTATTTGTAGTTTTTTAAGAAAGAATTAACATATATCTGAAAACTTGCATTATTTTTCCATAACACTATGCAACAAAAATAAATAGCAAATATATTTGTACATATTACACCATAACATAACATACCAAAATCATCAAAATCGGTCAAAGAGATTAGAAAAACTCTTAAAAATTAAAAGAATAGACTCTGTTCAGATTCAAAAAGAATTAATTTTTAAATTGGTTGTTTTTTTTTCTTGATTATCGTATTACTTCTAAGGACTCAATACATTCTTATAGGGATCAAACTTTGGATATTATAGTGCTGGCTGTGTTAAATAATGAATTTAATTGGTGTTCTATAAAGTAATAAAATGAATAAAAATGAAATTTCTCAAATAGTAATTATTGTAATTGTTCTTTAAAATAGTATTTAATTGTTATATAAGAAAAGCAATTACCTTTAAATTTAATTTCAGTATCGGCAACAGCTTTAAAGTAGTACCCGTATACAACATTGGTTATAATATGGACTATAAAAAGCAGGTGCAGAGTATCAAAAATTCAACACAGCCGAATTTAACTTAATCTACCAACAAAAATAGTCGAAATTTAAAAACCAATATGAGTTTTTTTTAAATTTTTTTCTCTAAAATTTGAGATTTTTCAAGACGATGCTCCACCGATTTTATGACTTGAGAATAACCAATTTTGTTAAAATATCGAAAATGACATAACATGAAATTTTTTATTGCTAAATCACAATGCTACAGACACTACATACAAAACAAGTAAGAAAATTATAGTCACAAACAGAATATTCTGTGCAACATTGATTTAAATTTTCTGAATATATTTCTAAGTTCTTTAAAAGATTGTATATATTTTATTTTTTTTAAACCGCGAGAAAAACTAGATATTTTGATAAATACTCGTTGGCAGTTAACTATGATGCGGCACGGGTTAACGTAAATCCAGTTCAATCTGAATTTACGGCAGTAAGGACGTAGACCAAACGTTTCTTCTAACAATAAAAAATTATACCAATAGAAATTTGGTTGATATCAAATTTTATTCAACTCAGCTCCAGTCAACTCAAATCATTTCAACTCAACTCAAGCCAACTCAACTCAGCTTAACTCAACGCAACTCAACTGCACTCAACTCAGCTCATCTCAACGCAACTTAACTCAGTTTAGCTCATCTCAACTCAGCTCATCTTATCTCAACTCAGCTCAACTCAACTCAACTTAATTCTATTCAATTCATTTCAATTCATTTCAATTCATTTCAATTCATTTCAATTCATTTCAATTCATTTCAATTCATTTCAATTCATTTCAATTAATTTCAATTCATTTTAATTCATTTCAATTCATTTCAATTCATTTCAATTCATTTAAATTCATTTCAATTCATTTCAATTCATTTCAATTCATTTCAATTCATTTCCATTCATTTCAATTCATTTCAATTCAATTCAATTCAATTCTATTCAATTCAATTCAATTCATTTCAATTCATTTCAATTCATTTCAATTCATTTCAATTCATTTCAATTCATTTCAATTCATTTCAATTCATTTCAATTCATTTCAATTCATTTCAATTAATTTCAATTCATTTTAATTCATTTCAATTAATTTCAATTCATTTTAATTCATTTCAATTCATTTCAATTCATTTAAATTCATTTCAATTCATTTCAATTCATTCCAATTCATTTCAATTCATTTCCATTCATTTCAATTCATTTCAATTCAATTCAATTCAATTCAATTCAATTCAATTCTATTCAATTCAATTCAATTCAATTCAATTCAATTCAATTCAAATCAATTCAATTCAATTCAATTCAATTCAATTCAAATCAATTCAATTCAATTCAATTCAATTCAATTCAATTCAATTCAATTCAATTCAATTCAATTCAATTCAATTCAATTCAATTCAATTCAATTCAATTCAATTCAATTCAATTCAATTCAATTCAATTCAATTCAATTCAATTCAACTCAAGCCAACTCAACTCAGCTTAACTCAACGCAACTCAACTGCACTCAACTCAGCTCATCTCAACGCAACTTAACTCAGTTTAGCTCATCTCAACTCAGCTCATCTTATCTCAACTCAGCTCAACTCAACTCAACTTAATTCCATTCAATTCATTTCAATTCATTTCAATTCATTTCAATTCATTTCAATTCATTTCAATTCATTTCAATTCATTTCAATTCATTTCAATTCATTTCAATTAATTTCAATTCATTTTAATTCATTTCAATTAATTTCAATTCATTTTAATTCATTTCAATTCATTTCAATTCATTTCAATTCATTTAAATTCATTTCAATTCATTTCAATTCATTTCAATTCATTTCCATTCATTTCAATTCATTTCAATTCAATTCAATTCAATTCAATTCTATTCAATTCAATTCATTTCAATTCATTTCAATTCATTTCAATTCATTTCAATTCATTTCAATTCATTTCAATTCATTTCAATTCATTTCAATTCATTTCAATTCATTTCAATTCATTTCAATTCATTTCAATTAATTTCAATTCATTTTAATTCATTTCAATTAATTTCAATTCATTTTAATTCATTTCAATTCATTTCAATTCATTTAAATTCATTTCAATTCATTTCAATTCATTCCAATTCATTTCAATTCATTTCCATTCATTTCAATTCATTTCAATTCAATTCAATTCTATTCAATTCAATTCAATTCAATTCAATTCAATTCAGTTCAATTCAATTCAATTCAATTCAATTCAATTCAATTCAATTCAATTCAATTCAATTCAATTCAATTCAATTCAATTCAATTCAAATCAATTCAAATCAATTCAATTCAATTCAATTCAATTCAATTCAATTCAATTCAAATCAATTCAATTCAATTCAATTCAATTCAATTCAATTCAATTCAATTCAGTTCAATTCAATTCAATTTAACTCAATTCAATTCAATTCAATTCAATTCAATTCAATTCAATTCAATTCAATTCAACTCAATTCAATTCAATTCAATTCAATTCAATTCAATTCAATTCAATTCAATTCAATTCAATTCAATTCAATTCAATTCAATTCAATTCAATTCAATTCAATTCAATTCAATTCAATTCAATTCAATTCAATTCAATTCAATTCAATTCAATTCAATTCAATTCAATTCAATTCAATTCAATTCAATTCAATTCAATTCAATTCAATTCAATTCAATTCAATTCAATTCAATTCAATTCAATTCAATTCAATTCAATTCAATTCAATTCAATTCAATTCAATTCAATTCAATTCAATTCAATTCAATTCAATTCAATTCAATTCAATTCAATTCAATTCAATTCAATTCAATCCAATTCAATTCAATTCAATTCAATTCAATTCAATTCAATTCAATTCTATTCAATTCAATACAATTCAATTCAATTCAATTCAATTCAATTCAATTCAATTCAATTCAATTCAATTCAATTCAATTCAATTCAATTCAATTCAATTCAATTCAATTCAATTCGATTCAATTCAATTCAATTAAATTCAATTCAATTCAATTCAATTCAAGTAAGAAAATTATAGACCGACTATACGATACCCTATACCATGGTTTAGAAACCCTATCCCTTCGGTCCAACTAATTGGATATAGAAAATAAGCATAAACCAAATTTGAGGGGAATTGTTTTTAATTTTTTTGGCTGCAGATATGAAACAGTTCATATCGGGTGCTATATTTATATAGGGACTAGGTCGAAATATAACCCGATCCTGACCATATTTGGTAAAGTCACTTATATTTTGAAAAAATATATACAAACCAAATTTGAGAAAAATCAGTGCAGTATTTTTGTTTTTTTAATAGAATTAAGTGAAGATCGGGCAGCAGCTCTATATGGGGCCTATGACTAAGAATTGTCCTATAGGAATTATTTTTTGACTACTGATTAATGGATATAATGAGCACAAACACAATTTGACTGAGATCTATACGATAATATGCATCTTATGGCAATTTATGTCGATTTCATGGGGGTCATTTGTATGGGGACTAGGTCTGAACATGGACCGAATTTCACCAATTTCAATAGCGTTCATCCTATGGCCGACAAAAGCTTATATACCATATTTCATAAAAACATATTCATATTTGCGACCTGTAGTTTGATTACAAGCTTTACATGGACACACAGACAGACGGACGGACGGACGGACGGATGGACGGACATCGCTAAAACAACTCAGAAAGTGATTCTGAGTCGATCGGTATAATAAAAGATGGCTCTAGGTCAAATATTTTTGGTAGTTACAAACAGCAGCACAAAGTCATTATACCCAAACCACATAGTGGTGCAGGGTATAACTAGCCATAAGCCATGAAAATGATTTTATTGGTTTTATGATTTTATTTTTAATAAAGTAAAGGTACCTGAAAGGGCACTTAAAAAAAATTTATTTTTAAAGGGTATTTAAAAAAAGTGTACTTCAAAAAAGTCACTTTTTAAAAAAAATGTAAATACAAGAAAAGGTAATTATTTAAGAACATGTATTTGTTAAAGGTAAATTTTTTAAAAAAGGGTAATTTTTTTAAAAGGCACCTTTTTAAATAAGGCAAATTTTTTTAAAAAGCACTTTTTTAAAAAAGGGAAATTTTTTAGAAACGGTATTTTTGCAAAAAAGGTACTTTTAAAATAAGAATATTTTTTTTAATGTGCTTTTCTTAAAAAAATTTTACTTATTTAAAAATGGTTACTTTTCAAAAAAGGTACTTTTAAAATAAAGGGTATTTTTTCAAAAAGATACTTTTTAAAAAGATTAATTTTCTATTAAAAATTTACTTGTTTTAGTTAAATAAGATACGTTTTTAAGAAAATTTACTTTTTAAGAAAAAATACGACTACAGCAACTTTAAAATTTTTTAAAGAGTTTTTTTTCACATTTTCATTCATATCTCGTGGTCCATTGAACCGAATTTATTTCTATACGTTACAATCGGAATGACAGACTGATACAGTGATGTGGACGGTATAACAAGTGAGAAGTTATATATATGTATACTAATAGTTGTGGAAAAGTGAATAAACATGTTTTCCAACTTTTCTATGCTATTTTAACCCAAAAAAGCTAATTTTTAGCAGAAATAATAGAAAAATAATGATGTACCTAACACTGAAACAAACCGAATGTTGTAAAAAATAAAAATCAATAAAGAAAATCTGATTCACAAGTTTTCCCTCAAATAACTCAATGTGTTGCTTATAATAATATGAGAGCTAGAGAATATAGGTATATACTATGTGAAAGGATGGGTTGCCATGCCTAGTGATTTTTTTTTGTCAAGTGTAGGGGAAATAATATTTTATAAACTTATTTGGATTCTATAATAAATACATTAGAATCTTAGAAATACTAAAAGACAACTTTTAAACGTATTTATTAGGAAATATCTTTAAAGCGCTTGAGGGTTCTTATTTGAGAGTTGTCTACAAAACAAATATCTTGAATTCATAAAAACATCATACATCATGCAAAAGGCTTGTAATATTGACAAACCGCTTATATGTATCTATATAAAGTGTTGCAAAATAGTTATGACTATCTTAGTATTCTTCGTTTTTATTTTTATTAAAATCTATAAATAGTTTTTTTTTTACTTTTTAAAGTACTTGTTTAAAAAAATCAACTTTTTTATTATTAATATTATTCATTTATATTGGCAATTTTTCTTTATTTCGGGATAACATGAAAAAATCTGGCAACTAGTATGATACGTGGAAAATATTGCCACGCATATACACTCCTACTAAGCAAATGCTACAAGCACAATGAACACAACAACACCAACAATTACAGCTGTGGTACACAATTAAAAATTATGTATAACAACAAAAACAAGTACAGCATAAGAAAATCATATTTCTTTCGAGAGATTTTTTACATTTTCATTAAAATCTCCGGACCTATGGAACCGATCTTTTTCACTAAAATTAAGTAATACAGCTGATATATGTCAGCCCCGCTTGTAACAAGGATCATTTATATATATACTTAAGTGGGTCCAGATTTTTTTTAATTTTTACAAACGAAATGGCAAACTTATCTGCATATACCCTGGTTTGGAGGCCATAAGAACATCGCTCTGTTCTAGATAATTGCCCATCAGAGCGATTAATTCGCTAAACGATGAACCGTTGCCTCACCACGTATACACTAAATACTAACACGCCTCATTCTAGATATCGTACAGTGCGTACTTAGAAAAATATTGTTGCTGTAGTAAGTATAATTGAGAAAGATCCGAATGAGTCCATCCGTCATAGTTTATACCAATTGATCAGTGTTCATCCACTTTATGGATGATTTTGCGGATTTTTTTTTTATCTGAGGGCTTACAAAATCCAAATCGTCAAAGAATTGAAACTGCATAACACCGGTCAAAGAGTACATTCCGCAAATGGGCCCAAAATGGAATTGGTGTTAATGTTGATTTTCAAAATAAAATTTTGTTCAACGTCAATAAGCAAAACTATCACATTCCTCAAAGCATTGAAAAAAAGTAATTTCATAGCAAATAATACAATTCATCTATGTTTTATATCATTTTAAAGTTCTATCTACACCTCTCAAAAATACCCTATGATAAATTTTTAAAACCGATTTATAGAAAAATGAGGATTAAGTTAGTTTATATTTTTGTTTTTGTTTGTTTGGTAAATGTAAATCATATATTGTTTTCGTAACAACGTTATGTTGTTTCAAAAATAGTTTATATAGGAAAAAAAAAACGAAAGCCTTCGTATTGCGTTTAACAAAATAGCCACTTAAATCTTCACTTTATTACACTTCAGTTTAAACAAATTTTCATATTGTTTTTTTTTTTTTTGTTTTTTGTTTTGTTTTGTAAATGCAAACCAGAATTGCTTATTTGTAAACTTATTCTATAAAGTTCTCAAAATAAAATGTTAGTAACACTATAAGTAACCATCTTTGTCAATTCGAAAACCATGAAAATAACAAAAAACATTAAGTTAATTATATTAAATTTATATTATTAATTCTTTTTGTGAATTGTGGGATGAGGAATTGAGAATATACCCCATGTTACATATGTAGTTATGCCTGGTTTTCACTATGTCATACAAACTGACAGCATACCTCAACCGACATCTCGTAATTTTTTTTCTAATTAAGTTTGCATTACATCTTAAAGCAACAACAAATTACCAACATGTTGGTAATTTCATTTAAGACATCCAATGCTGCCAGTACACAGTGGGTGAATCGCTCAATCTAGCGGAATTTAATTAATATCTCGGCAATTTTTTATCCCATCGGCACCATACTTTCAGGAATATTTTTTTGTAAATCCACTAATATATCTGCCTAGTATCGGATAAAACGGACTGCTATAATCCGATATATGTAATACAATTTTATTATTTGTATTTTTATTTTAAAACGCTACAATATTTTTTCACGGAAGACCTGGTAGTAAACCTGTGGGATCTGTGAAAAACAGGAGTGCATGCAGCAGGTCCTCCATTGTGAGCAGTCGAGAAGAATTACGTGTCTGATGCAAGCGGAAAGTTCGGATGTCTTTATTCTTCCGATATCATGTCAATTGGTAGCGCAATATTATTTATAATTTCTGCTCCATGTAATAAATTTTTGTGAATGGATCTGGGTATGTACGCTAAAACTTGCAGAAATATCTTTACTAAAGCCTGCTATTTGGGCAGCTAAATTAGGTTGTTTAAAGAACCTTTTAGCTGTGTTGCCATTTTTTTTGTTGCCACAACCAGCCATTCGTAATGTCATTTTCTGTCTTTGCTCGGTTTGTATATCCACTTTCCACATTTTTTCACATCTGCTTAGCTTGTCTCAAAACGTCATAGCTTGGGTAAATGTTGGCACTACGAACTTTGACACCAGCTGCATTAATTTGTCCGAGTGTTTCGTGTAACCTCCATCAATATAAAGAGCCAAGGCGTCTTCTGGAGTATATCTTGCAGCAAGTAGGCTGTCAGATTCAATAGATTTTTAATTTTTTAAGCCACGACTTTAATTGAATCCCACATTGAAATTATCTTGAATGCAGTTCTTTTTCCAGTCCTGTAAAGACTAGAATGAAGAAGCTTTTTTAACATGACTTTTAATAGTACAAGTTAAAAACTCCTCTGCCAGTCAGAGGAGCAATTAGCTCAAGGTCTCATTCTAACCATTCCTTATATCTTTTTTCAAAATATAGAAATCTTTTATTGCAATCTTTCCATTTTTCAACTAAGTTTAAAATAAAAATTCTTAACTTTCTACCAATTTCACGGAACTATTCTTCATTATAATTATTTTTATCAATTATGTTACAAAGTATGTGGTTTTCTACTGCCAAGAATTTCTTAGATGGAACAAACAGTTCTCGTTTTGAAACTGACATCGTACTTACAAAATGAAATAAAAATGAGAGTCGCAAAAAGTGGCAGTAGAAATAAAATATATCATATTTGGACCGGACACTTTTGGACAAAAAAGATCTGCTCTACAAAGATTCACTCAATGACATTGAATGGCGGACACATCGAAGGCTATTTTCTACTGATATTTGCTACAACAACACAACACAAGCCACAAATACTTTTTTTTGTAATACATGCCTCAAGCTAAAAAAAAAACCCTTTACTTGGCAAATATGAAAGTACTTTTATTGTTTTCAAAGTGAAATGGCGGAAAAATTTATTGCTATACCTGTTGAAACATATGTTATGTTAGAAAGCTCATAGCTGTTCGAATATATATGCTACAAGAAACTAAAAGTTATCGATAAACTCTGTGGAATGTTGTCTATCGGAAATACAACAAAAAAATTCTCAATTCCACATTTCAAATTGGAATTAAACGACGCAAGATTGACCGCTTCACCCACTGTGCAGGTGTTGCAAATAAGAATATATTACAAACCGTTTTCATTCAACTGACAATAACTGACAACATTTGAAATTGAAAATGACATAATGAAAACCAGGCATTACATATTACAAAATGATTATTTCCTTTAACTTATACCAAAAAAAATTTATCATTTTCCCAACTTTTTGTTTCGAGTGCATGAATATATTGTTAAGTAGGTAAAAAGTAATCTCATTATAATAATAGCTACAATTGATTTCTATTTATTTGCTTGCAAATAAGTCCTTATTGTATATAAACTGTCGTCGTTCTATCCATACAGTCAGCAATGTTCTAGATTCGCTGGAATTTTTTTATTATAATATTTTTTTCCTTCCAATTGACTTTCATGTTGTTTTCTTCCTTTACTTGTTTTTTAATACATTTTTGTATTCTATTAGAATGTCGATGATGATGACGATGAAATTATAATCAGGGGAGTTATTTTAGTAATTTTATACACCAGGTAACCATTTACCTTGAGCTATAGCGGTTCTTTTTTTTTATTGAATTTAGTCGTTATTGTTTGTGTACAAACTGGAGTACTGTACTCTACATACTGTGCAATTTTTTATTCCTGCTGCTCCTTTCGAATATAGGTCTTGCTGGAGAGACTTTAATAAGAAAATATAGAACATAATAATACTTTGTTATAGCAAATAATCTTTATGTAAATGGTATGATAATCTGTAGTTAATGTATTGCCAAGAAGAAAGTGTTTTCTTTAAAGATTATTGGAAAATACTTAAAAGGAAATAAGTAAAATTTAAAGGTAGTTTTACATAAAGGGATGATGATACATTAAGACGGAGTGACAAATGTAAATCCCAATTTTAAACCATTCACTGGATGAAATTTTATTATCATTTTATTTGCATCGTCAAAAGGTGGCTTCAATGTAACTAAATAATATATCGACTATAAATTTTATTATCAATAGAAGATAGGAGATAAGTTACTCATTTATTTGAAAGCTACTTTTAAAAATTTAAATTAGCTCTTAAAATGGAGACACATGATTGAATTTAAATAAAATTATTCTAAGTGTGGAAGTATACAGAAAGTGTGTCGACGGCAACGTTTTTCGGGCTTTATAAACTTTTTGCGTTTTATACATGGCAAGTTATATAGCACGCGTTATAAACTTGTTTTATTTTTCTTTCTCGGCGTTTTTGCATTTACTACAATTTACATTTTTCAATACACCTCACTCTATGAAAACACACTATTTCAACTTTTTTGACTGTAGTCCAAAACGCGTAGAAGCGCTAAACGCGTGTTGTGTACCACTTTAAGAGCTATATGTATGTGTTTGTATAGGAACTAAAAAGCCTTAGCGGCTTAAATTAATAAAAAAAAACGTTTTTTGTTATTTAAATTAAATTTTATAATTTTTCGTTTCAAATCAAATGTGTTAAATTATCACCACCAAGATTGATACTTCAATGCCTTAATTAAAAAAAAAAAAACTTTCACTCACATATGACAACCAAGGAAATAAGTAAAATTTAAAGGTAGTTTTACATAAAGGGATGATGATACATTAAGACGGAGTGACAAATGTAAATCCCAATTTTAAACCATTCACTGGATGAAATTTTATTATCATTTTATTTGCATCGTCAAAAGGTGGCTTCAATGTAACTAAATAATATATCGACTATAAATTTCATTATCAATAGAAGATAGGAGATAAGTTACTCATCTATTTGAAAGCTACTTTTAAAAATTTATATTAGCTCTTAAAATGGAGACACATGATTGAATTTAAATAAAATTATTCTAAGTGTGGAAGTATACAGAAAGTGTGTCGACGGCAACGTTTTTCGAGCTTTATAAACTTTTTGCGTTTTATACATGGCAAGTTATATAGCACGCGTTATAAACTTGTTTTATTTTTCTTTCTCGGCGTTTTTGCATTTACTACAATTTACATTTTTCAATACACCTCACTCTATGAAAACACACTATTTCAACTTTTTTGACTGTAGTCCAAAACGCGTAGAAGCGCTAAACGCGTGTTGTGTACCACTTTAAGAGCTATATGTATGTGTTTGTATAGGAACTAAAAAGCCTTAGCGGCTTAAATTAATAAAAAAAAAACGTTTTTTGTTATTTAAATTAAATTTTATAATTTTTCGTTTCAAATCAAATGTGTTAAATTATCACCACCAAGATTGATACTTCAATGCCTTAATTAAAAAAAAAAAAAACTCACTCACATATGACAACCAAGTAAGAAAACTATATTCGGTCTAGGCCGATACTTGGATGTAGAAAATAAAAATAAATTAATTTTAGGGGCTTTGTTAATAACTTTTTTGCCTTCAGATATGAAAAAATTCATAGCGTATGTTATATTTTTATGGGAACTATGTCGAAAAATGAACCGATCCTGACCAAATTTGGTAGACACTTGTTTTTGTAAAAACATATACAAACCAAATTTGAGAAAAATAGGTGCAGTATGTATTTTTTTTTTTACAGATTTAAGTGAAAATCGGGAAGCCGCTTTATATGGGACTATTGGACTACTGATTAATGGGTGTAATAAACACACATAAACCCAATTTGAGATCTATGTGATAACTTGGATTTTACGGTAATTTAAGTCAATTTCAAAAGTTTATGTACCAAATTGAATCGGTAGGTGAGGAGGTAGCGTGATGGTCTATCATGCGGGGGTCGTGGGTTCGATTCCCACCAGAGGCTTTGGTCTGTCGCTGCAAACCAGTCAAATGGTCTTTGTCGCCCGGCTTACCCTGAACCCAAATTAGAATACAAATTTACTTTGCATTGTAATTAATATAAATAAATAAATAAATATTTATATTTGCGACCCGCAGTTTGATTACAAGGTTAACATGGACACACAGAGGGACAGACAGATAGAGGGACGGACAGATAGACGGACCGTAAAATAAAAGCTCTAAGACAAATATTTTTGGTAGTTACCATCAGCATAAAATCTTAATGTCCCGACCACATATTGCATTTGCAAAATATATTAATAAATATCTCAAGAAAAATTCAAATTTCCACTTTAATTTAATTTTATTTTCTTTAATGTGGTTTTCTTCAAAAATGGCACAGCTTTCTGTCTTTTGTTATTATTTGCGTTTTTAATTTTTACATTCCGGGTTAGAATTTGTTGAATAATAGATAGTAAATGTACGTTATTTTGTATATTTATATACTTCTGTATTAAAATTGTACTAGGACGATACAATATCAGTCACTACTTATATACATTGTGTATATGTAAATGTATGAGAGAACAAGGACGTAGTTATGCAAATATGCCTGACTACAATAACTGTAAAATTGCATAAAATATAACAAAATATATACACATACACTATTACACATACGACAGAGAGGGGTCTTTAACAATTATAAGGTTTAATATTCTTTTGACATATTCTTTATCAAAATGCAGTTACATCATAGCCGCGGCAGTATGCACTGGAATAGTTTCGAGCCCAAAGGACACCAACTAAGAACCGAACGAAGAAAAGTATCAAAATATGTTTGCTATACATATATTTTTATTATACGATTTTTTTTCTCCATTTACGATTTTCTCCATTTTGATACGATTATTCCTTAAGTTAGGCTTAATAATTTTCGAACAACCTGTCGTACATTTTGGCAATAGAATAAATAATATGTACATATACGAGTATATAAAAAATGACCTACAATTATTGCTTAAATTAAAAATTGGAATAAAACGGATGCAATTTTTACATAAAATCAATAGTTTTTAAAGAGAAGTTTAAATATATTTTGTTAAGATAAAAATTTAACAAAAAAAAACAAGTAAGAAAATTATAGTCGGTCTAGACCGACTATACGATACCCTATACCATGCGTTTAGAAACCCTATCTCTTAGGCCCAACTAACTGGACATAGAAAATAAGCAAAAACCAAATTTGAGTGGGATTTTTATTAATTTTTTTGGCTGCAGATATTAAAAAGTTCATATCGGATGCTATATCTATATAGGGACTAGGTCCAAAAATGGACCGATCCTGATCATGTTTGGTAAAGTCTCTTGTATTTTGCAAAAATATATACAAACAAAATTTGAGAAGAATCAGTGCAATATTTTTGTTTTTTAATAGATTTAACTGAAGATCGGGAAGCAGCTCTGTATGGGGTCAAAGGGATCATTTTTGGACTACTCATTAATGGATGTAATGAACGCATACAAACCCAATTTGAGTAAGATCTATATGACAATTTGGATGTTATGGCAATTTATGTCGATTTCATATGGGTAATTCGTATGGGGGATAGGTCTGAACATGGACCGATTCTCACCAATTTCAACAGCGTTCATCCCACGGCCGATAAAAGCTTACATACCAAATTTCATCAAAATATATTCATATTTGCGACCTGCAGTTTGATTACAAGCTTTACATGGACACACAGACGGACGGACGGACGGACGGACGGACATTGTTAAATCAATGATTCGGATTCGATCGGTATAATTAAAGATGGGTCTAGGTCAAATATTTTTGGTTGTTACAAACAGCAGCACAAAGTCATTATACCCAAACCACATAGTGGTATAGGGTATAAAAAAATAAAAATTTGGTTTGATTCGTGTAACTTTAATTGATCGTGAAAGTAAAGTTTTATATGAAGTTCATAGCACACTAAATAGGTTTTTGTTAACCTAGAACTTACTCTTTGTCTTATGTTTCACGTGGGTTAAAAGTTAACCATGGTTGTAGGATCCAGATAAGAAGTGCCGTCTATGATTGTCTTAACAAACTTGATTTTTATTATTAACACTGAATTATTTAAACTAAAGTAAAAATTCGAATAAAATTCACGTAACATTTTGGTTGCCCTTAAGCAATATGAAATTTTTCTTACCATGGAGAAAAATTATAATTTTACATAAACATAAAAAACTATGTTCCAAAATTTATTGACACATATTTCAAACCAACTTGTAGGCAATCTTGTATATGAAATTGTATCCCAGCAAAAAATGCTGAAGTCAATTTAAAAGAATTACATTTTCATTGCTTCCAAAATGAAGATCTTCTTTGAGTGTGATTTCACACGCTTCCCAAGATGATTATATAAAGCTTTTGTGAAAAAAAGACCACTTTCAGATCTAAACAATATTAACTAGAATTTGGAGAAAGTAAAACAATATAATATAAAAAAATAAAATTTTTAAGAAAAAATTCGGTATCAAAAAATTAATATTAGGTAAACAAAGGAAAGAAAATTTTATATTGAAGGAGTATTTGTCTTACACTTCATAAGTAGTTGTCGAAAAGGTTTTCGCAAGATCTATAACAGACAATTTTCAATGACAAGTTCATTAATTCAGTGGTTATGATCCAAATTTTCACAAACTCTGGATTCTTTTTTAAATTAAATTTTACATAATGTGCCTTTCACGAGGGGAGTCAAATAAGTCCTTATAAAACATAGAAAAACATATTTGGTGGGTTGATTCCTTTTAATTTTTCCACATTCTCTCCTTTTTATTCGATCCACTTTATCCATACATTCTCCAAATTTTTTAAGCCCTACACAAAGTACGCTTACGAGATGTCCTCAAAATAAGTTTCTGTTAGAAAGATGACCTTGTCATTCGACACCAATCTTTTTCCGCTGAAGCATTTCTTTAAATCTGGCTTTTTGCAGGGAACCAAATCTCAAATCTCAAACCTTAACTCGAGCATTTTTGCCATCGAAACTGTAAAAGTGTGTACCCGTGGCCATAACTTTAGCAAACTATTTCACGATCTTTGGTTTCTTCGGAGTGGATTAATCTGGTAAAATACATTGCTTTGACTTCTGCTAAACTTCTGGTGTATAGTCGTGACTACACTTGCAACAGAAAGGATACGTACACAAGAAGACGCAAATTTTAAATACTAATACAAATTGTAATAAAAAATATTGGATTACGAACTTTTTAACATTGAGACATTGGAAATGTTTCTTGTTTTTCAAACAACTAAAGGAATGTTACTACTTTAATTTGTTTGCTTACAGCGCAAAAATGCACTGCGTCAACTATAAATGCAACAAAAAGTATTCGTATATCTATAATATTAATAGGCTAGGCGATTTCTTGTGACCAATGTATGTTTCTCAGTTTTAGTCCTATTTTAAAAAAACATCACTCATTTGAAGTACTTCTTCATAGCTGTCCACCAGAGTGGAGTGCAACTAAAGTTGCTACTAACACATACATAAAACTATGCAATGCAAAAGCCCTGTGTTGAATTGAAAAATAAATTTGGATATATATAAACCAATAACGACAACAACGACAATTAAAAGTGTTGAATTGTGAATTGGCTCAAATTGATTAGCATACCTTTTGGGTCTTGTAAAATATTTTTTAAATGAAAAAATAAAAATTTTCTGGAATTTGCACTCGAGTTTTGAGGGCTGGGCTCTGCTAGTTTACAATTATTGGAATCCAACGCATTAGGCAACGAAGTAGAGATCTGGTACATCCTCTTCATTTTTGTGGCAGACAAACTTGTTTGTATAAAGTTGATTCGACTTAAATATATATATATTTTTTTTGTTGGAAACTATATTTTGAGATGAGTTCCAAAAATTTCAAAATTTGAGTAAATCTTTTTGTGAAATAGATCGGATCATAGACAGAAGCCATACTTAAGTGCAGGATGTCATTCAAAACTACAAATCCAACAATTCAATATAGCCAAAACCTCGTTCTGTTCGTCCATCCAAACTTAATGAATTTAAAATAATTTTCCAAATTCTTAGACGCTAGTGCAGATGTGCCATGGACTACGTCTAACTAATTCATGTTTAATTTTTTCGGGTGCTTTGTGTTTTTTTTAATTCAATTCATCCTTGGAACTTGCTACCTTCAAACATTCAGTTCATAAGCAACGCTAAGAAATTTAAAAAAACCATCTTTAATTTCTATAATTAATTGGTTTTCTCTTTAAATTCGTTTATTAAATAATTAATTTTTATATTTTTATTTTTTTTATTATTACTTTTAATTGTTATTATACAAAATGTTAAATTTCCTTGCCGCTATGTACCTAGTACTAATCCTGTACTTTAATTACAAGATTTTATGCCTTGTTGTATGGGATTTCGAAATAAATGAATAAATAAAAAGATAAATAAAAGTTTCCTGAACCAATGGATTAAACAGAAACTGAACGGCGAGTTTTAACAAAAAATAGCCAATCGTCTTTGCAATATGACATTTATCAAAAAACTATTTTTTAAGTCCCTCGTAGATTTAAAATTTATAATTTAAAACCATAATTGCCGCCCGCAGTTCGCCAATCCGGTGAATTATTTTGAAAACAAGTAAGAAAATTATAGTTGGCCTGGACCGACAATACGATACCCTAAAGCATGTGTATAGGCCCAACTAATTGGATATAGAAAATAAGCATATAACAAATTTGAGTGGTATGATTATTAATTTTGTTGCCTTTGAATATAAAAAGTTCATATCGGATGTATATATATATGGGACTATGTCGAAAAATGGACCGCTCCTGGCCATGTTTGGTAAGGTCACTTATTTGTTGCTAAAAGATATACAAACCAAATTTGAGAAAAATCTGTGCAATATTTTTGTTTTTTGACAGAAGATCGGGAAGCAGCTTTATATGGCGGCTATCACTAAGAATTGTGTTATATGGTTTATTTTTTGACTACTGATTAACGGGAGTAATAAACATATACAAACCCAATTTGACCGAGAACTACAAGATAATTTCGATTTTATGACAATTTAAGTCGATTTCAGAGGGGTTATTTGTATTGGGACTAGCTCTGAACATAAACCGATTTTCACCAATTTCAATGGGGTTCGTGCTATGGTCAATAGAAGCTTGCATACCAAATTTCATCAAAATATGTTCAAATTTGTAACTTGTAGTTTGATTACAAAGTTAACATGGACACACAGACGGACGAACGGACGGACATCGCTAAATCGACTCAGAAAGTGATTCTGAGTCGATCTGCGTAATAAAAGGTATAGGTCAAATATTGCTGGTAGTTACAAGCATCAGCACAAAGTCATTATACCCTGACCACATAGTGGTATCTATAATATTAACAGGCTAGGCGATTTCTTGTGACCGATGTTTTGTTCTATCGTTATATCCCGATTTTAACCAAACATATATCACTTGAAAGATATTTTTTTCTAGCCGTTTGCAGACTTACAGATTTTTAAATTTTTTCCTTTATTTTCAGTAAATTGCATTTAAAGTTGCTACTAATACATACATAAAATTATACATATGATATGTGTGTTTTGTTAAATTTGTTAATGTGTTCATTCATTCACAATAATAATAAACCATAAAAATGCTGGTTTGTGAATTGGCAAAGTTGAAAAATAAAGCTGCCTAGAAATTGCACTCGAATTTCGAGTGCTGGAATCTGCTAGTAGAGTATAAATATCCTATTACACTTGCAATGTTGAACAATACATAATAGAAGCAGGTAGTGTCACAGAGGGTTTTAACTTCAGATTCAACGTTTTTAGAAAATTCAAAGATACATATTACTTAGTATCGTTATTTCTATTGATATTTGATTTTAACTCAAAATCTATTGCGCAAGAATTTTAAACTTTAAAAAAATTGCTATTCAAAATGAAACATTAACACTTAGAAAAAGATTTTTGGGATTTCGTTTGTGGGGAGAAGTAGCAAAACATAAAAAAGTATTGCGAATAATTAATCCACTTAATTATGTGTTAAATCGCCCTTTCGTATTTAAAGCATACGAAAGCAAACATCATTCTCGTCTTATATTTTTTGATAAATTAAATTGTTTACTTTAACTTATTTGAATTAGAATTTGTTAATTTATCTAACGATATTAATTTAATGAAATTGGATAAATTATTATAGTAAAAAAATAATTTTATTTTGGATATGTTTTATTTTGGAAATATATTTTTATATAAATCAATTAGCCACCTCTGGTCTGGCTATACAAAGACTCAGCACAGCCATATATTTAATATTTGTTATAAAATATTGAAATTCTTTCTATTTAACTTAATGGATTCTTATATATTTTTTATGACTTTATTTAATATTTTTCAAGATATTTATTGATTTCACATTTCCATTTTCTTCAAATCACATTAGTTTATTAAGACCAAAATTTATTGTTTTATTTTTTTGTTCAAAGTGAAATTATCATATTCATACTGATAATGTGTTTTTCAAGAGCTTTTGTTGGAACTGTTTATATTTTCAGGCAGTTAAAAACTAGAAAAATATAAATAACAATATTTCATGGCTTCTTATCAATTGTTACCCGCATTTTTAAACACCTTCGTCATACGAGTATGTTAAAATAATGACTTTATTAAAAACATTTTGAAAGACGAAAATGGTTTATATTTATAAGAAACGGTGCTTTGTTTTCAAAAATTTATAAAAATTGAAAGTTTTTTTTTTCAATTTACACTTTTTTTAATTTATGCTAAATCATGTTTGGTTTTTTTTTTGTGGTATAAAATCAATCAATTCGATACATTTTAGGAAGAAACTAATTTAAAGAAACTTTCTTTTCTCTAATGGATCTTTTCGTTTGACACTTGTCTTTTTTTCCTAACCTCTTTATCATATTTAAAAGTGTCAAGTACAGCAACACACATTCCATTTACTTGGTTAATATACCGTTTAAAAGTTTTTCTGTTGTTAAAGATCAGAGCATTTAGTTGTAGTTGTGAGTTTTAAAACGTTTAATTAAAATTTGTACCTTTGAACAACTTTTTTAACTAATTTAAACCAATTTTACTTAATTCGTTTTCTTAGTTACGAGCCGCGAGTAAAAACTAAAACATTTGAAATGACACATACTAAGTAAATTTA